>CM052438.1:127953677-128031117 GCA_028533085.1 Varecia variegata | reverse complement strand
CTCCTGGGCTCAAGCGATCCTTCTGCCTTAGCCTCCCGAGTAGCTGGGACTACAGGCATGCGCCACCATGCCCGGCTAATTTTTTCTATATATATTTTTAGTTGGCCAGATCATTTCTTTCTATTTTTAGTAGAGACGGGGTCTCGCTCTTGCTCAGGCTGGTCTCGAACTCCTGACCTTGAGCGATCCACCCGCCTCGAGAGTGCTAGGATTACAGGCGTGAGCCACCGCGCCCGGCCTCTCATTTTGTTTATGTATTATTTTCCAAATTTCATTTCATTTTTTATTCATATATCCTCGAAGTTCACTGAACGTTTTAAAGAGGATTATTCTGAATTCCTTTTCTGTTATTTCGTAAATCTCTCTTTCTTTAGAGTCCATTGTTGGAGCTTTGTTAGTTTCTTTTGGGGGTTTCATGATTTCCTGAGTCTTTGTGATCCTTGCATTGGCGTTTGTGCATTTGTGAAAAAAGCCACCTTTTGGGAATTTTACAGGTGTTCTTTGGTAGGGATAGACCTTCACTGTTTAGTCAGGCCTATGATTCTGGGTGTGTCAGTTAGTAATGACCCTGGGCAGGCAGAGCTTGCTTTTAGTTTCTCTAGATGGCTGGGCTGCTTCCTTTGCTTTGAATTTGGATGGGGCAGCTGGCTAGGCCCTTCTATCTGGCAAGACCTCTAGCTGAGCTCTGCAATCAGGCTGAGATGCTGGATGGGCACTTCAATTGCCTTTGATCCAGCTGGGCTACAGGATGTATTTGATAGCCAGATGTTACCACTGTTTGAATTTAGAAGTTGAACAGGGTTGCAGGAGGGCCCTGAGGTTAAGTGGATTGGGATGAATGGACCAACTCTATACTCAGTAGAAAGATACTATTAAGATTTGTTTCTCTCCCTGGGTGGGATCTGGGGTGGGCTTTGAGACTGTAGGGAGTGCTGATTAAACTTCTGAGCGTGGCAAAACTAGTGCCTGTTTTTTTGTGGAAATTTGCTGCTTTGTGGAAATTTACTGCTGTAGCCCTTTCCCTTCCTGATTGAGGCCCTGGCATAGGGTCTGGAGGTGGGCCTGGAGGATGGCCATCTAGGAATTCGAGCTAGTTAGCACTTTCCACTTCTTCTGGACTGACCAGCTCAGTTTTGCAGGTGGGCTATGTGGTTAGCTGGTACCTCTGATTGAGTGCCACTGACGGCAGTTACACTAAGTTACCACCAAAATCTGTTCACTGTTCTCTGTGGGCTTCACTTCTTTGCTTTGTTTCTACCTGACCCCAGGTGGTCTAAATGTGCAGTTTCTCCCCATATTCCCCATTCCCTGTGAGGTGAGAATGGAGTCGGATTTCTTGGAATGCTAGGGAACCTGGATCTCTGCTTCCTTGGTTCTCTTTTCCCACTGTAGGAACCATGGGCCCTGGGGAATCCTGTCTGTGTGGTGCTGTGCTGATTTGAGGGAAGAGGAGGGGTGACATGGTCAAAGCAAGACCATTTTCCTACCCTTAATGTGGATTTTTATTCAATTCTATGGAACATTCATTCAGGTGATTCAGGCTTATTCCCACATTTTGGAGTTTTCAACAAAGCATTTTTGTCTGTGGATAGTTGTTAGCTGATCTTTCTGTGCAGGGGTGGGAGTGAAGCCTGGGACCTCCCATTCCACCAGCTTGTTGATGTCACTTTTCTCTGTACTGACTCCATGTGTCAAGCACCAAGCTAATTTTTGGTGACCTGGAGATTAAGACCTCATCAGTCTCTACCTGCCTTCAGAGTGCTTACTGTCTGGTGCAGAAGTCAGATGTGGCTAGAAAAATCTCTGTATAACAAGGTAAAGACCTAATAGCACTGTGCATTTGTGGTAAGTTTAGCCTACCATGGAGAGGGAAAAGCTTTTGGAGGAGATGAGGCCTGAGCTGAATTTTAAGGATAAATAGGAAATATCCAGGTGAAGAGTGACAGGGTCATGGCAACCGATGTCAGGACCACGTGCTCCAGTCTTTCAAAGTTAAGATGGAGTCATGGCTATGTAAGTTAGCTGGATAAGGCCTAATATGTCTTTTATCATTTATTTTAAGAATCAGACTTTTGATAGTCCTTCACCAAATAGCTGATTTCATGCAATAAAGAATAGACTGTCATTTTCAGAGCAAGTCTTCATAATTTGGATCTTCTTCACTTATGCTACTGTTATTAATCTTTTATTAGTCTATTATTAGTAAGCCCAGGCTTACTTAGAATGTCTTTTTCTAAATCAATTTGAAATACTATCATGAAGTCTGTCATTCGCAGACCTATGCCACTGTCAAACCAGTTCAATGTATCAAAGAATTCCCTAGTTCAGTGGTTTTTAATGTTTTTGACAGTTATGGACTCCTGAGAATCTAATGAAAAATATGTACCTTTTTCCTAAAAATAGGTACATATTCCCATGCAACATTTTGCATGCAATTAATTACAGGTTTCCTAGATCCTATGGACCATAGGTTAAGGATACCTGCTGTAGATGGCTTTCCTTTACTGTTTTTATAAGTTTAGACATCAAAAATGATAGAAGTGAATGATTTAATATGCTTTTGAAAATTCCCTTTCATTAGCACTCTGGGAGGCTGAGGCAGGAGGATCACTTGAGGTCGGAGTTCAAGACCAGCCTCAGCAAGAATGAGACCCTGTCTCTACTAAAAATAGAAATTAGCTGGACAACTAAAAATAGAAAAAATTAGCTGGGCATGGTGGCGCATGCCTGTAGTCCCAGCTACTTGGGAGGCTGAGGCAGGAGGATTGCTTGAGCCCAGGAGTTGGAGGTTGCTGTGAGCTAGGCTGACACTCTGGCACTCTAGCCCAGGCAACAGAGCAAGACTCTGTCACAAAAAAAAAAAAAAAAAAAAAAAATTCCCTTTCAGTTCTAGAGAACTATTTCTGTTTTTGTCTTCCTCTGTTTGATTCTTCTTAAGAATAAGATGAGAGTTAGAATGGCTATTAGAAAGCACAATATCCAGTGCTTTTCAAACTTTTTGAGTAAGACTCAGTAAAAGAAATAGATTTTATACTGCAATGTAGAACCCATACCTATATATATGAGATAAAAGTTTTACACAGCTATATTTATCTTATCATCTGCAATGCATTCTAATATTTTCTATTTTATTTTATTTTGTTAAAAAATTCTGGTTAGACTGAACAAAATTGATTTCACAATCCACTAACATAAATAGATAATTTTCCAGTTTGAAAAACATAGTTTTAATCTAATTCTTCCCTCCACTGTGTTCTCATAGTACTGCTAGCCAGGTACATCCTGTCTTAATTTATTATTTTTGTGGGTAGCAGAGGAAGAAGTGGGGCCTATGTACAGGGCACCTTGAACAGCCGTGCAGATTAGCTCTGTACAGAGGCTCCCAGGCCCCAGTTTCTATCACTGCTGTAGCAAATCACCACAAACCCAGTTGCTTAAAGCAACAGAAATTTATTATTTTACAGTTCTGTAGGTCAGAAGTCTGAAATCAGTTTTAGTGGGCTAAAGTCAAGGTGTCCGCAGGGCTGGTTCCTAATGAAAGCTCTGAAGGGAGAATCCTCGTCTTTGCCTTTTCCAGCTTTTAGAACCATTCTTTGTACTTCTTGGCTCATGGCCCCTTCCTCCGTCTTCAAATTCAGCAGCATAGCATCGCCAGAACTCTCTTTGCCTCTGTTGACACATTGCCTTCTCCTCTACTGCAAATTTTCTTCTGCCTCCCTTTCATGAGAGCACTTGTGATGACATTTAGGGCCCACCCAGATAATCCAGAATAATCTCCCCATCCATAACTTAATCTCATCTGCAAAGTCCCTTTTGCCATAAATGGTAACGGGTTCCAGGGATTAGGATCTGGATATCTTTAGGACCATTATTCAGCCTACCACAGGGTGAGTGGTATCTAATATTTAGCCGCCAATCTACTCATTAAACCCTGCATCAGAGATATGCAATAGACCTGAAGCTGGTGGCAATTTTTTCTTTGGGCCTTAGCTACATAGATGTACCTGTGTGCTTTGTTTGTTTGGTTGGTTAGGTTTGGTTTTGCAGGATTAGGGAAGGATATGAAATGGAGAAGGAAGGACACTTAACAATTCAAACTTATTATAGTTTCTTTATTGTTAGGTTTTGATACCTGACCTCATAAAATGAGTTGAGAAATTTTCTCAATTATTCTACTTTCTGGAAGAAATTGTGTAGAAATGGTGTTGTGTAGAATTTCTTCCTTAAATAAATGTTTGGTAGAATTCACTAATGAAACCATTTATGCCTGAGTTTCCTTTGCTGGGAGGTTTTAAACTATAAATTCAATTTTTCGTGGTTCTTCTTTGTATGTTGTGTAATTTTGTATTATATTCTGGACATTTTGAATATTATGTTGTGAAACTCTAAGTCCTGTTAATATCCTTGGGAAAATGTTGAATTTTTATTTGTTTTTGTTTTAGCAGGCAAAATCTTGAAGTTCAGACCTTTTCTACTTTTCTGACCTTTTCCTGGTTCTGCGGGCCACTAGATTTTCCCTAATGTTCTTTTTCTGTTCCAAGATCCCATCCAGGATACTACATTGCATTTAGTTGTCATGTCTTTGTAGCCTCCTCTGGTCTGTATTCTAGGTCATATTCCTATCATTATTTGAATAATTCCTTCCTTTCTGTCATAATAGGATGTTCCAGGCTACTCTTGTACTTTTCCTGCCATTAGCTCTGGAATCAGCCATTACTCCAAGGAGCATTGGTTCCTTTTAATGGAGAATGGTATTTAAAAAACCATGATCTGGTCACTCGTTGAGCTCATTACTATTGGGTTCTCTCTGCTCTCTATAGATGAAGCTAGGGAACACACACACACCTATGTTTCCATTACTATCTTTCTATATTGAAAATGATGTGTTCACACCAATACCACAATTCTAATCCCAAACACTAGAATTCATTTTACTTTTCACCTTTCCATATTTGTAATTCCTGTCTGACAATACCTGATTCTCATTATCCTCAACGTATTACCGGATGAATCCTTATGCAACTTCTGATCACTACTGCTGTCCCCCATGTGTACACTCTCTCCACTCTGCTTGGGCTCTGACTGCCTGTACCAGGCTGTTACTACCACCCCCACTGTTGCTTAAATGCCCTTCGCACTTCCTTCGGACTCTGATATTCTGTGCTGCTGCTTCTGCATCCCCACGTCCTGCACAGGCAACTACCCCGCTGAGCTCCATCTAGTGGACTGAATTATTAAAGAAGAAATAAAAGGAAGGAAGAAGAATGGAAGCCTGAAGAGATTAAGAAAGGGAATGAAGGCAGGCAGGCAGGCAGGGAGGGAGGGGAAATAAGGAAGAAATAGGATTTTATTGCTGTGGACCATGCATAGGCCAGGAAACAAAGTCTAGATATTTAAAAAAATTCTAATAGCTATTCTAGAAGAAACTTGAGAACAAGGAATAGAGAGAAATAAATGCCAATGTAGAATTGTGTACCCAGCAAAACTATTAGGAATGAAGGCAAAATAAAAAGATTTTAGGAATAAAGACAGAAAAAAACGCAAAGAAAAAGCAAAATATAGTTTACCAAAAATAAGGGAAATGCATTCAACAGTGAGAGAATGCATATTTTTAAGCATATATAAAACATTTATAAAAGTTGATCATATACTCAAAATTAAAGGATTCTCCAAAAGATGCTTCTGGATAAAGGAAAATAATCTCGGAAAGAAGCATGGAGATACAAGGAGGAATAATGAGCAAAGAAATTGATAATTTGTTGGATAAATTTAAACAAACATTGATTTTTATAAGCAATGTATAACTTGTGGCATTAAAAATTAAAATGCTTGACAACATTAATGGTTAAAGCATACTGAGTTCCTTCAAGAGGTAGGAAAAGATTCTAAGCCATATTTGACTTTTTCTAAAATACTTAAGCAGTAAACTGAAGTAGGGTGTATAATAGACTATAGCTATTAGAGAGGTAGACCCCAAAGCTAGAATTGCAGGATTAAAACCTCAGCCCAGACATTTACTAGCTGTGTTACTTTGGGCAAATTACTTAACCTTTCTGTGCCTAGGTTTTTAAAATGAAGACAGTGGAAACGATACTAGTATATAATTCACAGGGTTGTTGTATTATATTTACGTAAAGACAAAGAAGTGTTAGCCACAATCCAACTTCCAAAACAGTAGAAGGAAAATATGAAGTAGGAATAAGGCAAAGCCTTAATCCAAAAGAAATCAAGAAAGAAGTAAAAAAAAATTAGAGATATGGGTCAAATAGCACAAAATAAGAGGGCAAAATGCTTAAGTTTTTCAGCTAAAAAACAAAGTTTGTCAGGCTGGATTTGTAGCCACCCAAACAGTCTTTTCTGGCTGTGCTTTGTTGCTAACAGAATGTCCAGTTATTTTGCAGGTACAGAGCTAAAGAATTACAAGTTATACAGCCAGAGCATGTACAAAAAATAAAACTTAGACCTCAGATAACACCCAGAATTAAAGTCTTTCCCCCTACCCTAAACTAAAAGATCCAGACATGGCTAGAACTTCAGTGCCAGAACACTTTCAGAAGCCAGGGGTCCAGTTGTCTAGGAATGTCCAGTAATAAGACCCCTCCCACGCCTTACCATACATGGTCCTATTTAAAGTCTTTCCTATCAAAACTTGCCCTGCCAGCTCTTCCGCCTACCAACCTGTCCTCCCTAACGTGTAACACTTGTCTCAAACCCCAGATCCGGGAGACAGATTTGACCTAGTCTCCTCCTGTCTCCGTGCTGGTTGACTCGCAATAAAGCTTTTCTTTTTTCAAAGCCTGGTGCTACGTTATTGGCTTCCCTGCGCCCTGGGAAGTGAGCCCATTACTCGGTAACAGACTTGGGGCGGGGGGTGGGAGGGAAGCCAGACAATATGTTGTTCCCAAGAGACGCAGTTAACACACACACACGCTGGTATTAAAAGAAATACCAGTCAGAGTTAATAGCTGGGAACCTTCTTTCGTTACCTTCCCTTACTAGTCCTAGTCTACCCCACCCCGGCCCCCCCGTTTCTCTCCAGCCTCCTTCAGTCTTCGTCCCGCTCCACCTCCGCGTCCGCGCTCAGCCCCTCCCCTTCCTGGCTGGAGGCAAAGTAGCTCAGGCAGCAAAGGTTCACGCCGTCTGCGGCGGGCATCGTGCGCCGGCGGGAGGCGGGGCCGGCGGGCCTCACGCCCTCGCTCATTGGCTCTTGGTGTGCCCAGCCACGATTGGTGGGGAGTTTGCACATGGCGCCTGCTACAAAATGAAGGGCTTGTGACGCAACGGCGCCTGGCGCACGCGTATTGGCTCCCGCGAGGCGCTGAAGTGCGAGCCTCTGGTCCTCAGTAGAGCTTGGTATTCCGCCGTCGCCGCCGCCGCCGCCGCCGCCGCCGCCGCCGCCGCCGCCGCCACCTCCCCGGGACGACCACTGCCGCTCCGGCTCTGCAGCCGTCGCCGCCTCTGGCGCCGGGGGTCCGGCTGTATGATTAGGCCACAGGCTTTCATGAGCAAATATACTCCTTTCTGTGGTATTTTTGATCACGCATTTATGGAGTTTCTGAAGGGCCCGTTAGATTACTGCCAGGCACAACACGACCTTTATGAGGACAAGTGAACTGTGGAAAGCCGTAACTACTTCACTTAGAAGCCCGCATAAGAGCGGGTAACCTGGACACAGAAGTGTTGAATTGAAATCATCAGAGCATTTCACAAGAGTTCTGACCTGGATGGGATAAACCTACGTGCACTTCCTTTCCATTGACTTAGTGTAGTCAATTGAAGAACTGCTGCTTCTTAGGAGGTTCATTTCCTGTCACTCCCTACTTCTTATTCAAAGCTCTGAGAATTTCAAGTGGAGTATATTGGAGTAGACTTCAGTTTCTTGACATCATTTCTGTATTCAGAAGTTTTTAATTTTTTCCGTAACTATATATATATTTTAACTAAATTAACATGGCTCCAATGAACCATCCAGCTCCTGTGGAAGTCACATACAGGAACATGAGATTTCTTATTACACACAACCCAACAAGTGCAACCTTAAAACAGATTTATAGAAGAACTTAAGAAATACGGAGTTACCACAATAGTGAGAGTATGTGAAGCAACCTATAATCCTGCTCTTGTGGAGAAAGAAGACATTCAGGTTCTGGATTGGCCCTTTGATGATGGTTCATCACCATCCAACGAGATTGTTGATGACTGGTTAAGTCATGTAAACATTAAGTTTCGTGAAGAACCTGGCTGTTGTATTGCTGTTCACTGTGTTGCAGGTCTTGGCAGAACTCCAGTGCTTGTTGCCCTAGCATTAATTGAAAGTGGAATGAAAAATGAAGATGCAGTACAGTTTATAAGACAAAAGCGGTGTGGAGCTTTTAACAGCAAGCAACTTTTGTATTTGCAGAAATATCATTCAAAAATGTGGCTGTGCTTCAAAGACTGTAGTGGTCACAGAAACAACTGTTGCATTCAATAAAACTTGGCTGCCTGATGCTATTGCATCAGGGAGTGGAACTTGAGACAGGACTTAATTTATTACACATATTAGCCAACATATAGGTTTAGTGTATAAGTCTAATGAAGCTTCCATAAGAATATTGAAAAGCCACATGCTTGACAGAATTGCATCCTTTATGTTTGGCTTACTATTTAATTATTCTGATGCCAGAAACAATATATAAGAAATTTAGAAAGATTAGGTGCCAAGATACCCAGCACAACACTTGTATAATTTTCGTATCAGACAATTAAAATTCCAGGAAATATGACCTTATGTGGTCTATTCCTTAAGTCATTTCAGACATTGCAAATAGGGCCTATATGGTTATTTGCCTTGCTTCTTTGTTTACCATCCCACATGTGTACCAGTATACATCAGGTTTGTGCAGCAGTTCATTTTGTTGGATTCCTACCAAGTCTTATGGTGATTATTTAATGTCTTTCTATACATCTCATTTGTTAAGTAAATTTCCATTTTGAAAAATCAGAAAAATCACAAAGTCTCCATTTAAAAAAATCAACCTCTGGTTGAAAGTTCATGTAAAATCCACTTTGTACAGAAGCACATGTTGAATGTCTAAAGACAAAAAAGCCTTACAGTTAATGTTTACAGTTAGGATGCAACTTAAAGGGTAGAGCCCTGAAGACAAAATGGGAGGAGGCTGTGAAATATCCCCAGTAAATTGTTGCTTTTGTCTTATGCAAGACATGTAGAATAGGCCCTTTAATTTAGTAAACATTTTTAAAAAGGTTTTAGGTGCTTTGTCTTTGTAGCTAAAACAATTGTTAATTATAAAATTTCCAAAATCTCATAATTCTTTCCTATACCTATTGGAAGTTTCTTATTCACTGTTATTTTTCTTTGAAGTGTGATACTTTTTTCTTGCCTTCTCAACCAAAGAAGGAGTGGGTTTCTACTAATGAATTGATCAGACATTTAATATTTTATGTGCTTTTTTGTGTAATATTTGGATACCTGGTAATTAGTTTTATTATGACAATTGATAACAATGGTGATGTACATTAATGTTAGGACAACCATAAATTTATACTGTCTGGGAATATATGGTTATGGTTCTGTGGGATAAATGATTTGTCAGTGTTCATCATTCACCAGTTACTACATGAGCTTAAACATCCGAATAAGTAATGCAATTGCAAGAGAGAGATTTCTAAGATGGTATAGCTGTCTTAATATTAGTAAAAGTAGAAGCAAATGCATTAGTAGAGATAAAATCACTACTTAAAATTTTAAAAGTTTGAAATAACCAGAAAGTTAAAACAATTTTAAACTTTATGTATCTGATAAGATTGGTCCATGGTATACGTAGCAAATATGGACAGAAGTACAAGGAATATTGACAAGTTTACCATAGCAGTGGGAAATTTTACTGTCCTTCTTCAGAAACAGATCAAGTAGACAAAAAAAAAAATCAAGATTTTGGATACACATTTGAACAAAACATTCAACAAACTTGATCCCATGAACAGGTAAGGGGCATTGCATACATCCAACAGTGTGAGACTACATATTCTTTTTAAGAGTACATGAAATATTAAATTTGACCATAAACAACAATTTTTAGCAAATTTTAAACTATTTGCATAATACAAAACAACTTCTCTGACCACAATTCAATTAAGTTTGGAACAAAGTTAATATCCACACATTTGTAATTTTGAAAATCTGTCTAGAGACTTCCGCTTCTAGATAGGATATAGTACGTCATGGCAGCCTAACACTCTTTCTGCAACAACCAGAAAAATATGGAAAAATTACAAAGGTGATGTTTAAAATATGTGAGAGCTGTGAAAGCAATAAGTTCTAAGTGAATAGGAATTCCAGAGAGGGAGAACCCTCCTGAGGTGAGTGGCCATTTTCTTTTCTGGGGGCATTTACTGATTCTGGACATGGACTAAAAAAGATTAAGCTTGGTCCATGTAGAGGGTCTTTCCTAAAGGAAAGAAAAACCCAGCAAAGCTTTTGGTTGTCATGTGAGGCTGGTGCAACAGATCGGAAAATTAAGAAACTTGGCCAGTTTCCTCAACCTGTTGCAACTCGGGTTCCCCAGAAAACAGACACTGAATCTGAGATTTGCTTTCAGAGAGTTACTGGGGAGTCTTCTCAGGGAACAATACCTGTGAGGGAGTTAAAGAAGCTGGATAGGGCATGAGAAATTGGTGACACATACAGTTGCGACAGTAGACTCAGTCTATCTCATGGGGAGCTCTGAAGATGATAAGACTACTAGAGCTGTCTCCAACTGAGGCAAAGGAGCGGGGCCTTTGGGCTATTGAATTAACCAGTCATGGATACAGGCTGCGCCAGGGGAAGATGGCATCACCTTGGGTGGAGCATCCTCCTTCAGTCAAGGGCAATTCCTGGAGAAGCATTTAGCTGTAAGCCCTCAGCTGTTCATGACAGCTGGGGGAATGAGTGTTTCAGACCTGAGGAGGGATCTGGGTGGTGCAACCATAGCATCCACTCTATTAAATTCCACTTGCTGAATTTTGGGGCTATGTATGGGAGGTTGGGGAGTTAGAATGAAGACTTACAAGGCAATCAGAAATCTCCTTTAATCTCATAGTGCTTAGGAGACAAAGTTCTGCTAGTGGAAGAGGTTCACATATCTCCATCTCCTCACCAACACTTATCTTTTTTATTATTGCCATTCTGGTAAGTTCAAAGTGGTATCCCACTATGTTTTCAATTTTCATGTGGCTGATAATGTGAAGCATCTTTTCATGTGCTTGTTAATCATTCACATATCTTGAGTAAAATGTTGCTTTAAATATTTTGCTCATTGGTAAAATTGGGTTGTAATCTTCTTAAGTTGTAAGAGTTCGTTCTATATTCTGGATCCAATGTCTTTGTTAGATATATTATTTGAAAATATTTTCTCCCTGTCTGCTGCTTGTCTTTTTTTCCCCTAATGGGGAAAAAAATGCTTTTTTTTCTAGTTTCTTAAGGAGGAAGTTAAGTTTATTGATCTGAGACCTCTTGCTTTCTCTCTCTCTTTTCTTTCTTTCTTCCTGATGTAGGTATTTGCATTAGTCAGGGTACTGCAGAGAAATAGAGCCAGTAAGGTCTCTCTCTCTGACTCTCTCTGTCTCTCACTATTTATTATAAGGAATTGGCTTGGCTTACATGACTATAGAGGCTGGCAAGTCCTAAAATCTGCAGGGTGGGTTGGCAAGCTGGAGACTTAGGGGAGCTGATGGTGTAGTTCCAGTCTAAAGGCAGAAAAGAGCCAATATCCCAGTTATAAGGTTGTCAAATAAGGGAGGGTCAGCCTGTTTTTTCTGTTCAGGCCTTCAACTGATTGGATGAGGCCCACCTGCATTGTGAAGGGTAATCTGCTTCACTCAGTTTACTGATTTCAGTGTTAATCTCATCCAAAAACACACTCACAGAAACACCCAGAATCATGTTTGACCAAATATCTGGGCACCCTGTGGCCCAGGAGAGTTGACACCTAAAATTAACCATGACAGCATTTCAAGCTACAAAATTTTCCTCTAAGCACTGCTTTAGCTACATCTCATTAATTTTGATACGGTTTTAAAAATTCAGTTCAACAGATAATCTTGTGATTCCTTCTTTTGATCTATGGATTATTTAGAAATGTACTGTTTAACTTCCAAGTATTTTGGAATTTCCCATTTTTTCCTCTTTTTGATTTTTAATTTAATTATTAACTCTGGGGGAGGAAAGACGTCATAAAGCCAATTGCATTTCAAATTCCAAGGATAAATGATGTCTGTAGGCAGAAAGCCATTGGCGAACCAAAATTTAACTGGTAAAGGGCAGGGAAAAGAAGGGGAGGACTTTCCAGGTGGGGAGACCAAGCACAGGCTTGAAAGGGCATATGCTTATTGCCAGCAAGATGTTCAGTGTGGCTGGAGCAAAGGAAGTGTAATTTGTGTCTTCTTTCTTTTTGTCTTGGTCAGCAGAGCTAAATTTTGTTAATTTAGTTGATCATTTCCAAGAACCTATTTTGCTTCATTGATTTGTCCCTACTATTGTTTGTCTTTTCTATTACATTGATTATGAAAGAGGTGTAGTGGGGGTAGAGAAGATGTTGTGGGACATGATGTAGAAAAGATAGTGTAAAAGTTCCCTGGTGTTCAGATTCCAGCTTCACTCTTCAAACCCTCTTCCGAATAGTTTCTCATTTTCTCTGAGCCCAAGGATCATAGAGGAGAGATGTTTTCTCAGGATATTCTTGGCTGAGCACCAGTACCAAGGACACAGATGTTGGAAAAATAAGACTTGAGCAAGAGGTGACTGGTGGCTCTGCTAATTAGTTTTCTAGGAGCCTAAAAAGACTGTCACTGTGAGATGGTCATATAGAACCTATTCATATAGGCAGTGGGGACCCTGAGGTTGAGGTGGCAGCAGCAGTAGGGCCCTAAGCTTGATGTATTGTTTCCTCTATCACACAATTAAATTAGAGGCCAGAAGCTGTCATCCCAACAGGTCTTAGCATCTTAGCAGAGTCTCTGATTGCAGGGGGCTGCAAGCTCTTTCCCCACTCTTACCCCCTATGGTGTGGGCTCTGCTGGACATGAGGGAGGTGAAGGCGAGCACTGAACTTGGTCTACGAAACACCCAGGAAAGACTGGCGTCACCTCTATAAGAAAGCGGCTCTGGGTTGCTCAATCACTTCAGAGAGTGAAGGATGGAAGGCAGAGTGTGTTCCAGAGCCAGGAAAATGAAATCAAATCTCCCTTAGAACTCCCCATGGTGCCCTTCCCCTCACTGCATCTCTTCCTCCTCACTCCTTGGCAGGCTGACGCTCCCCACCCACACTTCTCTGGTTTTCCTTTTAATAAAAACCAAAAAAGCATGTCCAATACTCAACAACCCATAGGGCAGTGACCATTCCTGACTAATTAGTAAGCTGCCTTCGGCCGCTCAGCCTTCACACCCTGCTGAGTCTTGAAGGGTGTGTACTCTTCTGACAGGACTGAACTCCCTGATGGGTGGGCCACACTTTCTGGCTAGTGGCGACGCTCACATTCCTCCTCTCCCCATGACTCCCACCCATCCTTCACTCTCGGGACCCAGTGCAAACACTGCTCCCTTGAAGCCTTATGTTCTCATAGGAAGTGTCCTCTCCCTTTTCCAAGTGCCCTCAATTTTCATCTGCCCCTCTTTAATGGACTTACCACTTTCTCCCTTATTGCAAAATGAATTGTGTCCAATTATCTCCACTAGACCCTAAGCTCTGTGAAGGTCGAATTCTAGGCAGGATTTTGTATTTCACACAAGGCTGAGCCAATAGTTGCAATTAATAGATGAAGAAATGCTTGGGAAGGAACTCAGAGGAGGGTTATAGAAAAGTGAACTCCGAGGGCCTTCAGGGACAAGACTGTCATTCACTGTATGCCTTGGCATCTCCTCTCACATCAGAAAGTTCAAAGGAAAAAACACAGCAACAAGGATGGCCATTTTGGAACCCATTTATATTGTGGGTGTAACTTTGGGCTTCGTCCAGCCTCATACCAGCCCCTGAGTCTGCATCAGACCGTCTGAACATTCATGGCTTCCTTGGGCCAAGTGTAGCTGTCCAGCGTAAAGGAGTCATAGTCTGGAGTGTAGACCAGGGATCTTACAAAAGCCTCCTTGTCCTTGGGCTCCGGGTAGTAGGAAGCCAGGTTGTGTTTGTACGCGTAGTCAAGGACCTAGGGAAAAATGTTTGGCTGAGGAACTGGATCTAAGGGGAAACCTGCCGAAAGGCCCTTTGCTTGGGAGCCTGGGGAAGTGGCACACACCTTGAGGAGTAGGACTTGCTCCTCTCACGAGCGTGGCCCATGAAACCACTGGGTAGGAAGGATTTTAAGCTTTCTGCCTAGACAGGCAGCTGTGGCAAACTGCAATAAATACTAGGCCAGGGTCAAGAGGCCTCAGCCTAAATTCTGCCTGCACCCAACTGCCTGTGGATCCTCAGAGGTGACACTGTCCTTGCTGAGCCTCAGTTTCCTCATCTGTAAAGTGGGGGTAATGAGACCTTTCTCTAGGGTGGTGCGAAGATAAAATTAGATAATAGGCAAAAGTGTCTAGTACCTGATATTTTTTGCCCCCTTGAATATGATGTGAATTGGACCAATAGCCTGGACACTGTTCTCTGGGTACTAGATTCGGCTTCAGACGAGTGTGAATCTAAACATTCCAGAAAGGAAGGAACTGGACAAGGTGAAGTTGGGCCAAGAGCTGGACTGTTAGTCTTGAAGCCTGATTCTGGATCCTGCACTGGACAACTCATAGGGAGAGCATGTTGATGTACAATGCATTTTCTGAAATTATTTTGAAAACTTACTATAGGAAATGTAAAATGTATACACTAATAGAAATAATACTATGACAAGCCCTCATGTACCCAATATCCAGCTTCAACAATTATCAATGGTGAGCCAGTCTTTATTGCACTATATGCTGATTCTTTGAAAACCTATCATCTCTGTAGAATCTCATAGTCTGGAATATTACATGAACCTGATCATCCTATGGCCCAGCTATTCTGAGAGAAAGGGGAAAAATGAGATCTACTCTAGCCAGGCAGGCACTGCGTGTGGAGTGTTCTCTTTTAATCTTCTCCAAAACGCTGATAGAGAGGAATTACCAGCCCTTTGGAAGAGGAGGAAACTGAGGCTCAGGGAAATGAAGTGATTAGGGCAAGGTTACGCTGTTGCTGATCGGCAGAGCTGGGACCCCAAAGCCTGAGCATTTTCATGATGCTATGCAAGCTGACCTTTCTTATAAATTGGTACTTACGATTCATTTTTAAAAAATTCCACCCACATTCTGGTTCACAAAACCATGGACTTTGATGACCTTTCTGTTTGGCCTTTGAGGGGAAATCCAGGAGCTTTCCCAGAACTGGCCTGGGTGGGATTTGGGGGTGGGGCTCAAGCTTTAGGTGGGCAGGAGTTTGTCACAAAGCCCCTGGGTTGCATGCAGGGCAGCCCAAGGATGTCTCCACTGCTGCCATCTCCTTAGCCCTCCTAAAGCCACAGACAGAGAAAGTGGTTGAGCCTCACTACCCATACTACAGGGGTAGGATGCCCCTTACTTTGATGGCAATTCTCAGAGACACATCTCGGATGGTGCTGAGTGGTGGGTACAGTCTCCCCTGGGACAGATGCTGCTCGGAGACCTCCTGGGCAATTTGCTGGGAAGAAGGAGAGAACCAAGAGAAATAAGCTGAGTTTCTGCCTTCCCAGAACAAGTGCAACCCCAGAAACTCACCCTGCCCCAGCATAGTTGGTCAAACGCTGCAGTTCCCGCTGCTGACTCTGCCACCCCATAGGCCCAGGAGAGCTTAATGCTTGGGCTTAAGCAAGGACACATCCTTTCTATACTAGACTAGCTGAGGCTTAAAACAATATGAGGGTCTCTGAATTCTAAAGGAAAATCACTAAAACCAAGATGAATAAACTCATGGCCTGCAAAACGAAGGCTATGTAATCTCTTCTTGGCAGGTCCAGCTTGTTGCACAGGGATCCCTGGGTCCCTCACTTCCTGGGTCCCAGTCTCCTCCCACCTGCTTGGTACCTACCATCCTGGGTGCCCATCTAGGCAATGTTATGTCTTTGTGTTCAGGGCTCCTTGAGCTCTCCCTTCCAGCCCTGGTCCCAATCTGAGGAAGGCCTCTCCTCCAGCAAGTGAATGTGTCTCATGCCTTATCTGGATAAATGCCCTAAGCACATCACCCTGGGAGCAGAACCTCCCACAGCTTCCCTCCCAAGTTCAGAGTCTGCCTCTGAGGGTCAACCCTTATCCTTTGCAAGCCTTGTCCTCCAGCCTCAGGTGCTGGTGCTCAGCTAGCCTTGTAGATCAGCCTCTTTAATGCGGTGGCTTTGAATCTACTCCTACCCAATCTTCTAGTGTCAAATTTAAATTTGGGAAATGTTACTGGTGCTCTCTGAGAACTGTGTGTCCCAGAAGTGACAAGGCAAAGGAGTTGGTCTCATCTCAGAGTTTGCAGACATTAGGGAAGTGGGCCTCCCAGTCCACTGCCTCCCTCTCTGCTTCCATCTCTCCTTTCCATTCATTCGGTCAAACATTCACTGAGCTCTACGATATGCTTGGTTCTGCGCTAGGTGTTGAGGATCCATATGGTGAAGGGTTCTATGGAGAAGCAGCCATAGTCTTTTCCCTTATGGAGATTGGTGTCACTGCACAATTAACAAACGATTATAACAATTATAATACAGTGGGTGAGTGCAATGAGAACCGACATATAGGCATAGAGGAAGGCAGGGCCCTGTTTGCCACGAACAGGAAAGGCTTCCCGAAGTGTCATAGGCTGATACCCAAAGGCAAAGTATGAATTATTTGAAAAGGGGAGAGGGAGTAGTATGCAAATGCTTGGAGGTGAGAGAGAGAAAGAGAGAGCGTGGACTTGAGATTGAAAATAGCACATTGGCTAGGTTGATGGTAGGGAGGGGCTAAAAGTGAGGCTGGAGAGGGAGGTAGGGCCCCATGATAAAGTGCCTTAAATGGAAACCGTGGGAAGGAGTTTGGATGTTGTCCTGTAAGCACCAAGGAGCCATACAAAGCTCTGAATTTAGGAGAGAAACCTGGCCTGATGTGTGTTCTGCAGGATTGCTTTTCTTTGTGGAGGTATCGCAGATGGATTGATTAGAGAGAACTAGGTGTTCCATGGCTAGATCTGCATCTAAGAAGCTTATCTTGTGAAGAGATACTTCATGACATATGTGGTCACTTCTAAGATGTTGGGCACTGGTCATGCTCTGCTGCAGCATGTAGCCAAGTTGCCTGGGGCCATCCTGGCACTGTCACACACAAGCCAAGTGACCTTAGGTCAGTGTCCTAAACTCTCTGTGTCTCACTTTCCTTGTCTGTAACATAGGAATAAACACTACACCTATTTTATGGAGTTAAGATAAAATGAGGTAGTGCGTGTAAATCTTCTTAAAGCCTATATTAATATTCCATAGGAAAATCAAATTCAACTTAAATTATCTTAATTAAAAGCACCTTTTCCAGAAATATAACTTGTGAGGCCTTTGAAGACCAGACTATCAGCTCCTATAGGAGAGGGGCTTGTCTTGCTCACAGCAGGTGCTTAATAAGTAGATCCAGGAGAAGCTGCTGTGTAATTGATAGACACTGTCTATGAAATGATGGAGTCGAACTGTCTCACAGCACTGGGGGGTGGTGGGTGTGCGGCTGTCTCATGGGATTACATAGGAAGGGGTCTAGCAACTGTGTTTCTGCAGAACAGGGGAATTTGGTTTCAGGCTGACTTCAAGCAGGAAATGACTCTTCCCATCCAATGGGGGTTTCAAACAGCTCTGCCCATAGCCACAGGACAAGAACACCCATTACAGCAGTGAGAAGAAATCCAAACACCAAATACTCAGACAAGAGGAACAGAAAGCTGCGGCACAAAATCAGAACTAGTGTGCGCAGGGCTGGGGGCCAGCTGAAAAGCCTTCAGGAGGTATTATTTGCACTGCCTTGCAGAGCCAGGGCTCAAAGACCAGACATAGTGAGAAAGGGCCTGGTGCATGAGGTAGTCGTTCCCCATGGGCCTCATAGAAGTGGATCCAGACAGGGCTGTGTGGAAGCCGTACCTGTGGCTGGTTGGTTTCAGGCTCTCACCAGTGCCACGGTGAGGAGGAAATGCAGAAGGATGTTAGAAGTCACAGGAGAGCCTTTAGAGCTCGTTGGGCATAAATACATTTAACATAGCTTTGATTAACTTCTCTCAACAGAGACATTTGTATGCCTTGGTTTCCTCAGAGTGACGATAAATGTCAAGAGCCTGGCACTTAGAAACCACTTGACAATGTCAGCCACTGTCGCTGTTATAAATAACCATTATTATGAACATGGGCTGCCATTCTTAATGAATTCTTTCATGATTTTCATTGTGTCCAGTAAAGAACCCTTCTAGGAACTTTACTAGTCAGATACTGCAACAGGTACATCTCTAACACCCCCATGTGGGTGCTCAAGATCTGGGTACTCAGAGTAGGTAAAACCAGGCATGCAACCCCACCCGCTACAGAAAGCTGTCCTGGTGGGGCTTACTACTGCCGGTTACCCAGTGATTTGACCAAGGCCTGTGGCTTAAAAAAATCTGTCACCTGTCATGATCCACAAGCCCCAGTTTCAGGCGGCTTTGTTGGTATCTCCTTTGTCTAGGCATCTAGATGGCACTGCTGGGAGGCAGGGAGCAGCAGGAGGTATGTCCCCTCACTGCCAGAACCTCCTGCCAACACCCCCTCCCACTGACTAGTCCCCATCCCCCTCCAAAGCCCAGCCCTGTGTATGATTGAAGAGGTCAAGTCTCAAGGTGATCTTGAGATATGCCTGAGGTTCAAGCACTCCGGCATCCACTGCCAGGGATGGAGGGCAGGTGGGTAGAAAAGATGAGAGAGGAAGAATCTTTAGAGATTGGGCAGGGGACCCAGTGTCAACCCACAGGTCCTATGGGAAGCATTTGAGGGAGCAGGGACAGTGATACCTCTGCCGTTAGGAGGAAGATCTCATCTGGGATGTGCCGGATCCCACCAGCGATGACTCCCAGTGCCACCCCAGGAAACACGTAAGCATTGTTTCCCTGTCCGGGAATGAAGGTCTTGCCATCTTCCAGAGTTACGCTCTTAAAAGGACTTCCACTTGCAAAAATCCCTCGGCCCTGGAGGCAGGAAGAAAACCACAGATGGAGCTTGGAGATTGGTTTGGGGAAGTAATGGTGGCCTGTTCTTATCTCCCAAAAGTCGAACCTTTCTTCATCCTGTCCCAAATGCCCAGCATTTTGCTGAGAACATGGCAGGTACTTTAAGCACATTTGTTCATTTGAACAGAAAGCTCAGCCTCCACCTGAGTTACCTGGTGGCCAAGAAACAGCTGAAAGGTGATGGGGTTCACGGTACCTTTTTACCTGTCACCTCCTGGGAAGGCCAGCCCAGGACATGACAGGTGTGGAAGTGGCCCAGAGTCTACAAGTGCCTCAGGTTCTGGGTTCTGGTCAGAGCTCTATGTTATTTAGGAGGAACCCTGAACAGTATAGCATAATGGTAAGAGTTTGGGCTTTGGAGTCAGACCTGGGTTTGAGGGCCAGCTCTGCTCCTTATTAGCTCTGTGACCTTGGGCAAGTTACTTCATCTTTCTGAACCTCAGTTTGCTCATCAGTGATGTGGGGATTGTTTTCACCCTCATAGGGTTACTTGTTGTTACTATGTCCTCTCAGCCGGGGGAAGGAAGGACTCCCCGCTGACCTCGGTGACCCGGTAGCACTTCTCAGCCGTGCACTCGGCCTTGCTGGTGGGGTTGCTCAGGGCAAAGATGATAGGGCGCTCGTGGAAGGAGGCCATGTCCTTCAGAATCTGCTCCGTGAAGGCTCCTGCGATGGCGGCAACACCTACAGGGAAAAGGGGGGTAGTGGGGATGCCTACTCTTTATAAACAACCGATTTCTCTCCTGGTGGTAGGGGGAGCCAGGCACACCATGAAAGACTCAGTAGTCTTGGGGATGGCAGCTCCACAGGGGTGGAGGGAGCAGAAGGGAAAAGGGTCTTCCTGCTTGAGCTGCCTGAGATGTCCTGTCCATCTCTAAGGGACCACTGGTCCACTTCTGGTCCCTGCCAGGTAGGTGCACCTGTGAAGGCATTCCTGGGCATTGCCATTGAGAGTGGGATGCGCCCCCAGTACAGGGAGAGATGCCAGGGTCCCCACCTTGGGGGAGGAGTGCTCATCTCATCCTGGTTAGAGGCACCAACCCTGCGCTTTTCCACTGCACTGTATGATTCTGCATCACTAAGCCCTAACTCTGGGGCCTTAGTTCCATGGTTTTTATACGTAGTCACTCAGTAAAAGTTTGTGGCATTGAATTGGACATGGGATGGGGGAAAGAGCTGTGTCTCCTTGGGTTACTTATGCCTCCTGGCTGAGCCTCAGTCTCTCCATCTGCAAATGAAGAGGGTTAGCAGGGCTGGACAGGGGGTCACCTCCCTCCTCCTACCTATGATGGCCGTGGGCTTCACCAGCCTCACCACCTCCTCCAGGGAGTTCACTTCAGGATGGTCTTGGGCAAACATCTCCTTCTCATGGTTCAGGTGGCTCCTCCCCTGTAGAAAAGAAGGAACACAAAGCAGCTGTCGTGCTGAGGGCCTGCTGGGCAGGGGGTATGGATGCATTTGAAAATTTATTCCCCACTGAGCCCCATGCTTTGGTCTGAGCTGTCAGAAGCCTTGGGGCCTGTTCTCTTGATCAGATTTCCTGATAGAACCTAAAGTGGAACTTACGTGTTTTTAGGGGTATGTGTGTGTGTGTTTGTGTATGTGTTTCTTTAACCTTAACCATGTATGGAGAATCCACAAAGAATTTATTTGAACTGCTGGGGTCATGGCTTCCTGGGCCAGGACAGAAAGGCTCTCAGGAAATACCCAGGACCCTTGACCCCAAGGTGTTCAGCACCCAGGCCCAGTTGAGGGATGAGGGCCAGAGCCGCCCTGGGTCAGGGAGTTAATCTGAATGTACGTAAAAGAGCCATTAACTCCCTGTGAATAACATTAAGCTAAGCTCCAGGAAAGGCTTAGCATGCCTGGCTATGCCAAGCCAGCTCCAGATTCCTTCCATTTCTTTAAATAGAAGTTGGTGGGTGACAGGCTGGCATGAGTATTGGTAAATAGGTACAGATGTTTCTAATCACTTCTTTGGGTTAGCTGACCTCATGAGAACCAGAGTGAAGATCTCAGCTCTGAGAGCCCTTGGGTAGGGGTGAGCTTGATGCGATGAGCAAAATGATACTGAAAGATGGGTGAGAGGGAAGAGTGGCAGCCTCTGGTAGCCTATACCTGGGACCAGATTATGCTCTGGAATGACGTGGGGTGGAAGGAGGAATCTCTAGGCCTATGTTCCTTCTAGCAGTATGGAACAACATGAAGGTCAGTTTCTGCTGAGGGTCTCTGCTATTCTAGCTTGATGGTCCCAGGTATTTCCCCTGTTCCCATCTCTGCCATTGTTTTTTTTTGTTTTTTTTTTATCTCTCGCTGACATTCTATGTTAGTGGGATTCTTGGAGTGAAAGCATGGAGCTCTGAATGAAGCCCTAAGGAAGAGGTCATCCAATTGTGTCCCTCACCACATGCTAGTCAGAAACTGGACTGTTTCTCTCTCATTCATCCTTTCACTCATACCTCACACATTAATTATGCACTTGTCATGGGCCAGGCATTGACATCAAGACTCTGTAGTCCAGTGGGGAGACAGACAAGTAAGGGGCAACTGCCCTACAATGTGGTAAGTGCAATGTATGGGGTGTGGGGAGCCTATGTGAGCACAGATGCAGGAAATGAGCTTCTTGGAGGAGGTAACACTTGAGCTTAATCAGGATATGAGGAGGAAACTGGGAAGGCGTTGAGGATTAAGAGTTCGCATGTGGCAAAAGGGAGAAGAGTATTTCAAGCAGAAGAACAAAATGTGAAAATATGTGGAAGAGAGAGAGCATGTCACTTTCGGAGAACTATGATTTAAATGTGGCTGGAGGTTAGTGCAAGGCAGGAAGGGGTGGGGGATAAGGCTGGAAGGGGCACACACACACTCTCACACACGTATGCAAAATTTTTGGACAAGAGCAATTGAGGATACTTTGGTATGAGTCTTTTGCTTTGGAGTTTAGGCCATTGCCCTCCTTTTGCTCTCTCTTCTGTCTGAGCAGTTTGTCCCCTGGACACCTCTTCCTGTCCAGTTCCTAGAAGGTTTAGGTGTCAAGAAACCTCCATGTCTCCAGCCTGACAGTACCTTGACAATGAGCCCCTTGGAGTCCACCATCCAGATCTTCCTCGTGGCCTCTGCCTTTGGTACACCTTCTTTCTCTAGGGCCATAACAAGGAGGTGGGCGATGCCCATGGCTGCCTGGGAGGTACCATAAGGCAGATGTTCAGACACAGACAAACAGCGGCTCATCACTTATCAGATGTCTCACCAAAATGAGCCCCTCTTCTTCCCCCCACCCCTACAACACCCAGGAGGTCCAGTTAAATCCTTGCCTTGAGACACCCCAATGTGGGGGCTTAGGTAGCTGCAATGATGAAAACACTCCTGTGATGCTCCCTCTTCTCAGAACCCCAGGACATCCCCCCTCTTTGACACACTTCCCATTCTTATTCTACCACTGGAACAACAGTAGAGACCCCCGATGGCACCTACCTCACCTGCACCTTGGAAAACAAACACATGATTGGAGAGCTTGTTCTTGGTGATTCGCAGAGCAGCCAGGATCCCTGCCACAGCCACAGAGGCTGTGCCTGCAACAGAGTGGACAGAAATCAACCTCTGGCCACTGGCCCCCAGCCCCCAGGAGAAAAGCCTTGGCAGACTTCCCTATGCCTAGGACCTATGGAGGAATAAGCAATGTTCCTTAGCCCTTATGCCCTATGGGCATGCAAGTTTTGGTGCAAATCCTTGCTCTCTCACACAGATAACTATTTTTCTTTTGAGAAACAGCTCCTGGTCTGTAACTTGGCCCTGTGAGAGAGGATCAGATAGTCAGGTGCTGCTACCACCATCATTCATAACTAAAAGGACAAGGATAAATGTAATATAATGGAAGCAAAAAAGAAGTGTTGATTTGTTTAAGGGATAAATGGATAAAAACTTCTAAAAACACAACCTGACCAGGAGACATTAAATGATCTTGTGGTCTGAGCTGCCCATCTGATCCACCAAGTCAGAAGGTTGGGTGTGCCTGGTAGCAGAGCATCATCAGATGGCTCGAGTATGTCTGGAGGGACAAGTAAGTTGCATGAGTAGGTGACTCAGACTAGTTGGAGCACTGCTGCATGACTTCTTTTCCATTAATTCACATCTGAGTTCTCACTGGAAATTCCTTAAAGCCAGCTGACCAAGGAGAAAGAAACTTGGGCTTGATTTAGAAATTGTTTTGAATGATGTGCTGGCACCAACTAGAAGTGCACAGTTGCAGCTTCACAGCCCCAGTAAAAGGTAGCTCTAAAAAGTAATGGTGAAGGACAGTGGACATGACTTCAAGTGGTAAATTTCATTGTTCACTTTGGTCCAGTAGATGGCTAGATCTACATTGATTCATGGACAGTTACTAATGGTGTAGCTAGATGGTCAGAGACTTGGAAAGAACAAAACAGCAAGACTGGTGTTGAGGAGGTCTGGGAAAGGGGTGGGTGAATGGACCTCTTGGAATAGGTACAGAGTGTGAAGATGTTTGTGCCCTATATAAAGATCACCAAGGGACATAATGAGAACAGGCTCTCAATAATCAGATAAAATGGCATGACCTGTGTATGTCAGATAGCATTTTTCTCCAGCCAGCCAAGGTTTGCTTAGTGTGCTTACATACAAAAATAGTCATGGTGGCAAGGATGGAGGCTATGCATGGACTTTCTCTCATCCAGGTTGACCTGTTACTGCTACTGCTAAATAACTAACCTGGCAATGGAGTACCATTCCCTGGGGAGACCATCCACCTGGTGGCAGAATATTACATTGGATTCCTTCCATCATGGACATGATGGACAGGAAAGAGATCTGTCCTCATGGGAGTATATACACACTCTGGATATGGATTTCTATGCTTGACTATAAAGCTTCAGCCAACACCATCATCTGTGGATGCTTGGAATGCCTATTCATCATCCTGATACATTCCAGACAGCAAGGCTTCTAATCAAGGAATTCATTTCACAGTAAAAGAAGTGAAGCAATAGGCCCAGGCCCATGAAATTCACTGGTCTTAACATGTACTCAACCAATCAGGAGCAGCTGGCCTAACAGTATCAGTATAGTGGCCTGTGGAAGACTTACTTAAGATTTGAGTTGAGGTAACATCCTACAGAGGTGATGCGCTTCTATCTAACAGGATGCAATATATGACTTGACTTAGCAAATAGTACATTGTGTCCTTTCTCCCACAGTCAGAATAATGGGTCTGGAAATCAACGGGTAGAAGTGTGAGTAGCTCCTCTCACCATTGCACTTAATAACCCACTTTCAGAATTTCTGCTTTCTGTCTCTTCCACTTTGTACTCTTCTCGATTGGTGGTCTTAGTTCCCAAGAGAAAAATACTTTCATTGGGGTTCACAACATGGTTCTTTTGAATTGGGAGTTGAGACTGCTACCTGGCCAGCTGGGGCTCTTTTGCCACTAAATCAGTGGGCAAAGAAGAGGGTTACTTTTCTGGCTATGGCGATTCATTTAGATATCCAAGGGGACATCAGGGACAGGGAAGACTATTTCTGAAACCTAAGGGATCTTCTGGGGTGTGTTTTAGTACTTCATGCTCAAGAGTAAATATTAATGAATCCTATTGCAACTAAAGAGAGTCAGGACCATTGAGGATTCAGAGCCTTCAGAATGAAGGTTTGGGCCACCATACTGGGTAAAGAATCCTGGCCAGGTGAGGTTCTGTCTGAGGACAATAAAACATGGAATGAGAGGTTAAGGAAGAAAGCTATTAATATAAATATCAACTGTGGTCTCACGACTGGTTACAGAAACGAGGAATGTGGCAGCCATCCATATTTTCTTCCTTTATTATTTGACAATATATAATGGCATACATTAGCTAGTTTCTTCTCCCGTCTCCTTCTCATTGTCTTATATAAGTTTATTGGAGGTTAATTCTGCATTTTGGTCTTTAGGTAACATAATTTTCAAATGTGAACTGTGACTGATCTTTCTGAATAGTTAATCCTGTCCAGAGATGGAGAGTGTGACTATTTGCCAGAGGTGAATAAAAGGACTGTTGAGACTTTGCCTTTCCCCATTTTGGGGAGAAGGTGAGAATATCTTCATTTGTTGGAAAGATAGTTGCATTTTGCTAGGTATTTTGTTAGAGGTGTTTTTGTTATGTGGAAGTACACATGTGGAACAGTGTGTCTGAATGCTGAACAGCTAAAAGGGTGGACTGTGCTAATTATTGGGTAATTTTTTCTCAGCTTCAAATCCACCCTTCTTTACACTGTCTTGCAGCATCACCTCTGTCTTATAGGATTACTGGGTAAAATGTAGAATACTTAGTAAAATCTGAATTTTAGATATGCAACATTTTTTTTAGGATAAGTATGTCCTATGTGATATTAGCATAAATATTCTAAAAAATTATTTGTTATTTATTCAACATTGAAATTTAATGGAGCGTCCTGCATTTTGGTTTTGCTAAATTTGGCAACCCCACAGCCTTGGTTCTTCAACTCCACAGTAGCAGTTTGTTCCTGAAGCAGCAGTTGAATGCAGTTTGCAGTTCATCTATTACTTAGAGAACTAGCTTCATAGCATGCCCCTCAGTGACACCAACAACAGCCAACTGCCACCTCCTCTTTCCTTTGTTCCCTCAGCCTCAGGTGTGGTGGCAGATCCTTAGTGTTTCTTTTTGGCTTTTTAATTCCTTAATACATAATTAACAATTCTTTTTATTAAGTCTTCTCTGTTAAAGCAACTGGTATTGACTCTGACTGATACAAAATTCACAATAAAGTCACCACAATTACCAATGTTAAGCCACGATGGCAAAAGAAGAAAAAGGAAACTAAAGTGGGACAATTTATGGCTTGTTAAATTTGCACAAACTAAAATATTGATGTTATCTAGGGTTGGTGAGGGAACAGTGAAAAGTAAACAGATCCAGCATACTTTGCATTTTAAAAAGTGCTACAGTCTTTTTTGGAAAACTATTTCCCAGTATAGACCAAAGGCATAAAATGTTTTTGCCCTTTGACCTCATACTTCTACTTCTGGGAATCTAAGTATGGAAAAATCCAAAATGTGTATACTGGATATTTATGACAGTTTATTTACAATACAGAATGACTGGAAAGAATCTAAATATCTACCAAGGGAGTAATGGTTAAGTAAATTATCTAGTGTAGATACTCAGTAGAATATTTTGCAGCCATTAAAAATGATCATTATGAAGATTATGTAGCAACATGGAAAATGCTATGAAGTTAGTAACATCAGATATTATTATAAGTGCTTTAAATGTCTTAATGTAAAGACATTTATTTATCTAATCCTCACTATTATCATTCTTATTTTACAGGCTGGGAAAATGAGGTACAGAGCAATTTGCTGAATTGCCCAAGATCATATAACAGAGCCGGGATTCAAATCCAGGGAATCAGCCTCTAGGGGCTTGTATGCTTAACCACTAAACTACACTCCATTGAGTTGGTTGGAAGAAAGAAAACCATAAACAGTATACATATCGTGATTCTAATTATAATGTAACACACACACAGAATCCAGAAGGAACTTCAAAATACTAATGGTTGCAGGGTAGGTGTGTGAGTTTCCCAGGTGGCTTGGTTTTTGCTACTCTGGGGTAGGCTTTCTCCTAAAAAATGGGTTGGATTTGTGCTTGGCTTAGGGGCTGAGATAGGGGGAACAGTAAACAGTTGGAGTCTAAGAAGTGCACATTCATCACTGTGGACATCAGAAGGCAGGACTCAAAGCAGGAACACACTGGCTAGAAGATGGCGTGCAGGCTCTCGTGTCTTCACACAGCTGTGCAGTGGAGAGACAGCTGAACTGTCAGCAGAGTCACAGAGGCAGGGCTGAGACTACGACCACTTTCTGACACCCTTCTGCGGGTCCCCTAAGTGCTCAGTGTGCATTTACTGAGGGCCTATCAGGTGACAGGTACCATACTAGGCATTCTGGAAGACTGATGAATCACACATGGTCTCTGCCATCAGGAAACTCCCAGTTTAACCAAGGCTTGGGCATAAAAAACTATAACACAATCAGTAGTCAGAAGTCACTGGAAATTATTGCATTCATTTATTCATTGAGCATCAATTAAGAACCAGACTCTGGGTTACTGACGACACCACTGGTAACAAAATAGACTAAGTTCATGCCTCTTCATGAGGAAAGAAGTTATTACATGATTAAAAAGTATAACAACTGTTATAAAGAAGTTCATGACATGTCCTTTGTTAGTTTATGTACAGAAAAGAGTATTATCGGTATCAACCCACCCTTGCAGCTTCATGTTTTCCTGGGTACTCTATGTACCAATATTCATTCTTCCCTAAACATGCCATGCATTTTTACACTTACATGCTCTTGTCCATGCTGTTCCCACTATCTTTTGATTTCCATTTTAACTTGATCATTGACCCAAGGATCATTCAGCAGCAGGTTGTTTAATTTCTATGACTTTGTGTAGATTTGACTGTTTCTGTTGGAATTGACTTCTGATTTTATTCCGCTGTGGTTTGAGAAGATACATGGTATGATTTTGATATTTTTGAATTTGTTGAGACTTGTTTTATGACCTAAGATATGATCAATCTTGGAAAATGTCCCATGTGCTAATGAGAAGAATCTATATTCAGTAGTTTTGGGGGTAGAATGTTCCGTAAATGTTTGTTGGGCCCATTTGTTCCAGAGTCTCATTTAAGTCCAAGCCTTCCTTATTCATTCTCTGCTTTCATGATCTGTCCAGTCTGGTCAGTGGGGTGTTGAAGTCCCTGGCAATTAAGATGGTACTGTTTATTTCTTTGCTTAGATTTAGTAGAATTTGCTTTATGAATTTGGGAACCCCTGTGTTTGGTGCATATATATTTAGGATTGTTATGTCTTCTTGTTGAATAGCTTCCTTTACCATTATATAGTGACCATCTTTATCTTTTTTTTTACCATTGTTAATTTAAAGTCTATTTTATCTGATACTAGAATGGCTATACTTGCTTACTTTTGGTTTCCATTTGCATGGAATATTTTTTTCCATCTCTTTATCTTGAGTCTGTGTGAGTCCTTAGGTTTAGATGTGTTTCTTGGAGACAGTAAATAGTTGGGTTGTGTTTTTTCATCTATTTAGCTAGTCCATGTTTTTTAAGCGGATTATTCAGACTATTCATGTTCAGTGTTCGTATTAGTATGTGGGATGCTGTTCTGTTCATTATGTTGGATGAAACAAAACCTTGTTTTGTTTTGCATCTTGTGCTATTGTTTTACAAGAGCTGTGAGCTTTAACTTTTGAGTGTTTTTACATTGGTGGGTATCTATTGTGCTGGTCCATGTATAATGTACTTTTGAGTATTTCCTGCAGGGCAGGTCTAGTAGTGACAAATCCCTTTAGTGTTTGCTTATCTGGAAAAGTCTTTATTTCTCCATCATTTATGAAACTTAGTATTGCTAGACACAAAATTCTTGGCTGGCTGTAGTTCTTTTTAAGAAGACTGAAGATGAGGCCTCAGTCCCTTCTGGCTTATAAGGTCTCCATTGAGAAGTCTGCTGTTAGCCTGATGGGTTTTCCTTTGTAGGTCTGTTGTTGCTTTCATCTTCCAGCTTCTATAACTTTCTCCTTCATTTTGACTTTGGCCAGGGTGATGACTGTGTGTCTTGGAAATGTCCTGTTTCTGAAGAATCTCCCTGGGGTTTGATGACCATCTTGTATCTGAATATCTGAGTCTCTGGTGATAACAGGGAAGTTCTCCCCAATAATTCCCTCAAATAGGTTTTTCCATGCTTTTTGCTTTTTCTTCTTCTCCCTCTGGGATGCCTATAAGTTGTATATTGGCTCATTTCACATAGTCCCATATTTCTCTGAGTGATTGTTCATTCTTCTTTATTCCTTTTTTGGCATGATTTTTCTGACTGAATGGGTTAGTTCAAAAGCCTTGTCTTCTCACTCTGAGATTCTTTCTTCTGGTCTGGTCTGTTGTTGAAGATTTCTGCTGTATTTTGTAATTCCTTAAATGACTCTTTCATTTCTTTAAGTTCTGTTATATCCTTTCTTGTGTTGTCTATTTCTTTTGTGAGTTTTTCAAATTTTTCATTCATGTCCTGAAATTTTTTTTGGCTTCTCTGTGTTGGTTTTCAACTTTCTCTTCAATCCCATTTATCTTATTTGCCATCCATATTCTGAATTCCATTTCTGACATTTCTTTCCCCTAGTCCATCTCTTTCTCCACATTTCTGACATTTCGACAATTTCCTTTTGGTTGGGGTCTACTGCTGTGGATCTACTGTGTTCCTTTGAGGGTGTGGACCTAGCTTGTTTTTGCATGTTGCCTGAATTCTTTTGCTGGTTTCTTTTCATCTGAAACTTCTTCTCTCAGCTCAGGGCTGATAGGTTTGAGGCACACCTGTTCTCCTTTCCTGGGAACTCTCCTACTTAGTGAGAAAGAGGAGAGGTCCCTAGATAGGGCTTTTGTGTTCTACTTTGGAGGACTGACCCAGTAGGAGAGGGGCAGACTCACTGAGAGCCTATAATGCAGCTGTTCACCTGCACTGTCCCATTCCCCTGTAGTTGTCACAGTCTGAGTTGGTGCTGGGAGGTATTTATACAGAGTGGTGGGCTGGTTCCCAGGCTGCTGTTGGAAGCTCAGGCGGGGGGCTGGGCAAGTCCCTCTCCATGAAGGCAGGTGGTGTGACCTTAGCCAGCGCCTCGGTGTGACCTTGGCAGGCACCTGGGAGGGTTGCGGGACATTTGCAGGTACCTGGATGCATCTTGGGACTGCAGCTGGTGGTGGGGTGGGTTGTGGGACCTCAGCAGTACCTGGACATGTCAGGACTGCAGCTAGTGGCAGGTCAGGTTGCAGGACCTCGGCAGGCACCTGGGCGGGTCACAGGACCTTGGTAGGCACCTGGATGCATTGTGAGACCTTGGCAGGCACCAGGTTGCATTGTGAGACTGAAGCCAGCAGCAGGGTGGATCTCAGAACCTTGGCGGGCACCTGTACAGGGTGCCGGACCTTGACAGGTGCCTACACAAGTTGAAGGGATTTTGCTGGTGCCTGGGAAGGTCATGGGCTGCAGTGGCTGGGCCACCTGTGGCTGGCAGGGTGGGGAGTCGCATGGCTGGGGCTCTACCTCTGCCCAGGTCCGATTGTGGCAGCTGCTGTGGTGTTACTCCAGTGATAGCAGCAGTGCTATCGAGATGGTGAGATGGTGGTAGCAGATGCTGAAGGCCGGTGGGTGCCTGCTCTGCTCGGATTCCTGGGAGACGGCTGGTGAGGGGCATTGAGGGGTGCATGGCATCCAGTCACAGTGCACATGAGAGGCCTGCCCTTTCCTGCTTCCTCCCTGGCCTGGCAGGGGGAATGGGAAGGTGGCTGCAATGGAGCTGAGCCCTCTGCAGACCGGGTGCCCTGAGGGTGAGAGCACAGATCGGCGTCTGTCGCAGCGACCGGGACCAGAAGCTGTGGGGACTCCACTGTGCCCGCTGTCCGGTGCATTGCTGCTGCACAGTCTCCAAGCAGTTTCCTGGTCAGTTCAGGGGCCTGCTGTGGTGGAGAAGCCCCCTCGTGCTCGGGTTGCAGTGTTCGCGGGGGAGTGCGGAGCCTGGGGGATCTCTCCGCTGCCCCTTCCCCATGTGTGGACACTTCCCTCGGGTACCTCTGAACTTGCCAGGCGGACCACCCTGCCTCTCTCTGCCCCACTTTGGGTGTCTCCAGTTGCTTCTCTGATGATTCACAATGCTGTCTCTAGATGGTCCATCCCCAGGTGCACCTCTACCCGAGACCTTTAATCCTCAGCTTGTGAGTGGCGAGTGCAGGCTGCTTCTAGCCCACCATCTTTGTTCCTCCCTCCACTGTCTGTAAGACCCTGTTTCATTTCGTGATTTATTCCTTAAGACCCAGCTCAAATAATCAGCAGGGCATTCCTTGTTCCCCCAGGCATCATTAACCCCTTCTTTTCCCAAAGCTACTTTTTATCTAACCTGAATGAAGCTGGGCTGTAGCACGGTCAGGCCCAGCACTGTACTACATTCAAAAGAAACACAAGGTGACATCCAAGAAAGCATCAAAAAGCAATTTAAATAATTATTTAAGTCACTTAAAGAGGTGGTGAGGAGAACTGCATTGTACAACCCTCCCCCCAAACCCCCAAAATCCTCTTTGTCCATAATTTTCTCCAAAGTCCACTTCTTATGGCAGCAGCTCCCCATTTCTGCCTCCTCACATTTCAATGAAAGGATACAAGGGCAGCTGCCATTTATTGGCCTTGGCTCAGTGCTCTGTGCTTACCAGTATTTGCTCATTTATTCTCTGCCCTTAAAACCCACTTTCATTTTAGTTCTACTGAATCAGAATCTGTATTTCAGAAGTTCTCCAGATGATGTGTATGCCCATTTGAGTTTGAGACACACTGAACTAGATGGCTTCTCTAGGCGAGGTGCTGGTTTCCTGCCACTGGGGAGAGGGAGTTTTCTGCTTATCAGATTCTATCTCAGGGCAGCCTTCTGCCTCCTGAAAGGAGGTGATGTGCACAGCACATGCCACCAGATGGCACCGAAGGCATTCCATCACAGACATTCCCAAAGACACCACACTGGATGGGTCTTTTCCTTTCTGGGTGTCAAATGTTTTGGGGGGTTATTTGCAGGTTAGATAACTGGGCTGACTCTCAGAAATTCAGCACTGGATGAGGATGGGAGTTATGACATTCAGCAATTGTACAGATGAGGAAACAGAGGCAGAGGGAAGCTTGGCCTGCTCAGTCGCCCAGTCGGAAGCAAAGCAAGGAAGCCTGAGGTGCTGCTTCTACCCTTCTAGGTCTGTGCAGCTCAGGCTGCCTTTCCCGACAGCAGCTGAAGGCAGCAGGGGAGGCATTATGGGGTTTCCCTGGGGGACATCCGGGCAGGATGGCAGTGGAGACAGAGGGACGTGAACTTAGGCAATGGATGCCAACATTCAGCCGTGGCTCTGGAAGGGATGGGGAACACACAACAGTGGGAAATCTGATGGGAAAGAGTCACACATTTCAATAAAAGGATACAAGGGCAGCTGCCATTTACTGATCAGTCTTACTGTGGCCTAGGCTCAGTGCTATGCGCTTACTAGTAACTGCTCATTTAATCTTCCCAACAACTCTACGAAGTAGGTACTATCGTGCTCCCATTTTTTTCCCACAGAAGTGGAAAGTGAAGCTCAAAGAAAATAGAAACAATCAGGACAGAACTGAATCCTGCCATCAAATGTCTAAGCCCTCTGCCTCCATGTCCACGTCCTTTGTCTCTCCTGTTACCACTGATGTACTGTCCCCACTCCTGGTTACAGCACCACTTGTGCACCAGATCCCATCCTTTTTGTCCACTGAAGGAATGTTTCCTGTTATTCCCCCCCCCCCCCCGTTTCTTGCATATTCAATTTCTCTCTCTCTATTGATCATAGTTATCAGCACATAAATACGTTATAAAGCTTCCATATTTACAAAGCCCTCCCTTGACCCTATGTGGTTCCCACCCTATTTCATACTCCCCTTCATAGCAAATCATTCTAAAGAGCTGAATATAGTCACTGCCTCTGTTTCCTTTCTTCTCAGTCTCCGTGAAACCCAGTCCAATCAAGTGACTGACCCACCTCTTGTCAAGGTCACTAAGCATCTCCACCTTGCCAAATTCAGTGGTCAATTCTAAGCCTTCCTCTTCCTTGACCTTTCTGTAGCATTCGATACTGTTGCCCAATCTTTTTTTTTTTTTCGAGACAGAGTCTCGCTCTGTTACCCAGGCTAGAGTGCCGTGGCATCAGCCTAGCTCACAGCAACCTCAAACTCCTGGGCTTAAGCGATCCTCCTGCCTCAGCCTCCCAAGTAGCTGGGATTGCAGGCATGTGCCACCATGCCCGGCTAATTTTTTCTATATATGTTTTTAGTTGTCCAGCTAATTTCTTTCTATTTTTTTTTTAGTAGAGACGGGGTCTCGTTCTTGCTCAGGCTGTTCTCAAACTCCTGAGCTCAAACAATCCACCCACCTCGGCCTCCCAGAGTGCTAGGATTACAGGTGTGAGCCACCACGCCCGGCCACCCATTCTTTCTTTTGGGAAACTCTTTCTGCACTTGGCTTCTGGAACCCCACACTCATTGAGGACCTCCCTGGCTACTTCTTCATGGTCCCTTTTCTGAGATCTTCCTTGGAGGCCATTCTTAGAGGTGACATGACATGCTAACTAAAGACCATAGCTCAAGAAGAAAAAGAACAGTTCTTAAGCCCAAAATTATAAAGTTCGGCAGTAAATTTATCATCTCCATCATTAACTTGCATTTTTCGGGGGCTCTTGGGCTATGTGCCAGGGATTTAAAATTGGAGAGGAAGGAAGCTACTTAGCTTTTTGAAGGTAACTACCCCGAGAGGCCCGTGGGTCCAGGGATGTGCTGGAACATGGCTTGTGCCCATAAATGCCACAGGCAGCTGAAAGTGTGACTGGTTGTTCCCATTCAGGACAAAAGAAAACCAAAGTTTTCTTTTTTAGAGGGAGCTTTCCATAATTACATTTCCTGCAAACTTAGTGCTTGAGGTTATAAGTTCAGGAAACAGCACAAAAGGACAAGCTGAAAATGTAGTTTCTGCTTTTAACAGTCACATTTGACAAAGTCAAAGGACTTCCATGCTGAACAATGGATTATTGAAGGAAAGAGAAAGAATTCATTGCTTTATCAGGTGAGGGAGGACTGCCGACCCAGGCAGCAAGGAGGACAGGGAGAGTTAGGCTCAGTCAGGGTCTGGCCAAGGTGGCCTTGGAGGGCTGGCAGGACTGGCCAGCCTGTACGATAGGGCCAGCCCTACCTCCATGATCCACAAATTACCTTCCCGCAGCAGTTACTACCATTCATTTATTCCCATAGCAGTTACTGCTATTCATTTATTCATGAAAATGTTCTGAATGCCTGTTCTGGGCCTTCACTGGGGTATGCCTTGAATATATAAAGATGAATAAAAAAGTCTTGTTCTCAGAGTTGCCAGTATAAAGGTTCAGAAAATTCAGCTCCTGGCTGCAACTTCCGGGAGGGGTTCGTACGCATTGTGCGGGAGCTACGGGGCCCAGATACTTGTGCTTGAAGTAGTGGGTGCACCAATATGTCCCGTGGTTCCAGCGCCGGTTTTGATTGCCACATTACCATTTTTTCACCCGAGGGCCGGCTCTACCAAGTAGAATATGCTTTTAAAGCTACTAACCAGGGTGGCCTTACATCAGCAGCTGTCAGAGGGAAGGACTGTGCAGTAATTGTTACACAGAAGAAAGTACCTGATAAGTTATTGGATTCCAGCACAGTGACTCACTTATTCAAGATAACCGAAAACATTGGCTGTGTGATGACAGGAATGACAGCTGACAGCAGATCCCAGGTACAGAGGGCACGCTATGAGGCAGCTAATTGGAAATACAAGTATGGCTATGAGATTCCTGTGGACATGCTGTGTAAAAGAATTGCTGACATTTCTCAGGTCTACACACAGAATGCTGAAATGAGGCCTCTTGGTTGTTGTATGATTTTAATTGGTATAGATGAAGAACAAGGCCCTCAGGTGTACAAGTGTGATCCTGCAGGTTACTACTGTGGGTTTAAAGCCACTGCGGTAGGAGTTAAACAAACTGAGTCAACCAGCTTCCTTGAAAAAAAAGTGAAGAAGAAATTTGATTGGACATTTGAACAGACAGTAGAAACTGCAATTACATGCCTGTCTACTGTTCTATCAATTGATTTCAAACCTTCAGAAATAGAAGTTGGAGTAGTTATAGTTGAAAATCCTGAATTCAAGATTCTTACAGAAGCAGAGATTGATGCTCACTTTGTTGCTCTAGCAGAGAGTGATTAAACATTGTTACTAGTTTACCAAATCCATGATGCCACTTGCCTGTGTTTGGCAACAACAAAAAACATTATGGAGGCCCCTGGATTGAGAAAGGAACCTTTCCCACTCCTCCTACTGCTGTGAAGTGGTTAGGACTCTGTATAAATAAAAACAATCCTTTCGGAAAAAAAAAAAAAAAAAGAAAATTCAGCTCCTTATTAGACACCAAGCAAAGGCCTTCTAGACTACTTCGACACTATTTCTGTCATAGGGAGTTTTCTAGAGCCCTTGGACTCTCTAGAGGGCAGTTCCTGGCCCATGGAGAAGGCAGGGTTAGGCCTGTTCTGCCACAATTTGGAAGGAGCTGGGCGAATAATTACCATGTTCTTGGTTTCTCTGGGGTGCTAGCCGTTGCAGCAGGCTGAAAGGGACAAGGGCTCAGAGGAGCCAGGATCAGTTACAGGAGGCTGATATGAACCTCAGGGCTGGGGACAGCACTGGAAGAGAAGAAAAGCCTCAGAATCCAGGACTTAGTGAAAAGGAAGGCTTTGGGAACTGGGCAGAGATGAGGTTAAAGAGACCAGGGGAATTTCTCTGTGGGGGAGAGACCAAGGAAAGACCTGGAACTGCTGCTCAGTGTGTGTGGTGGTGGTGGGCAAGGGTGCCGGAGAGGGCAGTAGACCCCTGACAGCCAAAAGTAACCCTGGTGTCTTGTAAACAGGACAAACCAGCTGGACAAAGCCTTCAGAGCTGGGCTGTCCCTGCCTATCTGTCCCCTATGTGGCATCTAGGCCAATGCAAAGTCCCCTGTCCCATGCCAATGAGGTTATCATCTTCTATTGGCTTAGAGCCCCATACATGGCCCTGGGGAACTTTGAAGCATTCTACAAAGTGGGCAATCACTGTCCAATGTCACTCCTGGGTTCTCGGGAAGGGTGGGGTCATCTAGGCACCTGTGACTTGGCCCTGGATGCAGTGTCCTGGGCGAGGTGACACGTGAGCCTTTAAGAACAGACACTAGCCAAGAGCAGGAAGGGAGTTCTAGGCAAAGGGACCAGCATATTCAAAGTCACAGAACAGAGACTTATGCAATGGGCTGGAAGAACAGGGTATATGAGGGAAATAGAGATGGGCCCTGCCTCTCTTCTCCTCAGGCTTCCCCGGTCCTGTGCTCACACTTGGCCCCCTCCTCACCCCCATCAAAACCTCTCTGTCCTGGGTCTCGCCCCTTCTGTCCTTCCTCCCATACCTGTGTGTCAAGAGCCTGCTATGCACCAGAGATGTTAGTAACAGGTACCGGAAACTGACTATACTCCTGTTCCCGCCTATACATTAATACAATCCTACAACCACCTAGTGCCATGAACGAGCTGGAAATGCCTAACTATGAATTGATGTAGGCTCCAACCAACCAGAATAGACGCTGCCCAATAAAAGCACCCTGGCCACTCTGGCGATTCTGGCTGACGAGCAGCTGCGGCTGTTAAAACTGCTATGTCCATTTTACAGATGAGGAGAAGCAGGCTTTGAGAATTTAAGCCACTTGGCCCAAGCCCCAAAGCAGGAAAGTGGGAGTTCAGACCTAGACTTGTCTCAGTCCAACGTCTGACTGTTAAGCACTTTGGCTCACAATTAAAACTTAAAAGTGTGAAGGGTGACGATGGCCTGACATAGTGCACAGGTACCCTGACAGGCTGCCTGGCCCGGGGATGTGGCAGGATGGGGGTGAGGCAGGGCCAGGGGAGGCTGGTGGGGTGGAGGATGCTTTGGGGCCGGTGAGCCAGCAGGGCTTTCCGTCTCCAGCCTCCCTGTGTGGTCAGCTTGCACGTGGAGGCCAGGAACCTGCGGTCACTAGGCCGGCAGCATCCTGGCCCTGGCTCCTCGTGCGTGGCTCTCCTTCCTTCCCTAGGACAAAACTGGCCTGTGCCCCAGCTTGGCCATCCCCACTGCCTTTCCCCTTTCAGGCCTCTCTTTCCTCCCGTAAGAGCAAAGATGCTTCTCTGGACCCAGCTGAAACAACAAAAGTCACCTGAGCCTCTGACTTTTCCAAAATTCCTGAAGAGGCTGCCAGCGATGAGTCAGTGCGTCGGCAGCTCCGCTTGCCAAAGACCGGCCCAGGCCTGGGCTGGAGCCGCATGTGAGTCTGAGCTGGGGTGGGAGGCAGAGCCGATGAGAAGCCCTGGGGGGCTCTTTTCCCGTCAACTGCGGGGGCTCCAGAGTCCCAGCCCCGTGGCTGGCCCCATGGGGTCAGTGGTTCTGAGGTGCGTGGCACAGGGGGACCGGCTGGGACAGTTCCAGGCTCCTGCTCAGCACCAGGCCATGGCCCTGCTCTCACAGAGCTCAGACTTCAGTTATATCTTTCCTTGTTCCACTGCGGACACGAGGCTGGGCTGGGGCTCAGAGCAGGTGGCACAGCCCTAGTCTCATTTTCATGTGGGTTGCTGGGTTCCAGCCTCCGCCACATGTGGCTCCCAGGCAGATTCTGAGAATCTGTCCCCAGGCCCTGCTGGGTGGACTGTGCCAGTCCCCAGCTCCCACGTGCGGTGTGGTTTTGGTTTCCGTTTACTATGATTCCTCACTGCTCGCTCCTCCCTCCCTCCCTCTCCTAACCCTCTTCAATCCTGTGCATGGAGGTACTCCTCTCCTACTTTTGAGCACAGCTATGTAGTTTTCTACTTCATTTCTCCTTACTTTGCATTTGGCAATACAAGGGCACAATTCCAGCATGGGCTGAATCTTCCATGTTGGACCCTTAGACCTGGAATTCCTCGCCAGTCTTCTCATTGCCCTTGTGGCACTGAGAACATACATCACAGGCTTCTGCTCCCATCACTAACCAGCCGTGACCATGGGCAGGTCCCTTCCATCGCTGGGCCTCATTCTCAGGTCTGTGTGCTGCAGGAGTCAGAGGAGGGGATGGGGACAAGGAGGACGAGAGGACGAGAGCAGCTGGATGCCGGAAGCAGCGACACTCACACTCATGCTGGTCTGGAATTTAGTCCTTAATGAGAAGACCCTCTCCACCACCTCTCTCTCACACACACACACACACACACACACACACACACACACACACACACACGGGAGCAATAGGCAGTTTGATATCACTGAGAGTGGGGAGAATTCCAAGTCAGAAATAGCTAGCTTCTAGTTCCAACTTTGTGTCTGTCTGGCAGTGTGGCCGTGAGAGCTTTAACCCCTTAGACTTCAGTTTTCTTATTAGTGACATGGGACAGCTATGTCTGTCTTCCAATGAGGGGAGGGGGTTGTTGCCAGGAACTTGTGAGATAGTGTGGATGAAAAGCACTTTTTCAACCTAAATTTCTGTGTCCATGCAAAATATTAATATTTGGCACAGTTTAGGTCCCCTGGGAAGTAGATTCTGAGACGTGGAGTGTCGGGGATGGTTTTAGGAAGTACCCCTGTGGAAAGGAGGGGAAGGAAGCAGGATGGGTCCAGGGGAAAGCTGAGCTGTGACATAGGCCCCAAAGCCTCAGCCAGCCTCACGGGGAGCTCAAGCTGTCCTGCACTGGACTGAAATAGCTGGGCCTTTGTGTTCCCTCATCCCTGAGTGAGGATGGCCCCAGCAGGGCAGGACTGTGGGTGAGGTGGGTTTCTGTAGTTGAGGCTCTGCCTGATGTGTTGACAGCCCTGCTGTCAGCTGGGGCAACAAGCCCCTCCTTGCAGGAGGATCTGGGCAGTGCATGTCCACGCCCACCTCTTTATTGTTGTTAATGACATGGTCACACCTAAATGCCAGGCTGCACTGATCAAAGTGCTACTGCCTACCAGCTCTCCTCATGACTTCCAGATTGATGGCTTTAGTCTTTAATTTCTGAGAAAAGAATGGGAAATTCCTCTTTTGTTTACCGTGGGACCCAGAAAACTATTCCACCTGGCTTTGCCTGGGAGTGAAATAGACTCTAGAAGCAGGACATAAAAACCAATGAATTTAAACAAATGAATTGATTTAATTGAAAACCAAAAGCTCCATGTGTATACATGCAGTATACACATGTGAATACATGTATACATCTGACTATGAGCACATGGGGGTGTTCAGAGTAGACACAGTGCATGAATGGGTGGGTGTGCTTGCAGAATGTGCGTCTGTGTGTGTAGATATCATTCATTCATTCTTTAAACATCTATTAAGCATCTATAATGTGCCAGGCACTGTGCCGGGAGCTGGGGAACGAGAATAGGTAAGACATGGCTCCTGCCTCTGGAAGAAGCTTATGATCTCGTGGGGAGGCAGACAACCCAGTATGGCCATTCGAGGTACGGGGTGGTAAGAGGACTAACGGGGGGAACACCTGGGTGGGTACCAAATCAGACTGGGGGAGCAGGGGCTGATGTGCGGCCTCCCCTGGGCAGGAGACTCCGGAGCCGAGTCTTGAAGGGCGAGTAGGAGTTGCTCCGGCAAAGACGATGGGAAAGGGTGAGCGGGACTTTCACATGCAGAGAGGAATGACCGGTAAGGAGGTCACAGGAGTAAAAGTGAAGGCAGGGTCAGAGGAGAAGAGAGATCGTGAAGTCCTATGTTGTCAGTGAAGGAGTGTGAACTTTCTCATGAGAGGGGGTGGCATGGTGAGTCATATTTTCATCCGGCGGCACATTCTGGCAGCAGTATGGGCGGGTGGGGGCTGGGGGACTGCAGGGCCCGGCTGTGTTCCTCTGAGTGTTTATGAGGATGTATACACACGTGGCTGTCTGTGTGTCTGTACAGCTGGAGACTGTGCACCAGGTGCATGGACTTGATTTCCACTTCCACCCTCTGGCCTTGGGAGCCCAGTGGGCTCAGCGGCCAGCTGTCCTGCTGCTGACTCATGTGTGAGTGGCATGCCAGGGGGGCTGGGCAGGGGCTGGCACCAGGTGCTTCCTCCAGGACCACACACACACACCCCGCCCGCCTGGGCTGACAGTAGGGGACTGGCACCAGGGAGAGAATGCTTTCCTCCCCCAGCCAGTCTTCCTGGATGGCACTGTCCTGCCCTGCCTGCGTCCTGGCTGGTGCAGTGACACTGGGCTAGCCCTGCCAATGCCTGACCCAGGCCGGGGCATCAGGACAAGGTGGAGACGGAGGGAAGACAGCTGATGGGGAGGAGCTGCCATGACCCGGCTTTCCCCTTCTGGGTGTCCTCTCTCCGGGCACCTACTCTTCAGACACTGGAGTCATATATTTTGAACTTAATTATCTAGCAATGTGCTGTAACTGTGATATCTTGCTTTTTAAAAATTTATGACACCCAATACAAAAAATCATCTACCACATTTCTTACACTCTGTAATGACCATGAGAGGAAAAAAAGGCACTTGGTTTGCAATATAAGACCTGGGAATGGTATGGTGAGTGGTCATGAACTTGAAATTTAGAGTTCAAATGCCTGGCTCAAATCCCAACTCTACACTTACTGGCTATGAAAGTTACTTACTCTCTGTGCCTCAGTTTCTTCATTTATAAAACAGAGATGCTAATATCTCATAAGATTAAATGTGTAAAGTGCTTAGAACAGTGCCTGATTTATAATAAGTATTCAGCTATAAACCTTAGCTATTATTACCTGGGTTTGGGTACTCTGAGGTCTATCCCTAACTCACCTGATGAAAAGTTATGATCTCTTTGTGCTTCTAGAGAAAACATCTGGCAAGACAAGAAGTTGGCCAATCTTTATCTCCAAGGACAAACACCTGCCCCCCACCAACTTGCCAATTTTGCTTAGCAAACTTCATTCATTAAATAATGACCTACGTAGAGTCACCAAGGTTTCTTCTGGGCTTTACAAAATGCTAGGAATAGCTCACGATGTTCCTCCCTGTGAACTCCTGGATCAGTTGAGATAATTCTTGAGAGGCCAGGCTTTTTACTCCACCTTCATAAACTAGCACCTCCACAGCAAGAAGCAAGTGCCTTCAGATATTTCTGGGCCATAGAATAGGTAACCACGTGGACCCTGAATAAGAAGATGCTTCATGTTGGGTTTTGAAGTGCTCTGTGTCCCTGGGGCCAGTGTCTGTCAGGGTAATCCTTCTGCGCAGCACACATTCCAGCCAAATTCAGAGAAGGAATTGTCCTGACTCCCCGACAGGGATACACCAGGAAAATCCAAAAGCAAGTTCTTATGACTGGGGAAGGCCATTTTTATGATGATTGATGTTTTGGTCCAATGAGTACTATGTGCTAGTACTTTCTATACATTAGCTTTTTAAATTTTCACAATACTTTTCCAAGGCAGTTATTACCATCTCCATTGAATAGATGATAAAACTGTGGTCAGAGAAGTGATTTGTCCAAGTTCAACTAGCTAGTAAATTACAACAATGTTTAGAATTTCTTACATATATTAAATCACATAATTCTTACCTACCTCTGCAGTAGTAATGATCTCCATTTTATAGACCAGGATACTGAGGCTTAGCAAAGTTAAGGGACTTGTTCGAGGTCACAGAACTAAGAATTAGCCAAGTTTAATGTTCTTTCTTCAATAACTGCTGGCAGCAAACCAGCTATGAGGTGAGGCTCCTTCCCCACCCCTTAGGCATCCTGGTGAGGTTTGAAAAAAGGTGTTAGTCTCCAGTGGCTTTGTCAAGTGGGGTGGAAACCTACCTTGGATATCATCATTGAACATGCAGTACTTGTTGCGGTATTTGTTGAGCAGGCGGAAGGCGTTGGCATTGGCAAAGTCTTCAAACTGGATGAGGCAATTTATTCCAAACCTGTGTGGAGGGAGAGGAAAAAATGCACCGCCCCTTGAGGCAGACTCCTGGCAGATTCCAGCCTACACTGGGGAGGGGGAGGTGCAGGCCAGCTGGTAAGGAGGTGGCCTAGTTCCTTCACCTAGGTTTTTACCACCCGGCTGGCTCCTGGACTCCTAGGCTTGGAGCCCTGCCTGCCCCATCGTGGACAAGGATGGGGAAGGGAGAGAGCAGGGCACCGGGCTTGTGGTCAGCCAAGCCAACATTATTGTAGCTAATGTGGGCTGGTGGCTCCCATGGGCTGCCATGGCAGACCCCAGGAGTGCCAGGACGGCTGAGATGGGACCTGCCTTCTCTGTAGCCTGTGGCCACCTGAGATCCCCAAAGAAGGCTCACGCCAAACCCAAGGACATGCAAAGAGCCCAGATTTCCCACCACAAGTAGCTGGGGAGCCCACACACAACCGAGTGACCTGTGCGTGTCACTTCACTGATCAAGTCTGTCTCGGTTTCTCAAGTGTCAATGGGGACAATAATATCTGCCTGGCCAACTGTTGGGCTGTTGTGAGGGTTAAGAGCTGAGGGTGATTTTTTTCCCTCCATCATAATTGACAAATAAAAATTGTATATATTTACGCTGCACAATGTGGTGATTCGATATAGGCATACACTGTGAAATGATGACCACAACCAAGCTAATTAACATATCCATCACCTCACGTAGTTTCCACTTTTTTGTGTGTGTGGTAAGAAAACTTCAGATCTATTCTCAGCAAACTTCAAGTACATAATACAGTATTATGAACTAGAGTCTGGGGGTGCTTTTCAGACTGTAAAGTGCTCAACACAAGTGTCATTCTGGCAAAACTCTTATTACAGTCATAGAGCAAGTGCTGATGGGGTTGCGGTGGGGCTCACTGTGTCTGCTGACCACCATCCAGCTCTCTTTCCCTTGTACTAGGAATAGAAATGACAAATAAAACCTCCCATGCACAAATATAATGCCATGCTCGCCAGGCCAAAATTGACTGTGAATTTTTGTTCAGGGTATGAATTTCAAGTATTTGGATTGGGAGGGGGGAACAGAATGTCTTTGGTTGCTGGTGACATTTTGCTATATATAATTCCTACAAGACTCCCAGTGTTGCTCCACAACTGGCCTGGAGCTAAAATACTGAAAAGGTCAGACAACAAAACAATGTAATGAACGTTCTCTGTCTCTGTCTGTCTGTCTGTCTCTCTTTCTCTCTCTGTCACACACACACACACACACACACACACACACACAACCTTTAAGCAACACCACCACTCATCTGTTGAGGTAAAAATAAAGCAAGAATTATAAACAAGTACTTTTGTTCAGTGGCTGATACTATTTCATATTTAATTCAGTTTTATATAAGAAATCCTGCTTCCTCCCATGGAGCAGTTTGACGGCATATAGAGTAAAACCTCGTTAATTCAGGTTACTTTAATCCTAGCTTGGAATTGCATAAAAGGCTACGTGGATCACCCATCCAATAAATTGGACTCCGAATTCCTAGGACTCCTTGGATTTAAGGACCTCTGGAACCCCTATCCACCTTGGACATCCATCCCCTTGGCTGCTCCCTGGACCTTTTATCACCAGAAACCACTCCTACTCTAGGATTTCACACTGTCCCCTCAGTCTCTAACTGTAGTCTCTCCTTCCACGTCCCCTCACTTCCACTACACCTGCTCTCTATCAGCATCGAGACCCCTGGGCCCTTCACCATGTTATCCAAGTCTCTCAGCCTCTGCATTATGGCTTTTCATGAAACTGGATCACTATCCAGTCTGAACCAAAGGTGGTTACTTCAGTGACCGTCTTAGCACCATCCATCATCCAACCATCCATCCATCCATCCAACCATCCATCCATCCATCCATCCAACCATCCATCCATCCATCCAACCATCCATCCATCTATCCATCATCCATCTAAACACCATGCATCCCTCTATCATCCATTCACCTATCCATCATCCACCCATCCATCTGAAAACATCTAGTGGTCACTTATGGTGAGCCAATACTGTAGTTCAACGTTTTAGGAAGAGGTGGATACATGAAGAAGTTGGTGGAAATTTAGTGTTTTGAGCTTGCAAAACCAAAATTTCAAAGTAGAAATTTAAATGGCTTAGTGAAAAAAATGTTCTCAATTTCATCCATGTACATCCAAATATAGGTAATAGGCTTTTACCATAACACTTATTTAAATGTTAGTTATCAATTGCTTTTCATATTCACTAAAATACTAACAACAATGGTAACCAAAATAGCTAGCCTTTACTGAGTGTTTGTTACCTGCTGGATAGTAAATCATGCTGAACTCTTTATATACATTAACTCAATTAATCTTCACATGACCTTATGATACAGGTGCTGTTTCCAGAGAAGAAACCCTGAGCTACAGAAGTCAAGCTATTTATTCTATTGCTCTTGGTGAGTGGTGGAGCTGGAATTTGAATATGGCTCTATCTGACTCTAGAATCTGCCTTACTTCAGTTTTAATAGCAATACAGATTTGTAGAAGATAAAGCTAAACAGGTAATCAAGCTGGATTTATTCCACCATTGGGAAAGACAGTGCCGTATGGTGAAGAAAACACTGAACAGAGAGATAGGAAAACTGTGTTCTTTCTCTGTTTCCGACAAACACTAGGAGTCTTGGCTGAGTCCCCTTTGTCTCTCTGGGTCTCAGTTTCCTGGTCTGAGAGTGTTGGAGGAGTAGCATAAGCTACTTAATGTATGGGGTTGGAGTTAATATATACTAGGAGCTTCACTCAGATAGTTCTACAAGGCCAAAGCCGGGAGGTCAGACCATGTGATAAGAAAATCTGGAGTCAGTGTCTTACAGCCCTTTTTGTGTTTACACAAACCAGATCTCCTGGGTGGGCAGGGCCAAGGGGCCACCCTCCAGGAGCACCCCCAGGAGCTCCACTCAGGGTCCCCTACTCAGGGCTCTGGGCAGTTTCCTGATTTTAGTTCTGGCAGTGGCCTTGCTGTCCTCCTGTCCTTTCAGAAACCACCCTTACCCAGGAGGCTCCTGCTTATCTGTCCCCTTCGCACTTTTGAACTCTTTACCCTGTAGCCCTGGCAGCAGCTGAGGAACATCTGATGCTTCTCCAGTGGGGAATTTCTGCAATAGAGAGAGAGGCACCTCCCCAAGCCACACACAGAGCTGCACAGACTTCTCAGCCCTGGGGACTCATCTAGGAAATGGCCTTGGAGCTGCCAGGAAAGGCCTTCCAAGGCCAGGGATCACTTACAGACACAAGGCTGATGGGTGGATGTTTGATATTTTTCCCCCAGTGCTTAGGCAAGGGGAAGCCTGCAAATGGTGACCTGTGCCTAGGGGTCCCGATGAGCTGTGTGCAACAGTATGACAAGACCTGGCCATAATCAAGAGAACCTGGCACCTGCCAACTGTGATACAGCCTCCCAAGGGCATGGAGGGTCCAAGGTGGCTGGCTGTTCTGCCATTCCCTCCAGCAAGCTGACCAAATGCAGAGTGAAAGATGCTGGTGGAGCAGAACATTCCAGGGCTGCAGACCTGGTTTCTCTCTTCCATAGGTCAGGACCTGCCATTTTTTTCAAACACCTGGGCCTGACCTCTTTCAGGCCTGAACAAACATGAGGGACCTGGGAGGAGCAGGTGAACTTGCTCAGCCTGTCTCTAAATAGAATGACTAAAAGCTACCACTCATATTTCCATGGGAGTCTACTCTGATCCCTCAACAAAAAACATACAAGATTCCCACAGCAGAGTGTTCAGTGGGAATATCAGTTGTAACCCAAGGGAAAACTATTTTTTTTTCCTTCCAGGAATTAGAAATTATAGAATCATGAAAACCCTAGGTCTTTTTTTCTATTTTACGTATTTCATTAAACTCTAATCCCTTGAGAGGCTCTTAGAAAGAGGTTCTGTGATTAAATAAGGTTGGAAAACTACATATTCCCTATAGCAAATATAATATATGGTAAAGGCTCTGAAAAGTTGGGCATTAAGAAATCTGTTTAACCCAGTATTTTATAAACTTATTTGACCAGAGACTTTACCTTGCTGCATCCTACCCTCCCTACCTATGGTGAGGCATATGTTGAGATACATGACTCTCTGCAGAAAGAACTTTGTACAGGCAGGGCTGGGTAGATTCAGGGCAAAGCCATCTCTTCTTGGGATTACTGCAATTGGTATAATCCTGCAATGACTGATCTCGTCTCCTTCAAGTTTATTCCTGCTCCCCCAATCCATCCTCTATGTCTCTCTAAGCACAAGCAGGCCACTTATGTTCTGAAAATCCTAAAAGGGCATCTTCTGCTTTTGGGGTTATGTCCAATTCCTTAGGTGGTGTTCACTTTGACCACAACACACATCCATGTCAACACCTGCCACTCTAGGCACATTTTGCTGCTTCCCAACCACTCTGGGCCCTTGCATAGTCCCGTGTCTTTGCTCAAGCTGCTGGTTCTCTCTGCCTAGAGGCCCCTTTTTGCCCAGGTCAACTTCTTCTTAAACTGGAAGGCCCAGATCAAATGTCACCTCTTTTAGGAAGCTTTCCCTGACCCATCTCTTTCCCTACCCTTAAGATAGTGCTAATTCTTCTCTTCTCTGGGCTCCCATAATATTTTGGACATATCTATAACAACATATGCAACATTGTATCATAATTGTTTATTGACATCTGTTCTAATTCAATTAAAGAAATGTGTTGGGCAAGGTATCTTCTTTGTGCCAGGTGCTATACTAGGTATGATATAAAAATTCCATTTAATAAACATTTATAAGTGTTCATTATAAACAAGGAATTGTATTACTGGTAAAATACAAAGACAAATACAAAGACCTCATTGACAAATGGGGACACAAGAAAATAAAAAAGCAGTTGCAACACACTGTGGCAAGGATAATAATAAAGGTATGTGCTGGGCACATGGGAAGCCTCAAGGAAGGCAGGCAGCTCTGCTGGGGGGAGAGGCAGTGAGGGCTTCATGGAGCAGGAGGCTCAGAGGCAGGGCTTGAAGGAAGAGCAGAGGTTCCCAGATACACCCTGAGTGAGTGGGGATGGGGGAGAGAAAAGGGTGTCTCTGGCAAAGGGGATAGCATGTGCATGTGGACTGAGAGAGTATGGAACCTTCCTGGAGCTGCGGGAAAATACATAGCTGGATCTTGGCAGAGGGGAGTGAGGAAGGGGAGGAGGTGGGGAGACACAAGGCTGAGGGGAGTCCAGGGGCCATCCCTTCGCATGTTTGTGTAAAGAGCCAAAATAGTCTGGAGGGCAATGGGGACCCACTGCAGGGCTTTTAGGCAGGAAGATGGCATGTGTTTTAGGAAGTTCATTCTGGCAGCAGAGTGGGTGATGGATGGACAGCTGGGAGGACATACTGGAGACACGGACATACTGGAGCATGTAGCTGCAGTGAGAGATTATGAAGTCCTGGTATAAGGTACCGGGGACACCAAGGGAGAGAAGGGTTGGGTAAAAGATGTTAAGGAGGTAGAGAGAGGAGGAAAGGCAGAGTGTGGGGGAGTGGAGAGAGCTTTAAAATCAAGTAGGTATGGCTCCATCACTTCTTATTAAATGTGTGACCTTAGGCAAGTTATTTAACACAAATTTCAGTCTTTACTGATAACAGAGTAGGATAATAATATCTCTCTTGCAGCCCTGTAGTGAGAGTTAAATGAGATAATGTATATAAAAATCCTGGCACACTGTAGGCATTGAGTCCACAGAGGCAATGATCATTAAGGACAGGATTTAATAACACCCAGATGTGGAGATGAAGGAGAAGGAGGAGTCCATGGTAGGGTCCTTTCCTCATCGAGGCTGAGGATAGGGAAAGATGGGAAAACTTACTAGGTAAGGCAGACTTGGCACACATTGAGTTTGAGGTGCCACGGGACATTCAAATGGATGTGTTCATGAAGCAGTAGGCTCTGCATGAGGTTTGGGAGAAAGGAACGTGCAGCTCAGGGCACTGTGAGTAGTTGAAGACGTGGGATTGGATGAGGGTCTTCAGGCAGCGCATCTGTAGTGAGCAGACAGCAGGACCAAGGACAGAACCCTGGGTTACACCTACAACCATGGAGCAGAGAGAGGTGGTGGAAGAGAGTCCAGCCAAGGAAAGTGAGCAGGAGACCCACCGAGATGGAAGGTGGCCAGCAGAGCAGCTGCCACAGGAGCCATCTAATGGGCTGTGGTCAGGAGTGTCAAATGCTGCCGAGATGTCAAGTGAAACAGGTACCACAAAGTCTCTATTGGAGTTGGCACTTAGAAGATCACTGGTGACCTTTGCAGACCACTTTTGGCAGGGAGGGAACCACACAGCTTGGGGTTAACGTGCACATGGAAAGAAGGAAATGTCGGTGATTACAAATTTCAAGAAGCTTGGCTATGAAGTAGGTGACAGCCATTGGGGGATGCAGGACTGAAGGGTGGATTTGTTTTTAAGATGGGAGATGTACATGTGAGATAAAGGAGCCAGGATGGAGGAGAGATGAGGTGGTCTCATCACTCTGCCACAGACATGTATGAGGGAGGTGGGAGTGGGATGTTGGGGGCAGGGGTTGGGAAGGGATTCAAAAGGATAACAGGGAAGATATTCCGTGGGTGAAGAACTGGATGCCAGGATTGGAGAAAGAGGGAACACTGAGCCTGAAAAGGAGGGCAGGTGGAATCAGGCATAATGATTGTCTTCAAACACAGGAATGGCTGTTCTGTGAGCAAAGAATTAAGGAGACTTATTCTGTGTAGCCTTGAGGGGAAAAAGTAGAGCCAATGGGTGGAAGTCAGAAGGACACAGATTTCAGTGCCATATAAGGCAGAGATTCCAAACACTGATCGGAAAGAAGCTGCCAGTTACTGGAGTGAGTCTGTGGTCACCGGAGCTCCACTTGGCACGGAAGTCATGGAAGGGATCCCAGCCCCGGGTATGAGGGTGGACCTCTGAGGCCCTTCCCTTCCAAGCTCCCAGGCTGGGAGAGTCCATGGTGTGTCTAGACTGACGGGCTCCTCTGACTGGCATTCTGGCCTAAGGGGGAAAACCCCCATCAACTAGCAAGACAGTCACAGGAAGCAGCAACTTCTTAGCAAAAATTCCAGGATAATGTGACCATTCCTCAGTCATTGCTCTGGTGGCAAGTCCAGGACACACAGAAAACACTCAGGAACAGTTTGGCTTTCCTCCTGCATTTCCCTGTTTGTCTGAGTTCCTGGGCAAGCACACAAATGGCGCCAGAAATCCCAGGGCTGGGAAGAGGATGGTGGCTGATCTATTGATCTCTTGACCTCTCAAAGGTCAGTGGCCAGCACTGAGTTTTTCCTCTAGGGCATAATAACTGACTCCATAACCTCCTGTTCATGTAGCCCATGTGCTTTTCTCAGGTACTAACCCACTGGCTAGTTTGGGGGCTTCTGCATTTATGCCAGCTCATATTTGCCCACAGATTGTGCATATTGAGTTGTCATGAGACCATCGTGGATGTCCTCCATGAAGCTTCTATGATTAGTGTAGCCCATTCTGATCTCTCTATTCAGGTGTATTGCTGTAGTATTTGTACCATATAGTCTGTCGTGCAATCATATCTTGAACCTGCTCAGAGTTTAACTGACCCTCTTTTACAGAATTGGCTAAATTCTACCTTGAATTATGACAGTTAGTCTGGGGGTGAAAGATGGCAAAGTAGGAAAACTCAGTCTGTGTCTGTGGGCTTTTAGGACCCAAGCTGAGCCAAAGTTAGAGAGAGGAGGAGAGGGAAAACACCAGACCAAGTTTAGGCAACGGACTGGATCAAAGCAGGCACTCAGGTTAACACGGATGAGCACCACTGGCCGGGAGCATCTTCCCAGCCAGGCTGGGGAAGCAGCGAGTCCTTGAAGGCAGGAGCATTCTCTTATTTGCCATTGTATGGCATGACAGTGAAGAATGAGCTTTAACTGACTACCTTTCCTGTACCCTGCTCTGGACAAATTAGTCCCAGACACCCATGTTGGAGAACCAAACATGCTAGTGCATCCCCCATGCCCTGTGATTGCCTAGGCTCAGTAAATACTTGTTAAGCATGAATGAATGGATGCTGGAGAACAGTCCCTCTCACAGAAGTGCCCAGTTGTACGTATCCCACATGATATCACCAGCTCCCTGTGGTGTGGGGCTACATGCTCCTCTTCTAGAGGCCACAGTGGCAACTATCTCTGAAACACAATACCTGAGGCCTCTTCCTTTACCCTCAAGGATTCAAGTTAACACGGATGAGCACCACTGGCTGGGAGCATCTTCCCAGCCAGGCTGGGGAAGCAGGCCAGCAGAGGGTCTGTAGTCAAAGACCTCAGGTTTTGAAGTCACGTGGATTTGAGAGTCTACTTGGGTGATTTTGGTGAATTACTTGAACTTTCTGAACCTCAGTTTCTTGATCTTTAAGGATTGCCATGATAATTAAATGTAAGGCACCCAGCACAATGTAGGTGCTCTACAAAAGTCAGTTGCTAGCTCTTTCCTGAGAATAAGGCCATGACTTTTAAAATCCAACTAAATGCCCCAGGTCTATCAGCCTTGATCAACACTCAGGCAGGGCCATTAGTTAGGCACATGTTAAATCTACATAAACCCAGCAGTTATCATTTGAGCATAACTTTTTCCCTGGTTATGCTCAAATTGTAAACTCCTTGGCCGCAAAGCCTATTCTATGTTCAATAAATGTTGGTCCAAAGAATGAATAAATGGATGGATGAATACATGAATAAATAGAAAAAAAATAACTGAATGCTCCTGTCTTGAATTATTTTTGGCTTACTTTATGTGTCCTTATTACAATCCTAGGAAAAATTGAATTCTTCAGGACAGGTCTTTTTTTTTGTATTGGCCACATTTTGGGGTACAGAGAAGGTACATGATAAACACAGGCTAAACAGAAACTTGGAGGAAATTTCATGAATTATGTGAATGAGAGCAACTGGATACGTTTCCCTTAAGTTTTCACTGCCTTTCTCATTATCTGAGCTTGGGGAAATAATTTTTCTCTTTGGGTCTCAGTTTACCCACCCATAAAGTGAGGAAGTTGGATCAAATGAGTGGGTTGTTTCTTGCTCAGATATTCTAAGATTTTGAGATCAAAGTCTTAGGGTGGGTCAGGAGGAAAATGAGAATACAGATTGAACCACAGAAAGCATTCCTAAAATTTAGTGTATATAAAAACACTGAGCAGTGACTGTCTCTGCTGAGAGGGACTGAGAATGTGAACACTCTTGAAACACTGCAATCAGGGCTTAGAGCTAACAGCAAAGCTTTTTACAATATTTTAAAATTAAAACAAATCCTCAAACTTTCTTTGTAGTCTGGATGCCATATGCTTAGGGGTCTTCCTTTGCTTACATTGCTTTAAAATCAACAGGAGAAGCTTGGAGCCATAGAGTCTTGGCTTTTCCCCTGCTGTGGGCTGAGCTGGTTGTGGTTTGAGGTTTGTTGAGACACCTGCAAGGGCTTCCCAGCTCTGGTGGATGATGGGGCAGTGGGACAGGGGCCATTAAGTAGATAAGAAGGAAGAACCAGGAAGTGCCAGCTGGCCAACCTGGACAGTGGTGAATTAAGAGGATGTTTCCTTCACTGCTGGAAGCTAGAGAGTTTTGAAAATGAAAGCTGATGGCTGGTCTCTTCGCAGCCCCTCTTATGGTGAGGATGGGTGGGGTATTAACCCTGCCCTTGAACAAGCTAGAGGGAAGACACGATGAGTAAGCTAAGTAAAATAGCTTTCTTAATTAAGACTTTCCTTCCATTTATCCTCCTTGTCTACTGTTTCAAGGTGTTTGGAGTATGTTGAACTTTCCTTTATTTCATGTAAGAAAATAGAAATAGAGAATATCCAATTTAGAGGGTGGGTTCTGGAGTTAGACCTCCTGGGTTCACAGCTTGGCTATACTGTTTACTAAATGTGTGACCTTGGGCAGTTTCCCTAACCTCTTCTTCATGGAGGGTGCGGCCATTTGCAGTTCCCAGCTTTTGGCAGGACTCTCGGTTCCAGAGTCTTGTCTTGTACAGACCTTAACACTTGACCCTGCTAGGGTGTGGACCCATCTTCAGGCCCGAATGTTAAGGAAACAGCCACAAAATGTGAGGACATTCAAGGGTGGGGAAATAGCAAGCATGAAGGCTCTGCGGCTGTAACAAATGAGCGGCAGGAAGGCCAAGGCAACTGGAACTGAGGGAGCCAGGGAGAGGGTGGGGGGAGGAGGAGTCATCAAAGGCTTCCTTCCGGCTCTGAGAGCCAAGTACAAGGCTGCTGTATGTAGAGCCTCTTAATAGGTCAGTATTAAGTGGCTAGTCTCATGGCAATTTAGTGACTTTGTTTAACAAGCTTCTGTTTCTCATTTCTGTACTAGAAATGTGTCTCATCAAAAGATGTCTGGTTTTGCAAGGGAACAATTCTTTCAGAGTGGCGAGTGTGTAGGGCCCAAATAACACTCAGCTTGAAACAACTGCAGGAAATATAAGAAGACCTCACCCCCATGAACGCACAAACACCCCCTCTCGTGTATACAACACCTGTACATGTGGAGAGGGAGTTAAACTGAATAGGTGGGGAGGGGGTGTGAAGACCAAGCATTTACTCATTGCATATTCCAGGGATCTAAAATTGAGATGGATCACACCCAGAGCTGTTTTGATTTTTCCTTCTCAAGTTTAGCACTGGAGAGGACAGGGGAAATAATATTGGGATGGAAAGGATAGATGGGTGGCGGACTATGGAAAGCAACAATGGATATATTAACAAATATATTAACTCAGGCATGAATGCATGAATGTGAGCACCACCAAAGCACTGCCTAAAGGAGAGTGGCTTTGGAAATTGCCTAAATTAATATACTATTATATTATATATTATATTTAATATACTTATATATTATATTATATATAATACATTATAACATATATTATAAATTATAACATATATTGTACATATTATATTTAATATACTTATATATAATACATTATGTTATAATATATAAAACATATGTTATAAAAATAGCAAACATTATTTGTTTACTATCATTCAGGTAAATATTAAGCATTTTATATGAATAGACTCATTTATCCATCATAAGCACTCAAGTTAAGTCTTTTTTTTTGAGACAGAGTCTCACTCTGTTGCCCGGCTAGAGTGAGTGCCGTGGCGTCAGCCTAGCTCACAGCAACCTCAAACTCCTGGGCTCAAGCAATCCTCCTGCCTCAGCCTCCCAAGTAGCTGGGACTACAGGCGTGTGCCACCATGCCCGGCTAATTTTTTCTATATATTTTTAGCTGTCCAGATCATTTCTTTCTATTTTTAGTAGAGACGGAGTCTCGCTTTTGCTCAGGCTGTTCTCAAACACCTGAGCTCAAACAATCCGCCCGCCTCAGCCTCCCAGAGTGCTAGGATTACAGGCGTGAGCCACCGCACCCGGCCTCAAGTTAAGTCTTAAAAATGCATTTTAGAAATGGGGAAACTGAGGCATAAGTGAATTAAGTAATTTGTTCATGAATGTTATTAAGTAGCTTGTTAATAAGAAGTTCAAACTCAGGCAGTTTAGCTCTAGCATCTGTACCTTTAACAACTGCAGTTAGTCCCTTTTCTTAGGTGAGGTATTTACACTTTATAAACTTTAGTTTCTTCATCTCTTAAAATGAAGCTAATAATAGTACCTACATCATAAGGTTGTTGTGAGAATTAGATGAATTAATATTGTATGAAGTGCTCATATCAGTGTCTGTACATAGTAAGCAATTAAGTAAATAAGAGTTATTATGTTGTTACTGCTATTTATACATTGAGGGGAGTCGGAACCATCTCCACCAAATAAGACCTTTCTATTCCTTCATCTCCTTTGCCATAAACTGAAAGTTTCAGATCTGGGCGTGATTTTGTTCCCATTCTCGATACTAGGTGGTAAAATCAGGCTGCTAAGAGAAAATGAAAAGGAAACAGCCAGCTGGTGTTATTGAATCCATCTCCCTAGCCATTGAATTTCTTCCAGCACATTTTGGCTTCAGTCCTGAGGCTGGACCTTAACTAGTGAACTGCAAAGCCCCTCAATTATTCAGTCTGCTTGGCCACAATGGAAGTGAATAGATCCTAGAGGGTTAGGTGCTACTTTGCATTTTTATGCAGTCTCCCAGGCTGTGATCCAGCCTGTGACACAGGACAGATTCCTTGCAGGCACGGGAGTCTGTCTGTCACCAAGCAAACTCTGGCTCCTGTTCTGCTGGGAACATGTAGGAGCTGGACTGTCAACAATTACCCATGTCAGGCTGAGACCAGAAAACTGTCCTGCCTCTTCACAGGCCAGGCTAGCCAGAATGAGATCCAAGGTTCCTTCCTCTGAGCTTCCTCAGATGTGGTCAAGGTTCATAGCCTTCAGTCCATTCTAAGTGGTAGCTAGCCTGGTGAAGGCTTTTGACCTACCAACTGACCAGCTCCCACTCTTACTATGTACTGTGGGCTCCCCATGAGTAAAGTCATGCTCCCTAGGAACCACCAGTCTGGTGGAGACGTTACAGAATCACAGGATGCGAGGTAGGAATGACCTGTAAAGGCCATCCACTGCAGACCATGACAATACTTGAACCCTTCTACAACACTCCAGGCATGTCTCTGCCCAATCTCTTCTCTGACTGTGAAAGATTAAAAACCAAAAAAAGCTTTATTATATTTATATTTTAAAGGTATGAGAGAGAATTTATTTAGCTCTGTGAGGCTTCACCTTCACAATATACATACCCTTGGCACAGGAAAATCCTACTAAAGTTTTAGAAGTTGTTTAATAAGGTAAATATTTGGTTTGATTCTATGAGGCTTTCTGACATTAAGTTTGAGAAAGTTAATGGTTACCAGGATTTGCATACATGATCACAATCAAAACAGTAAAATAAACCAAAGAACAGGACTTTCTTAATAACCCCCAAAACATAATAAATTATAATTTCTAGTGAAACATTTATTCCTATGCTATATTCATTTTTTCTGACAAAAGTGTCCTTCAGAAATCTTACGCTACATTCATTTTGACCTCTTATTTTCCACTTTATACTCTTTGATTTTTTTGAAATTTCAATATATTAAGGGGCTACAAATGTTGTTGTTACATGGATAGCTTTTATAATGCTTAAGTCAGAGCTGTTAGTGTGCCCATCACCAGAATAGTGTTCATTGTACCTGATAAGAAGGTTTTTACCCCTCTCCTCCTTCCCACTTCCCCTTTCTTTATTTTTAAAGACCTTTACTTCTCTCTGTGCTTGTATATGCCCATTGATTAGTTCCAAATTATTAGAAAGTACATGTGGTGTTCGTTTTTCTTATCCATATTTAAGAGATACTTGACTTAGGATAAAGGGTCTCCAGTTCCATCCAAATTGCTACAAAAGACATTATTTCATTCCTTTTTATGGCTGAGCAGTACTCCATGCTGTATATATACCACATTTTGTTAGTAACATCATGAATTGATGGGCACTTAGGTTGATGCCCCCTCTTTGTGATTGTGAATTGTGCTGCAATAAACATTCAAGTACAAGTGTCTTTTTGATGAAGTGACTTCTTTTCCTTTGGGTAGATACCCAGTAGTGGAATTTCTGGGTCAAATGGTAAGTCTACATTTATTTTTTGAGGAATCTCCATCCTGTTTTCCATAGAGGTTATACTAATTTGCAGTCCCACTGACAGCACATAAGCGTTCCTGTCTCTGCATCCATGCCAGCACCTATTATGTTTTGACTTTTTAATAATGGCCATTCTGACAGGGGTAAGGTGATATCTCACTGTGGTTTTAATTTGCATTTCCCTGATGATTAGTGATATTCAGCATTTTTTCATATGTTTGTTGGCCATTTGTCTATCTTCTTTTAAAAAACTTCTGTTCATTGTCTTTTGCCAACTTTTTAATGGGGTTGTTTGTTTTTTCATGCTGATTTGTTTGAGTTCTTTGTAGATTCTGGTTATCAGCCCTTTATCAGATGTATAGTTGACGAATATTTTCTCCCATTCTGTAGGTTGTCTATTTACTCTGTTGATTATTTCCTTTGCTGTGCAGAAGCTTTTTAATTAAATAGAGTTCCATTTATTAATAGTTATTTTTGTTGTTACTATAATTGCCTTTGTGGTCTTAGTCATAAATTCTTTGGCTAGGCTGATGTCTAAAAGAGTTTTTCCTACATTTTCTTCTAGAATTTTTATGGTTTCATGACTTACATTTAAGTCTTTTATCCATCTTGAATTAATTTTTGCATATGGTGAGACATAGGGGTCCTGTTTCATTCATCTGCATGTGGCTATCCAGTTTTCCCAGTACCATTTATTGAATGGTCTTCCTTTCTTCAGTGTATGTTGTTGTCTGCTTTGTTGAGATCACTTGCTTGTAGGTAGATGGTTTTATATGTGGGTTCTCTGTTCTGTTCCATTAGTTTATGTCTCTACTTTTACACCAGTACTATGCTGTTTTGGTTACTATAACCTTGCAGTATAATTTGAAGTCTGGTAACGTGATACCTCCAGATTTGTTCTTTTTGCTTAAGATTGCTTTGGCTATTCAGACTCTTTTTTGGTTCCAAATGAAGCACAGAATTATTTTTTCTAGATCTGTGAAATATGACATTGGTATTTTGATGGGGATTGTGCTGCAACTGTAAATCATTTTGGCCAGTACAGACATTTAACAATGTGGAGTCTACCAATCCATGAGCATGAGATGTTTTTCCATTTGTTTGCGTCATATGTGATTTCTTTCATCAGTGTTTCATAGTTTTCCCTGCAGAGATCTTTCACCTCTCTGGTTAAGTATGTCCCTAAGTATTTTATTTTTTTGTAGCTCTTGTTAATGGTATTAAATCTTTGATTTGACTCTCAGCTTGACTGTTATTAGTATATAGAAATGTGACAATTTGTATACATTGATTTTATAACCTGAGACCTTTGCTGAATTTATTTATCAATTCTAGGAGTCTTTTGGTGAAGTTCGGGATTTTCTTGATACAAGATCATATTGTCAGTGAAAAGCAATAGTTTGACTTCCTCTTTCCCAATTTGGATAAACTCTATTTCTTTCTCTTGCCTGATTGCTCTGGCTAGGACTTCCAGTACTATGTTGAATAGAAGGGGTGACAGTGGGCATCCTTGTCTTGTTCCAGATCCTAGGGGGAATGCTTTCAATTTTTCTCCATTCAGTATAATGTTGGCTGTGGGTTTGCCATATATGATTTTTATAATTTTAAGTGTATTCCTTCTATGCCTAGTTTGTTGAGAGTCTTTATCATGAAAGGGTGCTGGATTTTAGTGAATGCTTTTTCTCCATCTATTGAGATGATAATATGGTCTCTGTTTTTGCTTCTGTTGATGTGTTGAATCACATTTATTGATTTACATATATTGAACCATCCTTGCATCCCTGAGATGAAGCTCAATTTGTTATGCTGAATTATTTTTTAGATGTGCTATTGAAGTTTGCTATATTTTGTTGAGGATTTTTACATCTATATCCATAAGGGATACTTGTCTGTAGTTTTCTTTTTTTGTTGTGTCCTGGCTTTGGTATGAAGGTGATACTGGCATCATAGAATGAGTTAGGGAGGATTCCCTCCTTCTCAATATTATGGAATATTTTCTGTAGGATGGGAACCAATTTTTCTTTGTAGGTCTTGTAGAATTTTGCTGTGAGTTCATTTGGTCCAGGGCTTTTTTTATTAGGATATTTTTTATTACTGCTTCAATCTCACTGCTTGTTATTGGTCTGTTAAGAGTTTCTATTTCTTTAAAGGATGGGTAAAAAAAAAAAAAAAAAAAGAGTTTCTATTTCTTCCTGATTGAGTTTTGGGAGGTTGTGCATTTCCAAGAATTTGTCCATTTCCTCTACATTTTCTAGTTTATGTGCATAGAGATTTTCACAGTATTCATGGATGATATTTTGTATTTCTGTGGTATCGATTGTAATATCTCCTTTTTCATTTGTGATTGAGCTTATTTGGGTTCTTTGTTTTCTATTTCTGGTTAATCTACTAAGAGGTCTATCAAATTTGTTTATCTTTTCATAGAACCAACTTTAGTTTCATTGGTCCTTTGTGTTGTGTGTGTGGGTTTTTTTTATTCCATTTCATTTAGTTCTGCTCTGAGCTTTGTTATTTATTTTTTTTTTTCCTGCTGGCTTTGGGTTTGGTTTGCTCTTCCTTTTCTAGTTCCTTGGGATATGATGTGAGGTTGTTAATTTGTGATCTTTCTATCATTTTGATGTAGGCATTTAAGGTTATGAGTTTTCCCCTAGGACAACTTTTGCTATATTCCATAGATTTTGATAGCTTGTGTCTCCTTTGTCATTCATTTAGAGGAATCTTCTGATTTCCATGTTAATTTCATCACTGACCCAATGATTGTTTAGCAGCAGGTTGTTTAATTTCAATGATTTTGTGTAGATTTGACTGTTTCTCTTGGAATTGATTCCTAATTTTATTCCACTGTGGTCTAAGAAGACAGATGGTATGATTTTGATTTTTTTGAATTTGTTGAGATGTTTTGTGGTCTAAGATATGATCAGTCTTGGAGAATATTCCATGTGCTGATGAAAAGAATGTATATTTGGTAGTTTTGGGGTAGAACGTTCTGTAAATGTCTATTAGGTACATTTTTTTTTAGAGTCCTATTGAATTCCAGTGTTTCATTATTTATTGATTTTCTGCTTTGATGATCTGTCCATCAAAAGTCCACCCTACCCTCTGTTGGTAGGGTGTTGAAGTCCTAAGAAGTTGTCTCTCTGCTTAGATATAGTAGGATTTGCATGATGAATATGGGAGCTCCTGTGTTAGGTGCGTATATATTGAGGAATGTTATGTCTTCTTGTTGAATTGCTCCCTTTACCATTAAATAATGGATCCCGGGGGCAACATTAGAGCCTCAGGAGGGTGGAGCCATGGTCCTAACAGCTGCAGTGAAGCCTCAGGGGAGAAGCTCCAGCCCAGGGCATAGCAGGAGCCTCAGAGCTGGAGCTGTGGCCTGGAGACAGGGCAGGAGCTGTGTGGGCAGGGCTATAGGGTCAGATCACAGTGCAGAAACCACGGAGGTGGAGCAGTATGGGGTTAGCAGTGATGTGGGGTTCCTGGGGTTGGGGCTGGGGACCAGTGATGCTAGGTGGCCAGGCTTCTTCCCCTGCCTAGGTCCCACTGAGGCAGTTACCACAATGCTCCTCAAGTGGTGTCCGTGCCACCTGAGGTTCCCCCTCTGCTCAAATCCCATGTTAGCAAGAAAGGGCACTTGGCTCCCAGTCACAGGGTATGGCACAGAGGAGGTCAGCTCTGCCCTCTCCTTCCCCAGCCTGGCAGGGGGCAGGGATCAGGGGGGATGCAAAAGAGGCTGTTGCAAAGCTGAGCCCCATGCAGACCTGGCGCCCTGTACCTGAGAACTCCTCCTCTCCTTCCCCATATGTGGGTGCTTCCCCAAGATTCCCTTCTATCTTGCCAAATGAATCACCCTATCACCTTCTCCTTCACTCTGAATGTCCCCTGTCACTTCTCCAGAGTTTTACAATGCTCTTTCCAAGAAGAGGCATCTGTAGGTAGGCATCTGCCTGCAACTTTCAATCCTCTTCTTGAGAGCAGTGTACATGGGCAGCTTCTAGTCTGCTATCTTGCCCCCTACACTCTCTTTGACTTTTTTGAATATTGGTTACAAATAATCTTTTGTATCATCATCTCCTCAGTCTTTTTTTTTTTTTTGAGACAGGGTCTTGCTCTATTGCCTAGACTAGGGTGCAGTGACATGATCATAGCTCACTGCAACCTGAAACTCCTCGGTTCAAGTGATCTTCCTGCCTCAGTCTCCCAAATAGACGGGGCTACAGGTGTACCACCATGCCCAGCTAATTTTTTTTTATTTTATGTAGAGAAGGGGTCTTTCTATGTTGCTCAGGCTGGCCTCAAGCCATTCACCTGCCTTTACCTCCCAAAGTGCTAGGATTGCAGGATAGTCACCATGCCCAGCCTCCTCAGTCTTAATACCATAGTCAACTGTTTTACCTTGGCTATATTTTTATCATTTAGAGTAGGATATGTTTATTAAGCCAGTTATACTCCGTTAACCTTGTGAATAAAAAAAGTTAGAGAATTAAGAACAAGTAATGGAGTCACTACTTCACTGATCCTTATCCAATTTTAGAAAAATCATGTCCCAAATACAGCAATTCTGCCTCAAAAATTCTTTCCATGTCTAGACAGAAATGGGAAGAAAAGTGAAATTATGGGAAGCGTATGATATTTTACTTGACATTGTGAGCTTTTAATAATTCAACACCAGCAATATTTGATAATCAAGAGTAAATTAAGAGGCTAACATCCAAAAATGTATACTTCAATAAGTATAAAGTGTATAAACAATTAGATAAGCTTGTGGAGAAGCTGACCAAGATACATACATTAGGAGATACAACTGTCCATCTAAATGTTCTATATCTCCTTTTTTTCAGAATATTTATTAAAGTTGTTTAATATACAATTTCTTATTTTTCATTTTGGAAGTCATTTATTATAGAGATAATTATTTTGTCTGATGACAAACAGCAGCCGCAGTGATTATTCTGGACCTCCACATTGGATAAACTCAGTTTCTTCTTGAGACAAAAGTTTCCTTCTGTATTTCTGAGGTAATGTTTTTATTATTTCTGCAGTGTTTGGTGGACCCTGATACATCAGCAAATTTGGTGATTTACTTCCCTGAGAATGCTAGGAAATTGCAGAAGAGTGAGATGGTGGCCCTGCTGATCTCAAAGCTTTTGCTACACTGGGTTTAGGATTGTCTCTTCTGTCAGGAAACCTTATTAATAGAATGTGTGGCTTGACTACCTGGATGACCCGGCTGGCAGATGCCATCTTGCTGCCCATCATGACCCCCCAAGCCACAAAAAGCTTTAGATAGAAGCGCCAGGCCATTATAGAAGCGATATCACAATGCAGTGCATTATTAATTAGCAAATGGACTATATAGCCAATAAGATTACAAATAGGGGAAGAATTTCAGGCCAGGCTGGTCAGGATAGATTTCCCTAGGAAAGGTAGAATTTGAATTAGCATCCTGCCTCTAATCTCCTTCCATATCCTTTCAATTTTAATGCAATACTTTTGTTGCTCAAGGACCTACCATGGCTCCCTATCGCTTACTGCATCAAGTCTCAAACGAGGTATTTTGTGGATTGGTAGTTTTCGAACATTTTTAGCAGAAGAATTCATTAGAAATATTGAGCAGAAATCTGATATAGAAAGCAATTAAAAACAATGAAATGTTTCTTCAAGTGCTTTAAATCTTTTATAGTAGGTGGAAAATATTTCATTTCTAGCACCCCTGATGAGCGTCTGTAGATTCCTAGGACTCAGGGAAGTTTGGTTGAAAAAACACTGGATTAGATGACTCAAGCCCTTTCTGCTTTTGAGTTCTAATAATTATGACCTTCTGCCTGGGTTTTGAGGCCTATCATAGTGTGGTAGCTAATTTTAGGTGTAATCTTGCCTGGGTTAAGGGATACCTAGATAGGGGTAAAGCATTATTTCTGAGTTTATCTATGAGGTTGTTTCCAGAAGAGACTGGCGTCTGAATTAGTGGATTGAATAAGGAAGATCTGCCCTCACCCAATATAGGTAGGCACCATCAATTGGCTCAGGGCTTGGATAGAACAAAAAGGCAGAGGAAAGGTGAATTCTCTTTCTCTCCTGGAGCTGGAATACCATCTTCTTCTGACATTGGACATGAGAAATCCAGGTTCTCTGGCCTTCTTAGTCCAGGACTTGCACCAATGGTCCCCTAGGTTCTCAGGCTTTCAGATTTGGGCTGAGCTATGCCACCAGCTTCCAGGGTTCTCCACCTTGCAGATGGTGCCTCATGGGACTTCTTGGCTTCCATAATCACATCAGCCATTTCCATAATAAATGCTCTCTCATCTCTCTCTCTATCCATTTATCCATCCATCCATCCATCCAACTATTCAGTTGGTTCTGTTTCTCTGGAGAAAACTGAATAATACATGTAGTCTATTCCATTCTTACTTAACCTTATTTTGAACCCATAAACATTCCTCTCTAGTTGGGCCATTCTTCTAGAGTCTTTTGCAAACTCCTTGCCTTTCCTTTGTTCGTGCTATTCTCATGACATATCTTCTATATGAAATGTCATTCTTTCTCCCGTTGCCTATTCAAATTCAGCCCCAAATTTGTACAATTTCCATCTCTTCCCAATCATCCTTCATTACTAATTTCTTTGAATTTCCATCAAACTGAAGGTCAACATCAATTGAGTACTTAACTCTTCTGTAATTATTTCTTATTTAAAAATGTTGTCTTCTCTGAAGGACTGCATGGTTCTTGAGGACACAGTCCGTGTCTTTTATTCCTTTTGAATCTCATTACAGTACCTAGTAGAGTGCTGGGCATGTGGTCTTTATTCAGAAGCCCTAGAAATGTGTGATCAGATATATTATTTGCTTGTGTTGCTCCTAGCTTTCTGGGAGCTTCTGTGATGAGTTTTCTTAGCTCAGTGATAAAAATAAAGCTCAGTTCCCAGAGTTCAGTGGCAGTACCTACTGTTCCCAATTCTCTGCCAGCAAAATGCATCCCCTTGTAGGACAAGTTTACCCTTTCCAGTTTGAAAAGTCAAATTTCAAAGTACAGACATATTTATTGGGAGGGTGATATGACTTTCTGTACTCCACAGGAAGCTTTTTAGAAGAAATTCCCTAAACAAGGCTGTCACCACTGTCTGTACCTAACTAATGCGTTTGCCATCTCCCTCTTCCAAGCTCATTAGTTGTCATAAAGTCAAGGCTGAGGCAGGGAATCAGGCCTGTGCACATGCCTGCTTGTGGGGAAAGGCAGGCCTGATTCCAGCCCACTACGTGTCTTCAGGGCCAGGATGCCCAGATGTGTGAGTGCTTTTCCCACATGTGGAAATGCAATTATGCCAGGCATGAGAGCAGCTCAAGTTCCTCAGGGCAAAGGGGATTCCAGCAGAACCAGTGGGCACAGACCTGCTAGGGAGGTTTCCAGACTAGAATGAAGCTGTCAGAGCAGCAGGGGTATTGTCAGGATGGACTTCCATGGAAGGGTGAGCCCAGAGAATGTGCAGGGTCTTACCTCATGTAGATCCCTGCTAATAGAGCTTGTGGAAAGTCTCTTACACCCTCACCTCAGGCTCTAGTCTGACTCTGAAAGTTGGGGGAGTTGGGGCTGTTCAAAACATTCCTCATCTGGGGAAGTGGTTCAATCTTTGCACAACTCTATGAGAATCATTAGGAATGCTTCAAGAATACAGATACCCAGGTCTCAAGCCAGGCCTACTATGGCTTAGGACCCTGGAGCCTATATTCTTGATGATAAGCTCCCCTGGCGATTCAGAAGCAAAGTCAGATTTGGGAACCATAGGTCAGTATTAGCATGCCTATTTTTATTTGATCTACTGTTTTGTTCCAGAATGGATTGGGGATGGAGGTGGGGGTAGGGTGTACCCAGGGGATCATATTCCTGCATGTTTTTGTAATTCAGAAGAAGCAGCTGCAGTTTCATGTGGACAAAAATAGAGAGTCTTGGTTTAGTTCTTGAAGGTTCCTTTAGCCTCTGAGTTGCTATGGAGCTGTAGGAGTCAATAGCCAGTGTGGGTGCTCACAGAGTCATAGATGCTTGGGCCACAGGCTCCTCACAAATCCAAGATGGGTAAAGCACAGCCCACATTCCCTGCTCAGGGCAGACATTGCTAATCAACCACAACACTCTTCCCTGTCAAACCTGGAGAGGTCTTAGACTTCTAAGCAATCAGAGCTGGCACAAGGCGTGAAACCTTTCACCCTTCTTGCCATTCTTACCAACAATACCCTAGTCTAATCCTCAATTTTATTGAGCACTTTGACTTGTAGTTATTCATAGGGCATAGTTCAGAAAATGGTGGTAACTCACATTCTCTTCTTTTTCTCTGCTCTTTCCCTAGGTAAACTCAATCATTTCCTTGATATTAATACTATCTATGGGTTGGCAACTCCTAACTTTGCGTTTCCACCCTAAAACTCTTCTTGAGCTCCAGACTTACATAGAAACTCAGAGACTAAGAAGGCTTAGAGGATCAGGTTATCTAAACTCCAGTAGATATTAATATATCGGAAATGTCTTTGACTGCAAAGCTATTTGAGAACAGGACTATTTATTTCTCTGTGGATTGCCTGGCTCAGTGTCTGGTATTTAGCAGGTACTGGGTAAGAATGCCCATTGATTTTATATGATACATTTCCCTGCTTATGTGCATAATTGTGTTATTCTTTTTCTCTGCCCTTTCTGCATTTCCAGAGCACATCCCCCTATAATGCTGGCTGCCCCATTCCTTGTCCTTCCCACGGTGGATGGGGTACGGTAGTCTATCACATTGGTGGCCCCCAATGCACCATGAATCCTGGTATTTACAGCCTTGGGTTACCTCCTCTCTTGGGATCCAGTATTGACCTGTGATTTGCTTTAACCAGTATAATGTGGTGGAAGTTATACTGTGCCAGCTCCAAGTCTCAAACTTAAGTAGGCCTGGCAACTTCCACTTCTATCTTCTTGGAAGCCCCGGACTGCCATGTCAAAATTTTGGCTATCTTGTTAAAAGAAGAGACCATATGGAGAGGTCATGTGAAGAAGGAGAGATCCTGAGTCTCTATGGAGAGAGAAAGGAACCCAGCCTTTCCAGTGTCCCAGCGTAGCCCCCTTTTGGCTAATCTGCCAGTTGAAAGCAGGCATATGCATAACCACTGGGAAAACCAGCAGAAGAACCACCCAGCTAAGCCTATTCCCAGTAATCTGCCAGCTGAAAGCAGCCATTTGTGTGACCACTGGCAAGACTATCAGAAGAACCACTCAGCTGAGTCAGTTCAGCTTGTAAGAATCAAGAGCAAAGAAAATGTTAAGCCACTAAAATCTGTGGTGGTTTATTACACAGCAATAGAAATGGGGGTGTGTAGGCCTTCACACAACAGATCAAGGGGCAATGAACAGTCTTGGAATCTCACTCCATGTTTCTAGCTTTAACTTTGGTGCTCTGCTTTGTACAAAGGCCTGACAAATACCAACTCCTTTGTCCCCTGTCAATCTGATCAGGACATTGAGTTATTTTGTTAGTATATATATTTGAACAGAAATCTTTACAGGCACCCTCCAAATGTAAGGGCAGAAACAAGTGGAATGAGGAGCAGAGGGGAGCTGGAATGGGGGAGTCTCACTTAGGCTGAAGTGACACAGAGGATGCATGCTGGAGCACATGGGGTTGGCTCTGGAAGGGCGGGGGCTCACATCAAATTGGAAGGTAGCATTAAGGGGTGGGCCTGTGCAGTAACTGGCTCCAGAAATCAGAGGCCCAGGGCTGTCTAGGTTTCTCTTAAAACTAGAACTTTCTACAAAGAGCACTAATAGTGACATTGTGACTTCCACTATGGAGTGAACCTCAGGTATTGTGTGTGCGTGAGAGAGAGAGAGAGAGAGAGAGAGAATAGATAAAAAGACGGAGAGACTCAAAAAACAAGAAACTTTCCTGGAGCTAAAAAGTAGATACCTTTTTTTTTTTTTTTTGGAGACAGAGTCTCACTCTGTTGCCCAGGCTAGAGCCCAGCTCACAGAAACCTTAAACTCCTGGGCTCAAGCAATCCTACTACCTCAGCCTCCCGAGTAGCTGGGACTACAGGCATGTGCCACCATGCCCGGCTATAGATGCCTTTTTTAAAAAGTAAGATTTCTTTATTTATTTTCCTTCTTTAGCACTCTCATCTTACCAGCTAAAGAATCCTCATATTAGGGTATGGGGAGCTAGAGAAAAAGGGGGTGGTTTCCTATCCTGACCTGCTTAAAGGCTGAAGCTGCTGCTGACATCAAACTTCTGTCCAACCCAGGCCAACTATGAGACAGAGCTAGGGCTCCAGGTGCAAACTTAAAACAGACCATTTCCATCCATTCTACTGTAAGTAACAGGAATGGAAAATGTAAGTGAGGACCGTCAGGGACAACTTGTCACCAAGATGTGGTGTTCAGGTGCAAGCTCTGAGTCCCACTGGATGGCAGGGAGGGAGCAGGAAGAAAGAAATGACCAGTCTTTGCCATGGGAACATCAGTTTTTTTGTCTCAGCTTTGAGGAGGACATTCCCAGCTGTCTATTGCTGTGGTTCACAGACTTAAATGGAGGTTCCTTCTGTCCTACTGGGTCCTCCTTAGTGGCCAAGCTCCAGGACAGGAACTGAGCCATAGTGAGTTTACTTCAGGACAAAAAATCTTAAGGCACATCCTGATTAGTGGGTAGGGGCAAGAACCTGGAGCTTTTCATTAGCAGGATGTTTTGGACTGAGACGAGGATGTTGAAGGCAGGAGTCAACATTTCCCAAGGTTCTTTCTTAAAATACATTGTGTTTAACTTAGGAGCTCCTGACTCACCTCCAAGCTGGGCATTCCATCTAGGGCTACTATATTCCCAAGAGCAACCAGGGAGACCAGCTCATTCCCCATTTACAGTATCCACAGAAACATCTGCTTTAGCTTATTAGAAAGTCAAAACAACCAACCATCAATCCATCATCTTTTCTGTTTAAGGACACATTCCTGTTGGCTGACGCACACTCCTCCCCAAGGGTCCTCCCTGGACTGCGTGTGTGTGTCTGTGAAACTGTGAACTGATTTTGATGATAATTTGAAGAGCCTCTTACATCCTGGTTTATTTAACCTTTCCACACGAATAGCAAGACTTCTCTTTGGGGAATCATGGAATGACTACTGACTCATTCGATAAGCAGTGAGCCCTGGAAACAGGAAGCAAAAAAATGGGCTCTCAAAGCCAATTTCATTCCCTTCTCTTTTCATCCACAGGTGACTCAGCATTGTAGAAAGCAGTCTGCACTCAGGGCCAGTAGACTTGGGTTCAGCCTGCGGTCCTGTCGTGAGCTTTGTGACCTGAGACCGGTATCTTGGCCTCCTAGGGTCTCAGTTTTGTCTTACATAAAATGGGAGTAATAATACTCATCCTGGCCAGCCTCGGTTTTTATTAAGAAGAGGTCAGAATAGAATACTGGAGTAGGAAGGCATTTAAAAAGCATCTGATGCTTGAATTCCCTCCTATAATATTACTACCAATAAGCCACATAACCTATCCTGGAACTCTTTCTGTGACAGGCAACTCATTCCCACAGAGAGTCCAGTGCACTGCGGGATAGCTCTGATTTGTTTTGAGCTAAAAACTGCCTCCTTTGGCATTGCACCAATTGATTCTTCTCCATGTGGATATACTGAAACAAGTCCAGTCCTTTGCTGAAAGAACAGCTTTCTGATGTTTGGAGGTAGTGCCACATCTCTGATATGCACAGAGCAGTTTCTGAGTCTTCTGTCTACCAGGATTTCCTGTACATACATTCACTATCATGGTTATTGTTATCCAAAGGTGTTTTAGGTAATTTCTAACCCTCAGCGTATCTTGTCTAGAACTGAAATGTGGTATTCAGATGGTCTGAAAGGGGGAGAATAAAGTGGGACATTTACCTCCCTTGTTCTAGATGTTATGCCTCTATTAATGCAGCTGACCCTTGAAATAGCTTCTTTGGTGACCACATCCCAATAGCAGCAGCTCCTCCAAAATCTCAGCTGCAAACATCTAACTTTCTGATTACCACCTCCATTGTTTCCAGCTCATTACACCTAGTACTCAACTCAATAATTCTTAAACCTCATCAAGACTTACCATCCATTGATCCTACCACCTATTCACTGTCCCTTGCCCCTCCCCTCCACCGCACCCTCAAGTCCCTTCTTACCCCGTCTAGACCTCATGATAAAATTAAAACCATTCCTTTGGATACATTCTCAACTCCTTTCTCTTCCCCTTTCTCTCTTGCCTGGCAAAAATCCCAACCCCGATTACATCTACTGTCTGCCTCTTCCTGCCCTGCACCCAGACAGTGGAACCTGGCTAGAGAAAACAAGAACCAGCTTAACCAGGCTAAGTTAAATTCATGACCAGTAACCTCAAGGAGACTCAGAGAACTGACCAGTGATCATGTTCTAGTTCCCTGGTCTGGACTTTCCCCCATTCTCCTACATTATCCTAGATAACTAGGTCACACCACCTCAATTCTTGGCCTTTTTTAGAGACGAGATCTCGCTCTTGCTATGTTGCCCAGGCTAGACTCAAACTCCTGGGCCACTGCTCCCAGCCCTCCTCCACTCTTAAACTTTCCCTATCCTCACTCGCCACTGATGACCTTGTCTTCCAGCAAATGGGACCCTGCACAATCCCTCCACTGCCACCCACCTGCCCCATCTGTGCCAGTGCTCTGCCTTCCCTCCTCCCGGTGGGTGAGTTTCTGTGCTCCTGAGACAAAGCTCTCCAGGTGTAACCCTCTTGCTTACTCAAGAACTTTTGCCCCCATCCCACATTCCATCATTAATTTCCTCTCTTTTCCAGAATCATTCCCATCCCATATAACCACAATATTATTTTTCTTTCATCTTAACAAACAAAACAAAACACAGCAACAGCAAAACACTCCTATCTCCAGATAAGGAAACCACATAAGGAGACTCAGAAGGGTTCAGTAACCTGCCCAAGGTCACACACCTGGAAAGCAGAGGGGTCAAAGGTCAGATACAGTTTGTCCACTTTTAAAGCCCACCCAAATGTGACTTTGTGGGCTGCAGAGGCCAGAGCAGCTCTCTCTCTCTAGCTTGCTACTCTGGTTCAAGTGGCTGAGCTCAGGCAAGGGAGAACTTTGCCAAGGATGGGCAGGCCAGCTCTGCCAAACCTGCACACTCTTGGGCCAGCAAGAAAGGCTGGGCTGGGCACAGTGGCTGGCACCAGCTACTCAGGAAGCTGAGGCGGGAAGATAGATAGCTTGAGCTCAGGAGTTTGAGGCTGCAGTGAACTATGATCACACAACTGCACTCCAGCTGGGCGTGCTGGAATGAGACCATGTCTCCTATTTAAAAAATAAAAATAAAAAAGGCTAGAGGTTTCAAAGTGAGAAGGGGACCTACTTTGTCTCCAGTGGCCCATTGAGTTGCTGACACTCTGGTTTGACCAGCTTGCTTCTCAGACTAAACTGGGTGGGTGGGGGCTGTCACCAGCATGCCAGCCACCACAGGGTGAGGGGGTGGCCACAAGGGCAGACAGTTGGGACCAGCGAGGAGGGCAGAAGCTGCTGATGTTGTGCACCCCAGTGAAGAGATGGCGCCTCATAAATCTTACAGGCCCAGAGCCCATGTGGTCGGCCATAGTAGTTCATTAACACTTCATCATCCACATTCAAGGTGGAAAATGATGGCAAATGTGGCAAGCTGCCTTCCAAAGTCATTTGGTCAGAAAGGTACACATCTTTCTTCCACCATTTGCAACATCCCTACTTATGCTAAGAACCCTAAACAGCTCAGGCCAAGGGGGTTGTCCTCCTGAGACAAGAGATACCTAACTACCTCCAGATTACAGAGGTTTCAGCCATCAGCCCTCTCTACTTCCCTTCCCTCTCCACTCCCAAAGATTCTCCCAGAGAATGAGCCCATTTGGCCTCCAGCCCTCGTCTACTGCCCCTTGTTTGTGTATCTGCCGAAACCAGTGTTGACTTCAGTCATGGTATCTCTTAAGAGTTCTCTTTCAAAAGGGCCTGACTGGCCCACTTACTTATCTGTCACAGCCTGCATGAACTCGTCCAGCAAGTCATCGTATTCCTTCCCGCGCACACGCTGGTGTTTCAGGCCGATGTACAGAGGGTCCCTGAGCAGCTCCTGGAACAGACAGTACCCATTTACTCAGCCTGCTCCCAGTGTTCCTGCATTGTTTTTTTTCAACAGGTGTCTAGGTTCAGGGCCAGGTATGGTGGCTCATGCTTGTAATCCTAGCACTCTGGGAGGCCCAGGTGAGAGGATTGCTTTTGCTCAGGAGTTCGAGACCAGCCTGAGCAAGAGCGAGACTCCATCTCTACTAAAAAAAATAAAAAGAAATTAGCTGGACAACTAAAAATATATAGAAAAAAAAATTAGCCGGGCGTGGTGGCGCATGCCTGTAGTCCCAGCTACTTGGGAGGCTGAGGCAGAAGGATCTTGTGAGCCCAGGAGTTTGAGGTTGCTGTGAGCTAGGCTGATGCCATGGAACTCTAGCCCGGGCAACAGAGTGAGACTCTGTGTCAAACAAAAAACAAACAAAAAAACCTTTTAAAGGTCTTTATATTTTACTTTTATAATAAAATGTTCTATGCCTCAGGTACTTTAAAACTAACCACAAAAAAGTAGAAAAAACTTTCCATATGAAGATGACATTAAAAAATTGCTTCTTATGTTTGTATAGAGCTTTCAAGTAATTCACTCATTTGATCCTTCTAATAGTCTGACTATTCTCATCTCTGTTTTACAGAAGTTGGAGTTCAAAGGTTTAAATACACTGCTCAAGCTCACAGAGCCAGAAAATGGCTAAGCTGAGATTGAGCCTTGCTTTGACTGGCTCTCATGACAGCACCCTCTTTGTCCTGTCACTTGACAGGGACGTCCTGTCACTTGTGGGCACTGGGGAGCCAGGGGCAGCTCCTCGCCCTTTGCCTGGTCCTCTGGAAGAGGCCAGCAGTGGCTGGGCAGGTACAGGCTCTCGTCTTGCAGGCCATGCTGGGGAGCAGGGAAAGTTAGAATGGAATCAGGGGGAAGGCTGTGTCCAGGCAGCCTGATCTTTGGGAGGAATGAAAATGGCTTCTTGAGTCAGCAGTGGGTGGAGCTCTCACGGCTGACTTGGGACGGCATGGAACAAGAAGCCCACATTCTGCCCTGTGTCCCACCATCTGATTCGGATACAAGAATGCCTGCCAACAAGGTGTGGGCATATTCACTGTCCTGGAGCCCTTCCTTGCAGCCCTCCTCTATCCTGACTTCTTCATACGTGTTTAGAGCAGAAGTTTTCAGCAGGTAGCACTGCCAGACAAAATACAGGACACCCAGTGACATTTAAATTTCAGATAGGCAATACTTTGCAAACTTTTTTAGTGTAATCGTGACCCAAGTATTGCATGGAATGTACTTATGCTGAAAAGTTTATTTATCTGAAATTGAAGCAATAAATACAAACTATATAACAAAAAATATAGATTAGTGTCCTATATTTTTATTTGCTAAATCTGGTATCCCTATCAATAAAGGCAGAAGGGATCTCAAAGTTGGGAGGCAATGTGTTGTAGAGGAAAGGACGCTGCTGGGGCTGGTGGCTGTGGTCATGAGGCTGCCCCTGAGTATCCTCGGTGTGGCCCAACGGGGCTCCAGGCTCTGGAATCAGAGGGACCTGGGTTTGCATTCAGGCTATGTCATTTAGCTAGCTCTGTGACTTTGGGCAATGCATGTAACTTCTCTCAGCTCTCTTCTCTGTTAAACAGGGATAATAATGATCTCTAGCACACAACATGAGCTCTTTGAGGACATATGCTTCTAAGATATTCATGTGCTTCTCCACAGAGGTTAGTATAGTCAGGGCAAACGGTAAGCCCTTAAACGTCTTCACTGATAAGAATTGCCTAAGTCTTGGGACTGGGCTAAGGAAATTCCAAATTAAGAACTAAGAAGGTCTTAGATTTTGCTTGGTTCGGCCTCCTACAAATGAGTTTTTGAGGCTTGGAAAGGACAAATGAGCTGCGCAAGGTCACAAGACACACTGGTGTGAGCAACAGAGCAAACACTATGGTTTCTAGACCAGCGCGCTTCCTCGGGTGGAGACCAGGCTTATTCACTTCCAAGCCCTGGTGCCCACTAGGGTGCCCGGCACCTAAATGTTAACTGACTGACTAGATCTTTCCCTTCTGTTAGATAGCTACTAATTTCCCTCTGGAATGAAATAAGTCAATGACTATCATTCTAGGTGAAGGTCTTTGTCCAAAGTGGGTGAAGCAGAACTTTCTCTCCTCTGCCGTGGAGTTGGAGGGTTGAATGTGCTCTCTATGGCTGTTTGCCCAACTCTGCCTTCCTTAGGTTTTCTTGCAGACAGAATGTCATGGAAAACAAAATGGTTTCCTCCTCCTCACTGGCTCCATTAGTGAGCACTGGATTTAAGCTGGAAGACAGTTAAACAGCCTAGTCAAAAAAATATTTATCTTGTGTAGCAATAGGCATGCTAATGTTAACTTAGAGCATCTGGGGGTCTGGGAGGTCATGGGATTGGGTTCATGCTGTGGGCACAGCACCCTTCCCCCTCAGGGTGGCAGCCCTGCCTACCACTTATTCCTTGGGAAGATCAGCTAAGCCCAGGCGCAAGCTAGAAAGATCCTAGGGAGGGCATCCTCAGAGATCACATGTGTACAGAGTGCGAGTGCTCTAATGGCACCACATGGTGAATGCTGAATATTTTTTAGTCATAGTACAATAATCAAGCAAGGTAGTAGAAACCTTGCAACACTCAGCCCAGTGGCTGACCCCATGCCCCCTCTCAGCAACCCAGTAACACCCCGAGGCAACGTTTATCAGGCTCACTGACCATCTGCTCCCAAGTTTGTCTCCCGAGCAGACGTGCCTCCCCTTCCTCTGCCCATGAGTCAGTGCCAGGGGCTCACACAGCATCTCCTTGTGAGGTGAGTTTGTAGAGGCTGGAGACTTCTGCCAGGAGAAAACCTCTAAGGCTCAGGAGGGCCATTTGAAAGCTAAGCCCCCAGGGCGCCCACAGAACCTTGGCACAGAGTGCAGAGAGCACTGGGCTTGGAGTCCAGCCTTGGGGAAGCCATTTCTGCTCTGGGCCTCTCTTCCCATGTAAGACAAGGGGTTGAGCGAGACGAGGTTGAGGTCCCTTCTCACTTGTATAGTCTGTGACTGGCTGCATGTGGATGAAACAAAGTACACAAACCAGTTCACACGCAGCCGTGATGGGAGGCTGAGCAGGCGTTCTGCATGACGGGAAGAGGCTCCCTTCCTCTGCCCCCTTGGAACTTTATCATGGGATGTCCCTTCTTCATGGGTTCACCACACCACATATTTATTTTTCCAAATCTCCTTGGTATTGGCAGGTAAGAGTGACTCAGAGTTTCAGGGCTATAGACAGCAGATGTTTTCCTTCAACAGGAAATCTGGAGGGGTGTTTTCTCTGACTGTGATTAAGCTCCTGTTGCCTCAGGAGTTTTTACAGAGACAGACACACAGATGGTCTAGTTATTCACACTAAAAACCCTCACAACAGCATCCTCCCTGCACTGACACGTGAGATAAAATTTGCAAGGCCGAGTTTCCCTCTGCTATAGCTCTGGCTTTCTCTGAACAAGAGATGTTCCCAAGAATTCTGGGGAGAAAATCTTGCACACTGATTCATTTTCAAAAAACAACGGTAGTGCAAGAGATCACATAGTAAATCCATTTGCAAAGAAATAAATCAATGTCTTCCTAATGTTGGACACTTTATAACTTTGAATTTTTGTGTCCTGAGTTTCTTGAAGTGGGTCTGGAGGGGGCTCACTTTTCCCTGGAGGGGAGGACATCATTATGCCCTAACTCAATCCTGACTGTCCGCTGGATTCCACCTGCCTGAAACAACCACTTTCTTAGTCCTCATTTCTCAGTCTATGATGCATACACCTGACCCCTTGGAGCAGTGTGCCACCGTGGGTAAGGCAGCTCTGACACCTAGAGCTGTAGGACCTGAAGTAAGTAGCTCATATGTTTCAGTCTCAGTTTCCTCATCTGTAAAATGGGGAGAACAATATCTCATACAGCTGTTTTCAGAATGAAAAAGAGAGAAAATACACGAAGGCCTAGAACTATGCCTGGCACATTATAGGTGCTCCATAAATGGCAGCTGGTATTGTTCTTACTGGACTGGGTAAGAACTGCTTCCTCTCACCCTCATGGTGTGGGGAGGGCAGGTCAGGGCTCATTCCCGCCTCTTACCTGGGGAATACTCTGGTCCTTCCCTGACAAGAGGGAGCGGGCCCACGGGAAATTCTCTCCCTTCCACACCCAGAAGGGAGAAGTGATTCTAGAGGCCTAAAGCCGCAGGAGGAGAAGCAGAAACTTAGAGTAGATACATGACCCATTAAGATGACCAATTAGGTGACAGTGTTGGATCACTGACAACTATTAATAGAATATTCTACCATTCCTGGCTCTCATTTGTCTCCCTTATGCTTAGCAGAGTGCCTGGCACCTACTTAAGCACTCAAAATCACTAAATAAGTAAAGAGAAAGTATTCACAAAATAATTTTAATTGAAAAAATTAGAACAAAATTGTACTATGATTATAAGGCAATAACTATATGTATATGGATAGGTAAATATTGGAAGGGAACATAAATGTAGCATTGTGGGAGAAATGTCATTTCCTTTTTCTTGTAAAATTTTAAATAATGTTCCAAATTTATTTTAGTAATAAAAATTCTAAAAATCAAGAAATGATCTTTACTTATAAAACAACAGAATCCCAGGCAGGGGTGTAGTGTAGGGAGAGCAGCACAAATTTGGATTAGGATTCCAGCCCTGCCACTTCTAGTAGATCTTCTTGGGCAAATTAAACTCTCTGGGTCTCAGTTTGCTAAACTGTGAAAAAGGGAGGTAGTAACAGATGCTCCACTCACAGGGTTACTGTAAGGCTTAAACCAGGTGGTCCATGAACAGCCTGGCCCATGATCACTGCTAGTTTCCAGTCATCGTTTCTGGTGGGTTTGTTACAAGTTGGGGCCAGCCCTAAACTTCAGCAAATTATTGCTGGGAGCAGGGCCTTCAATGACAAAGGATGTTAATGCACCTGCTAGGCAACCAACAAACACCCTTTCAGGGGATATGACGGCCTTAGACTCAATCTCAAGCTATTTCAATTCTCGCCTAGGGTCACGTTTTAGGAGAGGGAGTCTAGCTGGAACACAGCAGGGGATGTTGGATGGGGAAGAATAACTAAAAGTTTGCTACGCTCATCCACGCCTGTAAAAATGCATTCTTTGAGGCTAAAGGACAATTTAAGTAAACCCCAGACATTTGGCTTGAGAAAGGAGACCACTGTGCTGAGTGAAAGCTGCAGACTGGTCCTGATGAGCAGTTGCAAGGCTTGCACCCCCACCCAGCCTCTGGTCTTCTGGGCTGGTGAGGAGGCATATGGAGAGAAAGCACTTTTAGAGGTTGAAGCACACTAGGTAACCTTCTCGTTCAGTTCCTTATCATACTGAAAGGAGATCAAGTCTAAAGCCGTGCAGTGACTCACCTGTCTTGTTAGTGGTACCAGAACCAGGGCCCCTGCTTCTCAATCCAGAATTTCTCCCACTTCTCTTGCCCTCCCTCATCTCACCCCCACCCCCAGGATTTCCTGGCTCTTAAGCAAGATCTGCACAGTGTTCCCTCATTTGATCATATCTGCAGATGAAGAGTGGATAAGCATCATTCCTTACTAGGAGCTACAGTGCTCATTCCTGTTTCAAAGTGAAGATGTATGATGTCTAGGGAAGAGGAAGGCCATGCAAAGAGTCTTGGCAAATTTTCTTGGGAGAGATCACTGCAGAATGCAGATAAGTATAACCTTTTGGACAACGCAAAGAATCTAAAAAAATGACCATTTCTTTTGCCTCGGTACTTCAATTTCTAGGAATTTATCCTAAGAAAATACCCAGAGATGGGGGAAAAGTCTGATTCCACAAAAAAAATGGGTATCCGACACAATTTATATTTGCAAAAAGACTAGAAACAACCTAAGCGTCCAACTGTGGGCAGTTTCTTAGGTAAATTATGGTACACAAGGCAGCTATTAAAATGACATTGTAGAAGAATCATTATGACCTGGGAGAAAACTCATGACAGATATTAAATTTTTAAAAAGCAAGATAAAAAACTGTGTATGCAGTATGAACCCAACTTTGGTTTTATAAGTGCTTTGGGGAAAATGGCATATGCCAATATGTAAACAATGGTCAGCACAGGTTGTGTGACTGATATTTTATTTTATTCTTAACACTTCCCTGGATTTTCTCAGTTTTTAAAAGATGAACATGCATTGAGCTTCAACTCAAAGTTAAGTGTCATTAAGAAGGAATTCTTGAGTATTTTTTCATGTTTTCTGACACGGAGACACAGAGCTGAGAAGCACAGACAGGCACAAACACTGTGCCCCATGGTGGTGCCCAGAGCAGACAAACTCTTGGCTGGGGTTTGAGCACCTTAAATCCAAAGCCACTTGGAATCCTGCAGTGGATCTCGCCCACCAGTTTGGCTCAGTTTCTCTCCCTGGGTTTGCAGGACATTCATGTGCCTGATTCAGACATTTCCACCCTGGCGCTGGTGCTCTGAATTTTAATCCTTCCACTGAGGCAGCTTGCCTTGAAAATGCTAAAAATATGGCCTGGTGGTCACTCCCACCTCAATAGGCTGCCCTCTTCACCAGTGGGTCAGAGAGTGTCCTCAAGGGGAATGGAAACTACGTGGGATCATGGAGGTTAGGGAGCAAAGGGAGCCCCAGCAGGGGTCATGTGGGCACAGAGGGCTCATGGAGGTACAGGAGCACGGGGCCCAGAATGGGGGAGGGGGAGAAGAGAATGCGGTTGCAGGTATGGGCAACCAGAAGGAGGAAGGTCCTCCACTTCACATTGTGTAGGGGGCATGCCCTGGTCAAGGGGATGCCAGGAAAGAAATGCCCATTGCTGTGTAGACATAAACACCCCACACACGAGCTCCCCACCCCACCCCAGCTGCCACCTCCCGGCCTCAGAGCTCCTGGCCTGGGCAGCGTATTACCTCGTTGTTGGTGCCGACATCCAGCAGGACGGGGAGGCACTGCTGTGGGTTCACCCCTCCGCACGCTGTGTACAGGGCCAGCTTGCCCACCGGGATGCCCATGCCATAGCAGCCCAGGTCACCCAAGCCCAGGATGCGCTCCCCGTCAGTCACCACCACGGCCTGGAAAACACAGCAGGGCACCATCGATCAGGGACAGTGCCTCCTGTGACAAAGCGCTCACATTAGCAGCCCTAACACATCAGGCTTGACAACTGGATGCCCACTGACTTAGATGGGATGAAACAGCTTGTCTGGGATAGGGCCAAAGCACTCATTCACCTGCAGGTGGCTGGTTTGTTCTGGCAGGCTGGGAGGAACCCTGCTGAGGGGAGATGACAGAAAGACACCTGCCCTGCATTCTGAGGTTCGGCTGGGGGCTGAAGAAACAGCTGGGCAGAGACAGCTGGAGGGAAACCACAACTAGTCACGTTCCCTCAAAGAAACTAAACAGACATTCTCAGTCTGAGACTTGGGGAGGCGGGAAGAGGAGAAAAGGACATAATGAAAGAAGAAAATGGAAAACAAGTGTTCGTGCTGCTGCTCCAGCTCTGGGGTTTAGAGAGCAATGCAAATGCTCTCTGGCTTGCTCTTGGGTTATGATAAATCCAAGTTGCGAAGAACAAGAGCTCCTTGTGATATCTTCTGTTATAAGTAAAATCTGGAAGATTCTCAAGCTGTATTGGGATTACCTTTAGCATTTGGCAAAGAATCACCGAGGGCCCACTACATACCAGATACAGTTCTAGTTCAAGGCTTACCTACTGTGAATGAACAGATGCTGATGAGGCTGATGGTGCTGACAGGAATCATTATATGATTGCAATGGATATTCATTTATTCATTTATTTAACACATATTTATGAAGCATCTACTTTGCATAAGACACGGTGGCAGATCTTGGGGGATTAATTTGCTCATCCATAAAAACATGTATAGACCCAGCCCT
>CM052438.1:127902276-127953177 GCA_028533085.1 Varecia variegata | reverse complement strand
ACAACTTTAGAACCATTGCTCTAGACCTTTCTATGTAACTGCCTAACTGACATCTTCCTTTGCATGTCTCAAAGGCACTTCAAACTTAACATGTCCCAAAACAAATTTATGATCTAACCTTCCACCACTATGACTCAAAGACAAGACAAAAAAAAGACTCAAGACAAAATTGATTCTTTTTTCCTGCTCTCTTTTTTCAATGAAGATTAACACATATCCAGTTTAACAATCCTAACCCCCTGAAATCATCCTTGACACTTTCCTGTCTCCTTTTATATAACCCATTGCCAAGTCCTTCAGTTCTACTTTCTAAATAGCTTCTGATTCATACACTTCTTTCATCAATAACACTACACTATTGGTCCAGGCTTCCAATACCTATTGCCTAAAGTGCCACAATAACTTTGTAACATCCCTGCTTGTCCAATCCCCAATCTATTTTCTATATAGTAGCAAAAGTGATGCTCTTGAAATCAGAGTCTGTTTTACCCCTTGTGCTAAAAATCCTTCAGTGTCTTCCCATGGCTCCTAGAATAAAGACTGAAGTTGTTAACATGGCCTACAAGGCGCCGTGGAGTCGGGCTCTTGTCGATTTCTTTACTTCACCTTGTGCCCCTCTCCTCCCACTCAGCCGCACAGGCCCCTTTCCACTCCTCCATGTGCCACACTCTTCCTCATGTTCTTCCTACCCCAGGGCACACATGCTGTTCCTTCTGCCTGATGCACCTGCTCCTCCTCACTCTTTAGTTAGTTAATTCTACTCATTCTTTGATAATTCTGAAACTGAGGGCTAGCCTGATCAAGCCCACCACATTTAACCTGCTTTGCTTCCTTCTAATCGCTTACTTCTAGTTGACCTTAAAACCTACATAGCTAAAATTCACATAGCCAAACCAGACATAACTAAACTTCCACTGGCTTCCTTACAGATAACACCTCTGACTGTGGGTCACCATAGTAACAGTTGCTTAAAGTTGTTTTTCAGGAATTTGGGGGCAGCTCATATCCAGTTCAATCCGGTTAAGACCACCCACCCTCCAACTGGGCATGCGTAGGTGCCTGACCTTTTGACGTCAGAGAGCCAAAAACTCCACCCTCAGATCATTGTAATGGCACCATTTTCTGAACACGTGTCCTATCAAGAGCCAGATAGCTCCAGTAGATTACGCTTGCACAGAACCCCAATTACCTCACCTTTCCTACCCACCAATCACCTTTCCCCACGTTTTAGACCACCTCGCTTCCTCTCCTGTAAGTACTCCCAAGCCCTATTTTCAGGCAGGTGGATTTGAGATCTGTTCTCCTGCCTCCTAGCTTGGCTGCCTCATGAATAAATGCTTTCTTTTTTGCAAAAGCCACTGTCACAGTGATTGCCTTACTGTGAGCAGGTGGAACAAACCTGGTCAGTACCACTTTCAAGTTAAGGTAGAGGCTCCCTGTTATATGCTCTCAAAGTAGCCTGTGCCTGTGTACACAAATAGCACAGTTATTTATGTGGCTATTGGGTCAATATCCACCTGCTCATAAGACTGTAAGCTTCATGAGGGCAAGGTCTGCATCTACTTTTATTGTTGTTGTTCAACACTGTATCTCCCAGACTTAGTCCATAATAGATGCTTAATATATAATTTTTGAATAAATGGAAAATGAATAAATGAATGATGATAATGAGGGATGAGGATGAAAAGTGTTGACTAAAGCTGAATGAGAGTTGGAGCAAAGGGGACCTGTGTGTGTGCTATATTGTATCAGGTTCAAGGGATCATGTGGGCTGTGCTGTGCCCTGTGGCTCTGAGTGGGAAAATGAGCACATGGAAGAAGGTGGATGGGCCAGGGCAGAAGAAAACACCAGAGCTTAAGACTTGGGCATTGCAGGGCTTTATTCATTACATTGAAGGAGGGCAAGGTAGGCATTGGAATTCACTTACTCACAGAGTTTGAGAGCAAGTTTCAGGTGAAGGGTACCAGAATATGGTTCTCCAAAATATGCCTCTTTGGCCTACGGACTATATTGAGAATCAGCAGATGCAGGAAAAGCTCTAAAACAGGGAACAACTTTTCCTTTTGTAAAGGAAATTTACATTTTTAAAGGAAATTTTCATTTGTTGAGACGTCTCCTCCCTTATCAGGAAGAGGAGGATTCTTAACTCTTATCAATGAAGAAGGCAAACAAAGGGGTAAGATCCATGTACTATTTCAGACCTTAGCAAAGCTCTGGTGTGGTTAATTAAACACAGGAAAAGTGTGATTACTGAAATTATCTTGTACATTAAAATAGGCCCTCTTTGTTAAAGATAAAGAGAGGAAAGAGAGACACTTAAAATCAACACTTTTACATTCAAACTTGAGGTCCTATAATTTCAAAGGACCCCTTTCCTCTTTTTTTTTTTACATGTATAATTTCTTACTCTGCAGAGATCACACTGCAAAAATAACACCTTTTGAAATGCATTAAGAGTTTTTAAGCACTTCTCAAAGTGCTTTCCATCTAATACCTAAATTTTACCCATGAATGATCTCAAAAGTATTGCCTTCGATAGAGATTTTGAGATGTTGAGTCCAAAGACCTCATTTTATAAATGAGGACATTAAAGTCCAGAGAGGTGAAGTGACTTGTCCAAATTCACACAGCTCCTAAGCAATCAGACCTACTCGAACCAGGATCCTGGTGCTCTTTTCGCTAACTCAGGCTGCCTGTTCTGTCAGGGATCTAGCTCCTGACAAACAGCTAGAGGTGTGGAGTGAAGTTAACCAAACAGAAATGCACACTGGGGGCACTAATGAAAGATTTTTCTTTGATGTATGTTGAGGAAGCAAAATGTGCAGAGTTAGAAATTATGATGATAAACAAATGGATTGCAGGTCCCGGCAGGATCCTAGGGGTGAGGTCTCTTGCTCATCTGCCCATTTCCTGGCAGCACTGCATCTAGACAAGTTCAGAAAGCAGATACAATACTCCCAGGGATGCAAACCTCTTCTTCAATGACTTCAACAATTTATTTTTCAGGTTTAGCAACTTTTCACTCAGAGGACACTATTTTTTCCAGCAGTAACTGGTGGTGGCATTGGTTCTTATCTGTTTCCATGAGGTTCTGATTAACTGAGGAATGTAGACACTCACCTCTCTGCATTCCTTCTTAGTGGCTTCAGGAAGAATATCTAGGTGCCTTGGGAGATGCTCCTATCTAGACCTGCTTAGTTTCATCCTGAGACCTTGGAGGCTCAGGAGTCCCTGAGGTTGGAATGGGGATTTTCAAATGATTTCCAATAATACAAAGCACTGACAAGTCATGAGGCTTCAAGCAATTCAAGTGAAGTTTTGGAGAAAAGTGAGAGGGAAGATAGCATAGACCAGGGGTTAAATGTAGTGCTTTGCGACCACAGCATCTGGGCTCCAAGCCTGGCTCTACCACTCACTAGCTGCAACTTCTATGATTGATTTGCTTTCCTCAAGCTTCAGTTCCCCACGTGCAAAATGGAGGAAGTAACACCACCTGCTTCATAATAACAACTAAATAAGACAATGTATATTTAAAGAGTGTATTATAGTGTACGCTGGCACGAGCAAACATTCACCAAATGGTAGCTCTTCATGTTACTGAGTGTGGCGGTTAAGAGCACAGGCTCAGGAGTCAGATCACCTGTGTTCAATTGCCGGCAAAATGTTCAGTTAGGTACCTGTACCTGGCTCATAGTAAGTGTTTGATAAATGTTAATACCTAATTGTGAACTAGTATTTTAACTAAAATTATATCACTTCAACATGCATGTTTGTCAGGAGCCAGGATTGATAGTTACATGTGCCTTTTACTGGGGAAACAGGAAGGTAGTCCTAAATAAAGTACAGCAGGCAGAACATCTTCCATTACGTGGGTCACTGAGTGGGGGAAAATAAAAGGTCTTTGGTGATGCACAAGTGGGACGAAAGGTTTTCCATATTCCCTGCAAGAGTTAATATTCAGTGAGAAAGAGCAAGAGCAGCCTGAAAGAAAAACAAGTCACAAAAGGGCAACATTCACTCATGTATTCAATCAGCATTTTTTACTATCTCTGTTCCAGGGACACTTGCAGCCCCTTCATGTACAGTATCACAATGCTCATGCAACACCATCATCATTTGACAGATGAGGTTAAAAGGTAGTGTGAAGGTGGAGGTGAGATTAGAGCACAAGTCTCTTGGATCCCCAAAACGTGCCCCCTTTAGGTGTGAGATTTGGGGCAAGTCACTTCACCTCTCTGTGCCTTAGTTTTCTTATCAGTAAGATGGGGGCAATGGCTTCTCCACTATGGAGTGATTAGACAAGGCAAGTTCACAAAATCTCTGCACACTGTAAATCCCTGTAGACATATGACTCTTGATATTTGTCTAGCCTTGTCCAATATGGCACGCCTGAGAGGGGGTGTTAAAGTGAGGCTCCCTGAGCACACGCCACTCTGTGCGGATGATGGGGTGGTATTAATAATTCAGGTGCCACAGAGCTCTCCGTAGTCCACAGCTGGATCTCTGTCAATCTTCTCTCCCGGAGAAAGAGCCAAAACCCCTGGCAAGAATGAGGCCCTGTGAGGCACTGCCTTTGACAGCTGGTGTGTGTGGCCTATTTAAAGTGTGATGTTATTATTTTGCTCTGAGGCACAAAGAGAAGCAGGAAGGTGGAAAGCTCCAGGAAGCCTGGGGCCTGGCTCCGCAGAGCTGCAGAGACATTTCCAGCTTTTGAGTGAATTACAGGCTGCCCCGGGGATCCCCAGGCACTAAACATCCTGCAGTGAACTAATACAACCTGAGCACTCATCAAGGCTAATGACTCAGAGGAGTCTTGGCTGCTCCTGGGGCTGCAAAGATGGGCATCTGGGATAGAGGCACCCATGGGAATCTTGCTGTTGTTAACAGCCACTAACTGGAATAGGACAAAAACAAAAATAGTTTTAGCTACCGATTACTGCTCCCAAGTTTTTCCTGTTTACTTTAGGGAATTAATTTTGGATCTTCAGGGAAGGAGAGATATATATAGTGACCATGGTGAGCCACCAACCTATGGAATCTAGGGTTTCAATAAATAGATGCCTTGCTTTACATAAAATACAGCATATGCTTGAGAAGTTGTAAGTAAATAAAATATCTATACCTGAAAGTATGTTGTACATGTACTCGGGAGGTTCCTGTTTAAAGGGAACCTGCAAGGAATTTCTCAGGAACACACTTCACTGTGCCCTCAATTGTGACTTTCACATTTGGACTTTGCTACTTTAGTTTCTAGAAATAGAACACAGGTTCTCTGTTAGCTGCTGCTTGGTCATCAGGGCTCACCCACCGAAGCTGCGAAGGAGTGGTCAGACAAGTCGCATGGCTGCTCCTGCATGGCCCTGTGGGGTAAGTGCATAGAGAAGGAAAGGAATGGCCATGCCTGACAAAAATGGCACTGAGAACTGAATCTACTCTTTCAAAAATTTAATTCATTTGGTCTGAAAGGCATCTTTGTTATGGGCTGTTCATCCTGGAAGAGGTGGAAACTCTTCTTTCTATCCACGTGTGGAAGCAATTAGTTTCTGTTCTTCAAATATATTCTGTTCTCTCTCTTGCAGGCCCAAGGCAGGCTGCACTTCTATGGTTTGCTGAAATGAAGCACAGCCTGGTGACATGCTTTGGCCAATGAAGTGTGAGCGGACACAACCTGACATTTCTGGGTGGAAATGCTTAAGGGCCAGTGTGTGATTCACCATCTTCTCTTTCCCTTTGCCATAGCAACCTACGCAGTTCCAGAGAGGGCTACTTCCTTAGCCTGCATCCTGGAGTGAGAGTGACACAGAGCACAGCCCCCAAATGTGGGGACCGGACACACATGATGTAGAAGCACAGGATAAACTTTGCTTTAAGCATTGGAATTTTAGGATTCTTTGCTCCTCAGCATAACCTCGCCATGGTACACTTTGTTCAACAAAAATCTTTCAGAGCTGCCTTGCAATACGTAGAACACCACGTCGGAGCTCTGGTGAAAGCAGAGGTGAGCCCCTCATCCCTTTCTGAGGGACATCTCACTACTTTCATCTCAGCAGCCACTGTTCCCTCAACAGACTTTTGGCAACAGCAGCAGAGGAAAAAAATTCCTTATTGGAAATGATGCTATGGTGCTGGGAGTTAGTAATTGATATTTAGGAAATTATCTCTAATGCATATCTTCTCCCACTAGACTCATGTTCTAAGAGGGCAGGACAGCATTAGTCTTATTCACTGCTGTAACTCCAGGGCCTAGTGTAGGGACAGGCATGCAGCAGGTACTCCATAAGCAATACATATGTTGGGTCTGGTGAGTAGTTCAGAACACGGGTGCTGAAATGACACCGATCCGGGCCTTCATTTTAGCAGTCATAAACTGGGCATATGATAATACTTACTTCAAAGTGTTTCTGTGAAGATTAATTGAGATAATATATATCAGGTACATGGCATAGTGTTTGGTATATGGTAAATGCTCAAAAAATGGTAGCTGATATTGCTTATGTATGGTACAGAGTGATAACACATCCAAATATTTTATGGGTAAGAGAAAATTCCAAGTCATTTGAATTGTGTCTCCCAAAAAGATATGTTGAAATCCTAACCTTGGGTATCTATGACCTTATTTAGAAATAGGGTCTGTGCAGATGTAATCAAGTTAAGATGAGGTTATTAGGGTGGGCCCTAATCCAACAGGACTGGTGTCCTTATAAGAAGAGGGGAAGACATAGACATACAGGGAGAAGACAGCCATGTGATCATGGAGGCGGAAATTTGAGTGACACATCTACAGGCAAAGAAATGCCAAAGATTGTCAGCAAGTAACAGAAGCTAGAAGAGGCAGGGAAGGAGTGTCTCCTATAGGTTTTAGAGGGAACATGGCCCTGTTGGCACCTTGATTTCAGACTTCTAGCCTCTAGAACTGTAAGAAAATAAATTTCTGTGGTTTTAAGCCCCCCAATTTGTGGTATTTTGCTACAGCAGTTCTAGGAAGCTAATACACCAACTATCCAGTTTTTGTGTAGTAGCCATGAGTAATAGTGATCCTAATTCCCTCCCTATACATTTCTTAAAACCAAAAGTCTGTTGGAATTTCACAAGGGCAAGTGTAGGTGAAGTTTCCTCCATCCAACAAAGGCCTTTAAATTACATCACTATCTCCAGTTTCCATCAGGAGCCAGAAAAAATCCTCTTGAATTTTAGAATTCAGTTACATGAGAAAGAAAAACAAGATAATGTTCACTTAAGAGAATGTTATTTCTTGAGAAAAAGACTCTTAACCCTTATCTCAGCCTGCAGAGCAATGACCTTTAGAAATTTCCTAAAATAGAATTGGGAAAAAAAAAAAAACCCAATAACACTCACTCAAATAGACAATGTTCATTTAGGCTTCTTGGCACCAAGTCCAACAATAAAGGAGGACTTAATTAAAACAGGGTCAGCGACATCAGGCAAACCACCGTAGTCAGGCTCAGAAGGAGGGATATGCACTTTCAACTCTGTAACAAAGGCTCACTGTTGCCAACAAAACCACCATTCCACACATTTTTGGCAGGAAAGGAACCTGTTCTCTGAAAACCCGCAAGAGGCTATTTTTAAAGCCCAGCAGCAATCTCCTGGAGTCGACAGGACAGCAGGAAAAAGTAGGTCTAAGAAGCCCAGGAAGCAGATCTAAGAAATCCTCGAGGGCTCTGCAGGCCAAACACCTGGTAAGGGAGAACCCCCAGGAGACTGAAGTAAGGTAGTTGTCCATGCCCTGTAGGAACTTACAGATCACACACTGCACTGCATTCTGTGAAACGTCCTCAGGGTAGTATGACTGGGATAGGGGATAGGGTGTCCAAACATACATAAACATGTTAGTGGTAGATCACTCATAATCCTTCTTTGGTGTTATCTTGAAGAACACTCTGATTATTTTAATTCACTGAACAACCATAACTAATTTCCTGTACCTTGGAAAGCCCATCCTGTTCCCTTCTGAGGTGGGAGGTTCCAAAGAGATTGGGTATGTGCTCTGCCCCACCCAGTGGAGGCCCCCTTTCCTTCTGACCCTCCCAGATGACAAGTGGATGTCATATGTTCCTGTCTTTAGAGGGAGGTGCAGAGGTGTGGACAATGGCGTCTGTTCGTGTGACTCCATGAGTGGGACCTCCCTTGGTGTGGGCAGGTCTTCCTCCGTTTCCCATGCAAGGTTAACAATTGCCTTGGCCCTGCACTGACTTCATGCATTCACTTTGTGCCAGGCATTGTGCTGAGCTCACGGAAACAAGTGTCTCTGATCCAGAGGAGTTTTCTAATGTAGTCAGACTAGGGGGTGGTGAATGAAACATTACAACAGGGTACAACAGAGACATTATTGGAGGACCAAGAAGAACCACAGGAAAAGTAGGCTGGGAATGGCTGACTCACAGAGTGAGAGTGTGGCAGAGCTGGGCTGGGAGCCCCTCTCCTAGGCCCCTTTGGCCCTCCCCCTTTCTCTGTCTCCCTCTTGCTGCTGTAGGATGATTCTCTCCAAATGGACTTGAAGCATCCAAAGGGCAGAAACCATATCCTCCACTTCCATGGATTTCCCTGGGTCCTCTAGTACAGCCCTAAAACTTAGTATCTATTATTATTTCAGAAAGGGATTGCTGAATAGATGGTCAATTCCTTTCTCTCCTTCCCTGAATGTGGTAATGGAGTAGTTGGGATAATTGCAGTAGAAGTTTTTCCACTACTCTATCTAGCTATGTGAGTTTGAGAAGGTTCCCAGATCCCTCTGTGCCTGTTTCCCCAGCATTAAAATGAAGAAGGGAGATCAGATAACCTCTAAAACTCTATGATTCTATGACTATAATCTAGCAAGACTTGCAGTTATCTGTGAAACAGTTGCAAGAACATAGATTTGGAGCTAGACAGACCTGGGTTCAAATCCCAGAGCCAACCCTTATTCACTATGCAAACCTTGGCAAATTATTTAACTTCCCTGAGTCTCAGTTGCTCATTACTAAAACACAGCTGTAATCATTAAGTCCATCTCACTAAGCTGGTATAAGCATTATTAAATAGATAAAATAATACATGTATTATACAATGTCAGTCATAAAGTAGTCTCTTGGTAAATTTTCAGTTGGAATTTAAGAAATGTTTGTCAAAGGTATGAATGTCAGTTCCCCTCCAAGAGACACAGAATTTCCTGCTATGGTTCATGGATAGGGCAACTACATACTCTGGTTCCCCTGTGTCTTGACACTATTATTATCTGCTTTCCTTTTTGCTCTCAAAAACTGATCTGCAGATCCAGTTTACTAAATTCAAGACTACATTTATTAGGTACCTACTAAAGAAAGTCAAGCTTGTTCTTTTGGTGGCATTGTTTTGAATCCTTTCCCTGTGTAGTCATTACTTAAAATCCTAGTAACAACACAAAGCATCTGTGAAGTGGCTTACAGTTGGCCCTCTCTATCCACGGGTTCCACATCTGTGGGTTCAATCTACTGCAGACTGAAAATATTTGGGGAAAAAAAGACCAACAAAAAATAACAATACAACAATAAAAATAATACAAACAAAAATATAGTATAATAACTATTTACATAGCACTTACGTTGTGTTAGGTATTACAGGTAATCTAGAGATGATCTAAAGTATATGGGAGAATATGCATAGGTTATATGCAAATACCATGCCATTTCATATCAGGGACTTGAGCATCTGTGGATTTTGATATCCATAGGGGGGTTGACTGTATATCACCCATGGAGAGTCTTTTGTTCTCTGTGACTTTTTGGTACTCTACAATGGACTCTTTGCCAAACTCTGCAGAGTTAATTTTGAACAAAAAGAATGGAGGCTTGTAGGTGTCAGACCATCAAACCTCACGGCTAGTCTTGGCTCCCTGAGGGCCTGATCTTTGGCCTCGGCAAGTCATGTCATTACTACCTTAGTTGCCATATGTAAAAAGTAGGGAAGAAAGAAAAAAAAAGAATCCAGCATATATTTAGCTCCCATTGGGAACATTTTACAAATGTTACACAATTTGCTCACTGCCACAAATCTGAAAGGTAAATATTGTTGTTCCAATTTATACCTGAGATTAGTAAGGCTCAAAGAGATGAAATAATATCACTGATATAAGAAGTAGCCAAAGTAGTAAGGGAGAACAGGTAAGAAACAAATATGCCTCCCTGTCTCTCTTGTTGAAGTTTTAGGAGATAAGACAGTCTCCTATTAACATAGAGAAAAACTGAAATAGGTTTCTAACTGTTTTTGCTCTTTTTTTTTTCTTCCTGGATTTACAAATATCAGATGTTGCTCTAGATTCTTTGTTGATTATGAGATATTTTTTGGCAGGAAAAAATTGTTCAAGTCGAATTCCAAGGGCTGAGGGAATTTCTTCATCTGTTCTCCTTGAATAAGAAGAATCCTGATAAGGTGTGCAAATAGCTGAAGTAAGTGCGGTTTTCATTAAAAAGCTCATATAAGTACATGGAAAAGCTGATGCAGAGTGCTGTGTATCTCCATCACATCATTAGCTGACTGAACACTTTATAATTAGGAGGAAAAAGAAAGGCCCCATAGATGGAAACTTCAGCTGAAATTGACACCTCTGTCTAAATAGAAAATCACTTTGGAATCTGAAAATCCTAATTCTGCAACTCACAGATGCTTCCAATTAGAACAGAGAAGGTTAATGTAGTTTCAGCTGTTACTTGAAATATTAAAATGTGCAAAGAAACTCAGAGAGAGTTGGTACAAAGGAGTTTCCTTTTCTACTGAAATATTTACTCCTCCAGAAATAATAATCACAGAGGCTTCAGGACCCTTTTCCTTGAGAAGTCACACTTAACACTCTTCACTTTCTTTTATAGCCATGAACATGGCATAGACCGACACATGCCTCCATTTTATAAAACAAACACCTTCCTGATGTCTAGAAGGCTTCTAGTGAATCTGGGTCTTTGGGCAGTAAGGTTTTTGGAACATGTCTCTATTCTAATACAAACTTCTGACATCCAAAGCAAATAATCATCAAACCTGAGATTCTGAAATTGCCATCCCCCTGACTCAGAGGCACTTTCTTGTTTACATGTATGGGATTGTTTACATGTATATGCAAGATTGAGGGAGAAAAACATCCTATCTACTTGTTTTTACAAAGCAGGTTTGAGAAGTAGTCACACATTTTTTTCCCACTGAGTCATAAATCTCTACAGACTCAGTTTGAGAAATAGGCTAGGAGCTGAGAACCCTACGGAGACACACCGAAACAATAGGCCCCTAAGCCAAGGACAAGCTGAAACTGTAAAAGCTTAAATCCATTTTATGCTAGGATTTATGAGGCAATTCTATGGTCAGACATCTGAGTGCTATCTTGAAATAATTTGTAATCGGAAGACCCTGCCCACTTTAATTTATCATATAAACATTTCTGGAGCTATCATCACATATTTAGTCATAAAAGCTGGAATTTAATAGGAGGGAACAGAATGCAGTCTTCAAAGAGGACAAAAGTTCACTGGGAAAACATAAGTTTAAACCTCAGGGACCCTGATCACTGGAAGCAAATGTAAGAGACAGCTAAGTGCCTTAAACTAAATGTCTGGAAGGACCACTCATCAGATGCAATTACGCAGGGGGAGGGAGAGAACACATTTGACCTAATTTGTTGTTTTGAGTAAGTCTAGCCTCCAAACTACAAATCCTTTTAAAGGAAGATATCTCAGAACACTCAAGATCAGGAATGTTCAAGGCCAAGAAAGTATTTGCTTTGAAATGACTAGGAAAAGATAGGTGCATCTCTGGTCAAGACTAAGTCCCAACTGGCCCATTTCAATTTGCAAAACATTGATGATACTGTGAAGCCTAAGAGCAGAGGTTCAGACAGATTTAGAACCAAATACTAGGTCTTCTGGTTAGTAGCTCAGTGACCTTGACAAATGAGAATTGAAGTTTCCTAATATGTAAAATAGGAGTAAATAAAATATTTCTAATAAAGTATGTGACAATTAAGAGAAAATATATGGAAAGCAGTGAGTACAATGCTTCAAAATCTGGGTTAAAAAAATTAATTCTTTGAAGAAAAGTTTCAAAGCATACCATTACAGAAAGCCATCAAACCACAAATGAATACAGCAAGAGACGAAGGAAGAAACAAAGAATCTATAAAACAACCAGAAAACAACTAACAAAATGGCAGTAGTAAGTCCTTACCCATCAATAATTACTTTGAATGTAAATGGGTTAAATTTTCTAATCAAAAGGCATAGAGTGGCTGAATGGATTAAAAAAAATAAGACTTAACTATATGCTGCTTACAAGAAACTCATATTACCTTTAAAACATGCATGTACTGAAAGTGAAGGGATAGAAAATGATATTACATACAAATGAAAACCAAAAGAGAGCAGGAGGTAGTTATACATATATCAGACAAAATAGCTTTTAAGTCAAACACAATAAAAAGGAGATAAAGAAGTATATCATGTAATGATAAAGAAGTCATTTTATCAAGAGGTTATAACTGCTATAAATATATATGTACCCAACATTGGAGCACCTAGATATATGAAGCAAATATTAAAAGATCTGAAGGGAGAGATAGACTGCAATACAGTAATAGTAGGGAACTTCAATATCCCACCTTCAACAATAGACAGATGATCTGGACAGAAAATCAGTAAGAAAACATTGGACTTGAACTACACTTTTGACCAAATGGATCTAACAGACAAATAGAGAACAGTCCATTCAACAGCAACAGAATATACATTCTTCTCAAATGCACATAGAACATTCTCCTGGATAGATCATGTGTTAGACTGCAAAACAAGTCCTAACAAATTTAAGAAGGTTGAAATCTTATCTTTGGAAAGTATTTTTTCTGACCACAATTATATGAAACTAGAAATCAATAACATTTGGGAATAACACTAATTGGGTGTCAGGCAGATGTAGGGGGGGAGGGGATGGGTGTATACCTACATAATGAGTGCAATGCGCACTGTCTGGGGAATGGACATACTTGAAACTCTGACGCGGGGGGGGTAGGGGGGCAAGGCCAATATACATAACCTAAACTTTTGTACCCCCATAATATGCTGAAATAAAAAAAAAAAGAAATCAATAACAGAAGGAATTTAGGAAAATTTACAATATGTGGAAATTAAGCAATATGCTCTGAACAACCATAGAGTCAAAAAAGAAATTAAATGGAAAATAAAAAAATACCTTGAGACAAATGAAACTGGAAACACAACATATCATAATTTACTTGAATGCAGTAAAAGCATTTCTAAGAGAAAAATTTATAGCAATAAACTCTTATGTTAATAAACAAAAAAGCTCACAAACAACCTAATGTTATACCTCAAGGAACTAGAAAAAGAAGAACAAACTAAGCTCAAAGTTAGCAGAAGGAAGGAAATAAAAATCAGAACAGAAATAAATGAAAGAGACTGGAAAAAACAATAGAAAAGATCAATGAAACTTAAGAGTTGGTTTTTTGAAAAGAAACAAAATCGACAAATGCTTTGCTAGACTAGGAAAAAATAAAGAAGATTCAAATAAATCAGAAATGAAAGAGAAGGCATTACAATTGATACCACAGAAATACAAAGGATCATAATAGACTACTGTGAACAGTAATATACCAATAAACTGGAAAACCTAGAAGAAATGGATGAATTCCTAGAAACATATTATCGCCAAGAATAAATTATGAAGAAATAGAAAATCTGAACAGAGCAATAACAAATAAGGAGTATCATCAATAAAGTCTCCCATCAAAGAAAAGCCCAGGACTGGATGGCTTCATTGCTGAATTGCACCAAACATTTAAAGAAGAGCTAATACCAATCGATCTCAAACTCTTCTAAAAAATGCAAAAGGAGGAAATACTCCCAAACTCATGTTATAAAGCCAGCATCATTCTGATACTAAACCCAGATAAGGACACTACAAGGAAAGAAAATTACAGGCCAATATTCCTAATGAACATAGATATAAAAATCTTCAACAAAATACAGTCATGCATCACTTAACGATGGGAATACATTCTGAGAAATGCAATTGTTAGGTGATTTCATTGTTGTATGAATATCACAACAAGTTTGTGTACTTACACAAATCTACATGGTATAGCCTACTACATTCCTAGTCTATGTAGTATAGCCTATTGCTCCTAGGCTACAAACATGTACAGCATGTTACTGTACTGAATACTGTAGGCAATTATAACACAATGGTATTTGTGTAGCTAAACAGAGAAAAGGCACAGTAAAAATATGGTATAAATGATAAAAAATTGTACACTTCTATAGGCCACTTACCACGAATGGAGCTTGCAAGATTGAAAGTTGCTCTGGGTGAAGTAGTGAGTGAGTGGTAAGTGAATGTGAAGACCTAGGACATTACTGTGCACTATTGTAGACTTTATAAACACTGTACACTTAGGCTGCACTAAAGTTATTTTAAACATTTCTTTCTTCAATAATAAATTAACTCTAGTTTACTATAACTTTTTTACTTTATAAGCTTTTTAATTTTTTTCCTTTTGACTCTTTTTAATAATACTTAGCTTAGAACACACATTGTACATCTGTGCAAAAATATTTTCTTTCTTTATATCCTTATTTTATAAGCTTAATTTTTTTTTACTTTAACCATTTTTGTTAAAAACTAAGACACATACACATTAGCCCAGGCCTACACAGAGTCAGGATCATCAATATCACTGTCTTCCACCTCCATATCTTGTCCCACTAGAAGGCCTTCAGGGGCAATAACACTGATGGAGCTGTCATCTCCCATAACAACAATTCCTTCTTCTGAAATACTCCTGAAGGAACTGCCTGAAGCTGTTTTACAGTTGCCTGTCATTTTTAATAAGTCAAAGTAGTACACTATAAAATAATGATATATAGTATAGTATAGTAAATACATAAACCAGCAATTTAGTGATTTATCATTATCAAGTATTATGTGTTGTACATAACTGTATGTGCTATACTTTTATACCACTGGCAACACACTAGGTTTATTTATGGCAGCATCAGCACAAACCCATGAGTACTACAACATTATGATGGCTATGACATCATGAGGCAATAGGAATTTTTCAGCTCCATTATAATCTTATAGGACAACCATTGTATGTGTGGTCCATTGTTGACCGAAATATTGTTATATGGTACATGGCTGTAGTAGCAAACTTAATTCCACAGCACATTAAAAGGATCATTCACCATGATCAAGTGGGATTTATCCCTGGGATGCAAGGATGGTTCAACATTATGTGATTCACTATATTAACAGAACAGAGAGGTAGATTTCCCTGGCAATTTAAACAAACTGTAGGTACAAAGGACTAACACAAGGACATGAATCTAATAATGGATTTTAGGACGTGGGCAGCTGGTACTGGTGTTCCTTTCTGGCAAGGCAGTGTTCACTTTTCATCAAGAAAGTCTATACCAATAATCCTTTACTCTTCCTCTAGCCTGGAACCTTTCAAAACATTTGCACTGCTTGCAGCAGCTTGTCTTAAGAAGCCACTCTTTTTGGAGTAAATGTAGTGCGAGTAAACACAACCTTTCGTGCATTTTATAGGTTAATGGGAGATCAAGGTTATCTGAGGAAAGGTCTACTCAACTCCTGATTGTATGTACGTATTTCCTTCTCAGAGTAAGGAAATTCCCCACACCTATTCTTTTGATCACCATGGCTGGGATTGTCAGAGACAAAGGAGGAAAAGGACAGAGCCAGACAAAAAGAAACAAAAATCAGTTTGTTTAAATTGCCAGGGAAATCTGCCTTTGGCTAAAGGAAGTCAAACCCAGAACATCCTGTTCTAGTTAATAAAGTTCATCTGTCTCCACCTTGAGTAAAAAAAATATAATCTTTGCATCTGTGTGGGGTTGCTCAAGCATTCCCACCTTAACTCCCACTGGAACTCAGGGATGGCTGAGGAGTGAGTGTCTTATGCTGTCCCCACAGAGCAAGCTGCTCCTTTTGGATGTTAAAGTCCCAGGCAGGTCACGTACATTTAAGGACAAACTCACTGCTTTGAATGTAAATCTCAAAACTTCCTCTAACAGGACCCAGTTCTCCAGGCTGGAATCTTAGGACAGAGGAAAAAAAAAAAAACTTCCTCTAAAAAAGAATAAGCCAATTCCCTTAGTGATTGAAATCCATGTAATTCAGACACAAAAATAAATGTTCCTTCTCTCCTCTACCTCTCTGTTTCAAAGTGTTTCAGCAATGTGGGATCCAGATCCAATTTAACTTACTTCATGTGACATTTCTGTCAAATAACAGCTGAACAACCTCATGCTTTGGAAGGACTCCTCATGCCACCTTCCTTAGCTCTATGCCAGCATCAATTCCCAAGCCCCAGCACCAAACAATCCATGACAGATCCTGGACTGCCCAGCTGGTCTGTCTGGGAAGGTGCCCATTTGTGAATTGCAGCTCTCAGCAAAAGTGACACTTTTGCAGATAAGCCTGCAAGCTTTTGCTTGTCAGAAAATGAAAACTATGTGTTTTCATCCCTTTTGCATTTTCCTCCCTTACATCCCAAAAACCTTGGAGGCAAATTTATAGCCACAGTGCTCTAATCTGCTCAAAAAAAAAAAAAAAAAAAATAGAGACTGTAAGGGCTGGAAGGAGCCCCTGATATCACCTAGTAAAATTCTCTGGTTTTACAGATGAGGAAAGTGAGGCACAGAAAGGGACAGGGATTTACAGAAGGTCACACTGCTAGTTGTTGACAAAAACTATGACCAGAACCCATATCTCATGACTCTCAGCTCTCTCTACTAATGTACATTGGGCCTGGAAGTATCTACCCTTCTGCTTTCTTCAGCTGGTCTCTGTTATTTAATACTGAGCTACCTTTCACCATCCTTTAATCTAGTAGTTTTCAAAATGTGGTTCCTGGGCCAGCAGCATCAATATCACCTGGACCTTGCTGGGCATGTGAATTCTCTGGTCCCATCCCAGATTTGCTGAGTCTGTTTTAACAAGCCTGCCAGGTGATTTTAATGCACTCCAAATATTGGGATGCCCTACTTTAATCTGTTAGCAGAGCCAACCTACTAACACGGGCATCAGGACACTAAGCAGATCCATCTGATTTCATAGCTCTTCTTCAGTTTGGCTCTTCTAGTTAACTGAAGGCAGAGGTTCACTTAAGTTACCTCTGGAGAAAGTGGGTTTGTTATAGACTTGTGAACAGGAGTGGGAGTGGAATGCTGTCATGAACTGAGGCAGCTCTAGGAACCAACCACTCTCTCTGCCCATGTTGTCTCCTTTCTCTCCCATCTGCCTTTATCTCCTCTCTCCACAGACTTATTCCTTCACTCACTGCTTTTTCTGTTCCTTCATAGCTGGCATTTGCCATTGGCCTACCGTGATCTGACTCTAAAGGCCAAACCATAGCATCCTTTTTGCCTTAAATTGCCTTCCCAACTGGAAAATTCTTTCTATATAACTTCTTCCATGTCTCAGTTCAAATTCCTGAAAAGGACTCCAGCTGATCCAGCTCATCTTTTGAGCCAGGCCACACTGGTCACCAAATGATTGGTCTCCATTGAGTCTGACATTTGCACCTGTCTAATCACTTCTTGACATCAGATGAGTGGGCAGCTGTTACCAATACAGGGTGGGTAATTACACAGGGAGTCAAGAGAATGAGCACAGCTTTGGAGAGAGGTGACTTCTGCGTAGTGATAGGAGCTTCAGGAGGAAACTGAGGGAGGGAGGAGGACAGCAGATGTGAGACACACCAACTCACCAACCTTATGAATGAGATATGAAGGGGCGTGGCAGTGGGGCTCAGCAGCTGGGCTTGCTGAAGGTTGAGTTGGAGATGAAGGTTCTGTTATGTTATGATGACCCTAATCTTCAAATGTACTTCCAAGGCTGGCCTGGAAAATACAGGGTGCAAGTTCTCAACTCCCTAAAAATCAGAGAAGATCCAAGCTGGAAGGAATTTCAGAGATCACCCAGCTCAGTGGTTCTCAGCCCTAGCTACGCATGAGAACCCCTGAAGAACTTTTGAAAACTAAAGATGCCTGGGCTCCAGCTCAGGGATTCTGATTTAAAGCTCCCCAGATACTTTTAATGCACAGCCAGGACTGAGAATCACTGCTCTAACTTGACCCTCTTAATTTTACAGGTGGGGAAACTTAGGCTTGGCCCCATAATGTGACCATGGCTCACTTAAAGGTCTCATTTCTAACTTAGTTATAGAGTTTGGGTTATTAGATCATAAACTGTTAGAGCTGGAAGAGATCACAGAGGCCATGTAATCTAACTCTACCACTTTTACTAGAGACTAATGAGCTAAGTGACTTGCCTAAGGAGTCATAGCCAGGAAGGGGGTGGTAAGGGCTAGAACCCAGATCTCCTGACTTTTAATCCAATGCTCTTCCCATGACAGCCTCAGCTAGAGGACTAACAGGGCCAGATGGAGAAGGCTAACCAGACCCAGCTGCAGATCTTGTGCTTGATCTACTCAAGGGAGGCTTTCCAGCAACACAGCTGAAACAGTTTGGCAGAGGAGTCTGGGTGGAATTGGATGAACGCAGTCATGGCCAAAGGAACCAGTGCTTTAGTGCCCTGAGACTGGGGAGGAGGCTAGTCTGATGATGCCAATCCTTGCTTTCTGCTTGCTTCCCAGTTGTGCTGGGAGCATGCGTGTGTGTATTCCCAGTCAGCTGACAGCTGGGTTGGAATCATATTGTGATGTGCTCAAAGACTGTACTCTGGATGTGAGGGCTCTTCCCATTCGCTGAGACAAGGTTGTCTTTGTTTTCCAGAGTGGCTTTGGTCAAGATGCTGGCACTCATTGGCCCTATGCATGGCTAGAAATGGGCTCCAGTGGATATTTAAGAAGCAGAGGCATGTGATTGGTATCCCAGGAGTTCTTCGGTGTGTGGGTGGGTGGAGGTGGAGATGGTTGAAGATAAAAAGTTTCCAATGCAGTAAACTGAGGCTCATCAGACATATTGAACAGGAAGCAGGAAACTCCAAGGAGGTGAATGTGAACCTTAATCACACCCTTTTATGGCAATCAGGGTGAGGGCAAAGGAGAGATGAAAAAATAATACCCTTTTAAATTTATGAGGAACTTCACAATCGATAAACATGTTCATATGCATTTAGCTCATCTGACCTTCACAACGATCCCACAAGGTGGACAGTTCCTGTGATCCAAGCTTGGAGAAGTGGAGAAGCTGGGCTCCAAGGCCACATGGTTATTAACAGGGGAGCTTACTCGCTACCTCTGGACTCCAGCCCCAGTGCTCTGTCCAACATGGTATAACCCCCCTCCCAAGTGTGTGCCTGTGTGTGCATGCACCCGTTGTGTCCCTCCTGTGTGCTGACCTGTCTGGCAAGGGAGTTTATACGAAGGCAAGAATGTGCTTATCTCTGAGGCATCATGGTTACCAGGGCCACAAGAAGCTGGACTATGAATTCAGGAACAACACAGGGAACTGGCTCTGGGTCAGCTGCAATGTCTTAGAAAAGTTAGCCTTAGTTTTCACCTCAGTAAAATAATAAGCACCGTGTGGGGTTGTTGCAGGGCTCAGACATAATGTGCACAAAGTAGCCAGCCTAGGGTCCACATGAGCATTGCAAGAATTCAATAAATGGTGACTGACAATATCCTGTATACAGATTACTGGCCTATGTGCAGAAACCCCCCTGTTTGCAGATAAAAAAGATAGCAGCTTGGTGCAAGGCCAAGGGCTGCTGGCTTTGTCCAAATCTAAATATGTCTCCAGGTATTTTCCACAGAGCCTCCAACTACACAGAATCGAGTGCCACTTCCTAGCCTCGCCTTTCTAACTCGTCACAGGGCAAGCCTGCCTGGCTTCAAACTCCGTGCTCCTTTCACTACCCACAACCAGCCCTCAGACAAAGACTTTCCTTGGAGCAAAGCTTTAGTCAGTCTCCTGAGTCCTTTCTGGCCAGGCCAGATCTTGAACTTCCCTGTCTGTCCTTGTAGAATCCAGTTCGAGCAAGAATCCTTCCAAGTCAGTTTAGTGAAAATCGCCCACCTTTGATATCTTATGACCCTGGCCTGCCTTCAGCAATAATCCCATGTCAGATTAACCAGAAATTCCTTCTTCTTTGTTTTTTTTCTTTTCTTTCTTCCTATTTTTTTTTTTTTTTTTGGTGACAGGGTCTTGCTCTGTCACCTGGGCAAGAGTGCAGTGGCATTATCACAACTCACTGTAACCTCAAACTCCTGAGCTCAAGCAATTCTCCTGCCTCAGTCTCGCAAGTAGCTGGAACTACAGGCATGCACCACCATGCCTGGCTAATTTTTCTATTTTGTAGAGACAGGGTCTTGCTTTTGCTCAGGCTGGTCTTGAACTCTTGTTTTCAAGCAATCCTCCCACCTCGGCCTCCCAAAATGCTAGGATTACAGCTGTGAGCCACCGAGCCCAGCCCAGAAATCCCTTATTCTTGGTGTTTCCTCTTAGTAATTTTCCACCCACTGACTCCCACCCTGCTCCTTAATTATAAATCCCCACTTGTCCTTGCTGGAATTGGGGTTGAGACTACTCTCTCCCACTGCAAGACCCCAATGCAGTGGTCCCTGTACCTATTACTATGTTCCCCTTCCCCAAATAAAATCTATTTTCTCTTTTTTTTTGTTTTTTTTTGTTTATGAGACAAGAGTCTCTCACTCTGTCACCCTGGGTGGAGTGCAATGGTGTCATCATAGCTCACTGCAACCTCAAACTCCTGGGCTTAAGTGATCCTCCTGCCTCGGCCTCCTGAGTAGCTGGGACTACAGGCGCACACCATGATGCCCGGCTAATTTTTTCTATTTTGAGTAGAGAAGGGGGTCTTTCTCTTGCTCAGGCTGGGCTTGAACTCCTGGCCTCAAGCGATGCTCCCGCCTCAGGCTCCCAGAGTGCTAGGATTACAGGCGTGAGCCACCGAGCCACCGTGCCTGGCCTATCTTCCCATCTTTAACAAGTGTCACAGTTTTTTCTTTAACCCCTCCATCACCCATACAAGCTGGACCCCACATTGAAGCTTGGAGCTGTTAGGTCTACAGGTGTGTGCCCATCGCTTGGAGCCAAAGAGGATGAGGAGTGTGAAGACAGGGCTGATCGAGAGGGAGGTGGCCTGGGGAAGGGAGAGGATGCACCGGCACTGGACACTATATTGGCTTCCTCCACACGCCCTCCCTCTGGGCTGAGTTCCGTCCCGGCCTCCACCAGCCATTCTTCTGCCTTTCACCTCTTCCAAGGCACACACTAGTGACCCTCAGGGGCACTTCATTAAGCCAGGCCCATGTAGGCACCTGCAGAGGATGTGCCAGAGGAGAGGCAGGAAGAGGAGTCCGGAACCTTCTGCTGTGTCTATCTGCCCAGGGATGCTCAGGTACCCCTGAGATGCTCTGGTATCTCCTTCCAGGTTGTGAGGAGATGCAGAGCTCCAGGCTTGTGGGAGGCTCAATTTTAGCATCAGCTGGACCTAATTAGCCTGGGTGCGGGGCAGGGGGGCAGCGGCAGGACTTGTACAGAGGACTTCATTGTTCCTGGGAACCTGGCAGGAATGTTTATCATTTCAGAAACTGAGAAGGCACTGGCTCTCTCCCCTTGGCCTTGGGGCTATCCTCCCTTCAGACGCTAATCCATAAAGCCATTCCAAGCCAGGCGGATGGAGCTCAGGCCTGGGGTGGAGCCCAAACTCATTTCCCGCAGGAGCAAGGCAGGTGTGGAATCAACACCTGGAAAGCAGCCAGATGGAAACCTAGAGCAACAGCTCAGAATGTCATATGTCAAATAGCTTAATTGGGTAATCATCTGAAGGAGGGTTCACGCAAAACACATGCAGGAAGCCTGTACCAAGAGTGTGAGGGACTAATCCAAGACGACGGTTCAGTATGCCCCAGCCTGCCTCAGCCTCACCCAGCTGCAGGCCCCATGACCTGGCAGGATCAATTCCTCCCAGGTGACGCTCTGGAAATGGTACTAGCAATCCCCACCTTAGGGCCCTGGGCAGGCATACATTCCTGGAGCTGCAATGGCAGCCCCTCCCGAAAGCCCACCAAAGGTGCACAGTCCTAAACTATAAGTGGCAGTGTAGTGTAGGGTTACCTGTTCACCATTTGGTTCAGACTGCATGGGCTGAGTCTTGGCTTTGCTGATTATAAACAGTGTAATTTCAGGTAAGTTTTCTGTGCCTCAGTTTTCCCATCTGCCAATGGGATGATAATAGTACTTAGCTCCTAAGGTGGTTGTAATAATTAAATGAGTTAATACATGTAGAGATTTTAAGATAGTACCTGGCCTATTAGTAAGTGGTTGTTAGGCTTTTCTTCTGGTGCCAGTTCATTTGTAGGTTCTCTGCCAGGACTCTCACGTGCCTGTTTTCCACACTATATATTCAGCTTCTGCAGCATCCTCTCTACCCCAACCCTGGGCTGACCTGGTTCTCTGGGCTCAAGTGGTTGGCAGAGCCCTGTGTCCACCCACATGGAACCCCACTCTCCTGCCCTGTGCCTGGCTGTTACTGACCCCTTGGAGAGCCATGAGTGGGACCCGGACTTGAGTCTGAAATAGCTCCCCATCAATCCACCCCCCTTGGGTGCTATGAAGGAGACAAGGACTTCCTCTTTGTCAGGCAGAATCACTTGTCCATTCTACCCAGCCTCTCTACTCTGCCGTTTCACCCACCATGAGGTCCCAGAGGCCTTACATTCTAGCCAAGGGGAGGTGGGTATGCTGGCATCACTGTAAACAAATATTTCCTGTCTCAATTCTTCATGGCACAGCCTGAATGTCACCTCTTTGGTGCAGCTTTCCTTGATTCCCATACTTCTGACATCACCAGTTGCTCACTGTGTGATCTTAAACAAGTTCCTTTCCTCTGGCCACCTCAGCTTCCTCATCTTTGAAATGAAGATACTATAACCAAGCTAATCTTTTTTTTTTTTTTTAATTGAGACAGAGTCTCACTTTGTTGCCCGGGCTAGAGTGAGTGCCGTAGTGTCAGCCTAGCTCACAGCAACCTCAAACTCCTGGGCTTAAGCGATCCTACTGCCTCAGCCTCCCAAGTAGCTGGGACTACAGGCATGTACCACCATGCCCAGCTAATTTTTTCTATATATATTTTTAGTTGGCTAATTTCTTTCTATTTTTAGTAGAGACGGGGTCTCGCTCTTGCTCAGGCTGGTCTCGAACTCCTGACCTTGAGCGATCCACCCGCCTCGGCCTCCCAGAGCGCTAGGATTACAGGTGTGAGCCACCGCACCCGGCCTAACCAAGCTAATCTTACATGATATTGAGAGGATTCATTATAAGTCAACACATGTGAAGTCCTAGTGCCCCTCCTTTTCCCCTTCTTGCCAGCCACAGATGATGTGGAGATACCCAAGTCAGCTGACTAGCACGGTGTCTACAAAGCCTATAAAATCAGCCCTTCTCTGGGCTCAGTTTACCTCCGAAGCTCATTCCAGAACCTAGGGAAACCACTAGGACTGAATTTGGGTTAATGAACATTTCCGGAGCAACTAGTACATGTCGGACACCATGTTAAACACGGAGAGGTTACCCCAAAGAACAAAATACAGTTCTGGACTTCAAGCAATTCACCAGCACAGTGAGGGGCCAGCAGGGATGACACAGTACATAGTATACAGATGCACTTTTAAATATTTACAAAGAAAATTGAATCACTGAACATGTAACAAACTAACACTTTCAACTGCAGAGGTGAACCAAACCCAATGTTACACAAACACACTCGATTTTGTTCTTCCAGAACCCACTGTTTCCTCAAGAGGTCCTTTAGCCTTTGAGGCATGGCTCACTCCCTCCCCTGGCATGGACCTGAGGTCTCATGGAAATTTGCCTCCAGAGCCAAGTGGATGAGAATGACTCTTCCCTCCTTCTTTACCTATGGAATTCCTCTCTAACATTTGAGGACCAGCCAAATGTCATCTCTTCTGTGAAGCATCCCTGCTGCCTCTAGGGAAAATAAAATTTCATTTCCCTTGTTTCCCATAATTCTTTATCTCCATTAAATTTCTTATTTCCTTTTAACTTTTATTATATTTAAGTTATATTATTGTTGCCTGGCCCCTCACTGTGCTGGTTGAGAACTGTTATTTTGTTCCTTGGGGTAACCTCTCAGTGTTTAACATGATGCCCAGCACCTACTAGTTGCTCTGTAAATGTTTGTTAACTCAAATTCAGTCTTGGCGATTTCCCTGGGCTCTGATGGCAACTTCTACTTTCACAAGTCTGTAGCATATGCAGGGTCCTGACCCTGACACTAGTTTATCTAGAAACAACTGAATCCAAAATCTAGTCCATAGGAACCTGTGGGACAAGGGCTTCTACATGCCCTGGCAATGGGAGGTGGGAGCGAGATGGCCTTGAATTTCCAAACTGTCTCAGCTACATGCCAGGAGAGAGAGTGAGCTATGCCTTAGGGCTAAAGGACCTCTTGAGGAAACAGTGGGTTCTGGAAGAGCAAAATCGTGTGTGTTTGTATAACATTGGGTTTGGTTTATCTCTGCAGTTAAAAGTGTTAGTTTGTTACATGTCCATTGACTCAATTTTCTTTGTAAATATTTAAAAGTGTACATGTATACTATGACTCTACATCTATTATTCCTTTCTTCTTTCTACAATAGTTACTGAAGGAAAATAGACACATTTGTCTCCTTCCAATTTTATGCCAGCTACCTGATCCTTATTATCTCATTTTATTCTCACAATGATTATTTGAGGTAGTAGTATTATTACCTTCATTTCATCAATGTGGAAATTCAGGCTGAGAGAGGATAAGAAATTTGCCCAGGGTCAAGGAGATTAAATTCAGGGCTGAGGGCAAAGACCCAGTTCTTCACAGTGAGTACACAACAGGACTTTCCCAACTGAGTGACAATTACTTGCCAAGTACTGGTCTAGAACACACACATGGGTCTGACATATCTCCTGCCCCCTCAAGAAATTTGTATTCTAGTAGGGGAGACTAATATGCAAATAACTGAAAACATAAAACAGGAAAAAGAAAACTATGGAGCAGAAGTATGTGTAATGGGCTGAGGGGAGGCCAAGAAAGGAATGATCATTTCATCCTGAGGGGATTGAGGAGGGCTCCACAGAGAAGCTGCCCCTTGGCGTGGGCCTTGAAGGCTAACCTGAGTTGCGATGGGTGGAGAATGAGAAAAGAGGAGAATGCAGGAGTTTAAGGCAGACAGGACCATATGTGCAAAAGCATGGAGAAGAACACCAAGTGTACTTGGGCATGGAGAATAGATCAGGGTTGCTGGAACATTCGATTTTGGAGCTGGGCTGTGGCAGGCTGAGATCTGTTCTAAGTATTGGACTTGATTCTTTAAGCCCTAACAAGGCTACTCTAGGCCTTGGAGGAAATACTTGAGCTGAGATTCTTTGTGCAGGAAGGACCTGGAAGGACCATTTCTGAGTAGGAACAGGGAGGTAAATGGGGTCCTGCATCCTTCAGAAATGTACCGTCAGCCCCCAGTGTCTCTGTCCTTGTTGGTTTCAGAGATGAGAAGAAAACAGGAGTATCTTTACTACTGAAAAAGTCAAGTTGAAGCCCAGAACTGCTACAGGGCTCTGGTGCAGTGGTCCCCCTGTAAGATTGCAAAAGCTGGCTCTTCTGGGTGATGAGGACCTGTGTGCTATAACAACAGCTGGACACACTGTCATAGAGATGAGGTTGGATGCGCTCTCCTTTGCCCATGGTAATAGTGGGACCCGAAAAGGCATCAGGAACACTCTGTAATCTGCTTGTAATGCTGAACCCAAATGCTGGCTTCAAAACTACAAGATTGTTTTTCCAAATTAACAAAAGTTGCTCTAAATCCATGATTACATGTTCCCCGTATCACACATGATTTATAAACACTGATTTATAAATTCTATATAAATGTAAATTACACATCTGTACACAGTATGTTGCTGAAGGAAACTAGAAATGTTTTGCCCCAAAATATATTTCTTTGACATATTTTGAGATGGCTGCCATGAGTCTCACAGATAGAAGTAACACTGCGGGGGTGGGTGTTACATCTGTTGAGAATCTGATCTGCATTAACACAGCCAGGTCTATCCTTTCCTGATCTAGAAAAGAATAACTGAGAGTCTGACACCTTTAAAGGTCTGAAAAGAAACATTTACCATCTTTCGTCTCTGAGGGCTGCTACCTGGAAGGTTTCATTTTTGTAACATGACCACCTTTGCTAGCTACTCAAGCCTCTTCCTCTCTCCCTCCCCAAACCTGTTTTTCTGCTTTCAAGTCCCCATTCTTTAAAAACCTCTGTGCCACATTAAGGAGTTGAATCTTCATTCTGAGGATTCCCATGTATACATTTTAAAAATAAATTTGTAAACTTTTTCCTCCTATTAATCAATCTGCCTCATGTCAGTGATTTTTCAGTAAACCTTAAGGAGACAAGAGACTTTGCTCCCAATATTGCATATTTACATATTCTAACACAGACTAGAACAATGTTCCATTATATACAATAAACCCAGGCAGCTTTTTTATCATTAGTGTTAGAACTATGCATTTATAATTATCAGGCACGTTCGACCAAGGACCCTCTTTAAAAAAAATATATATATATATTTTGAACTCATCATGAAAAAAACAAGTGATTTTTTTAAAAGAAAACTGCTCAAAATTCTTTGGCTCTGAAAGAAAATGCAATGCCAAAATTTTGCCCAATAAAATGACATTTTAAGTAGAATATGAGTTAAAGCCAAAGGAAGGTATACTTGTTCTTTGAGTCAGCAAAAAAATGCAGCTTTTGACGTCCAACAATCCATTATTCATTGGCCTGAATTGGCAGGAGAATTATCAGCACTTTGGAGATGACTGGAGGAGGACAGAAGGTGACAGGTAGAGAATGAGAGAAAAACAACCTGAACTATCTCTGGGGCCAACTCTGAACATGTTGGACATTTATTATTTGGAAGTAGAGGCCATTCCCATTCAATATCCCCTTGCTAGCTACTCTTTCAGCTCATTTCTCTGCTTATGGGGTCATTTTCCTGAACACGTATTTAAAATCAAATGTCCCTTTGTTGGACCCAGTCAAGAGTTAGCCCGCAGTCAGCATGGGCAGCAGAAAGAACTTATTCCGCTGCATGAGACAGCCCCGCCCTGAGCCCTCACCCCACATGGGCTCACCGGGGCCTGCGGAAGGTCAGGCCGTAGTGCTGACAGGCCAGCCCCACGGTCGGCGTGTACACGATCGGCATGAACTTCTCCACATCCGACGTCAGCACTCGGTAGAAGAGCTTCTCGTTCCGATCTTGAAGTGTCATGAGAATGATGTACCTTGGAAAGGGAGAGAAGCGGCAAGCTGATCACAGAGCCCCACATGGGGCAGCATGCAGGCCCTTGAGCCCTGTGTAGAAAGGGCGGAGGCCCTGGGCTCCCTGCTCCTGCTACAGGGGCACATTTATGGGCAAGTCACCCACCTGCCCTGAGCATGGGTTTCAACATCTATGAAATGTCCAGAAGATTGCTTTATGATGCTTATTATATGTGGGCGGGTACCATTCTAAATATTTTACATTAACTCCTTTAAGACTTCCAATGATTTGTGAGGTAGGTACTGTAATTCTTGCTATTTTAGAGGCAAGGAGTCTAATGTTCAGAGAAATTAACTCATCCAAGGTCCCATGGCAGAGTAAGGATTTGAACCTAGGCAGTCTGATTCTGAAATCTGTGCTCTCAATCACTGTGCAAGAGAGTTCATTACGTTACCATATGGACATTATGAATGACAATAACACAGTAATACTTCAGGGTGGAGTAGGGTCAGGGAAAATACTGGGCATCTGGCCTTTCCTATCACCCAGGCTGCTTCCTGTCACAAGCAGAGTGCATAAGTGGCTGAGTAGCAAGTAATCTCAGGAGCTATGTTCCAAAATCTGTGTTTTGCCTGTTCCCTGATGCCTGAAATCATTACTCCAGGTAAAGAACCTTCCATTCATACTCCTAAAAATGCAGAAACCGCTGCTGACAGGAAACCCAGAGGCTGAAATTCACAATGAGATGTGACTGCTAATATCACAACCTCTCTGGATGACAGTTTGGGAGAGAGTACAGAGACACTTGAGGCCCTGGCATAGGGTGGGATGAAAGAGATGCTCTGATAGGAGAGAAAAGCTGTTCTGTGGTGAAATGATCTCAGTGCACAGAGTCAGGATCCTGGGTTTGAATCCCAGCTCTCCTGCTTACTAGCTATGTGACTTTGGGGAAGTCTTGTGACCCCTTCTCCGCCAAAGGTGCTGGTCTAGAACTAAAGGCTGTATTCTGGAAGGTGTTTTTACGGAGGATTTATACTCAGGAATAGCCAGGATCTCAACTCATTGCCAGTGTAAGGACTCCCTTCCCTACTAGCCATTTGTACACATCTCTTCCCAATTCTACGTTCAGTTATGTCAAATTTATAACCTGGGATCAGCCATGATGGGATTATTTACACTATGAAAATTGGCAAATGACATAAATTCTCTACCCCTCACTTCACACAGGGAACCAGTTATTAGACATTTTCCAGTGCGCCACTGCCCTTACCCAAAAGAAGCTGGGGAGCCTTCTTAGCATTTCCCCAAGCACCTGCTGAAATGAGGGACTCCTAGAATGAATGGGTCAAAGTAGTCAACACAGCATCAGAAGCAAGCTCTCTAGAGCTCCCCAGAATGGGCACATTCTTCTATCCCTGAGCCTAGAAGGTCTTACCAGGCATATAAGTGAGGCCCGTCTAGCTGGAAAGAACTGGGGAAGGAGGGATTTTGGACTTTAACTTTTAGAACTGAATATTTTCAGGAAAAAGGATTTTACTTTGGACTTCAATTCTTCTTTATAAATTTGACAAAAGACAGAGGTTCGGATTGTTCAAAGTTAGGGCATGTTCCATGTTGTTAGTTGAATTCATTGTGTAATTTCTGGTTTGCTCTTCAGGGTGGCTTGGCTAAACCCAATCTGAGTGGTATAAACAAGAGGGAGAGAATATTTAGTGGGCTGCAGTATGGCCTTGGAGCTAATGTGAGTAATAATCCTATGAGTTTAGAACTTTGGGTGTAGGGGTGGGAGGATGGGCAGGAGCTTTTGTGTTCACTACTACTCAGAAGCAATAAATGATATGGGGGAAGCAGAGGAGGATGCTTCTCCGTGAAATGCCCTCTCTGACCCCTATTGCTGTCTGCTGAAGTCTAAGCAGCGCTTCGTGGGCCAACTCAGCCAGACCACTTCCCAGAGGACCTCTTAAATTCCACTGGTTAGAATTCAATTTCCCTTCCCAGTTCTCCCAGGACATGTCGACTGTGTCTCAGTCATAACAAGCCTTGTCTCTCAGGAAGACCATCACTCCTTCAGAAGGCAGGGTTGGGTCTGGGATCTCTCTGAGCTCTCAGCCTTTCCTGGCTGGACCCAGGAAAGCCGCTGTAGACCACGGGAAACAGACAGCTCAGCCCAAGGATTGGGTAGAGAGAACAGACTTTAGGCACTGACTTGTCTAGGTCACTCTGCTGTCGCTCGTAGTATCTCATGATCCGGAGGAGCTGGACATCCTGGCTCAGGAAGCAGGGGGGGATTAGGCCGTGGATTCCAAGCTGCAGCCTTTCTTCAAGTGTAAAGGCCATGCCCTGGGAAGAACAGGAAACACACACACACATAAATGGGTATGTAGGACACCAAGGAACAGAAGGGGTACCATCCACAGACAGGCCAAAGTCAGTGTGACTCAGTAGAAAGGGCCCTGGACTCAAATCCCACCTCTGCTATCTAAGCAGGAGGGTAATCTTGTGCCAGTTACTTTGATGCTTCTGAGCTTCAGTTTCCTCATTGGAAAAATGAATAAAATATCTATTATCATCCATTTTTTTTTGTTTTTTTTTTAATTTTATTTTTAGAACACTTTTAGTTTTATGGAAAAACTGACAAGACAGTAGGGAAAGTTCCTATATACCCCTTCATTCAGTTTTCCAAGTTATTAACATCTTACATTAGTATGGTACATTTTTAGAGTCAACGAACCAATAGTGATCCATTATTATTAACTAAAGCCTGCAGTTTATTGAGATTTCTGAATTAGTTTTTACGAATTTTTGTTTGTTTGTTTCAAGATACCATCCAGGATTCCACATTACATTTAGTTGTTATTGTCTCCTTAGGTTCCTCTTGGCTCTGACAGTTTCTCATATTTCCCTTGCTTTTGGTAATCTTGGCAGTTCGGAGAATACTGGTCAGGTATTTTGTTTAGTATCTCCTTATTAGAATTTGTCTGATGTTTTTCTCATGATTAGACTGTGGATATGGGGTTTTGGGAGGAAGATCACACAGGTAAAGTGCCCTTTCCATTACATCATCTCAAGGCTACACACAATAAACATGGTTATCATTGTTGATATGGACCTTGGTCACCTTGATCAAAGGGAGTGCTTGTCTGGTTTCTCCACTGTAAAGTTACTTCTGTTTTATGATTCTTCTGCCAGGGAAATCTGTCTCTTCACCATCATTTATTTGCTTATTTAATTATTTATTTATATTAGAATGGACTCATAAGCATTTATTTTATACTTTGGGTTATAATCCAATACTGCTTTATTTATTTTATTGCTCAAATTGCTCCAGCTTTGGCCATTGGGAGCTCTTTCAGTTGGCTCCTGTGTTCCTTTGACATATTCCAATAATGTAGTGGGGTTTTTGGAGCAATTCTTTACCTTCTGGCACTACAAGATGATCTAGGTTCATCTTATATAATATGTCGCCTGCTCTGATCTTAGAATCAACCATCTCTTCAAGGAACCCTGATTCCTTTTCTAAAGCTTGGTGTTAGAAAGCAAGATCTGGGCACTACTTACTACTTTTGTTCTTTGCTACAGGGTTTCATTGTTTCCAGTCCCTCTCAGCTGACAGACAGAGCAAGGAAGTACACATGTGTATACTAAATTCTGTATATAAATACATATCTATAAATGTTTCTGTATTTAACCATATGAACCTATATTAAGCTAAGCATAGTTCATACTAGTGTCTCCAACTCTAATCAATTACCATATGGGTCATTTTAGTTAGCCCCATCACTTTTCTTATCTATAAATTTCCACTCCAACGGTAAGAAATTTGGCTCCTGCCATCTGCCATTTATTTACTTAATTGCTTAATTTCAGTATACACATATAGCAGTATCAAAATTGTTAACCTGTACCACCATGGGAAACAACTTTATAAATTAGAGTACAGTGCTCACGTGCAGTTCTTTTTGTCTTTGGTCTTATAAACTCCACTTATTTGTAAAGTTACTTAAGTCAACACTTCTTCCCTCTACTCTCCTTGCTGAGATTGTTATAAACATTTGTTGTACAGTTAGATTCTCTCATCATAGTCTGCATTCCTTCCTGGGATCCCCTAACCTATTAAATAATTTTTTAAAAATATGGAAATATTAAGGTTAATTCTCTGTGCTGGAAAGTTCTATAGGTTTTGACAAGTGCATAATGTCATGCATCCACCATGACAATTTCCTTTATTTTATTTTATTTTATTTTTTTTGAGACAGAGTCTCACTGTCACCCTTGGTAGAGTGCGGTGGTGTCATCATGGCTCACTGTAACCTCAAACTCCTGGGCTCAAGGGATCCTCCTGCCTCAGCCTCCTGAGTAGCTGGGACTACAGGTGCGTGCCTCGATGCCTGGCTAATTTTTCTATTTTAGTAGAGATGGGGTCTCACTCTTGGTCAGGCTGGTCTCAAACTCCTGAGCTCAAGCAATCCTCCCACCGTGCTAGGATTACAGGCATGAACCACCATGTCTGGCCCATCCACCATTACAGTATCATACAAAATAGTTTCACTGCACTAAAAATTCCATCGGCCTCACCTATTCATCCCGCTTTTCTCCCCCACATCTCTGGAAACCACTGATCTTTTTTATTGTCTCACAGTTTACCATTTCTAGAATGTCATGCAATTGGAATCATAAAGTATGTTGCTTTTTCAGACTGGCTTCTTTCACTTAGAAATATGCACTTAAGTTTCATTCATGTATTTTCATGGCTTGATAATTTACTTATTTATATCACTGAATAATATTCCATTATATATTTGTACCACCATTTTTTTTTCTCCATTTGTCTATTGGTTTAATGGTTTTTCTCCATTTACTTTCGTTGCTTCCAGTTTTGGGTGATTATAAGTAAAGTTATTATAAATATTCCTGTGCAAGTTTTTGTGTGGACATAAGTTTTTAAATCAGTTGATAAATACATAGAAGAGCAATTGCTGGATCATACAGTAAGACTATGTTTACCTTTATAAGAAACTGCCAAACTGCTTTCTAAAATGGCTGTACCATTTTGCATTCCTACTAGCAGCAAATGTACTAGCAGTGAATGAATCGCTAGTTCCTGTTGCTCCACATCCTCTTCAGCAATTGGTATTGTTTCTGGATTTTAATTCTTCCAGTAAGTGTATGGCAGTATGTCATTATTGTTTTAATTTGTAATTCTCTATCAACATGATGTTGACCATCTTTTCATATGCTTATTTTCCATCTGTACGTCTTCTTTGGTGAGGTATCTGTTGAAATATTTTGTCCATTTTAAAATTTGTTTCTTTCATTATTGTTAAATTTTAAGAGTTCTTTGATCAACAGCTGCAATGCAATCACTATCAAAATTCTAATGGTTTTTTTTTTGCAGAAATAGAAAAGCTGATTCTCAAATTGATATGGAATAGCAAGGGTTCCTGAACAGCCAAAACAATTTTTAAAAAGAAGATTTTGAAACTTACTACAAAGCTACAGTAATCAAAAAAGTGTAATACTGGCATGAGAACAGACATATAGATCAATGGAATAGAATATATTGATCTATTGGAATGGAATAGAAATAAACTCATACATCAATGGCAAATTGACTTTTGACAAGTATTCTAAGTCTATTCAATGGGGAAAGAACAGTCTCTTCAAGAGATGGTGAAGTGACAACTAAATTTCTACATGCAAAAGAATGAAGTTGGACCCTTACCTCTCATTATATACAAATATTAACTCAAAATAAATCAAGAACCTAAATATAAAACAAAAATCATAAAACTCTTAGAAGAAAACATAGGGGTAAATATTCATGATCTTTGGCAGTGGATTCTTAGAAATGATACCAAATGCACTAGCAACAAAAGAAAAAATCAGATAAATTGATCTGCATCAAAATGAAAAACTTCTGTGCATCAAAGGATATTATCAAGAACGTGAAAAGACAATCCACAGAGTGGGAAAAATATTTGGAAATCATATATCTGATAATGGTTTAATATCCAGAATAAAGAACTCCTACAACACAACAAAAAGAAATATAACCAATTAAAATATGGCAAAGGACTTAAGTAGACATTTCTCTAAAGAAGAAAATAGAAATAGCCAATAGCATATGAAAAGATGCTCAACACCATTAGTCAGTAGGGAAATGCAAATCAAAACCATGAGATATAGTGTGTACCACTTCACACCCCCTAGAATGATAGTAATGTAAGCCCCATCCCCCTCACACACACACACACACACACACACACACAAAACCTAGAACACAAGTGTTGGTGAAGATGTGGAGAAATTTAAACCTTTGTATATTGCTGATGGGCACGTAAAATATTGCAGCCTGTATAGAAAACAGTTTAGTGGCTCTCCAAAAAGCTAAACATAGAATTATCATATGACTCAGCAATTTCATTCTTAAATATAAACCCAAAGGAATTGAAATCAGGGACTTGAACAGATACTTGTATCCCAATGTTCGCTGCAGCGTTATTCACCATAGCCAAAAGGTGGAAATAACTGAGGTGTCCATCAAAGTATAAATGGACAAGCAAAATCTATATACATACAATGAAAATTTACTCAGCTACAAAAAAGAATGACGTTCTGAGATGTGCTACTACATGGATGAACCTTGAAAATACTATGCTAGGTAAAATAAGCTAGACACAAAAGGACAAATATTGTATGATTCCACTTACATGAACTATCTAGCATAGGCAAATGCATAGAGACAGTAGATTAGAAGTTAGCAAGGGCTTGGGGCAGGAGGAGTAATGAGTTATTGCTTAATGCTTACAGAGTTTCTGTTTGGAGTGAGAAAAAGTTTTGAAAATGGATAGTGGTGATGGTTATATGACATTGTGAATGTACTTAATGCCATGCAATGGTACACTTAAAAATGGTTAAAATGGCAAATTTTATGTTATATCTACTTTACAACTTAAAGAAATTACTAATGTAATATACCCAAAACTGTTGAATTATACAACTGTAAATTGGTGAATTTCATGGTATATGAATTATATCTCAATACAACTATTTTTTTAAAAGAGTTCTTTGCATGCTTTGGATACAAGCCCTTTATTGGATATGTGTTTTATAAACATTTCTCCTAGTCTGTGGCTTGTCTTTTTATTCTCTTGGCAGTGTCTTTCTCAGAACAGAATTTTCTAGTTGGAGCACTAGCAGAGAACTGGGGAATAAGTAGGATGTTATGAATCTGCTCCCTGACCTGGGTCACAGTTAAGCCCTATGGAGACAGTATTTGCTGGTAGAAGTTGCAGGAACTGTTCTCATAAGAGACATTGTAAAGCTGGGCGCGGTGGCTCATGCCAGTAACCCTAGCACTCTGGGAGGCTAAGGCAGGAGGATTGCTTGAGCTCAGGAGTTTGAGACCAGCCTGAGCAAGAGTGAGACCTTGTCTCAACTAAAAATATAATAAATTAGCTGGGCATGGTTGTGCATGCCTGTAGTCCCAGCTACTCAGGAGACTGAGGCAGGAAGATTACTTGAGCCCAGGAGTTTGAGGTTGCTGTGAGCTAGGCTGATGCCATGGCACTCTAGCCCAGGCAACAGACTGAGACTGTCTAAAAAATAAAAAGATAAGAGACACTGTGAGATATGGGGACACAAGCTGCCCTATCTTCATTCCAAGATGATACGGTACAACACATGGTGAGAAACAGGGACCTTTTCTGTGTAGAACTCTGGGTGGCTGCCCTGGCACTGCTTAGAAGCCTCTGGAGACTTCCTCAGCATTGTCATGGAAGGCCTTGGCAAAGTGATAGTCCATAGTCCCTGAGTGGCTCCCTGGGTGGCAGACATCAACAGAGAAGGGACCAGGATCCCCATGTGGGATTGTGCAGGTCTGCTGATGGGACCCCTGTTGTATTCAAGGCTGATGATACCTGGGACAACTCGGTTACACCCTCTATTTGTGATGAGTTTCAAATAATGGCAGGTCCCTCCTAAAAGCAAAGAAGGCTGTGTGGAGGATGACAAGTGAGACCTCAGTTATGCTGTTGGCAGGCTAGCCTCCCCCATTCCCTAGGGGATGGGAAGCTACAAAGGTAGGGAGCATCAGAGCTCCCCTCATTCCCGCACCAGCTATAAATAATCTCATCTACAACTCTTACAAGCTCTTTGATAGGGAGCTACTAACCACAGGGAGATTCAAATCCATGCACTGACCACCCACACCTTAGAGTTGTTGCTGTCATCAGCTCTAATGAATATCCAGTCTTACTCGATGCTTTCCTTACAACCACATTGTGAGGGGGGTTTTACAACTTCACTTTACAGATGAGAAGGCTAAGCAAGAGAGGCTACATGACGCTCCCGAAGTTGCACAGCTGTTGCTTGGTATTGTAGTGCTTCTTCAACCAGGATGCATCTCATAATCCACAAGTACATTTGTGTGATAATGTTTTTCCTGATGATTTTCTTTGACTAGAGGTAAGAGATAGAACCAAGGCTTGATCATAGGTTGTATTCTTGCCACTACGGTATATGTCCTCCCAAGACCTTGCTGAGACTGACCTCGGAAAATGTGGGATGGGGCCGGGGGAGAATGGCGAGAGAGGAGTGGAAAAAAAGAGACATAGAGGAAAAAAGTGAATAAAAGTTAGACTCCTTGGCTACTCCCAATTTCCTCTTTGGCTTTGTTTTGTACCTTGGGGATCTCTGAAACTATGAATAACTGGGCTCCTCTTGCATCTTTATAAAGTAATAAGAATTCAATTTATGAAAATCTGGAAGAATTGTTCCTCCTCCCAGAACTGCTGAAACTGTATGAAAGATCTGTCTTAAGATAGGTTCTACTCTGTTTGAAGTATGACTCACAGAGACTTCTCAAAGTACTCCACAAATAAAGTTCCAAAATTTTTCTTCATCAAAACCCACAGCCATCAGTTCATAAATCCCCTGTGTTGGTCACTAGCTTTGTGAGCAGAGAGCACCACTGAGGTCCCAGATCCTTTTGCAGGAAACCCCCTCGCCCTGGAGCCTGGGCACTTTCACCAAACAGCATTAGGCAGAAAGACTGTGATTGCCTCTCCTTGGCCTGGGGGATCCCAGAGAGGCCCAGGCATTTAATTATGACATCATCTTTGTTAATGACTGCTGTGGCTTTTGATAACAATCCACCTCTCTCTACAAGGCAAAGTTCTAAGTGTTTCTCTTGGCTGACTGCCACCAACTTCTTTTGTACTTGAGGGAGAAGTATGACTGTTTAGCAACTGGTAATTTCAGGGATTTTACAAAATTACTTCTTGAAGCTTCTTTTCATCCTGAAGCTAATGTTAAGGCAACCTCAGATTTACAAGTTTGCAAAGCAGAAAGGCAGGCACTTTTGCTGCACCCGGACCTCCAAAATAGGATAGGCACAAGATGATTCACTAGGGTTTGGGGGAAAAATATTAGAACTCACGAGTATATTTCTCTACAAAAGAAATAAACTTTGCTAATCAGAACTCAGGCTCTTGGTGTATCCGTGTTAAAGATTTGTAAGGTATATCAGGAGTCCTAAGGTAAGAGGAGTAGAGATTGTACAACACGGAGGAGTTAACAATGAGGCTTTTATTCATTCTTACGACTTTGAGAAATTACAGTTTGTGTGTGTCTAGCAAATAGAATTACAGATTATATTATCTAGTTTCAACAAAACCCTCAAAATAGGACAAATGGCTTTTGAAAACTGGCTGACTCATAGTTATATTTCAACTTCATATTCTAGTGGAATTCAGCTAGGACACACTGGTAGGGACCAGTTGCTACTAGTTTGAAATGTTTCAGTTTTTACAGAGCCACTGCTCTGACCACTCCCCCAGCCACATATGCCTGCCACTTGCTCCAGCTTCTTCCAGGGAACCTTTGGACCTCCCTGGGATCCAGCAACCAATCGGTTAATGTCTGGTAAAGTAGAGGACCTCAAGACTCTGCCCTAGCACTAAAAGCCTGTGACAGTTTCAAGTGGTCAGTGTCTATGCTGAATCAGTTTTAATCCTTTAGCTATCACCACTGACTTTATTTATTTCATCATCTTCCCTGAATGATCCTCCCTGGCCCAGCCCCTGAACTCTACCCATGGGCTCAGCCCTGTCCAAGTTCCCAGGACAAAACTTCCTGGCATCAGAGGGAGGATATTTGAATAGATCCCACCATCAAATGGCAGGGGGCAAAGGCAGCAGCAAGCCCATGAGGTTGTGCCTCTGTCCCAGCTTCCTGCTGTTCAGAGGCTTCCCAGTGCCCTGTTCCTTATGGCCAAGCTTTTCTAAGAGTCAGTGTCCTTATCCTGCTTGGTGACCTGCCTAGTGCCTCTGGACCCAGAGCCCTGCTGTGTACTTGACAGTATCTTCTTATCCATTCAGCAAACCTCCATATCCTCCTTTGTGCCAGGCCTGCCATATTAGGCACTGGGGCGCTCTAATTGGAACAGGTCCTGGTCCCTGTCCTCATGAGTCTCCTAGACGAGACGTGTGGGTTAACATACAATAGCAGTCCTGGTCCTCTGCCCCGGGCAGGCCACTTCTCCCACCTATAAAATGGAATGCTGCCCATTTCATATGTTGTGGTATTAAATGAAATGATGCATGTAAAATGCTTAGCACAGATACCGGCACATAGGAAATGCTCAGTGAACACCAGCTGTTCTCCTTACTACTGTTAGTACATTGTTCATGGGGCAGGGTGGCACAAGAGAGTTCATGAGCAGATGCTAGAGATGAGCCTTGAAGGGTGGGCAGGAGCTAGTTTGGCAGAAGAAGCTGTAAGACAGGGGCTGAAGTGATGTCACCACATCCCAATGTAACTGCTTGTCCTTGGGCTTGGGCACAGCACCTGCCCCTGCAGCCCTGTGCGTTCTCCCCACAGGCAAACACATTCTGGCCGTCATGCTTTGACCCCCACCAGTGCCCTGCCCACCATGCTCTGACACTGTCCCTCCCCCATCTTCCAATGCACCTCCACGAGGCCTTCCCGGTCTCCCCCGTTTCACACAGCTCCCCGCTTCTCTCAGAGTCAGTGTGATACAGTTTAGTGGGTGCAATGTGTTATCTATTTGATTTGTTGAGCATTAATTACTAGATAATAGACTCAGGGTGGTGGGGAAGTAGATACTTCAAAACAGCTAACACAAGGTTATAGCACAATAACATTACATCCATAATAGCAACAATTACCTTTCATTGAGCACCCATTAGCTTGAGTTGGGCACTGAGACAGTCGCTTTATCTTGTCCTCTCATCTAATCTTCACAGAGATCCCAACAGGAGGGTACTATGATAATTATCCCCATTTTGTGGCTTAGGAAACTGAGGCCAGAGGGGTAAGTAACTTGCCCAAGGTCACATGGCAAACCAGTGGGAAAACCAGAAATAGAAGAACCCCAGGCCCAAATATCTACAGAGTTCATACTCTTTCCTCTGAACTAATCAACAGCTCTGAGACTTGACAGATTTAAAAAGTCGCTGACTGAGTTGGCTTTATTTGACTAGGGATGTGATTATTCTGCTTGTATGTATGGAGCTAGGTACCTTAGTGAGTTCAGCTACTGCTGAGTGGTCCTCTGCATTTGCCTCAGGCTGGTCAGCCCATCTGTACACAGGTATAGGTATGCCTGGACCTCTGAGCTTATGCACTTGGCCCACGGCACACACACAGCCATGGTTCCTCTGAACAGCATCATGACTGGAAGGAAGGATTAGCAGGCACTGTGGAACAGCAAAGGTTTTCTGTTCCACACATCATTACGTCATGCCCTGAGCTGACTGCTCACGCTATAACCAGCTTCCTCCATCAATCAACCGTAGCAGCCTAGAGAGTAGCATAGCTGGGGTAGAGCTGTGGGCAATTAGCTCTCAGACTGTACAATTAAAGCTGATGAGCTGTTAGGGGATCGGAAGGCATTTCCTCCTCTTTTTGCGTATTACTTCTTGACTGTATTTTTATGAGTTAGGGTGACATGGATTCTGGTTGGAGACAGGAAGTAGGATGACTGAGGCTGCTGTTCTTTCACTGAACCCCAGGTTTATGAGGGCCCCTGAGCATACTCCTGGGATGGATATATGGGGGTCTCGGAAACACAGCATAGGGAAGTCTCTGCAGACACAGACCTGAGAATGGCCTTCCTCCCAGACATATTTCTGTGATCAGGTGCAAAATTACAGATTCAGAAACACACTGTAAATTCCTGAGGGGAGTGGAGGACACGCTGCTCATTACTGCCAGGTTTGGGATCAAAGACGGGGCTTTGGTGCCACGGGCCGCACATGTACGAAGGCTACCTGCGAGCTTCCATGTATGACACACACAGCAGTTCTTGCTCTGGCTGGGGATACACTTCGAGTTTCCTTTCCTCGGATTACAGTCAACACAGAGAGGGTGCTGTACTTACACAGTCAGCTGGGAGAGGGAGAAGGGAACCAGAAGCCAAATAGTCTACATTCAGTCCCTCCACTGGCTGTGGGATCCTGGGGAACTTACTTCACCTCTTTGAATCTCCTGCCTTCATTAGGTTGTGGTATCAAATGGGAACATGAACGTTGAAATCTCTTTGTAAGTTCAAAAATTTGGTAAAAAAGTTTTTAAAAGTCTGTGGCTATTGTGGTTTCAAGCTCTTTAGGGTAAGGACTATAAGCAATTTAGCAATTGCACTTTACAGTATTTATTTCCTTTCTTGTCTCTTTTTCCTGCAAGACAATAAATTTCTCTTGAGGGCAGTGACTATGTCTAAATGCACTGTGTGTCCCTTCTGCCTAGCACAGTAACTAGTACAGGGTAAGCATTCAATAAGTATGTGCATAAGTGGACTCACTCACTTGTCTTCTGTGTGCTAGGTGCTATTTTAGATCCTGGGGAATCAGAAGTGAAAAGACATAGAAGGTTCCAGCTCTCTATAGGCTCCAGGTGAACCATTCCCATAGCAAGCTGGCGGCAGCCTGCCCCTCACTATACAGCAACACATTAGTCTCTCAGTGCTGTGACGGGGGGAAATGTTCTATTCTGCTCGGTCCGATGCAGTAGCACTTGAAAGGTGGCCAGTACAACTGAGAAATGAAGTTTTAATTTCCTTTAATTTTGATTAACTTAAATATAAAGAGTCACATACTGTATTGGACAGCACGGATCTTCCCCACATTGGGATCTGGCCTGGGGGAAAGCATAGGAACTGAGGACTCAAACCCTGGCTTTGGGGCCTGGCTTTTGCTGAGTGGTGGAGACACCTTGATCTACCTTGATGCAGAGGGTGATGGTTTGCTGTGTGGAGCAGGATGGGGAGAGCTGGGTAAACAGGAGTTCGAGATGAGCTGAATGGCATGGAAGGCTGGGAGCTTGGCAGGGAAGAGCCCCAAGGTGTGTCCGCACCTGGGTGGCAGCAGGTGGGAGAGACTCTAAGGAGTCCGGGAGCCTCACCCTGGCCAGCCCCACTCCCCAGAGAAGGAAAGTGTAATGGGGGAAGGCTATGGAGAAACGTCAGAAGAAGCAGCACAACTTTAACAATGAGTGATTTAAAAGTCATGGATGAGGGAACAACTTAATAAAGAATGACTGAATGCAAAATAGAGGTAAATAAAACCTTCTAGGCAGGAATTCCTGTGAAGAGAATCTTTCTTCCCAGGAGCTCCTTTGTGGGTATGTTCTAATACTGGAAACAATTGGAGCACCTCACGACAGAGTTTTGTTGGAGTTTGTGGCTTCTGGTCAACACCAATGCTGGTAGGAAAGTTCTGAAATAGTCTACAGCCTGGCCTATGAAGGCTCTTATTTGAGTGTGGCCCTGGGTAGAACAGCTAAGGAGAAAATACAAAAGGTTGATAGAAATCTATAAAACACCTGCTGGAGAAGCTTTCTTTATAAGCCTCTGAGCTTCAAAGGAGGTACCATTTTGAAAAGGCATTCGCACAAAGGTATCTGGAGGTTCCAAGGATGTTCACCCCATTTTCTGTGAAAACCTGGCAGCACACAACCCTGACAGGGTACTCGGCCTAGGCAGGGGCCTACTGGTTCTCAGAGGAGGCAAGGTCGGGGTGTGCACGGGGCCTGTGCTTTCAGTGTGTGGGAAGCAGTCATGGCAAAAAGGCATCACTCTTTGCCCTTGAAAGGTGACTCAAGGTCTTTACACAGCTTCTTCTAAAAATTTTAAAACATGCTTTTAATAGCTGTTGGAAAGAAGATGCACATTAACAGTCACCGGAAAGAAGATGCTCTGAAGGAATGTGCTCTGGGGTGAATGTCCCCTGCTTGCTGTCACCCCCACACCCAGGTAAGCTTCTGGTCCCGAGTCTCTAGGATAGAACATTGTGGCAAAGATATGGAGGTTCCACGTAAGCTCATTTTTCTTACCCTTTAATCACACTATGCAAGTGAGTTACTTATTTCTCCAGGCCTTGGTTTTAACCATCTGGGAAACGGGGATAATAGGTGCTTCATCTACTTCACAGGGATGCAGATGACTCGGCAAAGATAATGTGCAAGGAAGTGAGTTGGAATAGAAAAATTAAAGTTATTAGCAATGATAGGAGTAACTAATGTTGTTTCATTGGCCCCTTTCTCCAAGGTAAGAATAGATCTGGGACTGGTTGGCAATTACTTTTGAGCGGCCTTTGGTGCTTTTTAGAGGAGACTTTTAGAGGAGACAGAGATCAAGTGGTCCAAGACCTCCTGTGCTCCTGCCCGGGCTGTTTGCAGAGCCTCATGCCTCTGCAGAGCCTGGTGCATGCCTGTACCAGGCTCCAACATACTGCCTTGCAACTAGCTGAATCTGCTTTACCTGAAGAAAGGAACTCGACTCAGTCTTATTCATTTCTGCATCCCCAACACAATGCTAGTGCAGAATAGGCACGTCACAACATGCATTAAATGAATGAACAAATGAATGAAAGTATATGATTCCCTCTTTATTGAGAAAGCTGGGGTAGAGGGCAATTAGTGGTTCACAATGTGGTGTGTGAAATGGTGATGAAGAGCTGGGCTTTGGAATCAGGCAGTTTTGGGTCTAAAAGTCTGTAATTTACCAGCGTTGTGACATTGGGCACATTATGTAACTCCTTGAGCAGCAGTTTGCTCACAGACAAAACTGGAATAATAATCCCTGCCTCAAATGCTGATTTATGAGGTTTACATGTAATAAGATATGTGACGTATACAGCACTCAGTAAGCACTCAACAAGTGGCAGCTAACGTCATTATTTATTTCCTAAAAATAAAGCAGGGGATGTGATTAGTTCTCTGTGAGAACCCTGGAGGAACATGGTGGGGAGGCAGATGACCAAGGCTTTTTGGAGGAGGTGACACAAGGTGACCAGAGAGAGGAGGCTCAAGAGAATTTGCCACACAAATCTCAATGATAGCAACCTGCCCTACAGCCTCCTCTCCCCCGAGACCCTGGAGGCCAGAGGAGGCCAAGGTGGTGAGGAGGAGGGAGTGAGGCCCATCCTCAGTACCCAGCCTCTCCTGCCTGCTCTGCTTCCATGCACCCTTCCCTCTCAGGGTCTGTGCTGAAATCTCAGAGGAGGGTTTAGGAGAACCACCCCTTCCATATTGCCACTTGCCTGAGCAAGTACAGGGAAGATCAGCTCTGCAGCAAGATTTAGTTGTGTGGTCCCACCTCCTTCTTTGTGTTCCCTTCCTGGGGACACTGGTGAGAGGCTGTTCTCCCTCCCTGGCTTGCTGCACCACTGTCAGGTGCCCCTCCATGTGGGCCCAGCCTGAAGTTCCCCTTGGCTGCCTTTTACTGTGGACCTTTTAATTCAGGGCTCATTAACTCTCATTTGCTTCTGCCTGGTAGACCAAGGGTCCCAGCCTGGCAGAAGCACTTGACAGCATCTCCAGAGACTGGTGGTTAGTCTGGGAGATCAGAGAACATATATTTTTTTAAACTCCCTTAAGTGATTTGATACTATTCAGATTTGGGAACTGCTGGGCTGGGTCTTTTTTTTTTTTTTAATCTGAATTTTAAACTCATTATGCCCAGAACCCAATTCCGTTATCTTTCCCTTCAAATTGGCAGCCAAATCCTCCAATTCCTGTTGTGGTAGACCCAAGACTGGGAACTTCTCATTCCACCACTGTTTGGGTACCATCACCGCCTCCCCTGCTCCCATTCTAAAGCCTGCTTTAACCTTCAGTGGACACATCTGTGCTTCAGGACAAGCAAAAGACTCAATACTCATGTGGAGAAGCAAGGTTACTCAGGCAGCTCTGGGTCCATTTTAATCCAAGTTATTGCCAAAAAGATTGCACAGCTAGGGGATCAGAAAAGCCATGCTGAGGAGGGTCCTGGGGCCACATCTACACACCTGCTGGATCCTCACAGTGCTCTATGGAATCAGAATGAGAAGCAAATCCCATCTTGGATTTCTGGAGGCTCAGGCTGCTCTCCTGAACGCTGTCTTCCTCTCCTGGAAGAGTGGAAGGCCCGCAACCTGTTTATTTATTCACTTGTGCATTCAACAAATGTCAGGTGCCTCCCCTGTGCTGGGTACTTTGCAAGATGCTAGGGCTGCCACTGCTTTCCCCAGACAGCTTCTAAAACCTCACTCAGCGCAGTGTGGGTATTAACAAGGCTGTGCCTCCTGCAGCATATTAATCAAAATAAATTTCCCATTGCTGGGAAAGTGAAAAGAATCCCAATTTTTAAAAAGCAAACTAATTTTTATACTCTACATTATTTACTCAAGTGTTTGTTAAAAATAAAATTCATTATACAAGTGGCTATATGCCTTGCCCAATATCTTTGCCAATGATAAAAATACTTTGCATATTTTTACTGCTTTATTGTTTCTAAAATGCTCTCATATGGTTTATGTCATTTGATCTCAGACAGGGCTGGTGTTATTATACCCATCTATAGAAGAGGAAATTGAGGCTTAGATGGGTCAATGACATGTCAAGGGCATGTGGCTAATAAATGCCATGCAAAAGCATGTGAGAATAATGGCTATTTCAATTGCTTTGCCATTTGAAGACTAGTTTAGGCAAAGTTGTTGGATACGGAGCAGCATGGAAGAAAATGGAAGAATCTGCTTCTGAAATACTTGGCGTCTTTAGGATTTTGTCCTCACCAAGCAAGGGAACAGAGGTGGATAGTTGGAAAGATTATGAATCACTCTCTTGGCAGAATTCCCTGTGGCAGTCTGAATGCTTCATGACCTTCTCTTCCCAAGAGACTATTATTTAAAATTTAAATAATATTGTTCTTGGCATCCTGATGGCCCCAAAACTCAGCTGAACCTCAACAGGGTAAACGACAGAGGAAGGTTATGGGCAGGGGAGCAGCTGAGAACAGGGAAGCAGCTTCCTTCCTCCAGTAACACAACAGCACTTTGATGGGCCCAGCTTGGGAGGATTGGGTCAAAAAGTGAACTATGGCCAGAAGGAATAAAACAAACAGACACGCTTTGGGAGGGTCTCAGAATAGGCATTGTACATGCATGCCTGGTGCGTGCGGAGGAGTGGGCGGGGGTGCCAGAACTGGACGTGAGATGACCAAGGTCAAGCTCATTTGACAGGGCAATTGTCCAGCAGATGGCTGTTAACCTGCTTCAGCCCTGAAGTTAATCAAATTCTCATTCTCCTGGGCCTCTACCTCAGCTCTGCCACCTGACCAGGTGAACCAGGAAGGAAGTCATTTCGCCCTGGAGAAAGTTGACCATTGGGGTGCAGAGGAGATCAGAGTGATCAGCCTTCCTCTCTGTCTTGACACCAGGAGGCAGGACTTCTGAAGTCTACAGTCAATTTTGGACCGAATTTATAACAACTGTTTACATTGAACTGCTTTGGTAGGAGATCTGCAAAGCAGCTGTATTTTCTATGATAGTGGTTCCCAAACTGCTACTCATTAGGATCATTGCCCTAGAAGGCGGGCTATGAAAGTATCATCCCCATTTTGCAGACGGAAATCTGAGGCTAAGAGCGTTCAATGGTTTGCCTAAAATCGTGGCCCTAGCAAGTTACAGAAATGAGGCTTGAATTTTGAGTTCCATTTCAACCTCTTGGCTCATTAATTCATTTACATTGTCATTCACTTAATAAGTATATTGTGAGTACCAGCCATGTACCAAGCACCAGATTTACTATGAGAGGCCATATATATATATATATATATATATATATATATGGCCCCCACCTCCATAGAGTTTCAGTTGAGTGATCTATTCATTGGAACCAGTGTCCTTTATATCCCTTCATATTTCAGAATTCATTTGGAATTATGCAGGCTGGTTTAGTGCCTGGCGGGCCCAGATGCTCAGCAGAATGGCACAGCAGTGTTTTTGCTGGGGTTTGGGTGTGCAGGTCCAGATTTGCCCATGAGAGGCAGTGGGCCACTGAGGAGGGAGGTCAGGTCTAGAAGGTGGTGTTCCTGGATTTGAATTGTGACTCTGCCCTGACCAGCTATGTGATCATGGACAACTTTCTTAACTTCTCTGATCCTCAGTTTCCTCAATGACGAACCAATGATAGTAATATCCAAACCCCCTGAGTGTGGTGTGCCTAGCTAATGGCACTCTGTAAACATAACTGTGGCCAACTGGCCCCTCAGCAGGTGCAGAGCACTGCCGAGAACACATGGGCTCAAGAACCTTGTGCTCCTGAGAGGCACAGTAGCCTAGGGGTGTCCTTAGAGGTTCCGGTCCTGTTTATTCTTCCCTCTCTCATCTCTATTCTCAATCCATTCTATTCATTTTCCTTAGCACTCCCAGTTGGGGTACCATTTATTTGGAATTTAAGGATAGGTGCTCAATAAATTGTAACTGGTGATAGTGACCTGATGCAGATCTAAAATTAAAGAGAGAACCTCAAAGGGGAGTGGGCTGAAAGTTAAAAGTCCAACTACCGGGAAGGCTTTTTGAATGGCATTTCCACTTTTTATTAGATTTATATTAAAAGGAAGGGAAAGGACAATGTGGAACTCAAACCTTGTGAGTTTTACTTCTTACCAGTGCTTTGCTGATATAACCAACATTGAGTTGTTTTCTTTATTCCCTCCTGAGATAGAATCTAATCCTTGCACTTAATGAAGCTGAGAGTCTTTTTAAAAAATTCTCATTTCATAAACATGATTAGCCCTGGGATTTATATGTTTAAGAACTATACATACCCAGTCGAATTGTTCTTTGCCGTTCTTGATTTTTGGAAGGGTCACTGGAATTCCTGCAAGTGTGGCTCGGCTGTCCTTGATTGACATTGTCTACTCTGGAGCAAGCGATGTTGACATTCACAGACTACTGCAGACCTCCCTTCAAATGCCTCAAAATAAATGTCTCCATGCCTGGGGCTATATTTAGTGTCATTTAGCTACCAGACTCTTCTAAAATCTATATCCTGTGATAAGTAAAGTCAATATTTAAAGTCTCCTTTAAATTTAAATTTAAAAATCTACTAATAGCTTGTTCTACTTTAATGCTGATTGACTAAATACATCACTGAATGATTGATTGGGTCTTTATTGAATAGTCTGGAAATTTTAATTTGCTTTTATAGATGAATACTCAGTTTGTGGATTAGTCTATATTTTATAACTTAATAAAGGTACTAACACTATTACTTAAGTCTTACTATGGGACAGACTTGTGGTAGGTGTGGAATGAACCAATGCAGTATTTCAATCTTCTCCTTCCACAATATCCCTATGAGACAGAAAACCCACCCAAGATTATCCAGTTCATAAGTTGTAGTGCTGGAATGTGAAACCAGGTCGTGTGTGCTGCTGAAGCTCATACTCATAATTACTATTTTGCACAGATTTTTAAGCATTGTTTCTTGGTTGGCTTTAAACATTTTACAACAACCTTTGTCAGTCACATCAGAGATGGGGTTTGGTCAATTTACTGAAGTGGGTGTTTTCTGGTTGGCCTTATCCCACCGTAGACCTCAGCTTTTTACGTTTGATTCCTTCTCTAGAGGAAAAGGGAGACACATGCAGCAGCATTTAAATGTTCTCTTCCCAAAGGTGGGGGAATGACAAGATCTGGGAATTGAAATGAAATATTCTCCCCAGGAGAATAAACTGTAGTAGTGTTTGTCAAACTCAATCAAACTCTGGCTTTGAAATAGTAGGGAGTAGCCAACATTTTAAAAAATGATATAGGCTTGAGTAGAAAGTATCAGGTTGCATCACATTTAGTAAGGGGAAGTACTGTTTTGCATATGCACATGCATGTGTGGTATATATCTATGTGTATTGGCTTGTGATATAAAGTGAACTTTTAACTACAGGTTGTGTTCTAAACATTTTGAGAAATACTGTAGCACAGGATAATAATTATGAGTGATGGATCAGACTGCCAAAGTTTGAATCTCTACTCTGACCATTACTAGATGCATGGCTTGGATACATTGTTTAACTTTTCAAGCTTTAGGTTTCTCCTCTCAGAAACAGGGGTGGTAACAGTACCCACTTCATCATGTATGTAAAGTGTACAACAGAGTGCCTGATGCTTAGTAAGTGCTCACTAAATTAATGTCAGCTACTATATTTTAAATGAAGCAGTTTAGGCAAAAAGTTGGTGGCAAGCAAGAGCAATGCTTTGCATTATGTCACTAAAATCATTTTAATTCCAGATGGATACATCCATCTGCTTCCTGTGCATCCCCACTTACGTGTCTCACATCATATACCCCAAACCAAACTCCTCTCCCATGCCAAACCTCCCTCCTGCATTCCCTATTCAACGATGGTACCACCAGCTACCCAGTAACCCAATAAAAACTCAAGAGTCATCTTGGATTCCTCACATCTCAACCCATATATGCAGTCATCACTAAATCCAGTTGATTTCCTACCTCCTGACGAGTTCTAACTTCCTCCTCTCTTATCTATCCTCCCCAGCATTCCTCTTCTCTTCAATATCGACAGCATGCCTGGTCTGCTAATAAACTACTAGGCCTGCAACTGCTGGACTCTAGTCTTAACTCCCACTGTCCTGCCACTGAAATACACCTTTTAGAACTTCTGCCACACTGACATTTTCCAAAAACCAAATCTGATAATTTCATTTCCTAACTTAAAACATCTTTAGCAAAGCCTGCAAGGCTCTTCCTAAGCGTCATTTTTGGCTTCATCACCTGCCACTCCTCCATGGGTAGCCTTTAATATAGCAAACTATTAATACTTTACCATTCCCAGAAGAAGCAGGCATTTTCATGCCTCCATGTGTGTGTACATGCTAGTTCCTCTGTTGAGAATGCTCTTCTGTGCCTGTCTTCTAATTACTATAGTAGATTAAGGATGAAGAGGACATTGTCTCAAACTTACATTTAAGAACACTGATTCTCAAATTCAGTGTGCATCAGGAACAACTTGGTTGCTGGTTTAAAATTCAAGTCCTCAGCCCCTGCCTGTAAATGTTGATTTCAACAAGGCTGGGGCTTTTCACCTACTCCCCTGGCGATTATGAGAAACTGTACTCATAAGGGAAGATAAAAGTTTTCCACAAACTCTAATAATCCTCAACATACAAATTCAGGAGTAAAGGTGACTATCTTGTCCTTGGGAAATATCTCAACAGAGATTCTATCAGGAGAATTTCCTAAGGGGAGAGGAGTAGATAGGTGCTGACTTATTAGTAAAGATAGGTCTTTTTAATGAACGGCAATGACAAGAAGGAAAAATACTGCTATTTAATATAATTATTAATGTTATTGCCTTAAAACATGAAAACTGCATACTGCACAAGCACAATGATGGCACTGATCTGACAGATCTTGTTGTAGCAAGATCTCTAGGTGAAAACCCCAGTGAGAGCCTTCCACTGGGTAAGTTTACAACAGAGAGAAAATCAGTTGCCGCTCCTAAGAGGAAGACCCAGTTGTTTCCACTGAGTCTGAAACAAAGTGCTTTCTCTGTTATTTTCCATAGTAAGAAAAAAAAAAAAAGAGAGAGAGAGACAACAGAAGCCTCAAGTTAAGTATTTGGGCGTTAGTGGCAGTTAAACTTTGATGAGAAACCAAGATCAGAGGCTGGCTTTTTATAGGGAACAAATCTCTGAAGCATTTTTATGGCTTCAAGTTAATGCAAACCAGCTAACTCAAGGCTTTCAGATAAGAATCTTAGAAGGGGCTCCTGGCTGCTTGCTGTCTCTTTTGAGCTGTCCACCATCTGGCCCACCCTGCTTACTCAACCTAACCAGGGGGAATGATGACTCATTCATTCATTCAATGAGTGAGTACTGTGAGACATGCACAATGCTAGGTACAGGGGAAAGAGAGATGAGAAAGCCCAAATCTCACATTCTGCTAGGGGGAATTGACACAGAAGATATAAGATGAAATGACTGGTCATTCATTCAAGCAAGGTTATCAAACAAAGTGATGCCATGTGTTCCACAAAAACTTGTTGAGCACCTATTTTGTGTAATGTATTATGTAAGGCAGTAGGGATATAGCTGGAAAAACAGAGGTTTACATTCTAATAGGGAAGACAATGATTAAGAAAATAATTACCCAAATGATACACTTCATTAGAGGAAATACTACAAAGCAAGTGCAGAGAATGGTATGAAAGCATATAAAGAATTCCATGAGCCCTGATGTAGTTTTCTTTGGGGTGAGGTGGTATGTGATTAGAAGAGGCTTCCCTGAGGAAGCAACATTTAAAATGAGATATGAAAGATAAATAAAGAGTTAATTATCTTCAACAATTGTTTTGGGAAAACTGGATATCCACATGCAAAAGATTGAAATTGCACCCTCATCTTATATCATACACAGAAATGGACTAAAGGCTTAAAATGTAAAACTATAAAACTCGTAGAAGAAAACGTAGGGGAGACACTTCATGACATTAGTCTTGGCAATAATTTCATGGATGCAACATCACAAGTACAGGCGACAAAAGCAACAATAAAGTGGGGCTATATCAAACTAAAAAGCTTCTACACAGCAAAGAAAACAAACTAACAATGAAAAGGCAACCTAGGGAGCAAATGTTTGCAAACCTTATATCTGATAAGAGGTTAAGTTTCAAAATATATAAGAAACTCCTACAACTCAAAAGCAAAAAACCTCTAATAACCTGAATAAAAAATGGGCTAAGCACCTGAATAGACACTTCTCCGAAGAAGACATACAAATGGCTAACAAGTATATGAAAAGACACTCAACATCACTAATCATCAGGGATATGCAAATTAAAACCACAATGTGATATTACCTCACACCTGTTATGATGGCTATTACCAAAAAAACAAATGATAACAAGTAATGGTGAGGGTGTGGAAAAATCGGAACCCTTGTACACTGTTGGTGGGAATGCAAAATGGTGCAGCCACTATGGAAAATAGCATGGAAATTCCCTGAAAAATTAAAAATAGAACTACCATATGATTCATCAATGCCACTTCTGGGTATTTATCCAAAAGAATTAAAATAAAGATCTCAAGGCTATATTAGCATTCCCATGTTCGTTATGGCACTATTCACAATAGCCAAGACGTGGAAACAATCTAAATGTCTTGTGACGGATGAATGGATTAAAATAAAAGTGGTATTTTGCCCACTTTTTGATAGGGTTGTTTGATTTTTTCTTACTGATTTTCCTGAGTTCTAGATAGATTCTTGTTATCAGTCCTTTATCTGATGTGTAGTATG
>CM052438.1:127834476-127901776 GCA_028533085.1 Varecia variegata | reverse complement strand
CTTTGGTTGGTTGCCTGGTTTTGATTTGGAGGTCATTTGTCTGGAAAATCTGACTTCGGATTAACTGATGCTTACCCTTCCTGTTTTAATCATCCCCACTTCTTTTTCTAATCCATGTGTCACCAAGAGAAACGTAAATATATGAGGTTGCTGTTTTCAGCAAATTCACTCAGCAATCAATGCCAAACTGGGCTTTGCCTGAAAACCAGTCTGGCACCAAGAACAAGAGAAGGAGATAGGGTTACATGTCTTGTAAACCAACAGCTTGATTTTCATTTTGGCACATTGAGGGTTTTGTTGTTGGAGGTGTTACTGTTGTTGTTCTGGACTGAAGGACAGGCTTATTTTCATAGCTGGGTTTATTATTAAATGCAGCATTGCTTCTTGAAACAACTTGCTGAATAAATTCTATTAACTTAACACATTCACAGCCATTAAGAAATCTAGCCATCTGTTCTCCCTTCAGAGTGATCTTTCTAAATTGCAAATGTGATTGTACTACTCCTTATTTGGGATATTCTGGGCATAAATTACTTCTCAGACTTATTGTCAGAGCTGAACTTTCTCTAACTCCTCTCAACCCTCAATGCTCTCAGATCTGTGAAATTTTCCCTAATACCATCCTTCCTCTTCTCACCCTATAGGTTTTGGTCATTCCCTCCTCTCTGATTCATAGTACCATGTACATACCAATGAGTTAAGAGACAGATTTTTCACTAGAGGGGAAAAATATACAAATAGAGTCAAGCCAGTATCATCAGAAAAAAGGCAAAGTAGGAGAGTGAGTCCTTCTCATAAGAGATTTGGAGAATCTTAAAGTTGGAGGAGATCTAAGAGGGTACTTCCCACTCCCTTCTGCAGCATCCTTGATAGATGTTTTTTTTCAGCTTCCAACTGAGTATGTCCAGAGATGGGAAACTCAGTGTTTTCTTTAAGAAAGATTTTCTTTACATTGAGCAAAAATTGATTTCAAAGTAAACTCTACTTCCATGTTCTTGGTTTGCCTCTGGAGCCACGCAGAATAAGTCTACTCCCCATTCTACAGGATGGCCCTTCAGATATCTGAGGAGGGGTCTTATTTACCTTACATCCTTCAGAAAGAGAATGGGGTCCCAGAATCATTCCCTCTGGCATGCTAGGAAGAGCATCATGCCATGGCTCCCTGTAAGTTAAATGTACCTATCAGGTATATCCCATGTGGTTGGCACCAGGCTGTTGTTTTGGGGAAAGTAAATATATTTTATTCCAGAACTGATTAATTTATGCATAAGCAGTATACTCCTTAAATATAAGGTTACAGTGAAAACAACAACAACAACAACAACAAAAAACCCCAGATGGTAATTCTTAGAGAGACAGGGAAGGTTCCAAACATTTTTCAATGAATCTAGCAGATTAAAGTTCAGCTGCAGCTCATTATTTGTGAAATGTTATGCCTGTTTCTTGCAGAGGAACAAAGAGGCAGCCAAGAGATAAGGCCTATGTATCTTGGAGTCCACACACGATAGTTTAATTTAGGAAACATTCCTAGGAGGGGCCACTGTGGGGAGCTGGAGACCACTCTGCAGTGAAGCCCAATTCTGCTAAAACGAAATATGCATGAGATGGAAGCAATCTGAGCAAAATCAATTTGGGAAATGGTCTTGGAATTTTTCTTTGAGGATCCACTTATTTAGGTATGGTTTAAATGCAGTTTTACTCCAAGTCAGAGCAATGGACCTAAATACCTCCTAAGCTCCCCCTAGAGGTTAAAGTGTGAAGCTGCCAGCAGAGCTCCTGGTCTTAGAAGCCTGCCACAGTGCCCAGAGGGAAGTGAAGATAAACACGAGGAGTTATAGGTTCTATTGGTTAATTTGAGCAAAATCTGTTGGTTGAAAACATGAAAAATAAAATAAAACTTTACTGTTTTCTAAATAAAACAAGGCCTAGATAAAATACCATGTGAATATATATTCATATAGGAGAGGTAGTAACTGGAAATATTCTAAAATTTCGTATTAGATAATTTGATCATAAGTGATTATAATATTAGATAATTTAAGAATAACTGATAATTCATGGTGCAATGAAGAAAGCAAAAATTCCATAATGACTTCCTGGACATGTTGACTTCTAAAAAGACACATCTTTTGGATAATGGATGCCAATCAACACCATCATCATTATAGCCACCAGTTATTGAGCACTTATGTGTGAGGCACTGTGTAAATACTTCACTTGAAGTTTCTCATGTATTCTTCATGAGCCCCCTTTTAGATATATACTAGAATTAGCATCATTTTACAGACCAGGAAGCAAGCACTTCGAGAAGTTAAATCCTTCAAACAAGGTCAACAGGTAGTATGTGGTGATGCTGGGATTTTAACTTGGGTTTGTGCTCTTAAACACAATAACATAGAGCTTTCTCATCAGAGGAAACTGGACTCACCAAGATTAATGAGTAGTTCCAGGCACCAAACTAGTTAAGTTGTAGCATTAATGTGTGGTTTGATTGAGAATGTATATACAATTCCTGGTCCATCATGAATATTCAATGAAAACCAGGTCCCTTACCCTTTGAAATGGCCATAGTTCTGACTACACATGTCCTGAGTGTGTCTTCCAGAGCATAAAGACTCCTGGGAGATAGCCCATGCCATTTAATCTTTGTGTCCTATCACCTAGACCTGTACTGGGTCCTGAATCAATCTTTGGTAAATGAATCAATGAATGATTGAATTAGGCCTATCTTCAAGGAGCTTATAATATGCTAGCAATGATATAATTTATGTGCTCACACATATACACACAAACTCCAGTATGATACTAGTCAGAAGTGAGTTAAAATATACTGAAGAATATATATCAGCAATTCCACACTCTTCATTTAAGCTAGAAAAACTTGCCCATGTAGCAAAAATTGGGAACAACATAAATGTTCATCCACACAGGCATGGAGAAGGGCATTTCAGTTTACTGATGTGATAGAATGCTCTATGGTGATTAAAATAAATAGTCTAAAACTAAATATATAATATGGATAACTCTAGAAATACAATAAACAAAAAATAATGATAATATCAGCTATCAACTTATTTAACACATTATGTGCCAGGCATTATTTTATGTGCTTTGCATTTATTAACTCATTCAGCCCTCACAACAACCCTTCGAGGGTTCACCAAACCCATCCTAGAAATGAGGAAGTTGAAGAAGTTTACCTATATTTGATATAATGTTTAAACATATGCAAAAAGACTACAATTTAAGAATGCTTCCATTTGTAGTAAAAGCATAAAAACATGCATGGGAATCATTAAACACCAAATTTATGATACTTATTATATTTGGTGTGATGTGGCAGAAGAGGTAAATAGAGGAGGTAAAAATGTATGTATGTATGTATGTATTTAATTAAATTTATTTATTTATTTATTGTTTTGAGACAGGTTCTCTGCCCAGGCTGGAGTGCAGTGGCCTCATCATAGCTCATTGCAACCTCAAACTCCTGGGTTCGTGATCCTTCTGCCTCAGCCTCTGGAGTAGCTGGGACTACAGGCACGCACACCACGCCCAGCTAATTTTTCTACTTTTTTGTAGAAACTGGGTCTTGCTCTTGCTGAGGCTAGTCTCAAACTCCTGGCCTCAAGCAATCCTCCTGCCTCAGCCTCCCAAAGTGCTAGGATTACAGGCATAAGCCACCATGTCTGGCTAAATGTGTATTTATAATGTTTTATTTCATATGCTGGATAATTGGTGCATAGATATTCTTCACGTTTTCTTTGTACTTTTTAATATGTCTGAAAATATTTCATAATAAAGAAAGTGATTTATAAGCAGAAACTAAATACCTTCAGAACCTACAGGAAAGAAACATTACTCCTGATATTTCACAGAGAAAGGGGCATTTAAATTGAGCCTAAACATTATGTGTGGGATAATGTGGAAAATCTAACAAATGTGGAAATCAGCACATACGCCAAGGGAGTGATGTTGTGCACAAAGGTGGAAGGTGCAACAGGGCTCAGATTGTTAGGGGATTCCACTTTCCTTTCCAAGACCCACAGGAGGCCCAACCTGAGGGACTCAGACCTTGGCCTTGGTGGCTACAAAGCTGGGGAACTGGGAGACACCAGCCTTCCTGGACCAGGTGGCTGTGAATGCATGGATCTGCTGGCATCCCATGGTTCTCTTTCAGACTGCAGGTGGGAGGGCGTTCTTGTGGGATACTCAAATGCAGATTGCTGGGAAGGGGGGTTCTGTGTTCACAAGCATGAATAATGACTGACAGAGTGTTTGCTTTTGAGTTTTGGGAGAAATGCTGAGGACTTGCCGAGGACTCAAGATACAGTGACTGGCTGACAATAAATAGGTAATAATTGTTTTGCTAAACAAAACAGAACCAACTGTTGGACAGAAAGGCCAGGCACAGTGGGAAACCAAAGATGGCCCAGTTTTCAGGCAGCTGTGGCATTTGGGGTCTGGACAGCCCAGACTCCAGATACTGCCTGAAGCCAAGCTGTCGTCCCAGACACTGTCCTGATCTTGGGCCTCAACCTCATATAAGTAATATACCTGAATACTATTTAGCCCTACAAAAAGAAGGAAATCTAATACGGATGAACCTGGAAGACATTAGGCTAAGTGAAATAAGCCAGACACAGAAAGACAAATACTGCACTATCTCAGTCATATGTGGAATCTGAACAAGTCAAAGTCGTAACAGAGAACAGAATGGTGGTTGCCAGGGTGTGGGGGAAATGGGGAGATGTTGGTCAAAAGGTACAAACTTTCAATTATAAGATGAGTAAGTTCTTGAGATCTAATGCACAGTATATTCACTATAGTTAGTCAGTATCGTATACTTGAAATTTACTAAGAGAGTAGATCTGAAGTGTTCTCACCACAAAAGAAGTGCAGAGGGTAACTATGTGAGGTGATGGATATGTTAATTAGCTTGATTGTGGTCATGATTTCACAATGTATACAGACATCAAACCATCACATTGGGCACCTTAAATATATGCAATTTATATTTGTCAGTCATTCCTCAATAAGGCTGGGGAGAAAAAAGAAAAGAAGTAAGTATCTCGTTAGTGCTTCATTCAAAGGAAGGCTTTGCTTCATCATGCAATGGGAAGACCTAGAAGTTAAGTCTGAAGACAGGGCCTTGATTGTTGACTGTTCTCTTCTAGTCCTATATGTGTGATCTTTGACAACTCACTTGGCCTCTCTAAACCTCAGTTTCCTCATCTATAAAATGGGGTCGATAATGGCAACCATCTCAGAGAGGTGCTGTGAGGAGCAAAAACACACCCATGTCTACCATTTATTGGGTATTCACTATGTGCCTAGAGCCATGCTCAGCACTTCTAAGCAGAATATCACATAGTCTTCCCAGCACATCTAATACGGAACTGGAGAAGGGGGAGCCTAAGTGATTTGCTCCAGTCACTTACTGCCCCAGCTAATAAATTGTGGAGCTGGGATTCAAACCCAGATCTGCCTGGCTCCAAAGACTAGTATAGCACTGGAGGCTGCGAAGTGCTTTACAAATGTTTCATTACTCATGTAAAAATTATAAACTCAACTCAACTAGTTAGAAAATCCACTTTTAAATTGACCTGATTCAGAATTAACTTAAACCCAAAACACACAGGCTCTTATGCCCTTGCTGTGAGTCTAGGACCCCCTTTTGCTGCATATGAGCATCCTGGGGACCTGCTTTCCTTTCTGTTGGGGCCCTCAGTGGGCCAAATGGACACTAAGGCTTCCTCAAAGCAGGAACGACCTTCTCTGGAGGACCTAGGTTCCCCAGTTCCCAGGGTGGTGCTCTTACCTTGGAACTTTGCTCCTTGTCTTTTCAGCATCTTGGCAACTGTCACCAACCAGGTGCCTAAGAATTTTTTGGTAGTTTCCCAAAGCTAAGTCCTCAAACCCCAAATATTCACTTCATTTGCCAAACACTTCCCTGCGCTCAGTGCTCTGGAAATTAAGCTTTTCAATAGCTTCTCTGTATCCTACTAGCATATAAATAGGTCAAGTTGCTTCTCTGATACTGATATTATTCTAAATATTGTATTAAATATCAAGGGTTTGGCACTCCTGGTTCTATACCACTTAACACCTCAAACAAATTAATGAGCTCCTTCTTTATAAAAGTGTCTAAAATATTAAATCATGTTACATATGGCCACAAAAGAACTTTTAGAATTTTGGGCTATAAGAATATACCATTCTGGCAGAATCAAATAGATATATCTATGTAAATATTTATACATATAAATATATATAAATACATATATATAAATATAATCCAGCATCATAAACCAAGAGCTATAACCTTCAGCTGGAGGTCCTTTTAGGAGATGCTTTTCTGACTTTCAGAAATCAAAACAGGAATTTATGAACTATTCTTCCACACGGATAAATGTTAGTGAGCTTCAGGCCACATGCACCCTACCCATATTTTTCAAGGCCACACTTTGAGAAGCTATAGCCTCTGGATAATTGGAATTATGGCATTTTAGAGTTGGAGGTTACTTGAGAAATCATTTAGTACAGGATTCTCAAATTCCTGGTGAATAAATAAGAATTAACTGCTCAATCACAAGTGACCATATCATAAACCATTCATTGACTACATACTACATGCCAGGAACTGTTCTAAGCACTTTACACATATTAACTCATTTTGTCCTCCCACAAATCTCATAAGGTATAATACATACTGTTACTGTTCCCATTTTACAGATGAAGAAATGGAGGCACAGAGAGTTAAGTAACGTGTCTAAGGTTCAAATCCAGGTAGTAGCACTCCTTAACCTTGAGATGAGATGACCCATTCAAGACCACAGAGCAAGTAAGAGTCCCCCTTGGTCTAAGTCTGTACCTTACCTTGCCTTTGGAGAGCTATTGAGGTGTATGTATATGGGGGTGTTGGTGGTAGTGTGAGATGAGTAGTTGTGGAGCACCTCCTTCCTCTTCTCAACTCGCCATACTCAGAGAATATTACCATCATGAGGGTGCAATGGCTTGGGGATTGGGGGAAGGGGACAGAATGAAGTCTAATTCATGTGTCCTTCTCTCAAGGATTGTTTTGTGTAACCACCTAGTAAAGTCACAAAATATTCTTGCAGTGGTTTAAGAGCATACATCTTTGAAAAGATTAAAAAACAACAACAAAAGAAAACATAAACATCCTAAATGCATGGAATGTATGGAAAAGTAGAGAAGGAAGTAAAACTTACAATCTCACCACCACCCAAGGATAATCACTATTGACATTTTGGCGTATTTTCTTCTAGTCACTAGTTGTGACTGTAAAAAAAAAAAAAAATCAATGTTATATCCTGCTTTTTCTACTAAATATTGTCTATATTATGACCCACATTTTGTAAATATCTTTTCACAAGGTTGTATGATATGCCATTATGAGGCTATGCCATAATTTACTTGTTAGGCATTTATGCTATTTGTTTTTTTTTTTTTTTGAGACAGCGTCTCACTCTGTTTCCTGGGCTAGAGTGAGTGCCATGGCGTCAGCCTTGCTCATAGCAACCTCAACCTCCTGGGCTCAGGTGATCCTTCTGCCTCAGCCTCCTGAGTAGCTGGGACTACAGGCATGCGCCACCATGCCCGGCTAATTTTTCTATATATATTTTAGCTGTCCATATAATTTCTTTCTATTTTTAGTAGAGACGGGGTCTCGCTCTTGCTCAGGCTGGTCTCGAACTCCTGAGCTCAAACAATCCGCCCGCCTCGGCCTCCCAGAGTGCTAGGATTACAGGCGTGAGCCACCACGCCCAGCCTATGCTATTTTTAAATGTTTTATTATTATAGCCATAAAGAATTTTTTTTATGAATAAAGCTTTTGTGATATTTAGGCTTACTTCTCTTGGAAAGATTTTCAACATGAAAATACTAGAACTCCTCTTCACCTGAAACATCACTTTACTAGGCACTTTTCAGTGCTAGCATTAATTTTCAAGCTGTTAATTGTCAATATGGAAATAAACAAGTCATTGTGGGATTTTAAATTATATTATCTTCTTAAATGACCTATTTTTTCCCAAATCATACCAGAGCCATAGTTCATTCGTTTAGAATGGCAAATAGGATGGTAAATGGAAATATAATACCCTGCCCACTAATACAGGCATGGCAGAAGTGACACAGCATCAGAAGGTGGTTAAGAACCAGGATTCCACCTCTGTGATATTCTTTCAAAACACTCATAACCCCAGTCTAATCATGAGGAAAACACCAGACAAACCCAGTTGGGGGACATTCTACAAGATACCTGGCAAGTACTTCTCAAGACTGTCAAGGTTACGAAAAATAAGGAAAGACTGAGACACTGTCACAGACCAGAGGAGAAAGGGAGACATGACAATGACATGCAATGTGGGACCCTGGACTGGATCCTGGAATCCAAAAAGAGCATTAGTGGCAGAACTGGTGAAATACAAAGTCTGGAGTTTAGTTCATAGTAATGTACCCAATATCAGCTGCTTAGTTTTGACAACTGTACCATGGACATGGTAACAACGTGGGGAAACTGGGTGAGGGGTATACATGAACTCTTGCACTATCTTTGCAATTTTTCTGTACATCTAAAATATTCAAAAATAAAAGTTTACGTTGATGAAAAAGATGAAGAACAGGGATCTAGAGCCAGTCTGATTTGGTTTTGAGTCTGCATCTGGCATTTACTACAGCTGAGTGGCCTTGGACGAATTCTTTCTTTGCGCTTCAGTTCATCTATTACATACAAAGAAAATTACCTACTCCAGGGGGTTGTAGGTTTTAGCTATAGTTATGCAGATAAAGCACTTAGCATTATTCCTAGCACAAGGTGAGCACTCAACAAATGTAAGCCATATGCTTATTTTATTTAGCTTGAGGGTTCTTCTTTCCAATTCTTAGCTTCCGCTAAGGTAACTAAGAACTTTATAAAACAAAAATGCATAGCTATGTAAAAAGTGGAAAATTAAATAGCCTCATTAAAATTTTGAATTCAATATAAAGGATACAAACTGTTACATGTATAGCAAAATGGTAACTTATGTGGGCTTTTGGGTCATTGCTCTTGTTTTCTATGTAGCTATTGGGTCATTTCCTAAGGGTAGATGTAGTAAGAAGATGCAAGGTTTTGAAGAAACTACATTCTAGCATTGATTGCCCAAAATAACCAACTTACAAATGCCCATTGTAAGACATGGGAATTCTTTCATTTGAACTGCTTAGAAAAATAATCTTGTAGAGAATTAAAATGGTCTGTGCTTGGCCTCCATCCAAAGGCAAATTATTTTAGTATGAAAGTCTAAGGAAAATAATTTAACCACAAGCTATGTAAGTAGGGAAGGAAAAATAACTAAAGGATAAAGAAAAATACTCTCTGACTGTTTCATATATAAAGTTCTTTTTTGGGTGCTAAACTGCAGCACAGATGTGAAACCTGATCTATTAGTTAGGGTCTAAATGACAAAGGAAAAATAAATAATCCGAAATCTAAAAAACATTCTGAGATGGTATTAAACTGCAGTCAAAGACTATAAATGGGCAAGGCTAAAACCCATTATTCAATACTGGATCTGGAGTCTACCACCTGAGTTCAAATCTACTTATAAAATGTAGGATCATAAATCACCTAACTTCAGTTTCCTTATTCCAAAAATTGTGGTAATACCTACATCACAAGATTCTTATAGAGCTAATACAAAGATTAAATGAGATAATACATGTGAAAAGCACCTTGCACAGAGTTCAGATATAGGAAGTAATGAAGAATAATACAGAAACTGCATAATAAAGTGTTAAATTGGGGTTAAGAATATGGTACTAGGCTGGCCACGGTGACTCACACCTGTAATCCCAGCACTTTGGGAAGTGGGGGCAGGAGGATAGCTTGAGGCCAGGAATTCAAGACTAGCCTGGGCAACTAGCGAGACCCCATCTCTACAAAAAAATTAAACTAAAAAAATTAGCCTGGCATGGTAGCGTGTGCCTGTAGTTCCAGCTATTCAGGAGGCTGAGGCAGGAGGATTGATGGAGGCTTAGAGTTCAAGGTTGCAGTGAGCTATGATTGCACCACTGCACTTCAGCCTGGGCAACAGAACAAGACCCTATGTCCCAGAAAAAAAGAAAATATGATACTGATTAACTTCAGTTTCCTTTTGGCTGCCAAATCTGACCCTACTTGTCAACATGATGCCTTTTGGAAGTGGAGAGAAGGAAGGTTAAATATCATATATTAATTAGGGTAGCAAATTCATCCCTTGAGTGTGAGTCTGATTAGCTGATTAATGTTCTTACAACTATGGGATTCACAATAATTCACAGTAACAAATCATTTACCCAGGGAATAAGCTTTTACATATGAGTAAATTTTCCAGTGTAACTAATCTTACCTCTTAAGTGTTAAAATTTCAATATTTTTGAGCAAAAATTTAAAGTAAGATTATTTACATTATCTGTTTCACACTCCAAACTACAAACACATGTTTTATTTTCCCTTAAATCTCTAGCACTTAGCACAGTTCCTGGCATGTACTAGATGTTCAATAAAACATTTTATTAAACTGAAGTGTATGACACATAATCCTACCTTCTTAAACAGAGTTAATGAATGTGATCCAACCTTACCTTAATGACTACAATTATTACTCTGAACTCAATAACTAGATATTATTCATGTGAGCAAAGTTCTCTGGGGCAATTTGCCTTCGTAAATGATCTCAGATCTCAGACATGATCTTTTCATGATCTCAGACATGTGATCTTTTCATTTTTCTAGCTTGTTTTTTAAGTTTTCTCCTCTTCTCTTGTTGAAAAGGCATCAGTGATTGCTGCTAGCTATCGTAATATTGCTTCCTTTTGGGGTCTACTCTTTTTCTAATATGTTGTATATGAGGAACCCAGAAAATCAATTTGTTAGGATGATATCTAAAAATAAGAAGTAACAGGCTTTATGCAAGCAACTGTGGAGCTGGTATCTAAACTCAGATCTTTGGATTGCAACTGCACTCCTTTTCCACCATGCCATACAGTCACAGAGAGAATGTGGATCACATGTAAGGGACAACCATTCAAGGAAGTTTATCACATGATTCATTTGCACATGGATTCCACTGCTTTTAAAGGCGTTACCTCTATTTCTTCAAGAATATATAGGCACCTTCCCCAGGTGACCCCACTTTGAGAAGTTAATTTCAGTTTCTTGGGAACCTTGATATGATACATCTTTTTCTGATCAATTTTTTAAAAAAATTCAGACATCTCACTAATTTAACTAATCTCTCTGCCCTCCAGGGCCTCAGTCCAATTTCCTGAGGTTTTAAATAATGGGCTCCATCTGACCTAGGGCCACTTGTTTTGGTGCATTTTCCCATCAGAGAGTGAGGTTTCTCATGCCTGTGATTGGTTAAATAATACAACATGGTCCAAGCTCTTGACCAGACTCCTCCAAAGTGAGGTCTGGGTTTGGATCCAGGGGACAGTTGATGTCGAGGGAACTCTTCCAGGCCTCACAGAGAAGTGTCCAGACCAGAATGTTTTCATTTTGAGTCCAAATCAGAAAATCAAAACCCACCTATTCCTGCCATCTCCAAATTTCTCCATAATTGCTTTGGGAAAATTGTTTGCCTACTTGAAATATTTATTTCCAATCCTGACACAATGTTCTTTGGGGTTAATAAGAGGAGAAAAGTCACCATTTTCAGCAATTTCAACCTAGGTCTAAGGCCAATGGAAAGAAAACATTGCTTTTATTGGCACAGAATTCATGGGACTTAAGAACAATTAAGGTCAACTGAATCATATTTTTAAAATTTTTTTTCGCCTTAGTCTCGGCTAATTTGTTAGCATGATTCTCATAGTTCTTAAACAAAAATGCAGAACCCTGAATTATTTACAATTGGCCTGATTACTCAACTTCTCTTGAGTAATCAACAGGCCAGGACTGATTTCATCACTTCAGAAAGTTTTTATTTAGTTTTTTTCTTTGTTTTTCTAAAGTACTTTTAAATCAGGGAACGAACCTACCTTCCTTCCTTCCTTCCTTCCTTCCTTTCTTCCTCCTTCCCTCTCTCCTTTCCTTCCATAGTAAATTCCCAAATTTTAAACTTGTTTTTATGAATAGGGCTGTATTCAAATTCAAGCTGACTTAAAACATAAGTTTAAGGTAAAGATAGTCAACCTCTTAGAATTTAATAATGAAGATTTAGAGGGTTTTCAGGAGAAGGAATATTCAAATCATAATTACAATCTAGATTGAAATAATAGGAGGAGGGAATGCCTGCATGAGACTTGACATAAATAAGAATATAAAAATATTTGTTAAATGCACTTCTATATAAATGAAAATGAATCCTTTAGAGCAGAAAATGAAATATCTTTTAACCTTTTAAGAGAGCTATGTATTTTTAGAGCTTACAGGAGTTTTATGGATCATCTAGTTCAGAGATAACAAGAACGTTTCAACTTCAAGCAATTTTTAGTGGATTCTGGGGTGCTGTGTTAAGTATTGTATTGGAAAGCCACATCAGGGCTCAGCAACGAGCGTCATGATTGAGTAATGATGTCTGCCATGGTCAGGGGAGGATGTGGGGGCTTGCAGGACTTGTGGAAGGATATGTGTGGATGGACATGTTCCAGATACCTTTCACTGATCCAGTCTAACCTACAACATTGACAGAAATCTTAGACTGGCAGAAATTAAGTGTCTGACAACGGTCACACAGATAGTTTGTGACAGAGCTAGAATTAAAGCTCAGCAGTTTGGGTTCTCACTTTACACCCTCCTTCAATGGGAATTATTTAAGTATGTATTACACACTTCCCTGCCATAGTAGATTAAGGAAGATGCTGCCATATGCAGTGATAACTACAGGGGTCATGGGGGTACATTTAAAAAAAAAAGCTGTTTGCTGCTCAGCCAGTGCTCTTTTGGGATGAGAATACCTAATAGTGTCTGTTAAAACATTTGGCTTTCTGGTAGATCTGATAGATTTCTGATTCATTTAACGGTGGGGCTTCAGTAACTGCAGGATTTTTTTTTTAAAGCTTTGATTTATTTATTTTAAAGACAGGGTCTCACTCTGTCACCCCAGCTGGAGTGCAGTGGCATGATCATAGCTCACTGAAACCTCGAACTCCTAGGCTCAAGTGATCATCCCACTTCAGTCTCCCTGTAGCTGGGACTATAGGCAAGCGCCACCACCACACCTAGCTAATTTTTAAAAATTTTTGTAGAGATGCCTCTCACTATGTTTCCCAGGCTGGTCTCAAGCAATTCTCCTACCTCAGCCTCCCAAAGTGCTAGGATTACAGGCATGAGACATCATGCCTGGCTAGCAACTGCATTTTCATCAAGAGTTCAAAATGTCTATGGACCGCAATTTAAAAAATTCTGAGATGGTATTTCTTTACTTCCTGACAGTTCTATTCTATGGTTTTTCCCACTTCACATGGTCCTTCATACCACCTCCTCTGTCTACTAGTCTCTTTCTGCTCTGTCCATATTTTTTTGATATTTTCTTGTCTCTCCTCTCACTTTTTGGTGAGCTTCTCTGTTCCTGGATCTGGCTGCCACCATTAGCTGATGAGAGAGTTCCTCTTATTTATTTGGTGAATTGATCCATCAAGGATGTCTTCCTAGCTACATCTTTGGAGCTTCTCAGCTATTCCTAGTCACTCCCCGTGAAAGCTTGACTTCTATACTGTTAAGAGCATGGACCCTGAAGCTAGACTATTTGGACCTGCTTCCACCTCTTACTGACAGAGTGACCTTGAGTAAATGACTTTACCTCTCTGTGCCTCAGTTACCACATCTGTAAAATGGAAATAATAAATATATCTACCTGTGATGGTTAATTTTATGTGTCAACTTGACTGAGTTAGAGGATACCCAGACGGTTGGTAAAACATTATTTTTGGGTGTGTCTGTGAGGGTGTGTCCGGAAGAGATCAGCATTTGAATCAATAAAGTAAGTCAGGAAGATCTGCCCTCACCAGTATGGGCAGGCTCATCCAATCCATTGAGGGTCCACCTGAATAGAACAAAAAAGCAGAGGAAGGGAGAATTCTCTCTTTTTGAGCTGGACATACATCTTCTCCTGCCCCCAGATATCAAAGCTCCTGGTTCTCAGGCCTTCAGACTCTGGGACTTACAGCACGGCTTCCCTGGTTCTCAGGCCTTTTAATTCAGACTGAATTATACCACTGGATTTCCTAGTTCTCCAGCTGGCAGACTGCATATCATAGGACTTTTTGGCTTCCATAATTACATGAGCCAGTTCCCATAATAAATCTCCCCTTCTATATCTGTATATATCCTATTTGGTTTGTTTTTCTGGAGAACTTGACTAATACACTACCCCATGGCATTGTTGTGAGGATTAATTTAAATCAGTTAACAAAAGTAAAGTGCTTAGAATAAAGTGTTGGTGTATTAAAGTGTTATGTAAGTCTTTGCTATTATTATTATTATTTTTGGTTTCATACTGTTTGAGGCTATCAGACAGTCAAGAATCAAATAACCAAGGCATTGTTAAAGAAATAGCATTGTTACAGAAACAACTGCTTACTCCATGGTTCCATCAATCAATCATTTCACAGGTACCTCTGAGGGCCCTCCCAGTTCAACAGCAAGCAGTAATCAAGTGCTCGCTGTGTGGCCAGGTGTGCTGTGGAACACACCTTTCCCCTCTGGAGGTTATAGATGCCTTTTTCTTAACACAGTCGCCATCTTTTGGAGTATCTTCCCAGCTCAAAATCACCACCCCCACTGCCCCCTGCCCGCACATACGTCCCCTCACCCTCTAGCAGTCTTGATGTACAGGGTGACCCTTTCCCTCCAGCTGCTGACTGAACCAGGAGTGACCATATAACTCAAGCTGAACCAATCCAAATTTGGGGATCAAGAGACAGATGAGTCTGTCTAGTCTCAAGAGACTGGTCATGAAGTCTCATGAGACTTCTAGTCTTTGAGGCTAGAAGTTTAATATAAACTCAGGAGCTGTGGGGCAGCCATGTTTCGCACAATGAGAAACTGAGTAGATGTTTGGCTTATTGGGCATGAGACAGAAGCTGGAGGAGTCTTCCCAGCCCTTAGTTCCAGTATTCCCCTGGACCATCTGAGTTCCACTAACCGGGTCTGTCAGATACCCCTGTAACCTTCTGTTCTCTATTTTACATAATCTAGATAAGCCTGATTTTTGTTAACCCGCAGAGATTTAGTATTTACTTTTACTAGTGTGGCTGTGAAATTTGTGGCCTCTCTGACAAGTCCCTCCAAGCCAACAAACATAGAATCAAGTATAAATAATATACTTACCATATAAATATAGCTTTGAGACCACTCTACTATTCTCCTTACTCCCAATGCCCAATTCAACCCGATTATTGTCCTAGGCCACACCTCAGATAGAGTTTCTGGAGCTGTGACTGTTCATAGGAACATCTGAGATGGTCACAGGAAACCGTGTAAGGTTGATTTCATTGGTTTTATAATAGCCCATGTAGGAAACTTAGCTGGTTACACTGAGTGATTAGATTATATTAATTGGTTAAAAAGTAAACCGAATGAATGTTTGTGAAATATACTACTCTTCTTCCTTTCTCTGTTATTTCCCTTTGATTCCTCTGATCCTCTACTCTGGCATCAGACAGTGGGAGAGAAAGAACATGGGCTGCTCTGAGGACCAGATCACAGCGTCTCATGCACCGTTGTCAGGACGTTGGTTTTACTCTGCGAGGAACAGTACTGCAAAAAGGCACAGGGAAAAGAGAAAATGTAGCATGGAGAGCCCTGCAGGTATTTGGACTATGTAGTCAAGAGAAGATGAGACCAGAGAGGTAGACAGAAGTCAGAAGGTGACGTGCTGAGGGCCAAGAATGTTGTCCTGAAGTGATGAAACACCATTTAATCATGTTCAAATTGCTAGAAGAAATATTTATTTTTTTCAGTACTTTAAAGAAAATATTTTTCTTTAGTATGCTCATTACAAGAAATCCAAATACTTAAACAGTATACGGAATTAAAAAGTACAAGAATCCCCATTGCCATTACCAAACTCCTTACCAGACATTAACCATAGTTAACAAGGCATGTCTGAGAAAGCTTTGTTAGAAGATCCAGCTCCCTGGGTTTGGTGACCATATTTACAGAATACAGTGAATTTTTTCATGCATCATGATCAGAGAATGGGAAACTATAGCTGATCACACATTTCAGATAACTCAAAGACCACAAGGGATACCATTTGTTCAAAATACAGGGAATAGTGATGTATTGACAGTACCTTATCATTATCAGGAACCCCACTGGCTGGCCAAGCATTACCCTGCCAACTCATGACTGGGCAGAATATGGGCTCTGGGCCAAACAGTTCTGGGATTGAACCCCAGCTCGAACAGGTGACAGTTGGCTTAACCTTTCTGTGACTCAGATTCCTTCTCTGTTTATTCAACCATTTAACAAATATTTATCAAGAGCCTACTATGTGCTAGATCTTGTGCCAGGCATGGGAGATCCAAAGGTCAGCAGAAAGAGATTCAGTCCCTGCCCTCGTGAAGCCAGTCTAATGACAGAGACAGACATTGAGTCAGGATTCACAAATGTAAAACTGAAACTGAGAGGCAGTGTAGTGTAGTGTTAAGAACACAGACCCTAAAACAAGACTGTCTGAGTTCAAGGTTTGGTTCTTCTACTTTCTAACTTAATGTAACCTTGGGTAAGGTATTTCACTTCTCTGTGCCTCAGTTTCATCATCCATTAAATGGGGATAATCAGTATATATGTCCATAGGGTTTTTGTGAGGATTAAATCTTGAAAACTGCTTAGAACTGTGCTGGCACTGGCCCATAGTGCTATGTAAGTGTTTGTTATTATTTTCCTTTATTGTATTAAATGATATGGAAAAAAGATACATACTGCAATAAAGATACGGTAGAGGGCACTGACCACATCAGGAAATTTGGGGATGTTCATATACAGTTATTTTTTTATTTTATTATTTATTTATTACAGGATATTATGGGGGTACAAACATTTTGGTTACATGTTATGACTTTGCCACACCCAAACCATGATTTGGGGTGTGCCTTTTCCCCCCTAAAATGCTCACTGCGTTCATTAGTTGTGAGTTTACCACCCCCCAACCCCCTAATCCCTGGAGAATATTACTACCGTGTTGTCCCTGCTCGAAACTTACTCCTTTATCATCTGTGTTGTGATGTTGGGGCCAGGACCCTGTAAACCACATTGTTACTCTGCAAACTGCCTTTACGTTTGGCTCTGCTAAGACGGTGCAATACAGTGAGACTAAAAGCCTGAAAGAGACAGAAGGAACTAGCACCTTTCTGTCTACTTCCTGAGTGATCTCTGTGGCTTCCTGTCCCCATCAGTGGCACCTAGGGACTTCTTCACCTAGGCAGCAGCAGTTCCTTCCTGAGGCAACAGGACAGTACAGTGCACAGTTTTCCTACTATTTGTAAAACCAGCCTCATCACATCCCACCTCAGAGTCACCAACACCAGCTGGTGCCCCCTCCTCTGAGGTCCAGGTCTTAGACTCCTGGGCCCCTTCTCTAAGTTCCTACATCTTAATAATTCCAGCTTTTGTTCCTGCAGACCTAGAGGTGGTAGCTGCTTCCTACAGTTCCTATCCCCGTGATAGAGTAGAGGTTGTCAAACTTTTTTCTGCAAAGGGCTGGATAGTAAATATTTCAAACTTTGTGGGCCATAGGTGATCTGTGCTGCATTTTTTTTTCTAACAACGTTTACAAATGTAGAAACCATTCTTAGCTCTTCAGTCCTACAAAACAGGCCACGAACTGAATTTGGCCCATGGGCCATAATTTGCCAACTCCAGCTTAGAGTTTTATTCTCTCTTTCTATTACCTAGTTAACAACTTTGCACTTATTTAATCATTTGTTCTACTATATCCCCTCTGTTTCAGATAACTGGTGTGGTTTCTGTTTCCTGCTTAGACTCTGACTTAGACACTTGCCTTGGGATCTGAAGGAAGAGTTGGAAGTAAGTAGGTAAAGGATGGTTGGGGGACTTGGGGGGGGGAGTGGGCAAAGGGTGCTCCAGAGGAGGGAAGTAGGTGTGTAAATGCTCTGCAGTGGGAGGCAGCAAGGCTCACTCGAGAACTGCTGTGGTCAAAGCAGACAGAACCAGAGGCAGTATGGGGTCAGCACACGCAAGCCCTTGGAGGTGATGTTAAATATTTAGTTTTCTATTCTAAAAGCTCTGGAAAGCCAAGAAGAGCTTTAAGCACATGAGTTATGGGCTCATATTTGTATTTTGAAAATATCTTCATGGGTAAAATAGAGCGTGGCAAGGATTAAATGATCTATTATTTACAAAACAACTTGTATAAATCTAATAGATGCTCAAGAAATCTCAATTTCCCACTTTTATCACCTTTCTGTGTCATGGCTATAAGGACTATTGCTAGATTTCTGACAAAATTGCAACTGAATTTGTTTTCCCTTTGTGGTTTTGGACTTTGGAAGGATGACTTTTTTAAACAGTGAAAGTCTCTCTACCCATATGCATACAAATATTAAGCGTATTATTTCTTTATTCTTGCCTTGCCCAAGACCACAATTATAATTTTTCAATCAGACACACAGTGAAATTACCAAGGTTCTGAGAATCATGTACACAGCCATTTGGCAGGCACATTCTTGGCAGCCTTTCTGCTGACTTGTGAAGTCTGCCCCCCTCTCTTTACTCTGAAGGATTTAGTATCAACCTCAAAATCGCAACCCTCAGGACTCAGTGAATATCCTTGAGGCTGCTCTGCCAAGGCCATTCTCACTAGCAATTCACTGTGCAGCGGAAGCCTGTGTACCTGTACCAAAGAAAAAGCACAGGACAGCTATGGACTCCCCAGGAAAGGGTGGCTTCAGTTACACTGTGCATTTAAGCACATTCCCAATTTCAGACACGAAAGCAGAAAGGCATCTGGAATGAATTAGCATGAAAATATCACCCTTTCCAGGGACATCCATGCCTCCAGCTAAAGCTGCCCACCCCACCCCTCCGTGTTCAGTCACCATGTGGCAGGCCCTGTGCCAGGCAGCCTGAGAGACTGAGAAGAATAACGAGAAAGGTCCCCCCTCCAGTGCAGATGGCTTAATGAGGAAGATGGTAGACATCTTTTGGGTGCTGCCATCTCAAACACTGAGGGAGCTTATAAGCCATCAGGAAAGCTAAGATTTAAGTACACAAAATAATTGCAAGCTAGAATATAAGAAAGAGTCAACCCTTTCTTTAGCTCCACAATGATTAACAGTTGGTATGGCAGTTTGGTTCTTAGTCTCAGCTGAGCTCTATTGTCTAACTCTGTCTCCAGCCTCCTCCCAACACTGCTGGGGCCACTGGAGCCTCTTCTGGGTCCAGCAGATGTTTAAGCAGCTCCAGCTCCACATTCTCAGGCACTCTTTCTGTCTTTCCTAAGCAGTGGTTACCAATTTTGGCTGCATAGTTGTGTTACTTGGGGAGATTAAAAAAATTCGATGCCCAGGCCATAACCCAGGCCAATTTAATCAGAATCTTTGGAGGTGGAAACTGTCATTAGTATTTTTTAAAATTCCTCAAATGATTGTGAAGTGCAGAATCAATGCAGTACAGTAGGTCTGCCCCTGACCTTGTAGACTATTTGAAAATAGGCCTATTTCTTGATCCAGATATCAGTCTTACCTGGAAGTTCTTCATAATGTTTCCGTTTTGGTCACCTGCCAAGGAACCCAGCTCCTTTTTAGGCAAATGGGGTAGGTAACCAAGTCAGGAAATGGAAATGCAGATTTTGGATTCATACAGACCAGAGTTTCAACCCCTCTACTGTGTAGGCCTTGACTCAATGATGGGGTCTCTGAGCCTCAGTTTGACAGTTCTATTTACAGAAAAGGATCTATAAGGATAAAGGGGAAACTTCATGTGGAGAGAAGACTCTGGATCTACTATTTTCCATTGGTGAATAAGGGATGAAAAAAATCAAAGATACAAGAGGTGACTGTGGTCAGCATCTGGTTATCTCCAAGCATGGTGCAAGTCTGCTCTTCTTCCTCACTGTCCTACAGTAACAATCCAGTTAAACAGGCTCTGCGGAGAGAGACCTGGGAGCCACATGCCTGCCCCTTGTTCCTGAGAGAGCTGCCTGGTGATGCAATTCAGTGGGCCTGACTGATGACTTGTCTTTTGAGGAAAGAAAACCCAGGCCTGGAAACTGGAGCCCTGCTATCTTTCTCACCGGGTCATGAGAACGTCTAGCATCTCAAGTTCATTTCCCTGAACTTGTATTCCTTTGTTATAACATTCAGAGCAGCTGGGCTATTCCCAGAGGCATGGCTTTGTCTGTGGGGCTTCAAAACACATTTCGAGAGATATAGGGCTTGTACTCATTTGTTTGTTTTCTTAAAGAAGGCCTTAATAAAAAAGGCACAGTTTTTAAAAGTTGAGGAACAATCTCTTCAGCTGAAGAAAGAAGGTTGACTAAATGTCAAACTTTGGACAAGACCCTCCCCCTACCCCATGGGTAAAGGACACAACATATACTCTTACGAGGAATTGGTATATTTACACTGGTTACAACTTTCCTCATCACTTGGAAACTTAGGCACTATATAAAGATAAAATCACTTAAAGTTTTCTTTTTTGATAGAAAAAAAAAAATCAGCATCTACACTGTCCTCCAATATTAAGTCAATTCTTACTATCTCGGATATCTTCCGTGCCTCAGTGCTCCAGTGTTTGTTTCCAGAGGTCAGGAGTGGCCCTCCAGACATAGACGAGGGGTTTCTAAGGCTTTGAGCAAAGCAATCGTTCTTATCTAATGAGATGACTTACAGAACTTACCCTGCTGGCTGGGCTTCCCACCCACCCTCTGCTGCCAGGCACCTCCCTGGACAGCTCTGATGAGTGAGAAATTGTGATTGAAGTTGGATGTGAATAACAGTCTAAATTGGAATGGTTGAGGCTTAGTTCTGATATATCTGCACCATGACAATGAGGCAGTGTGAAGCATACAGAAGAGGAAACTGAGTCTGAATAACGTCTACATGAGCACTTGTTTCAGAACTCCAGAACCCAAGGAATCTTGGAGGTTCTGCAAACAATGACTTTGTTGCCACCAACAATAAAGATCTAAATCCCCTGATGAACCTTTCATTGCTTTGATCTGTTTTACATACAGGATTTCCCAAAAGAGATCTTTCGAAGAATAGAGTTCAAGGGCATGCTTAATAGCATATGAACAAAAGGCTTGAGTTACTGCTGTTATCAATAAAGGAAAAAAGAGCAATAGCAGAATGGATTTCTGATCACAGAGCCTCAAATGACAACACTTGCTTGAAGCCTTTTGCAAATGCAACTGGACTTGGCAGGCTCCCACCCAGTGAACTCTCCGCCGGCCTGAGCTAGACACCTGAGTGGGGTGTGGTCTCCAGGGACTCTCTTATGTCCCTCATAAAGTTATGGATTGTGCTGTCTCTGGGTTTTTTTATGAAACAGATCGCTGTGAATGTGTTCCTGGCCTTTTCTTTGCTACAGAGACAGAGTTTAAACAGTGCCTCAGTGCTTTACACACAAGCTTCCAAGCCCAAAAGCAATGTTATAATTTTAGGTGAAAACCAAACCTCCTGCAGTGTTTGCCTCAAACAAGTCCAGATGCCAAGAGAAATCAACAGGATGAAGCAGATTTGATCAAATCAGGCCTGTGGCCTGGAGAAAACACATGCCTTGGCATCTTCTCGGAATATCAACCTCCAACATTTCTCCTTAGGAACTATTGTTATTCTTTGAATAATCAGGCAAATAAGTGTGAGTAGTATGTTAGAGACCTGGGTAAGGAGTTTGTCAGTAAGAGGGAGGCAGTGCAGGCTTGCAAGGGTGCCACAGTTGACCAGGAGCCCCTGAGGGGGACTGGTCTGGGACCACCCAGGACCCAGAAAGGAGCAGGGCAAGGGGCGGCAGGTGGTCAGAAGGTGTTCGTGGAAACTTCACTTTCAACAGAGGTGCCAGGGATGGCAGGAAGGGCATGCATGGGAGAGATGTTGTGGTGGAAGGGCTGACCAAGTCACAGATGAGCCCAGGTCTGGGGCCTGAGGCCTCGGAAACAGGAGGTTGGAGGAACAGCTAGATTGGGAGACGGATGTTGAGTTGAACAAAATGCTTAACAAGCAGTCAGAAAATGGTGGTCCTACAGCTTGGCTGGGGGAGATGAAGCCATTTGCTGAAGGTCACACAGCCAGTGAATGACAGAGTTTGGATTCAAACACAGGATTTCCAGTTCCAAAGCCTGGCATTCTCAATCCCTGTGCTCTCCTGCCTCTCCCCCTTCTCTGCACATCAGTGTCTTGGTGGGATGGAGCTCATTAGGAGGGATAGAGAGATTAGAGACCTAAGTCAGGGTTTTCCAAAGCTCAGTCCACCTATAAAACTGCCTTTAACTTGTAGGCAATGAAAAAATGTGAAAGGACTAGAGTGATGCTTGTGATAGGGAAACTGGACAATGGAGGGTTTTGGTGGTTCCCAAATCCAAATGAATATCATAATCTCCTTGATGAACTTTAAAAAATTTTTTCTAGCTCCTTCCTAGACCTACTAAATCAGACTGTCTTGTTTACAAAGCTACTCAGGTAATCCTGATGCACTTAGAACTCCTGGCATAATAAAGACAGTCTAAGAGAAAGTCTTAAAAGTAACAGATAATAATAGGCACTGCACATTGGATGCTACAGCCAGGCGCTGTTCTGAGAGGTGGCTATAAATTATTTCATTTAATCTTTCTTGCAGAAGATTGCAGATGAAGAAACCAAGGCTCACAGAGGCTAAGTACCTTGTCCATGGCCACAATCCCAGCTCAGGCCTGCCCGACTCCAAGGCCTGGTGCTGTGGACTGGATACCTTGAAAAGTGATGTGTTCAAGAGATGCTGGGAGCAAGAGTGCTCAGCCTGAGCGGAGGGCCTTTCCTGGGACAGCAGTTTCTCTAGGCCTCACAGTTTGCTGAGAGTAAACAGAGGGGCTAAGGTGAAACCAGGCTGTGAGTGGTTCTGGGGGAGCAGGCTCTGCTATGCTGTGTGTCTGGGACTTGCTTCCCTGTGCCTGCTTCTGCCTCTTCCTGACACCATGGCCAAGTAGATTTATTCTTTCACTTACCAATGCTTCCTGAAAAGAACGTGGACTTGGGAATCAGTCCTTAGGGTTGCAGTCATGCTCATACTGCTAACTCTCCTGCTCCCCTTCAGAAATCAGTCTCTACATCTGCAAAATGAGGAGCTGTGCCATATCCCCCCATCCCTAAGGCTCCTTCCAGTTCCACTTGCACCAATTCTCTAGGCACATGCTGAAGAGCTGGCTAAATCTGTGACAACCTGCTCACCCACTTCCAAGGAGGATACTGAGGAGGTCACAGGGGCAGAACTGCCCTCCAGGGGCTTGGGTGGGCCCAGGTGATGTGAGTGGGTGGTGAAGGCAGGTGGTTTCCTTCAGTGTAACGCAGGGTGTCGTGCAGCCACATGAATCCCTCTTGGGCACTGCTTCCCCACGGAAGCCCAGGCCCGGGGGGGCAGGGCTACATTGACAGGAAACGCACGGCAAGGAAGGGCTTCCAGAGTCCGCATCCCTCAACTCCGTCATTGGTGAGTCAGTCACCACAGCTGCAGGGCAGCACTTAGTCACTCTCCACTGGGCACCACACAAGCCCCAGTGCCAAGGACACGGAGTCAGGATGCGGAGGGTTCCCACAATAAAATGCTGTGAGTCTCTGATACGCATTTCAGTAATGCCCGCTGAGTCACCATCCAGCATTGCGTGGCCTGCCTGAGGGTTTGGTTTCTTATTCACTGGCCACAGAGACTCCTCTCTGCAAACTCTAGGGCCACTTTATACCAGTCAGCTTGTTGACACACAAGAGAGATGTGACCAAGGACAGAAGCACAATAACAGATTGATATTTAGCCACCTCCATTTGCCAGACACTGTCCTGATAGCTTCGTGTGTATTAACTTATTTAATCCTCATAACAGCCACAGGAAGAGTGCTATCATTAACCCCACCATATAGATTAGGAAACTGAACACAACGTACTTACATAATTTTCCCAAGGTACCGCAGTTAGGAAAGGCAAAGCCAGAATTTGAACCAAGGTAATGCTGATTCTAGAGCCCCTGCTGTTAAATGTCATGGTCCACTGTCTGTATTAAAATAACCAGAAAGTAAGGGCATGGAGGAGAAATACAAAGAGAAATGAAAAAGGGCTAGAACAGGACATTGAAGGATATTGAGACTTGATTGCTACAGGAGGGGAAGTAGTGAGAGAGAGAAAGGTACTTGCACAGGTGTACGGGCTGCAAATCTAGGTTGATCTCAAACCCAAATGCATGGTCTTCTACAGCCAGAGGGCAACAGAGGATGGTGCTGGAGGGGCCCAGAAAGGAAGGGAGCATGCCCATCAGATGCAGTCATGAAGGGATTCATAGACAGAAACATCTACCATGGGCCTTAGGGCTTTCTAGGCACAAATAAGGATGGGGAAGTTATCATGGTGATGCTGTGAAGTTACATGTCCACCATCCGGATGGGGAACCTGGGCTCAGAACAGTTAAGTAACTGGCCCACCTTCAGTGGCAGAGCTGATTCTGCCACTCTGGTGACTTTGTAGTCCACATGGGAGGAGAGAAAAGGAAACTGAATTTCCTTCTTATACTTGTTCCTTCTTGACCTTGGTATGTTCCATTAATTCAGTCCCAAATCCCTCCCAAAATACACCCCTCTCCTTCTATTCCAACAAACAGCCATCTTGGGCATGAGGAAAGGATGAGAAAGAAAAAAAAGGAAGAGGAAGAGAAGAGGGAGGAAAGAGGTAGGAAACCCGAGAGAAGAGTTCAAGGAAGTCTCCACTTGGTCAATCAGAAGTGGGGGCCCTGATTTAAATCCCCCTCCCAAATGAACCAGGGTGTATGGGGGCCAGCGCCCGGGTACATGCCTCTCCATGTGAGCCAGGACTGTTTTCTCCTTACTCTTAACCCCCAGCAGCCTGAGCAGCCACGAGGCTCCAAACCTGCATCCTGACATCCCGATCATGAGGAACATTGCTATTAGTGAGCTAATTGGCAGCATGCCCCTGGGACAGCTTCTGACACCCTAGACGTCCCAGTTTTCTTAGCTCACAATCAGATCATGAGATTGTCTTACCTATCACTCAACTTACCTGTCTCTCAGTGAAGCTGTGGACTTTGATTAGAAATAAATTACCATGCCTCCCCCCAAAAATTATCCAAAAAACAAAGACTGACTGGTAGCAGTCTAGTCTAGTCCATTACCTGGGGCATTGTCTACTGTGCCCGAAGGCTCAAGGTAGAGACAGGATCACATTCACATGCTGTAAAATAGCTCTGGGTTTTTGTTTGTTTTTTGTTTTATTCTGAAAAAAAAGAGGGACATAGATAGCAGCTGGTTTGTCCATTGTCTTCTCTCTGGGAAACCTTGCTGTAGGTTCCTTTGAACACTAGCCTTGGCTTTACTCTTAAGACAAACTGAAACTGTGATTGATGATAAGAAACAATAAAAGTTAATTTAGACAGAATTCTCCATTTTTATTGACTTGTTATCATGAGTCTAAAAAAAACAAAACCTCTTCAGTAGTGATTCTTGAGGGGTGAGACTGTATCTTTGCTCCATTCTGGATGTCAGCAGGCACTGTTAAAAAATTAGGAACGTTCCATGGGCTTGAGGCATGAGAGCTCTACAAGTAAACTTAACACAGCTCCAAAACTGATGACTGGCCCTACACGCATCTTCTGTTTATAGTCTTCCTCCTCTTCCACCTCTTCATTAACATCATGAAGGCGAATATTGCCAGGTTGAGGGCTGTTATGTACTGAATGTTTGTCTCCCCAAAATCCATATGTTGAAGCCCTAACCCCCACGATGGTATTTGGAAGTGAAGTCATTAGGGATAATTAGGTTAAGACGAGGTCACGAAGGCCAGGCCCTCATGATGGGATTAGTGCCCTTATAAGAAGAAGAAGAGACACCAGAACTCTCTCCCCCTCTTCACATACACTGAGGAAAGGGCATGTGAGGACACAGTGAGAGGCAGCTATCTGCAAGCCAGGAAGAGGGTCCTCCCCAGAACCTGACTATGGTGGCACCCTGATCTTGGACTTTTAGCCTCCAGAATTGTGAGAAATAAGCCACCCACTCTATGGTATTCTGGCAGCCTGCTATGGTTTGCATGTGCACCCCAAATTTCATGTATTGGAAACTTAATCCCCTTTATAACAGCATTAAGGGGTGAGACCTTTAACAGGTGATCAGAGTCCTCAAGAATGGATTAATGTTTTTATCAAGGGAGTAGGTTAGATATCGCAGGAGTGAGTTCCTGATAAAAGGATGAGTTCAGCCCAATTTCCTGTCTCTGTCTTGCATGCTTGTTAGCCCTTCTGCCACGTTACAATGCAGCACAAAGATCGTCACCAGATGCCAGAGCTATGCTCTTGGACTTCCCAGCCTCCAACACTGTAAGAAATAATTTTTTTTTCTTTATACATTACCCAGTCTGTAGCATTCTGTTATAGCAGCAGAAAATGGATGAAAACACAGCCTGAGCTAACTAAGATAAGGGCTTTCTAAGTTATAGGGAACCTGTATCATTTCCCAGAATAACTCAGTGAAGTTGTTATACTCAACTAGCAGATGAGGAAACAGACGTACGCAAGTTAGGACAATCTGGTTAAATGGCAGAACCAGGATTGGAGCCCTGGTCTTTTGGCTTGATTTTTTCCCTCCCTGGTTCTTTTGGGGCTGCCTTGTTTAACCCAGTCCTTCATGTCCCAGGAAGGCTTGGGCTAACGGTTAGGTAGAGATGGCAGAGAGCACTTAGCAGCCTAAAAGGGTCATAGAAAAGAAACCTGGGCCCCTGTGGAAGCTTGAAGCTTCTGAGGGGTTGAAGGAACAGGAGGCAGTTCAGTGTAGTGGTTAAGAGCATTGGGGCAGGGCGAGGGATGTCTAGCCTGAGACTTTCTGGGATAAATCCCCTGTAAGACCTTAGGGATGCCTATTATAGTCTCTGTGCCTCAGTTTTTTTAAACTATACAATGTGACTAATTATGGCATTTGCCCCTTCAGAATTCTATAAAGTCTAAAACGAGATGATGTCTGTGAACTGCTTTTAGGACACTGCCTGGCATAAACACTCATAAAGAGAGGTATTGAGGTCATGGCCTGGGCTGAGAAGCAGTGGCTGGGCATTGCCCCACCACTGCAGCCAATTCTGGTTCAGGAGAAGCATCTTCCAGCTGAAATTCCAGAGTGACAAGACTTCCAAACCCAGACACACATGGCAACCTCCAGAGCACTGCACAGCCATCATCGCTTACTTACTCCCCTAAGGATCCTGTGTGGTTTGAGATGGGGAGAGTGAGACCCAGAGAGGACAATGCAGTCAAGTAGAACACGTACAAGTTTTGGAATCAGAGTTGCATTTGGACCCTGGGTTTTCTGTTTGTTGTGTGTTTGATCTTGGGCAAGTTACTTAACTTCTCAAATCCTCGGCTTCTTCATCCTAAAAAAATTTGATAAATGACTACCTAAAAGGGTGTTATGGAGATTAAATGAGAGAGATATATGAAGGTATCCCTAAAAATGTTTCTGTTTTTTCTTAAATGCTTTGCTTGTAGTTACACAACAGCTGTTAAGCGGTGGAGTGGGATCTAAAATCTAGACTTTAGGATGCCATGAGGCCACAGGAATGGATTTCCAGAAAAAGTGAGAAGCCAAGGATCTGGACAAGGGTGTGTCAAAGGATTTGGTGTTTGCCTACCATCGTTCTTGGATCTATAGCAGGAGTAAAAGAAGCATAAAATGGTGTAAAAAATAAGTAAATCAGTAACAGTGCCTGTATCCAGAATTTTCAATGGATTTCAAGACTAACCGTGGCTGGGTCTCATACATAACTAATATCTGTACATGTACATTTAGTGAGTCTTCATTAATTCATGCAATTAACAAATATCATGAAGCATCTGCTATGTGTGAAGCACCAAGCCTTGGGGCTACAGAAACTGTCACTGTCCTTGGGGGATGCTATTACAGTGCCTAAGGTAAAAATAAAAAAAAAAATCATCAGAGGAATGTGATAAGGGCCATGGCAGTGGAATGAACACAGAGACACAAGGGGAAAAGCCCATATTTGGTCTGAAGCTGTCAGGGAAGATTTCCAGTGAAACTGATGTGAGAGCTGTCAGAGCTAAGAGAAGCAAGGGAACAGCAAGCACAAAAACATGGAAGGAGAAAGAGCCTGGTGTGCACTTGGGAGCGCCAAGTTCAGGGTAGCTGGGCACAGGTCACAGACTCGGGAGTAGAGATGATGAGTCTGCACTGAGTCTCCCGTGAGAAGGGTCTTGCATATTGTGCTAAGGAGTGTGAACTCTGTATTATAGGTGGGAGGAAGCTACAGAAAGCTTTTTAAGAAGGAGAGTTCACGTTTTAAAATTTTCCTCTATAGAGGCTGAAATAGAAGTTGGACTGTAGGTAGAAGAAATTGGAGATAAGAAAATCAATACAGAGGCCACAGAAATGTCCAGATGAGATCCTGAATTATGCACACACAAACAGTCACTGATGATAACAGGGCCTGGGTTTGAGATATAGAAATAATATGCATATGAATTTGTGTGCAAATATATGAATACAGGTGTGTGTGCACACACACAGAAAAGCTGGTGCCGTCTTTGCTATGACACCCCAGCATGGATCCCACCTGGCTCCTAGCTCCCCACGGGAGCCCCCCAGGCCTGGCTCTCCCTCCCCTAGCACTGCCTTAGATACGCTGTACCCTCTTACTTCTCTGTTGCGGTAAACCTAAACGGCTTTTTATTTCCAGACTAACCTCAAACCCAGAATTTGAGGTGATTAAATACCGCCTGTGAGGTGGTGGTACTGCAAACTTCCTCCCAAACGATGTAAGTACAGGGAGCGCGGCGTGCCTGGACACACACACAGCACACCCAGGGCCATGCAGTGCGAGAGCAACACAGCTGCGTTCGTTTCTGCAATCAGACCTTTAAATTAACACAGCAATTATAGCTACCACGGGAAAGGGAAATCAGCATTTACTATTGATTTTTATAAACAAATGCAAAAAAAAAAAAAAAAACAGAAAGATCACAACCCAGAGCACACACTTAAATAAATAAGTAGTACTTAATGTGCCTTTGTTAAAATAAAAGCTCTTGCTCAAAAAACAAGGATGAAACTCTTATGGAGTGTAGGGTGAGGGTGGATGACACATTATCTTTCAAGTTTCTGGAACTCTTACTAATATGATGCCAATGTTAGTGAAAGGGTAAGAGGGCTAACTAGCACTTGCTGGGGACAAATATGTCTCAGATACTGTGTTAATCAAGCACTTTATATAGGTATATTATCTCTTTTAATCCTCAGAACAACTTTAGGAGGTTGGAATTGTAAGTGGCTAGATCAAGATGCAAACCCATGTCCCTTGAGTCCCTAAGCCTGAGCTCCTTCCATCACATCCCCTACTTATCTCCTTATCGAAATGTGAACCACTGTACTTCCCAACCTGGCTGGAAAGCCCTTCCAGAAGTCACCACCATAGTGCCCATTCCATATCTCTAGAGAATGTTAGATTGGAAGGAACCTTAGAAGTGATCAACTCCAATCTTCTAGAAAGAGAAGACAAGTGCCCAGTCACACGGCTGAGAAGTAAGGCCACTGTAATTAATGTCTTCTCTCTCCCTGGCCCATGTACATCTTGCTACATCAGGCTGAGGTCTTATCCTGTCTCAAAAGTTAATGGTACCCCCCCAAAATAGTTTGCTGTTATTGTTTTTGCTTTAATTGTGAGATTTCCATTCCTGCCTAAGTCTGAAAAAGAAGCTGAGGAAGTAATGCCTTTTCCTTCAGCAGATTTATTCAATGAAAATGCATGAAGTGAATCTCCCTAATGTACATAATCCGCTTCCACAAGATCCTATGAGAGAATGAATAAGAAGTGATTAAATCACAGCAAAATGGTTTTATTTACAACTAGTGTTCAGTTTCTTGAAACACAAACCTCCCACCCAAATATTTATCCCAAGGATAAACATCTCCCCCACATGTTGCCATAATTAGTTCCTGCTAGCACAAAAGCATACATTTGAGCATCCAAACCCAGGATATAAATGGTGCCTTCCAAAACAAGGGCTCAGAGGGCACCCTCGTGTGGGTGCCTGTCCTAGAATCCTGAACCTGAACTTTCTATTGGGTCTGGATTCAAAGTTAATTCTCTCTCAAATGAAAAAAGAGTTGATAAACTCAGTTATGTTGATCTCAATGATGTCTTGAACAGAAATCGCTTCTATTTGCTATAAACTGAGATGCTAAAGGGAAGGAAAATGAAGCTCCACAGTAAGGCAGAAAACTTCAAGGTGAAATAAACCTGAATAGCCTGTCATATTAAGCTATAAATATAGTTTTTCTCTAAGGGTGATGTGATTAAAAGATGGGAAGATCACTGGGACACAGTCCCCCAACTATATTTGGTGTCAGTGGTGACTGAAGGTGGGGTGAGGTGGCGGGAGAGAACTGAGTGAGTGGGGCTGATGGGCATCAGAACCCACCTCTGCACATTTGATATCAACATCTACTGCTGGGCAGAGAGAGTAGTTGTGAGGCCAGAATTGACCTTTGGCCTCAAGGCCAAACCTTAGCCACCTACAGGTTTCCGTCCCAGCTCCTACTATTCTTCTACTAGTAAGAAGAGGGTACAATCAAATGATAACCATTTGACAAGTACTTGATAAAGGAAGAATAGACAACAAAAATAAGGCTGCATGAGAGTCTTTTGGTGCTTAAGCCCAATTCTTGCAAAGTAATCTTCTGGTACATTGGATCCTGTAGCAGGAAAGTTCAAGCTTGGTGGAGATCCACAGAACATGCTAGCTTCTAGCACAAAAAGCCACCACAGCACAGAAAGCAAGCAAGCATGGGGTTTCCCAAAGCTAGAAGGCCTCTGGGTCTTTTTTCTGCGAATCTCAGTGGCCCTGAAGTTCTTCTAGCTACAGCTGGGCAGGACCACTGCCATGGTCTCTGGAGGTGAGTGGTTCTGACCACAGTGTTTGGCCAGTTAAGTGCACACAACCTGTTCTCCATTTCACTGGGTTCAGGGAAGGCACATGAGAGTGATCTCAAAAACATGAGTGCATAATATATATTTAAATTAAATATAGTTTTTATTAACCCTTGTGCAATTCTCTGGGCTGAATACCATGTCCTGATACCAACGAGGAAAGGAGAAAGTAGAAGAAAAGTCTTTTCCTAACTCCCTTGGAAAGGAAAATAAGAAGGCAACAGCAAAATTAACAAAATAACTCAAGACAGAAATGGAATTATAACACAAAAATCAAAGAAAGGTACCACAGAAAAGGTTATTTGTCCAAAGATGCTAATGTAGCACTTCTTCTATGTGGGCTTATGGGAACTGCACTTCAGAGGCAAAGCCAATGAAATAAATGCTTCCCTATGGAAAATAGGGACACAAGAGTCCCTCAGATCTATAAACCATCAGCTAAATGGATGCAAATGTGTTTACAGCCTTCCTTCTTTGAAGCTACAGTATTATGATATGTTTATAGTGTTGGACCCCATTATAAAAATTTTCCCTTTTGAAGAGGAAGTGAATTAAAGATAACCACTATAGTTATACTATACAGAGTAAGTTATACAAGATCAAAGACTTGGAAAAATCATGGTATAAAACCAAAAATCTTTTACAATTGTGCAAGAACTATAAGTTACTAGCCTCCCCCAAATTTTTCATTCTGGAAAAACTTATTTTCTTCATTGGATTTTATATGATGTCTATAGCCTCATGGTTAGAGTCATACTATGTGACAGATGACCTTGCCCAGATGATACAAAAAAATGCATGAAAAATAAGAGTTGACTTATAATGATATTCTTGTTCCTAATTCTATTAAAACTTCACTTCTTTTTAAAAATCTTTAAGCAGCTTTTTACTTAGACAAGTGGCTGATACTGGTCAAACTGGCCAAGAAAATCATTCCTGCAAGCTTCTGATTTTCTATTTTTATTCTCCAGGAATCATGGTTCATAAAGACAAACTAGGACTTGGCAAAGAGAAAAGCAAGCTAAAATTCAATCCAATGGAGAAAGTGACAACGCTTTGCCCATAGAGGGCCAAGTCTGTGAAAGGTTCATTTTGCATGAACTCCAAATCCTTTTTTCTATTCCACCCAAGTCTTCTCAAAATATAGAGGAAGGAAGACGAAGGAAATTTTCTTCTAGAAAATATACTTTCCAAACTATGAACATTATTTCAATTTTTAATGTGAAGAATTATTGTTTTTCCTTTGGTCTGAGAAAATGAAGGAAATCTCTTGACCTCTTACAGGTGTTAAAATAGAGTCTAATCCATGTTTTTGTGATGTCTTTATGATACCAGTTACTGCATGGGAGGCTAGGCAGTGTCCCCATAATAACAAAATATCAGCTAAAACAACCATGTACTCAGCAAGTTGGCAACTTTCTTCCACTTCGGGAGAAGAAATTATAACCAGAGTGTTGCTTTGTGAGAACAGAACCAGAACAAGAATGGTTATTTAGACAAAGGTCAATGACACCAATACTTAACAGTAAAATGCTTAAAATAAAAAGGGCCCTACTCTGTAATTCCTCACATTTTCACTAGTCCCAAAGTACTCTCTCAGGAATTTCATGTTTGAAAAATCCTGCATGTATTAATAGCTAATTCATTTTCCAATGTTTACAACATACATAATTGCCAACAGAACTTTTAATACTGGTGTGAGATAACCAGTATTAATAGTTTTATTCTATTCACTGATATAAAAGGCAAAGACAAAGGAATGTGATATCTTCGTTAAGCTGTGCAAATTGATGATGGATAAATAAAAAGTTTCCACTAGGTGTTTTTGAATATCGATAATAACTCATGGACTGCTATGACCGATATTATGGAGCTCAAGGAATTCTGGGAAGGATCAGTCTTCTTTCTGCTTCCTTCGGCCTCTGACATCTGTGTTTGCACCATTCGTCAGGTCAGGTCCTCCTCGTCTCCCTCATGGGGACTGAATTCCTTCTTAACTAGTCTCCCTGACTCTGTTCTTGTCTCCCACCTGGGGCCAGACGGTCTGTGAAAAGCTTGAATCTCACAGTGTCACTTCCGGTGTGCCCTTACACCTTCAGGACTCAGGCCAAACTCTGCACCCAGGCAAAGAGCAGCCCAAGCCCCCGCCCCACGTCCTGCCCCCCAGCCCCATCCTTCCACACATTCTGTCCTCCATTCAGAACCATCCACAGCTCCTCCAAAACCACATAGCTTGGCTGTATGTGCTGTATCTGCTCGGAACATCTTTCTCCCATCTTGTCTGCCCAGGGAATCCCTATATATTTTTTAGGTCTTAGCCCTGATACACCAAGAAAAAAGAAGTAGTCACCGAAAGAGGTCAGAGCAACTTTCCTTTTTACTTTATGCAACATATTATTTATGTAATTTAACATAAAGATCAAAGGTCACCTACTTTACAAAACCTTCTTACCTTTCTTTCTCCCCATCAATGTAAACACTACTTGGATAAATTATTAATAACATACTTTTAATATAACATCTATCATACTGCTTTACATTTATGAGCTTGTAAGTCTGTCTCTTCTCTGTACTCTGAGTTCCTTGAGAGCAAGGACCATGAACCCAGCACAGTGCCTGGAACACACTAGGTGCTCAATAAGTGTTTGTTGAATGAATCAGTGAATGGTCACAGGGAATCTGGAATTGAGGCTTGCTGCTGCCCCTTACTATATGGGAGACCATGGGCAACTCAGTCCTCTGGGCCCCAGTGTCCTCCCCTATGAAACAAGGGTGATAGCTCCTGCCCCACAAGGTTTTGGGGGGAAACAGATGAGATGAGCAACCAGGAAGCACTTCCTAAAGGCAAAACACAAATATTCTATTTCCATATTATTATGAGGATGCTGAGGCAGGATGCAAAGTAACTGTAGTAAGCAGTGGTGGTAACTGTGTGGAGAGGGGCACGAGGAGGGAAATACAGACCAAGTCCTGGCGAATCCCAAGAAGAACACAGGGGACAATCCTGGCCCTTCTACTTCTTTTTTTTGTTTTTACTTTTTAAAAATTTTAATAGATTTAGGGGGTACAAGTTGAATTCCATTACATCTACATACTGTACAGTGGTAAAGTCTGGGCTTTTAGTGTACACATCACCTGAGTGATGTACGTTGTACCCCATACGTAATTTTCATCCCTCACCCTCTCTGTTCTACCTTCCAACCCAATTTCCCATGCAATCACTCTGTTTGTTGCTCCCCTGACTCCCCATCCCAGCCCCTGTCTCCTGCTCTGATGACTGCACGAGCCTCTGACTGGTCTTCTGCCTCCATTCTTGCCCTCCTCCAGTCTGTTCACACAGCAGCCAGACATCTTTTATTAATGTAAATCAGATCAAACCACTTCCTTGCTTAGAACTATTTAACAGTGTCCTGTTTTAACCCAGCCCACACCACAGACTCCCAGGCCCTGTCCATCTGACTCCTGAATCTCTCCACCCTGGTTTTATGCAGTTTCCCCAACTCACCACACTCCCATTGGAATGACTGCCTGTCGTCAGCTCCCAGAACCCACCATGCCAACTATTTGTTGCCTCTAGACCCTACACAAACTGTTCCTTCTTCCCAAACACTCTTACTTCAGTTTCTCCTCTGGCCGGCTCCTCTTTCCTTAGGTCTCTTCTCAAATATCACCTCCTTAAGAGGTCTTCTCTTACCATCTGAAGTAGATCCCTGTGATTCTCTCATACCATACCCTATTTATTTCTTTCCTACCACCAATAACCATCTTTACATAATTTTATTTGTTTACTTATTATCTTTCTCACTAGATTGTATACTCAGCAAGAAGGATCATAACTGTCACATTTATGATGTTATTCCTGATAGCTAACAGTGCCTGGTAGATAGTAGGTGCACAATAAACACGGGATGGATAGATGGGGAGCCAGGGAACGAAGTAAAGAAGAGATGCGCTCCAGGGCAGGAAGCAGGACGCCGTTAGATGAAAAGGTCTCAATAGGCTGGCAGCCCTGAGCAGCTCAGGGGTATGCAGACCCTCAGGATATGCCTTATATAGCAGCCTGTAAAGGAGACGAGGCCATGGAAACAGGAGATGAGAGACCTATAGGCAAAGTTTACCTTCTTCACAATTTTTTCTCTTCTTGGAAATAATATATAATTATTATATAATATAATAATAATATATATATGAAGTGCCTATAAGAGTACCTAGCATGGTATACATTATATAAGTGCCATTATTATTTCTAATGTGATTGTCCAAGTGATTGTGAGCCCTGGAGGAGGAATCTGCCTGTCCAGTGGACTGGTAAAAGGTGGCAGAACATCGAACAGCGCAGTCAACAAGAGAGCAGCTGAGGGTGCTGGGACCCTCCAGCCCTGCAGCTGAGGCCGGTTACTGCAGGCAGGACCACCTCTCTGCCTGGCAGGTCCTCCCTCCTGGCACCACCTGGCACCCATGCCATCATCTCCCACAGGCACGGCCGGGCAGCTCCGGAGGCTCCTCAGATACAAGGAGAAATTGCTGTCAGCTCTTGGAGTGTGAGAACCAGGGAAATCTTTCAGCTCTGACAGGCGGATTTCAAAGCCTGTTTCTAAAAATAGCTGTGAATAGGTTTTTCTCCACACCAACTATCTCTACTCTTGTTTCATCAACAGCAACTGCATTGCTATTCACAGTTCTTACGACCTCAAGTGATTTTACCAGTCAAAACAAATACCTAGGGACTAGCAGAGACCAAAAATAAAATAAAAGAGATAAGAAAGGAGAGTATGACATAAGGGGTGAGCTTTCTGTCAAACAGTCTGTGGACTGTCTTCAAGATCACGTTACTGCAAAGAAAAATAGAAAACCCGAAAGGAAGACGGGAGTGAGGTACATGTCCATTCATCAGAAATGGACACGCAGGAGTGGCTGCAAGAGCTACCTCAGCAGGTGTTTGGGTTTGCAACATGCGACAATGTTTAATATTAAAGCAATTCCTCTGCCTTTCCATGGAGACTCAAAAGCACTTCTGCCTAAGCTGACTGAGGCTGATTCAAGGCCCTATTTCAGGATGGCAGGCAAAGTGCTACCTTTCAAAAGCAGCGAGTGTAAGAGACAGATGCCATGCAAGGAGGCTGGAGTTCCCCTCCACCACTTATTTCTTGAGCAGGACATCAACCCCTTTGGGTCTCTGAAACCTTATCTGTAAAATGGTCATATAATGCTAGGATATTATCTGCCCAGAGACAAAGACCTGGACAAGATGACCTCTTTGTTTTGGGGGGAATGCTTATCCTGAGTTCTAACAGAGGAGAGATGTTCATTTAAAATATGTGTATGCAGGTATTTATTAACTACCTATGGCTGAGTTTATGGAGATGATTTTAAAACTTCCTGCCCAATCTGACTGCTACCTAGGTGAAGTTTACCCAGCAATGCCGTTAGCTGGGTTTGAAGCAATATTTTAGCTTTTATGCTACACCACCATAGCAGACATTTTCTTAAATTGCTGTCCTACTATCAGAATCTCATGAGACTGGGAGTGTTATAGTGATGAATCGGTAAGTAAGTAGGTAGGTAGGTACGTAGGTAGATTAGACAGATAGATACATAGATGCATAGATAGATCCAGATAAATTTGGATTTTTCTTTTTAGAATTAGTTTTAAAAACCTTGGTTAGAATGTGCCAAAACACTGGGACAAAATTATGAGATTCCTGATGATGGCCACTATCTTCAACACCAGCGTCAACTTCCAGAAGTGCCAGCTCTTTAAATGGCACTTGCATTTCTGCTGCTAGAGACATTTTTATTTACAGTTCATTCAGACAAGTAAGTGTCTAAATTGCCTAGGCTTAAGCTCCATCCAGTATTGAAAAATTATCACTAAAGTCTCCACCCAGTCTGCCTCTTCCCTGACTCACTCCTCTGCCATCAAGTCTCTGCCAAAATGAGATGGAGCTTATGCCCGTGGAGAATGAATTTGATCCTTCAGTCTTCCCGTCTCCTTCCAGGCTGGGTCCTCACAGGGGCATGGACCAGCTCTAAACCCTACCGTGTCTGTGACTTCTGCAACCCACACTGGGCTTCATGCCGTGTTAGAAATGGTACAGAAGCTTTAGAGATGTGGATTAGTGGAGAATTAATTGAACATTTATAATCTGCTTTATATACATTGTTTCATTTAATCATGATAGCAGTCTGTCAAGTGGGTATATTTTATTATCATTGCCATTTCCAGATGAGGAAACTGAGGCTCAAAGAAACGTATCAGCCTTCTCAAGATTCCCCATCTAGTGAATGGCAGAGCTGGGATTGGAATCTTGGGCTTTTCTGACTCAGAACCCCTAGATTTTAGCCAGTGTGTTCTGCTGCCTAATACCTGGTCACAGGCTATGCCCTTTGGCGGTCACACACAACTGATTTTAGCTGACTACTTTCTTTTACCCCCAAAATCCTTTAACCTGTGGCTAGTTACAACAGGTCTAAATTTAATGTCTTTAAAACAGCCCAAGGATAAGAATAAATAATCTCATCACAAAGATGCTGTTCTTTAGATGAAGTGCGCCTGGCACAGCATCAGAGTAGAAAATTCTCTTAAAGAAATATATATCTGAAATTTATATGACCAGAAACAAAGATTTCTCTTGGCTTTCAGAATTCTCCAACCCCTATGGAGAGATCCCAAAATAATTTATATTATCAGATCAAGCTTTGCACCATCTTTTCAGAAGAGATGACAGATGGGATTGGTGTATTACCAGTCTTCACCATAGCAGTTTCTGATCTGTCAAGAAGGGAATGCGGAAGTGATTCATGAAACTCAGTTTTATTGAGTTTATGCTATGAGGAAGGTATTGTGTGCTGACCATGCAATGCCCAAGACAGTCTCCTGGATCTGAAGGTGACACAAGTGATGGAGACAGACACATGCACTAATAAATGTACACTGGGGCCAAATGTGGAAAACAGCTATGACCACCTACAAATGTTAAATGTAAAGGAATGTAGAGGCTGAATAAGTCACTTCCATGTGGCATTAGTGAGGAAGGCAGTGTAGCAGGAGTGACCCTGGAGATGTGGAGCCCTGACGTATGCTGGAGATTTTGATAAGTTGACCCAATGTGGATGGTGCCCCTTGGCGCTGTGCAACACAAAAGCAAGAACAAAAAGAGCATGTCAAAGTACTGGAGGTACATCATCAACTCTATGTATAGAATTAGAGACTTTGTTATATTATTTAGTTCTCTGAAAATGAGGCCTCTTAGAGGTGAAAGACTATTGCTCAATTTCTGCACATTCAACCACAAAAGTAATAGGTGGCAATCTCAGAGAGAACGACGTTCTCTCTCATAGTCTGGCTTAAACAGCTTCCCCTCGGCCACCTTCATCTACCAAGTCCGACCTTTCCATTGGTGTCAGCTCTGGCAACACCCTATTGGAAGCCTTTCTGCACCTCTCTTCCATGCTTCTAGGGCACTGGTATGAATGCTCCTTTCATTATACCTACCTGCTGAATTGACACTGCCGCCTTACTAACCGGTCCTCACCTGCACCCCTCGCCACTGTAAGTGCCTCAAAGGCAGAAGGAGTATTGTGTTCACCATGGCATCTCCACTGCCTAAAATAGAATAGGAACTCAGCAAATGGCTATCAAATAAATTAAACAAATAAATAAGTCTGGGGAGAATTACACATATTTAGAGGGTGAGAAGAAAGCATCCAGTAATCTTTAAAGTTCCCTCCAATTCCAAGTTTCCATGATTCTAAAATAGCCCGTGGAAGTGATAAAAGCCAGTTTGAGGATCATAGCAGGGAGAAGAGAAATAGTTAGTTCCCTGGAAAGGCCATAGCACATCAGACTTCATGCACTAGTCCCAAGTAACAGGGAACCTGCACACTGGGAGTGGTAGTACAGCACAGGGGCTGAGGGCATGGAACCTAAAACCGGATGGCCCAGGTTCAAGACCCGGTTCTGTCACTATGAGTTGCATGACCTTGGGCAAGTTACCTCCTTGTGCCTCAGTTTCTCCTCTGTAATATAATGACAATAACAATGTCTACCTCAAAAGGTTATGGTATTGTATTAAATGAGTTCATGGGTATAAACTGCTTAGAACAATTCCCGGCACACTATGTCTCAAAAAATGTTAGCTGTTATAATCATTACTCACACTCCCACCATAACACTACCAAAGAAAATTCAATATAAAAGGAATCTGAAGTGTAATCCTCAACACCTCTTTCAGAACCAGAGGAAGAGGCAATGGAGAATGTCTGTTGTGACTACAGACTTAGCTCCACTGTGCACTTGGCAGCCCCCCTCCTGTTGGGGAAGTCACTGGACAACCCTGGCACTTCAAAGAGACGCCAATAGGGACTCCCTCCTTCTATTTTCTAAAAGAGCAAAGCAAAACAAAACAAAGGAGTCAAGAGAGCCTGCCTTCTCCAGAATTCCCCAACATAGGGGAGTACATTTCGGGACCAATTATAGTGTGGGCTTTGTGTAGCTCACTGCCAAACAGCAACACAGAATCAAGACAAAATGCTTTTAAAAATATAATAATCTCAGGTTGCTAATCATTCAACTGTATCCCCTGTAGTCTCTCTTGTTTTCAATAACCACTTTAAAAGCAAATGCAGCTTTGATTCTCTCTTATTCAAAAGCTGATGATCTTTCCATCAGAAATCCCTCTCCTCAAATGACCAGGTACATTTTACTCTTTACTGTGTCCTTCTGGTAGGAACTGTGTTTTAACCAGGCTGCCCAGCGACCCTCCGGGTACAAAATGAATGCATGCTTTTAACCACTGACCTTGGCACCCCCAACTGTAGGGTATCCGTCAGATTTTCACCACGCCATCATAGAGCATCTTTTGTGCTCTGCATCAGAGAAGCAGTCAGACTTTCTACATATCAAAGTGAAGGCTTTTTAAGCTGACTGTAATCCACGTCTTTGCAAACAAAAGTGCTGCACATTAGTGATCCTTTTGCAATCGCCATGGAAATTAAAAGGCCTTTTTCCCCCCTCACTGTAAGACTAGCATTTGGAAAGAAGACAGTAGATGATAAAAGAAACCATCGGTAGAAATGACAAAAATGCAAAGTAAAACAAAGCCACAGACTCTAGAGCCTACAAAGGCCAAAGACAAACAAGAGAAGCTGGAAAGAAGGGGACTAGAGATGAGCCTGAAAAAGTATCTAGAGAAACTCCATATATGGGGCCCAGATTTAGCCTGACTTAAGATGCCAGTTGGGCCAGATCTGAGTGAGAGAAGACAGATTTCTGTACGGGATCTGCCCTCTGGCACTGCTGCTTACATGCTCTAGATATTGCTGTTTTACAACTGTTTTCAGAACAGGCAGCAGATTCCTGTGTTAACATTTCAATATTACATGAATCTAAACATATTGACTCTAGACAATAACTAATTATAAAAGCTTGAAATGAGACCACTTCAGAGGGATTTCTACCCATATATTACAGGTGCGTCAACTTCCAAAAGTTGATCTGAATATTATTTACTTGGCTTTAGAAACTCAACTCCTAACAGAAACTATAATCTACCATTGAAAAGAAAATAGAACATTCAAGAAAATTATATGAAGAGGAATTAAATCTCCCATAAGCTTATTGCCCTAACACAATTATTTTTACACATTTACTTTCAAGCCTTTTTACAAAGTTAGGTCTTTTTACAGTAACACACATGGGCATAGATTCCACTTAGTATTTTGCATTTTGACTTAAGCATTCATTGGCATGAGCCAATGTTTCTGAAGTCTTTATAATGATTACACAAAGGCTTATTTAACACATAACATACTTTCTTTGGAGAACCATTCAATTATTCATAACAACATGTCTATGAGAAAACCCTTTCTGGGTATCAACTTCAGGTTCCAGGTGCAGCAAATCTCCCTCCTGTGCTCCTGGCAACCCATTCCATAGACCCCTGGGACAGGAGGCTCTCCCTGAATGACTTCCTTTGTCTTCATTAGGGGTCTTGCAGGACAGGGGAATCGTCGCCATTCAGAGCACAAATGGAGGCTGCAAGGACTCAAAGTTAAGGGTGGGAATTCCAGGAAGTTGCACATGCTGACAGAAGCTAGGGTCTCCTACCTCTGCCCCACTCCCTAGATATTCCCATAGGTCCCAAGAATTGTTCCTGCTCAACTTGTGTTCTAAGGCACCACCTGAAAAGGAGCTCCTTCTTCTCTGGGCTCTGTTTAATGCTGGTAAAACTGGAAATAAACAGAGTAAAAATCTCTGTACTGTGCTGTTCTCCTCCGGCACTTCCCTCTGTGGTGGGCACCTGGGCACACAAAGGGCTGATGTCGGAGTTATCCATACTCTACATGGGCACATCAATACCGTAGATGGGGACCGTAGGGGACAAGAGGTACCAGAGTGAAAGAAGGGGGTTTGGTAAAAGGGGAGAAGGGAAAAGCAATGAGATGAGAGGAGAGAGCCTCGGCAGACATCTCTGACGAGATCAGGCACATTCAGGGTATTATGGCCACAGACAGCAGATGTCTCTGAATGACTCACTCTTTCATTGCTTACTGAGCACGAACTAAATACCTGGGACACATCGATGAACAAATAGACAACAAATTTCCACCTAAATGGAGCTTAAATCAAAGTAGAGGAAAACAAACAATAGACAATAGACATAATAAGCAAGCAAATCAGATAGTATGTGGGGAAGTGTCAAATACTATGCAGGCAAAGTAGACCTTGTTGGGGGAGTAAGAAGGTGGAAAGGACTGCTTACGACTTCCTATAGGGTGGTCAGCGTAGCTCTCACTGAGAAAGTGAGATGCAGTGAAGAAGGGAGGAAGTTAGCCCTGTGGCTGTTGAGGAGGTGTGTTCCAGGAAGAGGGACCAGCCAGTGCAAAGACTCCAGGTAGGAGCACACCTGACTATCTGAGCACAAGCAAGGAGGCCAGTGTGGTCCAGGCAGTGAGTGAAGCAGGAGTAGCAAGAGATAAGTAAGTCACATCACACAGGCATCGTAAAGACTTGGACCCTATAACGTTTTGAGCGAAGGTTGACATGATGAAACTTAGTTGTAAAAAGATCACTCTGGCCATTGTGTTGAAAATAAATCAGAGAAACAAAGGGGCAGTAAGAAGACCAGCTAGGAGGCTGCTGCAGTCATCCAGCAGAGAGAGGCTGGTGGCTTGAAAGAGGGTGGGGCTCATGGTGAGCAGCGGTTGGATTCTGGATTTAGTCTGCACTCAGAGCAACAGGATTTTCCGGTGGATTAGATTTGGGGTTTGAAAGAAAGAGAGTGGACAAGGACATGTCCAGGGTCTTGGACTCTCAAGGTGTGGTTAACAGACCCAGAGGAATGGATTGAAAAAGACTGGAAATTGGGAGATCAATGCACAGTCTATACATGAGATGATGAAGGTGTGAACAAGGTGGTGGTGGAGGGGATGTACAGAAACAGATGGATTTTAAAAGGTTGAGGTAAAATTGACAGATAAAAGAATGAAGCTTTCATATCAGCATTTTGTGGCAGCATCCCCAATACCCATTCTGCTTTTCTTTAATGATGTAGAATTTTTAGCTGCATCCATGGGTGCCTGGCCAAAGATCACATTTTCCAGGTTCTCTTGCAGCTAGATGTGGCATATGATCAAGTCCTGGCCAACTGGATGTGAGTGGAAGTGATATTTACAACTTCCGAATTGTGCCCTTAAAAGGCATTTCCCTTTCCCACTGGCTTCTGTATGGAATCGATGACAGAGGGGAGAGCGGCCATCTCGGACCCTGAAATGTAAAGCGCACACTGGAAGGCAGCACAAAAAAGTCAAACCACACACCAACTCATGATTGCGTACTCAGATTTGTTCATGAGAGAAATACATTTCTATCTTGTTTAAGCTTCTATATTTGGAGTTTGTTTGTTGCTATTGCCTAACCTTGAGCAACTAATAAAAATCCTTTCAGCTATTCCAAGAACAAAGCCCCAATACCAATACTTACCAGTCTCATGAAGCCGGGAAAGTATTTAACAAGGACGGATTTAATTCCAACGCGCCTATGCTCGTTTCTTCCCAAAATATTCGAACAATATTTGAGCTTCAATGCCCTGAGTCACTGACTGTACAAGAGGTTCAAATCTGGAGTAAATTGCTGCCTATGGAACTAATGTTTACTTACTAATCCATTGCTTCTCTTTCAATCAGGAAGCCCAATTTTCTACTCGTATCTGAAGCAGAGGTCTCAGGAAGACATATTATGTAATCTGCCTTTGGGGCAGAAAACAGCATCACCAATAAACTCCTAATTCTCCATACAACCCAGTCATTATCTCCTGCTTGATTAATGCACCAAGTCTGTGATGACAGACTCCCCTCACCCAGAGGAGATAAGATCAAGTTCTAAGCTGGCACCAAACAAAAACATATACTTTATTCAAAGGCAAATTCTAGCTGTGCGGGAGTCTAATAAACCACCACTGAATACAGAAGGGATTCAGCTAAAACCTCTGCAGCCTCAGATGTGCAGCCAACACTGCAGCATTGGCCACCCAGCCTTTACAAGGTCATTAATCAAGTCCACATGGGAAGGCTGTCACCAATGATGCCCTGCAGTGCCTGAGGCACCATTGCATGAAATGTGCTGGTCCACAATCACTCTTGACTAAGCACTCTATTCATTCATTCCTTCCCTGAACGTCAAGCTCAAGAAATGACAAAACTGCAGAGAAGCAGATGAAGGATCAGTGGAATTTTATGGCAAAAATCACTGTTGGCACGAGGGTTAAAGTGGGGAGGCTGGTGCACTCTGGAAAATAGCACACCCCCCTTCAGTGAAATGCCCTAAAGTCTGGGAAGATGAGGGTCAAATAGATATATTTCTTCCAAAAGGGACATAAACATTTAACTAGACAACAAGAGCATTGGGCTGTGAAGTAGTGACATTAAGATTAATAAAGTTGAAAGGAAAGGGACCATGACATGATTGAAATAATTTAAAGAGCAAGTATTTATTGATGATCTCAAGTCAGACAGAAAGAATGCCATGTGACAAGTCCGTCCTCAAGGTGCTCAGGATCTAGTGTGGACGACAAGCCAACTGACCATCATAATAGCATGCTCGGTGCCAGAAGGAAACAGAGTGATAAGACAAATGGGAGGGGACTCAAATCTGGTTTGGGAAGTTTCCACACAGATTGCCTCACTTGAATTTCACAATTCTGAGTCAATTATTAAATTTTTATTTTGCAGTAATTGTTATTTATTCGGCGCTTTAGTTTAAAACATGATTCCTAATTTGGTGATTCATTTGGTTGTCAGAACACCAACTGAGATAGGAATGGTGGGTCTGTCATAATATCCATCAACATGTTGCTACACTTACAGAATGGGGATGATACCTACCTATGAAGGCAGCCCTGTGAAATGGGCTGATAGTTGCCTATTGAATGTAAGTAAAACACGGCTGCTGTAATCAAAGATTTACCTAGTTGCCGCAATCTATGTGGACAATTGGAAGAGGTCATTACATAAATTTTAGAAGAAAGGCAGAATATTAGTTTTAAAAAAAGAAATAGAAGTGGATGAATTGGTGAATTTCCATCATTTAGAAAATCTAGACTCCTGGAGGGAGCTTGGAATTATCTAGTACCAATTCTGTCATCATCAGCAATATGCCTAAATCAGTCAAAGCAGATGTGCATTGTCATTGCTATGCAGTGGACTGAAATTCAGGAGGCAGAGTGCCTCCACCCACTCCACCTACTTCTACAACCAATGGGCTGATAGTTGCCTATTTAATGACTCAGGATTGTGAAATTCAATTAATCTCAGGAGAGCTGCTTGGTTTCTTGGCTTGTCTTTTCTTCTGAAAATGAGGATGGTGGATGAGAATAATGATTTTCAAAAATTTTTTGTTACTATAATCCACAGTAAAATTAGGCATTTTACATGATGATCTGGAAAAATACCTATCTTTATTAATTTCAATGTATTTGCTATTTTTCTATTCTATTCCAATCTCCATTTCTTTAAAAAAAAAATTACCGGTAGATCCACTAAGTTAATTTCATGTCCCATAGTTTGTGACCTATAATCCAAACAATTCAAGTCTAGATCATCTCTAGGGGCCCTTCCAACCCCAATTCTGAGACTCATCCATGCAATCACCTAATATTCACACCTGGGACTAAGTCCTGTGGTCCTCCCAGTAGTGGTATAACATGGGCAGAGGAGCTTACGAGATTGACCACAGAGCACACCGCCAGGGCATGACGGAGCTGGGACTAGAACCCAGTGATTGCACAATAGCAGCCATGCTTGCCCTGTTCAGTAGCTCTTCTTCTCTCAGAGAATTCTACCTTCTGATCAACCTCTGCCTTCCAGCTTCCACTTAAATGCTCCTCCTGATCTGTCAAAAGTGGGATGCAAATCTAGTGAACACATTCCAAGAACTTAATGTTAATTTTTATGTTCATGCCCTCACTAGATCCTTCAGGGACTACCGCGGGCCAATCACAGGTGTCTGAAACTCAGTCCCTGGCCTGGAAGAGCTCTCATTCTAGCAGAAAAAAGTCCATCCACAGATCTGCTCACTAAGTGCAGCACTGAAGAGCCTTTCAAAGCTGCCCTTCCCTTTTGTTTTCTCAGTGATAACTTCATTGTTCTGTGTAACCTCACCACAATCCTCCCATCCGGTTGATTGAAATCATCAAACTTCAAGCCTTCCCTGGAGACTCTCTGAGGCCTGGGGGTCAGCAGGACAGCTAGAGGGTGGCACTCCAGTGGGAAGGGAAAGGCACCCACAGCACCCCCCAGGCAGCACGGCTCCCTCCGTTGCTTCCCCTCTGTCCCCAAGGGTCAGTGAATAGGGCATGCCAACAGGCTCTGTCAGCATCCCCCTAGATACCCTCCTCACCGCAGACCAGCATCAACTGATTTTAGGGATGTACAAAAATGTTTAACATCATGAAAAGGTCAGGTCCCCTAGATTTATGAATAACATCCCATTTATATTACTTGGGAGGAAAAAACTTACATCAGGGACAAAGGACAAGGGCAAGAGTGCTTTCAGGGGAGCAAACCTATGGTTAAAAAAAAGGCTTTTAAGCTCTTCCTTTATTTCCTTAACTATTCACAAAGCAATAAGTGCTGATTGCTAATATGCCAGTACTTCTAAGGCAATTATTTTCAGAATGATTGGAGCCTACAGTGGGAATTCATTGTTTTGCTTTTCAGCATCAATCCCTCCTCTCTCTGATGACGGTATCCAGATTTACTGTGGAGAAACCACATCCCCTTTATTCTAAGCCAGTTGGTGTGGGTGGCCCTACCTTAAACCCTGTCTTTAACTCCAGCCACAGGCTCTGGCAGGCTTAACTTACAGGTGATTGCTTTGGGAATGGGAAGGAAATCCAATCAGAGTCAATAAGACAGAAGGATTAACTTTCTGAAGCTTCCAGGAAAGTGTCCTTTCTGTTCCACAGGAGCTATCAGAAGAAAGTATCTCTCTAGTCTCGGATGGTGTGGTGTGAGAACAGTAGGTGGGGACCGTGGCAGTACTGAGGTGAAGGACCCCACTGGATGAAGCCTGAAGATGAAGCTGACATTGCAGAGGCAGAGCAGAGAGCCAGAGAGAATCTGCACCTTTAGGAATGCCATCTGGATTTCTGGGTCAAGCCTCACCTGCAACCCTTCTTCTAGATTTCTTTAGTTAAAGGAGCCCTTTGTTTGCTTTAGCCAGTTTTCATTTTCTAACATTTACTACCAAATTAATTCAGACTGATACAAAAGCCTTAAGTGCTTTGGAAAGGGGTAGTGTACAAAGAATTTAAAGTCTCTTTTGGAAGAGCAGGAGGTGAATGTGACAGATGGAGGTTGAGAGAAAGATTTTTTTCCATAGCTGCTTCTATTAATTCTGTAGGAAATAATCACAATATTTACTATTAATTGTCCCTACTCAAAAACACCTTTTCCACACAGATTGCCTCACTTGAATTTCACAATCCTGGAGTCAAAGCAATTATTAAAATTTTTATTTTGCAGTAATTGTTATTTATTCAGCACTTTAGTTTTAGTATATGAGTTCAAATTGGGTGATTCTTGATTGTCACAACAAGCAAATGATGCAGGAAGGGAGGGCCTATCATAATATACATTTTAGGCTGGAGAAAGTTGAGCCTCAGAGAAGTTAAGTGAGATGTCCAAGTTAATTTGAGGACATGGGAAAAGACAGGCCTCAAATCTAGGTCTCTTGTTTCTCTCATCCAATCCTCTGAACCAAAATACTTTATTCCCACAAGCAATGTGTGTGCTCTTAGGTTAATACACAGGGGCTAGCAGCGGGCTGAACTTGACCAAAGCAGTGGAGATCTGGATTCCAGTGGCAGAGCAGGAACTCACAAGCTGGTGACCTTGGGCAAGTTTCCTTTGTCCTGGTTTTTGTAAAAGGAGAGGTTTTAACTAGGATCTCTGATGCCCCTTCAAGCTCAAATTTCTATAATTCTAGACCTTCCTGTCCCTGTTCTAAAATTAATCCTTTTCCCAGAATAATAATCATAACCTTAGCTGACATTTATTCTCTCACCAGATACCGTGCTAAGAAGTCTACCTCCACTTACTTTTTAAGTCTCACAACATCCCGAAGACAAGTATATCTCTCTCACCGACAAGGAAACTTGGATTCGCAGAGGTTAAATGAACTGCTCAAGACCAACAGAATCAATAAGCATCACGGGGAGATTTGACCCCAGTTCAGACTGACCACGAGGACCGTAACCTGGCCTGTATTGTTATTACAGAAGAAATTAGGCTCCCTGCGTTACTGGTCACCCCTCTGCATGCAGAAGGGGCAGAGTGGGGATGGCCCCTGGAAAGCAAAAACAGAAAACCGCTGGAAGGACGCCCAGGCTCTGGGGGCGGGGCACCCTTGGCCGCCAGCCACAGGCTCGCAACTCCGGCCATCCTACCCTCCGGACCGTTACCTTGTTGAGATGCGGGTTCCTGGTGACATCGTATCCGCGTTTCTTCAGGGGCACAGGGTGCGCGGGGCCGGGCTTGGAATGGCAGGCTCGGGCGGGCGCGGCGGGTGCCCAGCGCGGGAGGGCGCCGCGGGCCCGGCCTGGGAGTAGAGCCAGCCGCGGGCCTGAGCCCAGCGCGGCGCCCATGGTCCTTGCGCAGACCTGGCACGGGGGAGAGAGCAAGGTCAGGGGCACCTTCCAGCCAGCCAGAACCCACACGCGCAGCAGGGCACGGGGCCCGAGCCGGGGGGGAAGGGGGGACGCGTCTTTGAGGAGAAGATGGCAGGGTCTCCCCAAGTGTTAAAGGCGCTAGTCCCCGCCCCTCCTCAGCGGCCACCTGCTCAGCTCTCTGCGCGCGGTGTGCCAGGCCTCGCCAAGCGCCAGGCAAAGCGAAAGAAAGCCCAGAAAGCAGATCTGGTGCGGGTGGCAGCCCTCGCCACCCCCACCCCCATCTCCGCGAAGAAGAGGTGACAGCGCCGCGAGGGGTCCCCGCACCCTCAGTCCCGCTTGGTGGCTTGCTTCGGTCCCCTCCTTCCCCGGCCCACCTGAGCTGCCTCAGAGCCAAAGTCGATGCGGTCCCGCTGCGGAGCAGGCGGGGCGAGGCGCTGCGGTGTGTGGGTCCTCTCCCGCCAATGGCTGGACCGCGCCCGCTGCCGCGAGCTCGCGGCTGGTGCGTTCCTGAGGGAACAGCCCCGAAACCTTTGTTCTCGGTGCCGGGCTTCCCCTGAGGACGCGCGTGGGCGCCTCGTAGCCGCGTGCACGTGGCTGTCCCCAGTGGTAAGGTGAAGCTCAGAATGCCCCTCTGAGACTCTCCCTCTTGAGGAGACTGAGTGCTCAGAGGGGTAGCATTCAGGGACCAGCATACCCTCTCCCTCCGCCAACATTTGGGGAAGGCCCCGGCTTCAGGAATCCGAGTGGAAATCCTCAGGTATCCAGTGCTGTCAGCCTTGTGTGGCTATACAAATTTTCATAAATTAATTAAAATAGTCACACTAGCCACATTTTGAGTGTTCAAGAGTCGCTTATACAGAACATTTCTATCTTCACAGGAAGTTTTACTGGGCACCATTGATATACAGTCCATAGTTACTGAGCGGGCTCTTGGGGACTCCATGGAGCCTGCCATGGATTATTGGGGCCAGGCAGGGATCTTGGGGTCCATCTAGTCTGGAACTTAATTTTATATTTTCTCCACACAGTTGTTAGGAGATTCCTCTTAAGCAAACATTTCATTGTGTGTGGAATAAAATGCAAACACTTTTCGGGGCCTGTAGTTTCTCTCAAAGCCTGACTTCTGCCAACTCCTCAAGCTTATCCTACTCCACTCTGCCCTTCACAGTGAGCTCCAGCCCTACTTGCTCCTCAGTTTCTCCATTCAGTTCCCTCCCACGGCAGGGCCTTCACGCTTGCTATTGCCTCTCCTTGGAATGCTCATACTCCAGCTTTCCAAACACTGCCTCATTCCCGTCTCTCGGGTCTCCACCTAGGTGTTAACTCAAAGGCCTTTCCATTCGGTATCAGCCTACACTAGGGACTATATAGCGAAGGGGGTTTTCCTTTCATAGAACTTAGTAGTCCTTGTTTTTCTGACTGTTTATTACCATTTCCCCTTGGAACGTAAAGGTCATAAGGACAGGCTCTTTGCCTGTAAACCTGTGTAACCCCACTGCCTAGCTCAGTGCCTGGTATGCAGTTGCACAATAAATAGTTGTTAGGTGAATGAAGGGAAGTGACAGCTACTGTCACAAGGATTGTATTATAAATCCTTAGACTGACTGCCAGAGAGAGGGCACAGCCCTCTGCTGACTCCCCTTCAAAGCTCACCCCACAAGCATGTTAGCTCTATTCTAAGTACCAAACAGATTTCATGGTGCACAATGTGCCCAGGGCTGCTCCTGCCTGGGTTCAGGGTCCCCTGATGTCCTCAGAAATGATTGTCTCCTCCTTCAGTCTCTCCCCTCTCTTGTCTAATCTCCAATTTGCAATGTGAATGAGCTACACAAAATAGTGCTTTGTAAAACAGAATCAAATTTACCTTGTGAAGAGATAGGGGTGGGGCAAAAATACAGCTTTCCAGCCCTATCCATGGACATTCTCATTCAGTAGGGTTTAAAGGCCTAAAGTCAGGTTTACTCTTGGAATGTGTATACATAAGCCTATAAATGAAATTCTTAAACCAGTCTAAGTCAGATTTTTTATTGTCTGCAGCCAACAGTATTAACTAATTCCTTTCAACAGTGTTTTTATATGTGTATATCTTCCCACCCGTCTACAGACATCTTGAGGGAAGAGATCATGTGTGCGTTTCCATCTTTGGTACCTAGCATATAACAAATAATAAGAAACTGTTGAGTGAGTTTGCCCTTGCTCCATTCAGTGAACTTTCCCTCACCTGGAGAATATTTTATAGGTAATATCAGTCATTTGAAACTCAGCTAGAAGTAAGGATATAAACAACAAAGCTTTCCAAACAAGCAAATATAGTTGTTTAGCATCAATTCACTAAAGCTTATACAGTTCACATATAAGAGTCTCTCATACGTCCTCGCTTATGGCCTATGCTCTTCTAACCCAGACATAACTCTAACAGTATTGTTTTTCTTTTGTGTGTATTTGTTCTTTGGCCACAGGAGAGGAAAGGTGCTAAAGGCAAAAGGTGGTAGCAAGAGGAGGTGGTTTCTCAGCTCTACAGAGTTTTCCAAGGACCCAGGTTTTTTTCTCTCTTGCTGTTGGGCTCTTCTCTAGGTATTGCCAACCTCTACGCAGAAGCATGCATACCACATCAGCATCCCAGCCTGTGGAAAGGGGGAAAGAAGAAATGGAGGGAAAGCAACTCTCTTTTAGGTGAGTGACACATTACACTTCTACTCACATTCTGTTGTTGAAAACTAAGTCACACAGTCACATCAAGCCACCAGGAAGGCTGGACAATATAGTTCCTAGTGAGAAAGACATGTATGTGCTCTACTTAAGCTCAATGGGAGAGTCTATTACTAAAAGGAAGGAAGGGAGAATGGCTCCTAGGGACTGGTAACTAGAAGTCTAAATCTAATACTCATTTTATATTAAAGTGCTTGGCATGTAATGGGTGCTCAGAAACTGTTATTATTGGCATATATGGTTTCCATTTCTGCTTTCACAGCAACTTCCTAACTTTTAGAGCTGAAAATAGGATTTCAGAGACCAGGTTCACAACTGTGGAAACATTCCAGAACTTCTTCCAACTCCATATGACTCTAACTTCCTTAGCCAGCCAGTGTTGTGATCTGGTCCAGCACTAGATAAAACTAATGGGTCTCCATAATTTATCTTGGCTCTCTCACTTCACATCCCAATTACTGACTTCTGCCATGGTTGTAACATTGCTTCTTGGCGTGGCAGGGAAGAAATTCCATTCCATCCTCCCCTCCAGCCAAAGGTTCCATAATCCAGGTGCACTTTGTACCTTTACTTTTCCATTGTGATTACATAGATTTAAATATCTACCTACTGCCCTACTAGATTATGAGTGTCTTAAGGACTGGAACTACCATTTACAATTCTTTGGATCTTCAGTGCCTGGAACAGTGCCTGGCACTGAGAATGTGCTCAGTTTGTTGAATTAAATAAATTCTATGAATCAAATTTTTGTATAATCTTCCAAGGAGTGGAATTAATTAAAACCAAATCTGGTTCATTTTTAAAAGGGCATTAAAATAGCTTTAAGTTAGATTTTTAACTGTCAGTTATCTTGAAGCAAGATCACTTGTCTTCTGAAAGCAGATTTTAATGACCTTACATATAGACTTTTAAAAGGAGGTGAATTCAAAATCCATTATTTTTCACTTAATTCCATTGCTTTACAAAGTTATTCATAATAGTCTACATGACATTTTATGTTCATGATTTCCCCCAAAGAACTCTTTAGTTCATATTGCTGCTAGTAATATTTGTAAATACTTCAAGTGTATTATTTTTTTACACCAAAGGAGAATAGTGAGGAACATTTATTTCCTCCTAGCCTGAATACTCACCACTTGGCTTATGTGCCCTGCACTCTAGGTCTTTGCTCCAGCAGTTTCCTCTGCTTCCAGCATCTGCCAGTTGAAGCCCAGTCCTTCCTTCACAATTGCGCTCAAACCTTCTCCTTCAGCAAGCCTTCCCACATTCACCAGCCAGCAGCTTGCCCTCCCTCTGTCACGCTCCCCAGACTCTGCTATTTCTACCTGTCCTATTGCACTTTTTAAAGCTGTCTCTCCATGAAGTGATTTATTTGTTAATATGTGCCTATCTTCTCTGAGCCTCCAAGGGGCTCACAGAGGTAAACAGCTTTGGATTCAGATGCTCTGAACTCCACCAGGGACTAGCTTGTGTGACCTTGAGCATTTAAGGTGACCTCTTTAAACCTCATCATCCTCATGGACTAAACTGGAGTCCTAACATTACTGCCCACATTGGTTTTTGGTGGATTCATGTATTCATTTATTTATTTAAAATGCATTATAATGCACTTACCACGTCAGGCAGTGTTCTAAGCACTTTGTGAATACTAACTCATTTAACCTCATACTTTTTCTATGAAATACTGAGATGGTTACTAAGCTGTTTCTCTCACCTGCAGATCTGCTTTTCTGTACTCTGGCTTATGGCTGGATTTTGGACCATACAAACCAGTTCTCCTCTTGCCCCAGATTTCCTGTGTCAGATTTCTGCCAATAGGGGGCACTAGAGGAAGACCAAGGGCTCGAGAGGGGAGATTTCCTCCTTTCTGTTTGTTTGCTCTTGGTTCCTTGCAGTATCTACTCCCCCCTCCCCCCCAGAGACACACACACACACACACACACACACACACACACACCCCAACAACAGCCCTTCACCGGGCATCAGCCTTTGATCCCAGCCTCCAGCGCCCTTCAAAGCCCTGGAACCAGGTGCCCCAGACCCCACAGCCTTAGCAGCGGGTCTCTTTCTGTACATGTCCAGCTTCTGATGGTCGCAGCCTCTTCCCTTCATTCCTCCAGCCTTAGAGATAGTACCTACTTCTGGTTACCACCTGTGGTGGTGGCCTGAGGGTTCCATTCCTTCTCATTCAGCCCTCTAGCACCTGTGAAACCTGTTCTTTATATTAAATTCCCTTTGTTGAGATATACCTCGAGTGGTTCTGCCTTCTCCACTGGACCTGCCTGTCATGGGTTGGTACAATTATTATCCCCATTTTACAAATGAGGAAACAAAACCCGGATAACTTAAATAATTCACCTGAAGTGGGCCTGGATTTAAACCCAGGCTCCAGATGCCATGGTGGTCCAGGACACAGAGGGTCACGTTTGTGAAGTGCTCCCCCAGGCCTGCTGCATGGGAGTGGACAGCAGCCCCCTAGTCTCCAGTCATCATCCGCGTCACCCTTGTCATCATTCTTCAACCTTGCATCCCACGTGCCACTTAACGCAGGGTGTATGCAATAAATGCCCATTGAATTGAGTTTAATTACGTAACTAGAGGAGGACAGGGTAGCGTAGAAGTGGCTTGAGTTAGAAAGGGACGTGAAGGAGGTAGTGGGACCATGAAGCCTCTGCATCCTATCCCTTGGCCCTCCTTCCTTTGGAGTTGTTACCAGGGCAACTGATTCTCCCTCTCTTCTTATCCCTGTCCCCACCTCCCTGCCACCCTTCTCCTGTCCCATTATACTTTGGCTTCTTGACTTTCATTTTTCTATTTATTAAGTGGAAATAAACAGTTATCTGACATTCTGAAAATATGGCAAGGAGAAATAAAACAGCAATTTTGGTGGGTAGCAAAAGAAAACATTATTCTGTTATTTTTCTGTTGTATTGAATTCTATTTCTCTGTTCTTCTGTTGCATTACCATAAATTTTTACTGCTTAATTTTAACAGGAAATGAGTATCTTTTACATAACTGTATTTCTAATAGGGGCAGCCCACCAGGCTCCGTTATCCCATTATCGCAAAAACACTTTGAAATCTTTGTTTATAAACTCCTTCAGCCTTCCATTCAAGGAGTCGTTGCACCAAACCTAATTGCTTCCAGATACGATACAATGTATTTCATTTCTCATCAGACTCCCTGCCTCATTCTCATTTAGTCCTGAAGCTATTTCTCAATAGGCCTGCTTCCATTCCTAGCTTGGCCTCCGGGCCAGCTCTTATTTTCATGGCCGGTTTAGGCACAAACAATTTATAATCCATTTCATACATGCCCCCACTTCCACCCGGCAGGAGGAGTTCCAAGAAGAAAATGTTGTCTTTGATCAGAGTGGCCAGGGAGAGAACTAATAACTGGTACTTTTTGTGTCTTTTCTAGGTCTCCGGATTTCCCAGAGGTTGTTTAAAAAATCTATTTTCTGCCCCTCTTGAAACACCCTATTCAAGCACTCAGCCCTCTGACGGCGGCCGCGCCATTTCTTCATTATGCTCTGGGCCCCTTGGCCTCCTCTCGTCTCACACAAAAGTTAGACAAAAAGGCAACTGTTAGAAAAAGGCAAGACGCGGAAACAGAAATCCGTGGCAGCAGCTGCTGAGCTAAGCAGCTGATAAGGGGGAACAAATTTGTGCCCTTAGTGTTTGTTTGGAGGTCAGGGCGGTGGCCCAGCGGGACGGGGGAGGGCTCTTTGTCCACGGTGCGATTTGCCCATCTGGCCCATTCAGCATCCCCTGGTCCAGCTGACCCCTGCCACCAGCTGCTTCACCGGCTCCTTCACGGGCTCCGAGCTTGTTAAACTGTAATGAGCATATCCTCGAGTTTCCTAATTGACTTTGCAACAGTCCCGACACACTTCCATAATGGGGAAAAAAATAGCTTTTCCTGTTGACATTCTTATTTCTTAGTGGAACGAAAAACATCTGCCATCTGGAGGAATCCTGAGGCTCTCACTGGAGTGTAGGTTACTTTGGATGTTTTTTAAAGCATGTTTTCTATATGTATAATTGGGGAGATGAAGACAGGCTATTCCCAGTGAACTTGGGGTCTCTTCAGCTCTTTATCAAGTCAATTGGTTTTTGTTTTCCCTTGTCACAAGATTTAGCCACTCGACCCCTCCCCTCTCAGCTCACATTCAGCTTCCAAACCCTTGGCCTGATTCACTGAGAGTTCCCCCAAAGAGATGTAATTTGTTTCCTTTGTGTGTTCACAGGTTTTGAGCTTGAGCTTGTGTAGTTTATTATTGTAGTGGATGTTATCTGTGTCGTCAGGCAGCCCTCAGAGCAGGCATTCACTCCGCTGTGAAACCGAAGGAGGATTGTGACCAAAAGGCTGATGTTTTTCCCTCCAGTTCGTACCAATTGTTCACCACAGGCCCCTTTATTATCAAGAATATTTGCGCTTCTAACAGCAGGTGGATTTAGTTCTCCTTAGCTTGAACTTTGGGCTAAATCTAAAAGACTGGCTTACAGTGGGTAGAAGTGGAACCTGATTAGCCAGAACACAGGTGATACGGACTGGGGAGATACTTTTTTGTTTTACAGTCATCATAATTTGCTACACGCCTTATTTCTTAATTTATTTTTATTTTGTACAGGCTTGATGTTGCTGTTTTCGAAGTAGGTTTTGAGACTTAAGCTCCATCAACATGTTGTTTAACACTTCAATTTGCACAGGGATACTGAGGTTGTCATTTAAGGTTGTTGTCTCAGATTTTTGCCAGTATAAATTTCAAGTTCTTTGTATAGTAGCTAAGAGCTTTCTTTTTGGAGTCAGATACATGTGGGTTTGTATCTCTGCTTTGCTACTCACTAGCTGTGTGATCCTGGGGGATTTACTTGATCTCTCTGAAGCTCAGTGTTCTTATCTACAAAATGAAGATGATAATTATAGTATTTAGTTTATAAGGTCGTTGTGAGGATTAAATACCTGGCACATAGTAAATCTTCCACAAATATTAAGTATCATTATTGCGATATTTCCTCTGTATTCCCCCAGAACAATTCTGGGCATGTAATAATTGCTGAATAAACATTGATTAAATTGCACTTAACTGAGTTTTCAAAGGCCCAGCTTTCAAAGGCTCAATGTGAAATATTGGGATATCTCCAAGGCAGGTAATGCCCAGAGGTGGAGGCTGAATATTCATTGAGTTCAGTTGCATTTAAATGGTGGTAGAACACACACACACACACACACACACACACACACACAGATTATTTTAGATACTATGTCAGGTTCTATTAAAATGGGACTCATGTGAATGTCCCCTTGGACACACCTATCTTGTGTATGCAGGTAAGCTCACTTGTACCACTGGACTTTAGTTTGCTAAATCTACCTCCCCCACCTGTCAAATATCAGGACCTCAGCTCACCCCGACTTTGTGTCTATCTGGGAGTTCACCTAGCAGAGAGGCAGGTTTTATATATTATCTGAGCTACAGCTGTGGCTCCTCTGCTCCTCTTCTGCTCACTGAGGCTGTGGCCACCTCTTTCAGCCCCCAGCACAGCCGAAACTCAGCTCAGATTCGCATTTGTGGCACTGACCACTGTAACTTCTGAAGCCCTCTGGGTAGCTGCTTTCTTAGCCATGCTGCTTGAGACTCTTTGATGTTTCCACCTGTCTCTGTATTTCTGTGGCTTCTCACTTTTCCTCTCCTGCTGTGGCAGGGGAAAGTATAGATGAAGGTCTAGGACTCCTTGCAACATGGTTCCTGCAGATTTACCACCCCTCAGAAGAGGGCATGTCCCTAGCAGAATGACGTTGGCCTCTGTGGATTCAGTTTTTATATATATCACTCTTGTTATCAGAGCACACAAATGGCCCTGGGGGAAGACCAGGCCAAAGTGGATTCCAGCACAACCTCATGCCACACTCTGAACCTCACTTCTCCTAGTGCCTACTTCTGATTCTGGCCTATCCTGCAAACATTCTTCGTTTACTATGGTTTTTCTGGGGGAAAGACATTCTCTGCCTCTGCATTTGAGCTTCAGGAGGCCCACCAGGTTTCATAGACACAGATGTCAGTCAATTGTACCTCGGGTCAAGGTCCTCTTCATGGGACTCCAGGGCCCCATGTAAATCAGCAATGTGCCCAGACGGCTACTTACATGTTCCTGAGTACCCTGTCACTTTTAAGAAGTTTGTCTGCCTAGGGCATATAGAGGACCTCTGGAGGAAGCTGTGTAATTTAAAAGATACGCGTCCAAATCCAAGTTCTTACCTAGCTGAGATACCCTGCCACATAGCTTTAAAAACATTAGCTTTAACAAGATGTGTGTGACAGAGATGAGGGGAGGAATGGCGTTTCTTCACGAATCAGAAGTATTGAAGTTGAGCCTTCTAAAACTCCTGGTAATTACAGAGTACATGAAATTACATAATTCTAAAGTTGGAAGGGATCTAGGTTTTATAATAAATCAATGGTAGTGCCAAGAATAGAAACTTTGCTCTCTGGAAAGATTTTTGGATTCAAGGAGATGCAGCAAGCCTGCAGTGGTGACCTACCTCACGAGATGGAGAAAACCCTCTCCTTTGAGGAAGAAAACCATTCCTTGTGGTTAAAAAAAGGATGATAACACTTGGCAGCCATGTTTTCCCCCTCTTATTTCTCAGTTTTTATCAAGCCTCATGTGATAAAAAGACACATTCTCCTTCCTAAGAAGAAAACGACAGAGTGAATTGATAAATAATCCAGATGCCAGGCACTGGAGCTATCATAACGAGAAAGTTCATGGCAATTAGCAGACTCTGAGTTAAGGACTTTTGATCTAATCACAAGTCCAGACAATCTCTAACCAAGCCAAGCCAAGACGACGAAAATCCTGGACAAAATAAGAAGTGATTAATAATAGATGAGAATTGGTAGAAAAGCTATCAAATTGGAACATTATGTTTGCATTTTTAAAATCTTGCTTACTGTTCTATATAACATATGACAGGATATTGAATGGAATTTTTCTTTCTCAGGGTTTCAGTTAAAGCCCCAAGCTAAGGTCACGAGGTGGTACCTTCCATTCTATAAAGAAACCTAGGAGCCACCAGACATGGCCTCCAGTGCTCAATGGGGTGGCCAAAGGGATCCCCCAGTTCTCACCACCACCACCCCATGAGCAGAAGGCTAGAATCCACAGCTGAAGTGAGTTGGTGGACAAAGAACGGAGCTTCCCAGGGGACCACATGTGGAGATGAGGGCCGCTGTAAGAAGGCAGACTAGTGTCTCAGTTTCTGGCTTGAGACTTAGCGAGTTGCCCAATGTGGTGGGGCCACCAGGTGGACCACTCTGAGGCATGAGAGAGGTTGAGCAGCGGTCCCAGGAGGTGGAGGATTCTTAAGGTGAAGGCCGACTGGAGAAGTCAGTGATGGTGGGAGGAAAGAGAGCAGCTGCATGGTGGGGCCACCTTCCACCCTTCATAGTAGCTGAGGTGGGTGGAGACTCTTGAAGGCCAGAGGACACCACAGAAAGTAGCTGTACCTGAGTCATTTGAGGGTCTGGCACCCATGAAGGGGCCTGTTCCAGGGAGAAGACTGTAGTAGCAGTAAGGGGCTGTGGGGTTTATCTCCCAGCCTGGGACTGAGCAGAAGGTAACAGGAGATCAGCCAGGGAGCTCCTCACCAAGTCAGGCCCCTTCAAAGCCTTCCAAGAAAACCTGCTGTTGCATCGGTGACACAGCCAGCTTTGGGACACTCGCCCATGGAGGGCATCAGCAGCCATGAGGGAACTTAAAACAGCATAATCTAAATAAAAAGGCTTTTTGCCCCTTGTATTAAATATTAATTTCCTAGAGTAGCTGTAACAAATTACTATAAACTTGGTGGCTTCCAACAGCAGAAATTTGTTCTCTCACAGTTCTGGAAGCCAGAAGTTCAAAGTGAGGGTGTCAGCAGGGCTGCTCTCCCTGTAAAGAGCAGGGGACAATCTATTCCTTGCCTTTTCCGGCTTCTGATGACACCAGGTGTTCCTTGGCCTGTGGCTACCTCACTCCAATCAGTCTCCATGGTCACACTGCCTCTTCCTCTTCTCTGTGGCTCTCTTCTGTGTGTTTGTTATAATGACAAGTCATTGGATTTAGGACCCACCTGGATAACCCAGGACAATTTCAACTCAAGATCTTTAACTTAACTATATCTGCAAAGATCCTTTTTTCCAAATATATTCACAATCACCTGCCCTGGGGATTACAACATGGACACATCTTTTGGAAGTTACAATTCAACCCACTATATTCCTTGTCCCCCTTTCCTCCTCCAACCAGGTAGGGACCAGAATCAACAGGGTGAAGGGAAGAGGAAGGAAGCCACAGACTTTGCCCCATCACCCAGAGAGTCCCCACTCCACGTGGAATCGGCCCAAGAATGGGAGAAGAATCTCTGGAATGAATGTGAGTTTGAAACTTTACATTGTACCTCACTAAACTTCCATGACCTCAAAGTAGTTTTGAAGTTTTGAGATCTGCCTGGGAGTTTCTACAGGGTCATGAAGGGGAGACCTCCCAAGCATGACTGAAGGCAGTGCTGGGAAGGGATAAGACAGGCATTTCCTGTTGTGTTCCACTGAGTTCAGCATAGTCAATAAACTGGTTACACTAATATTATTTAATAGTCTATGCTTTTCTAATATAAGAAATCTGTTTTTTTTTAATAAGAAAAGCACGATTTAGAGGGGAAGTGTGATAATGTGTCGTCTCAGTGAATAGTCTATGAGGACAGGACTAGCTATTTGGGACAAATACCCATAGAGATCTAAACCATAAGACTACATGAAATGTCAATCACTGAAGCAAGAAGAGTGAGAACAAGCAGTTTTTTTAGTAGCAGATGTTCTTGTCCACTGGCCTGTCTACCAATTCCAGATACAGCCTGATAAGAAAGTACAACAGGACTATTACCTACTGTAATCAATCAAAATTGTAGTAATGCAGCCTCATATCACTTCAGATTTGTAAGAGCTCTGTCACACTGCTGGCTACAGTGAATTGTTATTAATGGAAACCTGAAGGTCAGATGAATGGCTAAAGAGGCAGCTATCTACTTGAACAATTGATTTTGTTGAGATTACAGAAAATTTCGAACCTAAATACTTCAGTTTTTTCACAGCAACTGCGATTTGTCCATTTCAGCTCGTGTTTTCAGCTTGTTGCAATCTTTATAATGTTGACTTTGTTGTCCAGTGTGTTAGTTCTTGCTCATAGTTTTATATCATACACAATTTGGTAAACTGGCCTTCTGGGACTGTATTAACAGGGACTTTGGGGACAGGACAGGCTCAAAGGCAGAGCTCTATGGTGAGCCAGTGGAGGCCATTGATGGAGAGTTCAGTCAGCTAAAATATCAAGACATAGAAGTCCTCATTTAGTAATGTCTGAAATATTGGACTTCTTAGGGAAATAGGAATACTAACTAAATAGCTAGCATGAAAGTCAGTAAGAAAAAAATTATATTCTGCATTCTGCCCAATCTCTTCTTTCCCTTCTACCCCCAATAGTAGTTATAGGTCTACAAAGTAAGGATTCATCCTCATTTTAATGACTTTCAATCATTGCAAGGCAAAAATAAAAGAATGGATTAATCTATTTTCAACAAGATATGAAACTCCCCAAATATCCATTTAACTCTGAGTTAACTGGAAAAATCATTTGTCCAGATACCCCTATTCTCTAATTTTTGATATAAATAACCTATTCTCCTTTTATTTGTCCTAAATGATAGTTGGGGGGTATGGTGGAAAGGGTGTTGAAGGGCAGAGAGAATTTAGTAAAAGGAACAACTGATAGGAGAAGTGGGTAATAATACATGAAGTTCAGAGGGGAAGTAACTCTGAGCACAAGCATCTGGTTGTAGTTCATGGACCAGATACCATCCCTCTGAGTGAGAATTTCAGCCAAAACAAAAAATGCTAACTATTATAATTAGATGACACATCTGAACTAGAAAGCCAGAATTCTATAACTACCTGTCTAACTCTCCCATTGTGTAGAGGTGTCACTCCAACAGGCTTGGATCATCTATTAATCATTAGGAAGAAAGTGCTGTTTTCTAATTTCGAGGTGTTGGGGTTTAATTCCATTAATATTCTATCATGATAGCAGGCCTTTAAGAAGGATTACTGAGTACAGGAAACACAGATTTGTATTAAGTTTTCCTATGCATATGTCTCGTGCTTGGATCACATTCAATAGTCCATGCCATCACTATTGTTACTGGTAGACCATTATGCAAACATATGAAACCCCTGTATACCTCTGCCCTGGATGTCCTGACAGTGCCTGGGATCCTGGACCACACGGCCTCTTCTAGGCAACCAGGGTTCCTTGGGGAGCCCAAAGCAGATTTGATCACAACCCTGCATAGCTCATAGGGTCAGACATGGTGAGTCCCAACATGCAAAATCACCCAAATGGTAAAATTGGTAAAGCAGAAAAGATGAACATATAATGCCTCTTAACTCTAAAACCTTGGTTTCCACAATGGAAGGTAATGCAGATTTTCTATGCTGAAAAATCATGGACAAAAGGGATCTTCTTTAAGAGATTACAAGAATTACTTGGAGTTTAGGATATTATAAAAACTTAGGAAGAAAGAGTAAAACAAATCTTAACATTGAATTTATTTCATTCAAGTTTATCTAACATAATGGGATTACAGGTTGTTTATTTATTGGAGCAAATAAAAACAGAAGTGCTTTGGAGACAGAGTGTTTAATAGCCAACACATATATATGTGTGTGTATGTGTGTGTGTGTGTAAGTATGTGTATAAAATATATGTATAAATAAATATATAGATAAATGGTATTTAAGCAAATTATATTATATTGTATTTATTTTTTTGGTAGGTATAGCTTTTATAATTGGTACCCAAAGTATTAGCTGCCTTAGAAATAGGCAGAAGATACGGAACAAGAAATATAATACAGGTTGAGTATCCCTTATCTGAAAAGGTTGTGCCAGAAGTATTTCAGATTACAGATTTTTTTTATATTTTAAAGTTTTTGCATAATACTTACCAGTTGAGGATCCCAAATCTGAAAACCTGAAATCCAAAATGCTTCAATGAGCATTTCCTTTCAGTGTCATGTCAGTCGCTTTTTAATTTAAAAGTTTTTAATTTTGGAGCATTTCAGATTTCAAATGTTTGGATTTGGGATGCTCAATCTGTATACTCCTTTGCTTGTTTTGGTATTAACAATTTTATAGTTTTCTTTCAAGATGTCTGCAATTTAGATTCATCAAGAAAGGTATGTTGAAAATTAATTTCATGGAGTTTTTTTGTCTGAGGCGGGAACACTGGGAATACATCGATGCTGGCCTCTCCTCCTCTGAAACTGAGGATTTACTACTCTGGGTTCCCCCAGAAGTGCTCTCACCTTGCTCCTCCTTGCTTTTGTTCAAGTAGTTACCTTCTCCTGGAGCACCCATTACTCACTGATGTCTAAATCATGAATATTCTGAAAGGCCTAGTTCATATGCCACCTTACCCTCCGAACTTCATTTAATACATCTTTTTCCGTCTCAGAACTCCCATATCACTCAAGGTCTCAGTCTGTGCTTCAGTTGAATGAGTTCCCAAATCTTGACAGACACAGCCCCAAACTCTTCTCCCTTCTATGAATTCCGTGTTTTACAGATGTGTGTTACCCAAGTAAACAGCATTTGTTAGGAAAAAGTTCATCCATCCAATCAGTGCTTTTTGTTTGGGCAGTTACTGTGTAACTACCAACAATGTTATTTTTATTTAGTATTATGAATTGCATAATCACACGAGTCCCTGTCATGGACGTGGCACTAATTATAATAATGAGGGAAACATTAAGTCAGCAGTTAGTGGACTAACTCCAACTGTTGTGCTGTACTTCTGTCCAGGGTCATGCCTGTTCTGGGCATGTTCCTTTGGAGTACTGAAACCACCAAATGACTGTCTGCAAAAATTATGTCAACCACTAATTGTATCCTAAAAATTTCAATAATGTCATCGACAAGCAATCAAAGCTACTGATGAGCATGAGCTAAGCAATGTTAACACAAAGTTGGTGTTATTTTGGCCTAAAGGAACTTGACCTTTTATTTTGGCTGGGGTGACAAGCTTTCCATTTCTGTAAAGCAGAAATAGCCTTTGAACCTACAGCTTTACTCTCTAAAACCTCTAAGGTTCTGGCAAGGCCAAGGTGAGAATGAAGGACTTCTGTTCTAAACCTCCCTGATTCTTTTTACCAAATCTTTTTTTTTAAATTTCAGAATATTACAGGGGTACAAACATTTTGGTTTTGTACAGTTTGAGCCAAAGTTATAATATAAGTGTGTCCATCATGCAGATAGTGTGCATTGTACCTGTTACATGTGAATTTACCCATCCACTCCTCCCCCCGCTTGATTTCTGTTGAATTTTACTACCATATGTGCACATGAGTGTTGATCTATAAATTTCAATTTAGTAGTGATTACATATGAGTTTTGTTCTTCCATTCTTGTGATACTTCACTTAAAAGGATGGTCTCCAGTTCCATCCAGGTTGTTACAAAAGGTGCTAGTTCACCATTTCCTTTTATGGCTAAGTCATACTCCATGATATATATATATATATATATATATATATATATATATATATATATATATACACCACATTTTATTTATCCACTCATGTATTGATGGGCACTTGGGTTGTTTCCAGATCTTTGCAATTGTGAATTGTGCTGCTATAAACATTCAAGGGCAAGTGTCTTTTTTATAAAATGTCTTTTTTTTCCTTTGGGTAAATACTCAGTAGGGGAATTGCTGGAGCAAATTGTAGGTCTACTTTTAGTTCTTTGAGGTATCTCCATACTACTTTCCATAGAGGTTGTACTAGTTTGCAGTCCCACCAACAGTGTAAGAGTGTTCCTTTCTCTCTGCATCTGTGCCAGCATCTGTTGTTTGGGGACTTTATGATAAAACCTATTCTCACTGGAGTTAGATGATATCTCATTGTGGTTTTGATTTGCATTTTCCTGATGATAAGAGACGTTAAGCATTTTTTCATATGCTTATTGGCCGTTAGTCTATCTTCTTTTGAAAAGTTTCTGTTCATGTCTTTTGTCCACTTTTTTAATGGGGTTCTTTGATGTTTTCTTGATGATTCGCTTGAGTTCTTTGTAGATTCTGGTTATTAGCCCTTTATCAGATATATAGTTTGTGAATATTTTCTCCCATTTTGTACATTGTCTATTTGCTCTATGGATGGTTTCCATGGCTGTGCAGAAGCTTTTTAATTTAATCAGGTCCCATTTATTTTTATTGTTGCTGTGATTGCCTTTGGGGTCTTCTTCATAAATTCTTTGCCTAGGCCGATATCTATAACAGTTTTTCTGACCCCTTCTTCTAGAATTCTTATAGTTTCATGCTCTAGGTTTAAGTCTGCTATATATCATGAATTGATTTTTGTACATGGTGAGAGATGTGGATCCTGTTTCTACATGTGGCTATCCATTTTCCCAGCACCATTTATTGATAGGAGATTCTTTCCCCTAGTGTATGTTTTTGTCTGTTTTGTCAAAGATCAGATGGCAATATGATGATGGTTTTATAACTGGGTTCTTTGTTCTGTTCTGTTGGTCTGTATCTCTGTTCTTGTGCCAGTACCATGCTATGTTGGTTACTATAGCTTTGTAGTATAGCTTGAAGTCTGGTAAAGCGATGCCTACCAATTTGTTCTTTTTGCTTAAGGTTGCTTTGGCTATACAGGGGTTTTTTTCTGGTTCCATACAAAGCATAGAATTATATTTTCTAGATCTGCAAAAAATGGCATTTGTATTTGAATGGGGATTTCACTGAATCTATAAATCACTTTGGGTAGTATAGACATTTTAACAATGTTGATCCTGCTGATCCACGAGCATGATATATTTTTCCATTTGTTTACAACCTTTGTGATTTCCTTCTTCAGCCTTTTGTAGTTCTCCCTGGAGAGGTCTTTCACCTCCTTGGTTAAATATATTCCCAGGTATTTTATTTTCTTTTTACCAAATCTTGACTGTATTCAACACGTTGTAACTTCAAAGGTCTGATTCCAGAAAACATTGCTCATATAGGACTGTCCAAAATGTCAAATAGTAACTGTTAAAGGAAAACTTACAGACTCAACTTTAGTATCCTACCTTTCACACATTCACTTGACTGAGTTTGGAAGGAATGCTGCTTTAGGCTCATAAAAACAAACATTAAAGAGGGAATTATAAGACTAATAATTTATTGCAGTCCTACTCTGTGCCAGGCACTGAGTTAGGTAGGCACTTTGCATTCACTATCTCTAGTCTTCCAACAGCTTTGCATAGTGGATCTTATCATCTAATCGAGCACATACAGATTTATATTTTTATGAAATTAATTTTTTAATTAATTTAAATTAATCAATTTAAACCTGGTGCCCTTCCTCTGTACAGACTCAATTTTGACACTGGCTATCCACAGAGTAAGATTATTACAGCAGAAATTAAAATAGAATCAAGAGAATGTGGTTCTTATCTATAAAGTCTAAACAATGGACTTGGAAGAACACTTTCAAAGTGAATTTTGACCACAAAAGAAAAGACATAAAATCCTGGGTTAATGGTCTAAAAGAAAGTCAGAAAGACCAGGAATTCCCAACTTCATCTTTTTAAAAAAGGCCTGTCCTGTTTCTAGTTCACTTATGTCTAATGTAAAGCCATTTGGGTCTCTAACTGAGAGCCTAGAATATCTACTAGTGTTCCTTCTCCTTAGTGGGACCTGAACTCTAATTTTTGTCTTCCAAGTGTTGAGACACTTGGAAAAGCTCATCTAGGCATCTCAGCCCTCTATGGACAGCTTTCTGTTTGGGGCCATTAGGACTTGACAAACACTTTATAACCTCACTGCTCTGAACTTTACTTCCCTCAAAGTTCTCAGTCTTTCAAGTTCTGCATACCTTGGTGTCTTAGTCAGCTCAGGCTGCTGTAACAAAAATGCCATAGACTGGGAGGCTTAAACAACAATCACTGATTTCTCCCGTTCTGGAGGATAGAAGTCTGAGATCAGGGTGCCAGTATGATTTGGTTGGGTGAGGGCCCTCTCCCTCACAAAGGCCACCTTCTCATTGTATCCTCACATGGTGAAGAAAAAGAGAGAGGAGTGAGCCCTCTCCTGTCTTTTCTTATGAGGGCACTAGTCCCATCACGAGCGCTCCACCCTCATAACCTAACCACCTCCCAAAGGCTCCATCTCCTAATACCATCACATTGGGCTTAGAGTTTGAACATATGAATTTTGGGAGTACACAAACATTCAGTCCATAGCATTTGGTAACTGTAAACTTTTGAATACTATCTTCATGTGACTGTCAATGGTCTGCTCAGTTGCTGCTTTCTTGTTTTCTCTCAGCTTTTCCACACTCCACTGCTTCTCAATGGGTAAGTGCTTCACAGAAAACACAGGGTAGAATATTGCTCACCTCAGGGTACTTCCCTTCTCTCTGGGACCTTAATCCTGGCTCCCTTTTAGCTCTCAGATGCTTCAAACAGATTTTTATTTCTTTTTACAATTATCTAAATTTTTCAATTGTTTCTCATCAGGAGGTTTGACTGGATGCACTGTTAAAGTCAGAAATAGAAGTGAGCAATCCCCATCAATATACCAACATCATATTTCACAGGTCTAGAAAAAATAATTCTATGCTTCATTTGGAACCAAAAAAGAGACTGAATATCCAAAACAATCTTAAGCAAAAATAACAAATCTGGAGGCATCACATTATCAGACTTCAAACTATACTACAAGGCTATAGTAACCAAAACAGCATGGTATTGGTACAAAAATAGAGACATAGACCAATGGAACAGAACAGAGAACCCAGTTATAAAACCATCTACCTACAGCCAACTGATCTTCAACAAAGCAGACAAGAACATACACTGAGGGAAAAAAGCCCTATTCAATAAATGGTGCTAGGAAAATTGGATAGCCACATACAGAAGAATAAAACAGGACCCCTATCACTAAAACTTACAAAAATTACTTCAAGATGGATAAAAGACTTAAATGTAAGACATGAAACCATAAAAATTTTAGAAGAAAATGTAGGAAAAACTCTTCTAGACATCTGCCTAGGCAAAGAATTTATGACTAAGACCCCAAAGGCAATTACAGCAGCAACAAACATAAATAAATGGGACTTGATGAAATTAAAAAGCTTCTACACAGCAAAGGAAATAATCAGCAGAGCAAACAGCCTACAGAATGGCAGAAAATATTTACAAACTATACATC
>CM052438.1:127735055-127833976 GCA_028533085.1 Varecia variegata | reverse complement strand
GGGAACTCAGACTGTGAGCTGCCTACCCACCAACCCTCCCAGGTGCTGCTTGCCTGGTGACTGCAAGAGAGCAAGGCAAATCCCCAGGCGGAGAGACATCGATCCAACTTGGGCACCCTGTGGGTGACTTGAGACCAGCACTCCTCTCCCTGGTAGGGTCAGGGATTGATCTCCAGGGCCCAAGGGACAGGCCTGCAAACCAGATCCCGTACACCCAGGTCTCGGTTGCATTGCCCTGGGGCACAGATAGGATATTTGTGAATGAGCCCACTGAGGTGTGTGTGCCTTCACGGGCAGATCAGCGTGCTTGAGGGGCAACCCTCCTCCCACAGGAGGACCATGTGCCCAGCTCAGGCTGTTATCCAGGGTAAGGAACCTCTTGCCCACATCACAGCAGCTTTAGGTCCAGGAGAAACCGCGGAAGAGGGGAGGGTGGAAAGGAGCGAGACCTATTCCAGACTGCAGATCTCAGACAGCCCCACCCCCACACACAGACTTTTCTGCTGAGTGGGGCTATTTCAGCCCCTCCTTGGCAGCTTTGCCCAGAAAGAGAGAACAGACTTTTGACCCCTGCTAACAGCATTTGTGGAGCTTGAGGGCAGGCTCACCCAACCCAGCTCCACCTAGCCTCACTCCCCAACCTGCCCCCACTGAGGTGGAGAATAAGGACACACCCAGAAGTCCCAGGGCCCCACCAATCTTCTGAAGCACTGGAGTGCCTCTCCAGAGGGAAAAGAGCTGGTTACAGGACCAGAAAATAACACTGCACTGCTCCTCTCAGCAAGAGCCACCTACTGACGGGGAGGTCACTCTGCACACCATTTTACTGCATCTACTGACTCATCATAAAGAGTGTGGTTGAATCTCACCCACAAACACCACCTACTGGCTCAGGGACTAAACAGGGCGTGTCATTAGCCAAACGAAAATCTAAAGGTAAGAAGTAACAGCTGATCCATATGGGAAGGAATCAGCGAAAGAACTCTGGAAGTATGAAGAATCAAATGGAAAGCACACCCCCCAAAGGGGAACACCAGCTCTCTAGCAATGGACATCAACCAAATTCAGAACACTAAAATGACAGAAGAAGAATTTCGAACATGGACTGTAAGAAAACTCAATGATATGCAAGAAAAAATGGATAACCAACAGAAAGAAACCACAAAAAGAAATCAGGACTTGGAAGAAAAATTCACTAAAGAAATTGAAATATTAAAGAAAAATCAAATCAAACTACTGGAAATGAAGAATTTATTCAAGGAATTACAAAACTCAGTGGAAAGCCTCAAGAACAGGGGAGAGCAAGCAGAAGAAAGAATCTCAGGGATTGAAGATAACACCTTTTGATTAAATAAGTCAGTCACAGAGATAGAGCAGAGAAATAAGAGAAAAGCCTACAAGAAATGTGGGATTATGTTAAGAGGCCTAATGTTAGAATCATAGGCATCCCTGAGGGTGAAGAAGAAAATACACAAGGGTTGGATAAGCTATTTGAGGATATAATAGAGGAAAATTTCCCAGGCCTTGCTAAAAATCTAGATATCTAGGTACAAGAAGCTCAAAGAAACCCTGGGTGATTCATCGCAAATAGGAAGACACTGCAACACACAGTCGTCAGAATGACCAAAAGGCCAAAGAGGCCCTCCTATGAGCTAAAGAATCAGGTAACCTACGAAAGAAAATGCATCAGAATAATGGCAGACTTCTCAACTGAGACCTTACAAGCAAGAAGAGACTGGGGCCCTATTCTCACTCTTCTCAAATGGACTAACACCCAGCCTAGAATCTTGTACCCTGCAAAACTAAGTTTTGTATACGAAGGAGAAATAAAGACCTTCTCAGACAGGCAAAGACTGAGGGAATTCATGAAGACAAGACTTGCCCTCCAGGAAGTTCTCAAAACAGTATTACACACAGATCAGCACAATAAACACTCATGAATGTAAAATCATCCAAAAGCTAAAGGTCAAAGGCCAGATACCACATTAGCTCAAGTGAGAAAACAAAGCAACAAAGTTCAACTCAACAGGATGAACAGAAATCTGCCTCACTTATCAATTCTCTCAATAAATGTGAATGGTTTGAACTGCCCACTAAAGAGACATAGGCTGGTTGAATGCATAAATATACAGAAGCCAAGTATCTACTGTCTTCAGGAAACACATCTAACCTGCAAGGATGCATTCAGGCTCAAGGTGAAGGGATGCAAAACAATATTTCAAGCTAACAGAAGTCAAAAGAAAGTTGGCATGGCAGTTCTGATTTCAGATAACTTAGTCTTCAAATCAACAAAAGTAATAGAATATAAAGAGGGTCACTATATAATGCAGAAGGGTACAATTCAACAAGAAGAGATAACATTTCTAAATATTTATGCGCCTAAGTCAGGTGCAGCCAGATTCAAAAAGCAAATCCTACTTGATCTAAACAAAATGATAAACAGCAAAACCATAATAGCCAGAGACTTCAACACCCCTCTGACAGAACAGGGCAGACTCCAAACAGAAAATAAACAAAGAAATAATGGACTTAAGCAGAATTCTAGAACAAATGGGCCTGACTGACATTTACAGAATGTTCTACTCAAAAAACACTGAATATATGTTTGTCTCATCAACTCATGGGACATTCTCTAAGATTGAGCATATCCTAGGCCACAAAGAGCTTGAGCCATCCTCTTAAGTGAAGTGTCACAAGAATGGAAGAATAGCCACCACATGTACTCGCCATCAAATTGGCACTAACTGATCAACACTAAGGTGCTCACATGGTAGAATATTCTTCAGGGATTGGGGGGATGGGAGTGGGTAAACTCACAAATAATGGATGCAGTGAGCATTGTAGGGGGGAAGGGCATGACTCAAATTATGGTTTGGGTGTGGCAAAGTCATAACATTTACCCAAGATGTTTGTACCTCCATAATATCCTGAAATAAAACAAAAAACAAAACAAAACAAAACAAAAAGAAAACACACAAAAAATTTAAAAAAATAGAAATTATACCATGCATCTTCTCAGATTACAATGGAATAAAATTAGAAATCAACTCCAACAGAAACTCTCATCTCTACACAAAGTCATGGGGAAACTAAACAACCTTCTGCTGAATGATTATTTCATTAAAGAGGAAATCAAGATGGAAATCAAAAGATTCTTTGAACTAAATTATAAAGGAGACACAAGTTATCAAAATCTGTGGGACACAGCTAAAGCAGTCCTGAGAGGAAAATTTATATCCATAAATGCCTACCTCCAAAAGACAGAAAGATCACAAATAAACAATCTAATGAATCATCTCAAAGAACTGGAAAAGGATGAGCAAACTGACCCCAAACCTAGAAGAAGAAAAGAAATAACAAAGATCAGAGCAGAACTAAATGAATTTTATAATAAAAAAACTATACGGAAGATTAATAAATAAAAAGTAGGTTCTTTGAAAAAATAAAATTGACACGCCTCTGGCTAGATTAATGAGAAACAAAAGAAAAACAAACTCTAATAAGCTCCATCAGGAATGAAAAAGGAGAAATTACAACTGAAGCCATGGAAATACAAAATATCATCTATGAATGCTATAAAAACTTCTATGTACATAAACTGGAAGATGTGGAGGAAATGGACAAATTCTTAGAAACACACAGCCTCCCTAGGCTCAATCAGGAAGAAATAGAATTCCTGAACAGACCAATGTCAAGTACCAAAATTGAAACAGCAATGAAAAACCTTCTCATAAAGAAAAGTCCTGGACCAGCTAGTTTCACAGCTGAATTTTACCAGACCTACAAAGAAGAACTGGTGCCTATCCTGCAGAAATTATTCCACAATGTCGAGAAGGAAGGAATCCTCCCCAACACATTTTATGAAGCCAACATCACCCTGATACCAAAACCAGGAAAAGATGCAACAAAAAAAGAAAACTACAGACCAATATCCCTTATGAATATAGATGTAAAAATTCTCAAGAAAATCCTAGCAAACTGAATTCAGGTGCTTATCAAAAAAATAATCCATCACGACCAAGTGGCTTCATCCCAGAGATGCAGGGATGGTTCAACATATGCAAATCTATAAATGTAATTCACCACATAAATAGAAGCAAACACAAAGACCATATGATCCTTTCAATAGATGCAAAAAAAGTATTCAACAAAGTTCAAAACTCTTTTATGATAAGAATGCTTAACAAAATAGGCACAGACGGGACTTACCTAAAAATGATACAAGACACCTAGAGAGTAAAGTAGAGTTGGCACTTGGTTTGCCCTTACTAAGAGTGAATTCACCCAACTTTTTCTAATGTTAATATTTTACATAATCATTGTACATTTGTCAAAACTAAGAAACTAACATGAGTCCAGTATTATTAACTAACCTACAGACTGTATTCAAATTTCACTAATCTTTCCAATAGTATATCCTTTTTCTATTTCAGGAGTCCTTCCAGGGTACACGTTGTATTAGTCATTGTGTCTCTTGAGTCTTCTCTAATTTGTAACAGTTTCTCAGTCCTTCTTTGTTTTTTGATGATATTGGCAGTTTTCAAGAGTATTCAGGTATTTTGTAGAATGTCCCTCAATTTGGTTATGTCTAATATTTTCTTCTTGATTATAGGTCTTTGGAGACAATAACACAGAGTTAAGTGCTCTTCTCATCCCATCATATTAGGGGTATATGATAACATGACTCACCACTGATGGTGCTAATCTTGATCATGTGGTTAAGGTGGTGCCTGCCATGTTTCTCTGTTGTAAAGTTACTATTTTCCCCTTTCCATAATCTATTCTTTGGAGGTGAGTCACTAAGTGCAGCCCATTGTCAAGGGGAGAGGAATTAAGCTCCATGCCCTTGAGAGGGAAATAGCTATTTATATTATTTGTAATTCTGTAATCCCCTTATCCCCCACTTACATATTCATTTTAAATAGTGACATTTGTGTCACTGACTTGATAGGGGCCTTCTGTGGCGGAGATCATTGGCAAGTGTATAGGATGAATGAGAGTAATAGCTCTAGTTCCTTTGGGACCGGAACAGCAATAAAGGCATTTGCTTGGCTGCTGCCTCCTTGTTAGTCTTTGGAAAGTGAACTTTAGAGTTGTCCTTCTCAAGGAAGAGAAGCATAGTGGATGCTTCCTGGGAGGAATATGTTTTCCACACTGATACTCCATGGTGAATATGAAAATGCTGCAGAGATAACTCAGATATATCTGTGAACAAAGCTTTGATATCTTTGGAGGATCTTGCCTTTGGTTTTCCTTAAAAAACCTCATATTGTAATAGATGGTACTGAAGGAAACCTAGACTGTCTACAGTGTTAGCCAAATAGGGTTCAGCATAGGGTTTAGTGTAGTTCTGCCTCTAACTCTGTTCTGCTTGCATGGAAGATCAGAGTAATAAGCATGGCTTTAAAGACTGCCTCTGGGCAGGAACTTCCAACTAAGTCACAGGCTGGAAGCCTGAGAATGAATTGTTTTTATAAGACCTTCATCTGCTCAACCCATTGTACATTAAATCATATGAGTTAGCAATAACAGTTTCCTATTATAAAATAGGAGTATTTGCACTTCCATAAATTCTTATTTAAAAGCTCAGATGTGGAATTTGGCAAGCCTGCAAATCTATATTAGAGTTCAAGGCCCTAATGTTTTTATTGTTTATGTGTAACAATCTTGGGTTTTCAGGACTGCAGCATGAGAAATGCAGTTACATAAAATTGAAACCCGAAAACCTTCATATCAGAACTTTACCTATTTATCCAACTTTATCTCTTGAGCTTGCAGCCTCTGATAAATGGAATGATGTATTGGTAGTTTACATACTTCCATTGATCCATAATTTATTGAATATCCTCTTTGTGCCAGGCACTATGCTATACTTTATATAAATTATCTCATTTAATCTTCAAAATAATCCTTTGAGTTAGGTGGCATTATCTCCATTTTACAAATGAGGAAACTGAGGCTCCAAGAGGTAAGACATTTGTTAGCAGAGTTCTCTCTCTCTCTCTCTCTCTCTCTGTCCCTTTTTGCCAGGAACTGAGCCCACATCTATAGGACCTGGCCTCTAGAAGCAATTTTTGGACAGAACCTTGCCTCCCTTGTCATTATTGATTGGGACCAGTGCTGAACATGTCACCCAATCTGAGCCAATCAGATTTTTCCTACTAGAAATTTGAAATTGGAATTCAAAGACTACAAGTCCCTGCTTGTGGCTGGAACACATAGACTTGGCAGATTTGGGGAGACAGATTCTAATAATGTGGTTGGAGAAGCATAAGAGGCAGAGAAAATGAGAACGAAGCTGCTGCAAAGGTAGAAGCAGAGGGGAGAGGCAGTCTTGGCAGCCTTCCAGCTCTTAATTTCTGGCCCATCTTGAGCTCTGGCTGTATTTCTACCCGAGTTCCATAAGATACCCCTATATCCTTATAATAAATGATTGATTTAAGCACAAACTAGCTCAATTTTGTCTGTATTACTTGCAATTAAGGAGTCTTAATTAATACAGCTATTAATAATATATGACAGAATTTGAACCCAGGTGTAATTCCAGGCTATGTTTGTAGCCACTATACTATATTGCCTCTCTAGATAAAGAATCGCTTAAATCATGGACAGTATATTAATTCTGGGTGAAAATATGAGAATTATGCTAATGATCCCTTATCATTAATTTATTTCAATGGTAAAGGAAGGATTTCACCAGTTTATACACCCACTCATATACAGATTTAAAGAAGCAAGACAACTGAACAAATTTTGATAGTGAGCTCACTGGCTCGACAGGAACTCTGCTGCATCAACAGCCTACTCTTATTATTATCATTATTGCACTCAGCAAGCTAGGCTATACAGGACCATATGCCCTGGAAGAGCTCCATATATTTTGCAAATCACATGTTTGGTTTTAGACCACTGACATGCAGTGAGTTCTGGGAATGTGGCAGATACTGGATATTCACCAAACCTGTTTCTCTTTCTCCTGGGCACAGAGTTTTATTACATTTCCCAGGCACCCTTGAAGTTAGTGTGGCCACGAGACCAGATTCTAGCCAGTGGAATGTAAGGAGGAAGATCTGAGCCACTTGCAGACCTGGCCCAAATAAACACCCAGTTCCCAACCTCTGTACTCTTTCCCCCAAGTCAACAATCTTGGAAGCCACATAATAAAGATGGAGGAGCTTCCAGGTGGAAGGAGCCTAGGTGCTTTAATTACTTAGAACCAACCACTAAGTGGGGGCATCCATTTAAGTGAGCAAAAAGCACATTTCAATTTTGTTAAGCTATTAATACTTTGAAGTTTATGTGGTACAGCAGTTAGTATTACCTTAACAGGGATTATCTCTTCAGTTTATGACTAATTAGCACACATCCCAAGGCAGAACTTTATTAATGAATACATCTTATAAACAGAGAAGGTTCTTCAGTGCTGACAGGTCATGTTTAGAATCTTTCCTTTTAACTCTTGACTATATGCCAGGTCTGCCATGGAAATAGGATGACTCTGGTGGTTTAACATCCTGAGAATTTGAAGTTATGAAAGAGACCAGTGTTTCCAGGCTTTAATTGATGAATCACATTTCCAGCTATCAGCATGGCAAGGAAAAATTATTTCTTAGTTTCTAACAGACATTGTTACCATAGAAGAGAAACTCCCCCATGCCAGGATTAGTTGTTTTTGCAAGGATGTGTTTTCTTCAAAGGCTTCACTTCAGAGTTCAGGCCATAAATAGGTAAGCAGAGATAGCTAAATCCGATCAGTACCCAACAAACCCTGAGATGGGGATAGCGGAGCAATTCTGTGGCTAATACATTTAATTATGTAGATTAACATTCCAGATAGTTTAGGCCACGTATGGATTATTTTTGTTGCTGTTATTATTGTTATTAATTTATATTTTACACATTGAAGACCAATGAGCTCAATTGCAGTAGGCTATCAGTCTAGCAAGGAACACCCCTTTCTTTTCTGTCTACTGTTTCCTTAATGCAGTGTCAGAATATACCTGAGTTGTTGCCTGAATTGCACCAACTCACTGGGAAAGCGCAGCTCCCTGCTTTACTCCATCCTGATATCCTTGGTCTGATTAGGAAACTCCAAACAAAACTGGGGAGAAACGGTGGGTCTCATACTTTGGAATACATTATCTCAGGTGGCATTAGATAGCCGAGACTGAAGTAGACCTAGAATGAGAGTCTAGTTGACCTCCTACGGGAGGGAGCAGAGATCAGGGCTAAAAACCTGGGATCACAGTTCAAGAGCCATTGCTCCAATGTAGCTGATTAGACCTGACAATTCTGAGACTAAAGAATAAAAATCCAGGAATGTAGGCACGCAGACTTCAGGGATCCAGGCACTCAGTCACAGGGGGCTGTGGATGCAGGGAAGTGGACGGGAAGCCTGTCACTGGGGCTGAGCCTCCTCTGCTTCCCCAGCACCTTGTATGTACCCCTAGTTTTTATCTGAAGGTGCTGATTGTTGCTGTTTCCTTCTGGAGACTGTGAGCTCTATGAGGGCCTGGACCCCTTCATGAAAGTCAATTTTAAAATATGTTGATGCCTGGTGCAAAACAACTCAGTAGAGAAGAAGGAGTCTTTTCAACAAATGGTACTGGGAAAATTGAACATCCCTAAGCAAAACAAAAAAAAAAAAAAGAAAGAAAGAAAGAAAGAAAGAAAGAAAGAAAGAATTCACATCTTTCACACTATTTTCTATATTACAATTTGGTACTTTTTTATACACTGCTATTATTTCTAACAGCCTGTTCCAAACAATCAATATTTGCTGATATTCATACATATTAGATTGTCAAACTCTTGTTCATAAATTATTTGATTGTGTGTGTGTGTGTATAAATCTTTGTAGCTAACTAGATTGGAACCCTCTTGTGGGAAGAAGTGTTTTGTTTTTAAATTTTTTACACAGATCTTCTGGCATGGTGCTCTCTATAAAAACAGGTATACACATTTAAGATGAACCACATCTTAGGACAGGGGTGGGGAAACTTTTCATGTTGGAAGGCTTCATTAATTTAGCTATACTCAAGGCCACATTAAGGAAACTTCAATTAGATATACTTAAAAATGTACATTATTTTGTAAAAATCTAACTACTATGTGCTTAATAATTTCAAAAAATGAAAATTATCTGTTAATTGTAAAGTTAACTAATCTCTTAATGACTTTGCTGTGTCTGCTTTTTGTTGGAAAGCATTTGAATATTTGGTTGCAGCATGGAGGTCCACAGTTTCAGTTGATCCTCTAGATAGGTATCAGTCATTTGTGCCCTTATGGGCATCTTGATTTGGGTTAGGTAGGAGAATGTCAATTCACAACAATAAGTGGTTGAAAAACAAGAAAGCATTTTTCAGGCATGTTGTCAAAGGTGTGGGTATTCTACTGCATTTTTTCCATATTTCAATTGGATCTTTCTTAACATCAAATAATAACTTTAATGTCGTCTACTGAGAGCTCAATCAATTCCACCTGTAGTTCTTTAGGTGCCTTGGTGATATCAGCTATGTGAGGCTGAAATGCTAATTAGAGTGTGATGTCATGATTCTCAAAGACAGTGAAATTTTCATTGTATTCTCCAATTAATAGGCCTATAACAGCTGTGTATTCTTTAAATGATTCGCATATATCATCCTGCTCATTGATGACCTTTGCTAACGGGGGAAAATGTTCATCCGAAATATCCTTTTGAAGAAGTGTTTTGAAAAAAGATAGCGTTTTTTGAAATGCTTCAATTTTTTGCCGCATGTCATATATACATTTAGTTTTACCTTGGAAAGAAATATTTAAGTTATTTTGATTTGACATGCTATCACACAGAAATGCTGCATTCCTATAGAAATCTTCTTTCAATAACTCACAATGCTGATTCTGTTCTTCATAAAATTTAACTGTTCGTGTAGAGATAAAATTTTAGCTAACACCTGTTCCTGCGATAGCCAACAAACGTTAGCGTAATAAGGCAAATCCACACTGAATATCTCATCCTTCAACTTTCACATGTTAATGAAACTAAGGATGCTGTATTGCATTTGCATGAAAATAGTTAGCAATACTTATAACTTTTTGCAAAGTGTCACTTAAAATAGTAGCTTTAGCACAGAGATTTTGCTGATGCAATATACAATGATAAGAAATGAGAGCATCTGAATCTGTTAATACTTCTTTTATCTGTTCAATAAACCCTTCATGTTTTTCTGTCATAGAAGGTGCACCATCTGTACATACACTCACTAAATTTACCAAATTCAGTCCAACTTCATGACATTTATCTTGAAAGTTGTTGAAGATATCTATTCCCCGCGTTCTGTTCCCAAGAGTGCCCAAAGCAAATAACTCTTTGTAGCAAAGAAAATTTTCTGTCATGATCCAAATGAAGTATAAAACCTGCACCAAGTCAGTAGTGTTAGTTGATTAATCCAAAGAGATTGAATAACATACACTTTCCTTTTGACGTATTGCATGAAGTTGTTCTGTTAAGTTGAAGGCTAATTCATGCTACTGATCAGTTATGGTTCTCCTTGAAAGAGGCAGTTGTTTGTACTTTGAAACGTTATCTGGGTCTAAGCATCCTACAACTTCAACAACACATTCTTTCGCAATTTCTATATTACTGGATGGCTTCCCTTTTTTTTCGAGTATATAGGCTACTTTATAAGTTGCTTCAGTGGCACTATTTCCAGGTCTTATTGCTGCTTGAAAGAATTGTCTTTGCTTTTGCTTTTCATCTTTTAATTTCTATAATACAACCTTTCATGCCTCTCCCTCTAATTTAAAATATTTGTGGTTTAAATATTTAAAATATTTATTAGTGTTATAATGCTGTTGAACATTGAATTTCTTTAATGTTGATACTGCAGTATCACAAAGCAGGCAAATCATCTTATCTTTAGCACAACCAAGATAATATTGCAATTCCCAATCCTCATTAAAAAATTTGTTTTCTTCCTTCAGCATTCTCTTGGTCTTCTCTGATATGATGGGCTGTTAAGCAGACAGAATTAAAAAATACTGTTGAGCTGTGCAACTATTCACAAATTCTACTTCAAAGAGAAACACAGTACACCACTGTCAAATGTTCATAACAGGCTGGCGTACTCGACCCCCATAAACTCACCAACCAGCCTGGTTTGGTAGTGGCGCCAGTCAGGAGGGGGAAGTTAGAACTAAATTACGAGCGTAGCAGCCATCAGTTTAGCCTTTCTGGCTTACTAGTGTTCTAATGTGCTGATCAATCTGGGAGGATTATTTCATTGAAACTTATTTTATTCTTTGGTATTTTAAATAAGATCATTTTAAAAATAAAATAAAATTATAAAACATATTAATAAAAATAAAAGGATTTATTCTGTAAAATTTGGATTCAGTCAAAAGGCCACACTGAAGGAACTAGAAAGCCACATGTGGCCTTAAAGTTCCAGGTTCCCCACCCCTACCTTATGAGATAAAGTTCTCCCCTGTGCTCCTACTCATTTTACAAATGATAAAACCAAGGCCCAGAGCCAGAAATACCGTTATTGCTCACTCTCTTATATAGTTTTCATGTGTACATTCATTCCAAATCATGGATTACGAAGGCGTTCATATCAGAGAGTATTAGACCTAGAAGGTGTCTTCAAGGTCAGGTCACACAGATAGTTGATTCCAGAGCCATGAAAATACATGTCTCCCAACTCCCAGTCTGGTACTTCTTCTGTGACTGGAGGCTCTTTCTGTGGGTGGTTCTATTAATAGTCACTGATGACTGATTGATTGTGGATCTCTTTACAATGGGTGACAATTATTTCTGGCAAGATAACTTATTGCCCCAAATAGGAAACTTGTAATGCAGCCCAAGGCCACTTGTTGACTTATCTGTTCAAATTGTTTTTACTAGTGATGGAAATTTTCAGAGGGATATTTGGAGGTTTGATGGGCCTATGCTGTTCTCTTTCCTTTTAAAACCCAGGCAGGTTTCAGCAGCAATCATTCCTGGGATTATTGGCTTCCAGAACTCTGGCCTGGCACATTCTGAACTCCAAGTATGTGCACGTCTGTGGCCTCCTGTCAGGTGGCATATAGGGCTCCCTGCTGTGGGAACAAAGACTCCTTAAATTTACATTTACCAGTGTGCCTTATTCCAAGCACCCCATCATGACGCTTCCCTGGAGGGTTTTTTCCCCAGGTTTTAATGGTGAAAGAAAAGTGAGGCTAAGTACTTACAGGATTTAGAATGTACCAAACTTTCACTGGTACTCAGATGCTTTTATACAAATCAATTTTCCATTTGCCTAGGGCCTAAAGCTCTTCCCTCCTGGATCAAGCTCTCTACTACAGCACTTACAGTGAAAGATCAGTTCAATTAAAATAAAAAACTAAACATCAAAAGGGTGCTCTGTGTGTGTGTGTGTGTGTGTGTGTGTGTTATGAACAGTGAATTAACTTGCTGAGGATAATCCAAAGCAACTCTATATTGACTCATGTGTGTGAAATTTATATTAGCAAACTAATCAGGTGTAAACAGTTTAATTGGACAACTTAATCAAGAAAGACACAATCTCAAATTGAAGTTATGCTTAGCTCGCAAATGAATGTGGTGTTTTTCTTTGCACTGGTGTCTAAGACAAAAGAAATGAGTTTCAAATGTAAACCTTCTTCCCACTTCTCTCCCAACTCCCCCACGAAAGGATTCTTGCCTGCAGGATCAGCTTCTGGTAGAGGTGGGAGGGGAGCTGGGGTAATGACAGGACGGGTAAAAGAAAGAAACCAGAGAGATTTAATTGATCTACATAACATAGAATTAAGACAGAGAGAGAAGAGACAATATTAGAGCTTAAATAGACTGAATTGGGGAAAATTTTGGAGAACTTGGAGTGAGGGCAGAAAAACACTTTAGAGCAGATACCATGTACATGATAAAAGTGCGTGGGATAGGAAACAAGCATGTCAAATCATTTTTGTTTTTCATTACTTCCCATTTAGTGCTTTCTAAGAGACTTCAGTAAAAATCTATATTTCTCCCCAATTATTTTGGATACCAGACTAAACTTTCAATGTGCAACCATGGAAAGACAGAGTCAGTAGATAGTTGAGACTTACACGGTGTACATACTGAATGCTACACAGCAGGCATTTTCAACATGAGCTCTCATGTATACACCCATATGCTTTTATGTACACACACATTATTTAGACTAATCAGTTATCTAAAGATAATGTTCGGATACTCAAGGGGAATTGACAAGTGAGAATGAATGTGTTGGAGCAAGAACATTCTCTCTACTGGTAGAAAAAAAATCAAAATACCACCTCTACACAAAGTCTCAGCAACAAAAGACAGAATTCTTGTGTAGTATCACAAGTGTAGATAGGATATTTATTTATGACAACAAGATAGACTTAGAGAACCTCAGAGAGAGAAAAATGTGCATCACAAACATGGACCTTCTAACTCATTTCATGCTCTTTTGAGAACAAAGAGAGCAACACTACATTTATGTATAATTCCTATAATAAAGAATCTATTTCATGTATTTGGTTAGTTATGCATCTAGAAAGTTCTACGGCAGTGATCTTAATCATTGGTTGGGTCAAGAACATCTTTGAGATTTAGGTGGAAGCTGTGGGCCCATCCTAGAAAAAAGCAAGTACATAACAAACACTTATTGCTTGCAATTTTACAGGTTTATGGATCCTCCTAGAGTGTGGATAAAAACTCCTACATCTTTCTAGAACACCAAAAGCCTGCAACAGGGATGTCCTTATCTTGTCATGAGACATAAGCTGGCAAAGCAATGAAATTCTTCTTTTCTTATAACCATATTATTATACACAAGACAGAAGAGAACTGCTCACCCAGTTCTCACAAATGTTACTGTGACATGTAAAATAAGGGTATAGTATACTGACGGTATAGTACATTGATACAGTATATTGATCAGTGATATAGTATATTTAGCCAAAGAAAGACTTCTTAGCACTCTAAGTAAATGTACAATTGTCCTCTAGCTTTGAGATCAATAGCCCAGGCCTTTCCGTAATCAGCAACTTACAGTAAAGGGGTAGGAGCAGAGAAGCTGGTATTTACTAGACTTGGAGAAATCATGTGCCCGTAGCAGTAATAGAAATAGTTCTAAGAGAGAAAAGAAAAGTTTGAACACAAGAACAAAATCAAGGCTTCTCAGCACTCTAAGTAATTGGAAAAATACATAAGTAAACAAAACATGCAGTCCTTCCCTACCGTACACATGAAAAGGAAATAAGCCAAAAATCATGAAATAACTGTTGTGCATCTTTAGAGCTGCAGTTCGTTATTTCACTGGAGGTTTTAAGCGCATATCTCTTAGCTGCATTGCCTTAGGGAACACATAAACAAACTCTAGGGTTATGGACCAAACTACAAATCAGCAGCAGGCTTAGATTTTTCCAACTGAATTTAACACAGAAGCTTTTTCAATGAAAAAATTTTTAAGTCTTCATAAAGTTGAAATGTATAGTCTTCTTTTCAGAATGTATTTCTTGAGTTCAATTGTGGAGTCATGACTGTAATTTGTTGTGTTATCTATTGGCTCTACCACCAGAAAATATTTGTCACAGGATTTAAATAGAATACTGTATATAAAGGTTTTAGCACAGCATCTGGCATATAGAAAGAGCTTAATAAATAGCCATGTTAGGAGGCTTACCTTATGTAGCAGGGCCCTTCTTTGCAGCAGATGCAGGTACCACTGCAGAGGATTTTTGGTGGTCTGGCTGCCCAAAACAGCCCCTGCTCCATGGCTGAAGCAAAGAAATCACTGAATTTCAATGCTTGACTTATTCATACTTCTTGGTGTCTGGTCATAGCAGGAAGCACACAAAATGGTAGCAATGTCCTGCAGCTCCTCATCCCTGGTTGAGAGAACCGGTTTATATACCCCCTTAATATCACCTGCTGTGTGTTTTCGCATGACTAATTTCACATTCAGTCCCTTCCAAGCAGGAGATAGACAGCATAGGGAGTCTGTCTGGACACTGTCATCATACTCACCTGTTGTTGCTCCCCTTACTTTTCCTTTCAGAGGGGGCGCAGTGGAAGGGAGTTGGCAGGTATGTAGCCTTGAGCATGCCAGCTCTGTAGCCTTGAGCATGCCAGCTCTGAAGGCCCATGGACTGAAGCACTTACTCCCAACTGCAAGTGCTGGACCTCACCAATCTACTCTGGTTCAGCAGGTAAGTTAATTGTCATCATTGTTGTCATTATCACCATCATCTGAAAGTTGTAGAATGTATTTTCCTTTTTGAAATCCTCTAACATATTATCCCTGACCCACCTTTCCCCCTTCATCTTCCACTGCTACCTTCCTCACACCTTTGGTTCAGCCACTTTAGATATCATCTATCCTCTCAAATTGCAGTTCAAGCCTCCACTTCTTTCCTGACTCTAGACTGCCTACTTATTAACTCCACCTGGATGGAGAATATGTGACCTTAAACTCATCATGCCCAAAATGAAACTCCTGATTTGTCTTTAGTGTTGTATAAGGTTCAGCTTATTTTCCGGAAAAGTGAAGCGTCTGTTCTGCTTTACTCATGTCCTGTGCAGGTCAGCAAGTTCAGCCTTAGAAATGCAGTGTGAGTCTTGTTCAATATGAGAACTTTCCCCAGTTGGAGCAGCGTGGACTGGTCTCCATTCTGTGTCACTTATCTGGAATGCGCCTCCTTCATTGCATAGCCAAATCTGGATTATTCATTATGGCCCAGTTTTGATGTCATGTCATTCATTGATTTCTCAAATAGTTATTTCAGTGCCTATTCTGCTCCAAGGGCTGTGTGAGAAGCTGGGACTGTACCTGTGAATCAGATAAGCAAGGTCCTGGCCCTCAGAAACTATGTACAGACAGCCCCCAATTTATGATGGTTAGACTTACGATTTTTTGACTTTATGATAGCACAAAAGTGACATGCATTCAGTAGAAACTGTACTTCAAATGTTGATCTTTTCTTGGGATGGCAATATGCAGTAGGATACTCCCTTGGGATGCTGGGCAGCAGCAGAGAGCTGCAGCTCCCAGCCAGCCACATGACATGAGAGTAAACAGCTGATACTCCACAGTGCAAGTACTGTATTCAATAAATTATGTGAGATGGTCAATACTTTATTATAAAATAAGCTTTGTGTTAGATGCTTTGGCTAACTGTAGGCTAATGTAAGTGTTCTGAGCACATTTAAGATAGGCTAGGCTAAGCTATGATGTTCAGTAAGTTAGGTACATTGAATGTATTTTTAACTTCTGTGGTATTTCAACTTATGATGGGTTTATCAGGACATAACTCCAGTGTAAGTCAAGGAGCATCTGTACACTAAGGTAGGGAGATTTTTACAATAAATAGTAAACTAATGAATGAAATAAGCTAATAAATAAAACTATCCCAGATCATGAAAAGCAATAAAGTTCTATGTTAAAGAACTTCCCAGAGTTATCCTCGACCAAAGTCAGGGGTTTCATTTTTAGGTATATGACCCCACCGTGTTACTCCTGGCCTCTTGTCACTCTTGATTTGCCTTTCTTATTTTCCATGGTTGAATTCCTCCAACCCCTGACATCTAATCATAGGGAGGTCAGGCAAGGCCTCTCTGACCTCACCCCCATTATACCCTCCCACGGCACCCTGTATTTTTCCTTCACAGCATTTCGCCAACTTGAAGTCACTTAATTTGTTATTGTATACATAATAATTTGTTTAAGGCCTGTCACCAGTGCTAGTCTCTAATCTTAGTGAAGATAGGGATTGTGTTCCTAACTGTATCCCCTGGGCCAAGTAAAGTACCTGAAGCAAAGTAAATGCCCGGTAAATACAGTGTGACTGACTGACTAATTGACTTAAGTTTTCATGTCATGAAATAGTGAAGAGAGCTGGTGGCACTGACCGTCGCAAGAATATACTTCTGTTCTACAGATCATGTCTAAGCTCTGTAGTGATCTTTCATCAATTCCTAAAATCCAATTACTTAGAAGACCAGGCACATACATAGGCTTCCAACAAGTAGGGTTTGTAGGGTGTCTGTGCTTAGATACCGCAGTCTTGTCACTATCAAATTTTTGGCTACTTCCTTCAAATTCTCTTTTTAAAAGAGTACTGTCCCTGTCTTCTCCTGTGTTTACAAGAGTTCCCGTCATCTGCTGTAATTAGTTCCAAGGCTTTGGGGATTTTTTTATTTTTGGAATTCGTCCAACCCAGCAGAACACAAAGAACAAATTTATACTCCTCCGCCTTGGGCAAAACTGTGAAATGGAAAAACTTCATTGTTGATGCTGCTTCCCAAGCCCACCCTGCCAGCTGTCTCTCTTTTCTGGGCTCCCCCTCCACCCTGGGATCATCTCTCCACTGCCAGCCCCAGATGACCAGCTCCCTCATTCTGAGCCTTGCCTGTCTCTTCCTCCACATCCCCTATTTTAGTGCCTCCTCTAGAGCTCTCTACTCCAGAGAGCTCCAACCCCCAAAGTTGTCCATGGCCACTAAGTGCCAAGATGTTGCCCATCTCAGGATAGTAAGTGTGCCATTCTGTGAGGTCTCTCAGACGGGCAGAATTTAACCCAAATAACTGATTCCATTGGTAGGAGTGTCAGGTTTCTAGGATAAAGAAGGAGAGATATGGGGACAGTTGGAACCCTGCAGGAGTCAGGACGGAATAGGGGAAACATTTCAGAGGCATCGGAACCTGAGGGACTTGCAGTGGTGGGAACCCTAGTGTAATGACGCTTGGAGCAGATAACTTTTATTTTCCTTTTTTTGAGATAGGGTCTTACTTACTCTCTTGCCCTGGGTAGAGTGCAGTGGTGTCATTGTAACTCACTGCAACCTCAAACTCCTGGGCTCAAATGATCTTCCTGCCTCAGCCTCCCAGGTAGCTGGGACTACAGGTGCTTGTCAACTCGCAGCTAATTTTTTCTATTTTTAGTAGAGACAGAGTCTCACTCTTGCTCAGGCTGGTCTCGAACTCCTGAGTTGAAACAATCCTCCTGCCTCAGCCTCCCAGAGTGCTAGGATTACAGGCATGAGCCACCACGCCCGGCCAGATAACTTTTTTAATACTCTCCTGTATATAAAAAATTATTAATATTTGTAGTAAATAGCTTTAAGTTAGCCCGTCATTGTTATTTATTCTATAGTAAACATTTATCCTCATGGAATTTAATTCAGAGAACTCCTTAGAGTTTCCTAGTGGTTCAGAATCATTTGAGCCATACACTTTGGGTATGATTCATGTTTTCAACCCCTGTTGAAGTACATATTCTCTCATCGAGACAATAGATTCAGAGTAAACAGTGATATCACAGTGATTGAAAAGACAAAGGAACAGAACTTGAGCCACTTCAGCTCTGACACTCTGGGGGTTACTTTGGAATGTTAATCTGCTGACCATATAAAATAGGAAAACAGAGTGGCTGGAGTGGTCATTTAAAAACCCTGCCCAGCTGATGTGATCCAGGGGCCCCTCTCTGGTTTACAACGTGCATCAGAGGCCACTGTGGCTTTCACATATATTGTTAAAACTCAACAGTAACCACGCAGTAATTGTTTAGAAATTCTTAGACCAACGAAAGATATTTGGGGGTGAAGTATTTTACCACCAGCATTGCTTGGAATTCTCTAGGCTTGACAATAATGAAATGCAGATGAACATTTATTGAGTTTTATTATAGTTTTTAAATTCTCTACCGACTGTGTACCTTTCCTTGCTGGTACTCAGAGCAGATTACACCATGGTTGCCCTGGGTGTTCACTGCAGCTAAGTTCAGATCCACACTGTGTCATTTTCTGTGTGATCTTGAACAAATTTATATATATATATTTATTTTTAAAGTTAATGTTGGCCGGGCGCGGTGGCTCACGCCTGTAATCCTAGCACTTGGGAGGCCGAGGCGGGCAGATTGTTTGAGCTCAGGAGTTCGAGGCCAGCCTGAGCAAGAGCGAGACCCCGTCTCTACTAAAAATAGAAAGATATTATCTGGCCAACTAAAAATATATATAGAAAAAATTAGCTGGGCATGGTGGCACATGCCTGTAATCCCAGCTACTCGGGAGGCTGAGGCAGAAGGATGGCTTGAGCCCAGGAGTTTGAGGTTGCTGTGAGCTAGGCTGACGCCACGGCACTCACTCTAGCCCGGGCAACAAAGCGAGACTCTGTCTCAAAAAAAAAATAAATAAATAAATAAATAAATAAATAAATAAAGTTAATATCTGTCATTATTGAGTGCTTACAATGTGCTGAGAGCACGTTAATGGCTTTGCAGACACTGCCTCGTTTAATACTCACAACAACCCTATTAGGTGGGTACTTTCATTCTCTCTAGTTTGCAGATGAGGAAACTGGGACTCAGAGAAGTTAAACAATTTGCTAGATGTTTCCTCAATGAGAAAGTTGCAGGCCTGAGACTTGAATTTAGGACGATTGGACTTCAAATCATAGGCATTCAATCTAACCTCTTCATGCGTCACTTCCGTCATCCATGAATGGGGATAGTAATATGTAGCTCACACATACTTCTCCCTTACCTGGCCCCTGCCTTTCTCACAGCTTCATTTCCAGATTGCCCCCATCTCCACTTGGCCCTCTCCTACTCACTTTTGAAGACTCAGCCCAGACATTGTTCCCGGGCAGCATTTCTCCACCCCTTCCCTTGCCAGTACCCAAGCCTGGGCTATGCAGCCCCCTACCCTGTACTCCCATAGTGCCCTGCACACGACTCTGGTCCAGCACCTCCATGGCCAATGGAAATGGCCTATGTGTCTGTCCCCACAGCCACCCTGCATGCTTCTGGAGAGACTTTGTCTTCATCTTTATGTTACTAACATGTAGCACTGTGCCTGGAACATAGAGGAAGCTCAAGAAATGTTTCAGAACAATTTAGAAAAACTGGAACTCAGATCTGGCAGGACACCTGAAGGCCAACTAGCTCACACACCCATCATATGCTTGGCTCTCTCTGCAGTGTGTTGCGCCCCTGTTCCTGGAGACTCATTACTTCTCAAGACAGACCAATGAACAGGTAGAATTATGAGACAGGGCTCTGTATATTGATGATCTTCATCTTATGTCTTTGTACCCTATAGAATTAGCCTTTTTTGTACTATTGATCATTCATCTGAAGGGCATTTTCCAGTCTTGCAAACAAATGTATTTGACCAGTCCATAAGTGATGTCATTTTCTATTTTAGTGAATAGAAAACCAAGAGGATTAAGGATCCTCGCTCTTAACAACGAGCTGGCTATACTCAAGATTTTAGTACCAATTAATCAACAACCACTGAAAGAGCCACCTGTGTATTATGACAATTATGAATTTGGGTGTGGGAGAAGATCATGAGGGTAGTGTATGTGGATGAACAGGAGGAGGGTTTCCTCCTTCTAACTTATAGATCCCCGACTAGAGGCCATCTTTACCTAAGGAAGGGCCTTTAACAGTTGGTACCTACCACAAAGTTCCTTTGGGCAAAGTGTCCCTGAATTTTCATTAGTTTAGATTTCATTAGTCTGAGTTTTCATTAGTTCAGAGCAAGCTACTCTCAGCATTGCCTGTGGACTTTGGCAGTTAGGAGTTAATTTGACATTTGTCTTTTGTTTTTAACCCACTTGGGATGAATGGCACCATTTTAGATATTTTCATGTTAGATGCCTAACAGTGAGATGGCCAGACAACCCCCTCCACAAATGGCTGTCACTACCTCATTTGTAAGCTAGGTTAAAAATCAGTACAGCAAGAGTTTGAAGGAAGCAGATCTGGTCCCGGGTTCCTCCCCGTATATCCCCAGGGAACCAGATGTTCAGGCTGATAACCTTTGGGTGTGATCAGCAGCCCTTCTCCAGCCCATTCCTCTTTCTTCTTCTCATTGTCATGTTTGCTTTGCTGTGTTTGCCCATAGAGCTGTGTGTATTGAGCAAACTTTCTAGCTGTGTGTATTGAGCAAACCTGTATTTGCCCTGCTCTGTTTCATGCTGAAGGACTGTTTACATTCTAGCCCTTAGTACTTGGGACTTGAAATGGATATGAGCCCTGGGCCTCTGGGATGCACAAGCTGGTATTTTCCATGGTCAGAAAATACAGCAATTCTTATAGTCCAGAGCCAGAGTGAGAACATCTCCTGGATTTTCGATGTTGTCTTCTCCTAGTGGGCAACCAGGAACCCTAAGACACTGACATAAAATACTTTCTTTCAAAATAACCATAAGGAATGGGCCTCACCAATCCCAAAGCAAAGAGCCCATCAGGGCTAATATAACTTCTTCCATCACCACACAAGAGAGACTCCTGGTTCTGCCACTTACTGTGATTCCCTGGAAAGTTCCTGCATCTCTCTGTGCTTCAGTTTTTCCATCTCTAAAACGGGGCTAATAATACTTGCTTTTTGGGTTGTTGTGATTAGTAAATAAACCAATAAAGATAAAGCACTTAGCTGAGCAGCTGGCACATAGTAGATACTTAACAAAGTATGATCATTGTTATTAATATATTTATATTGGCTATGATACTTCTAATTTAAAATTTCTCCTTAGCACTATTTTCCTCTTTCTTTCTGTTATTCTTCTGCTATTGCAGTGATCAGTTGGCTATTTAGAATATAAAATCTTCTTTGTTGTACTGTAAAAAAAATATTGCTGTTATAAGTTTGAATATGCAATACTACCGTTAGACAAAAATCTTCCTATAGCAAATTGCCGACATCTTTATATTGCCGGGGAATGCAAACTCATACACAACATGAAGGATAATAGTTTTAAAATTTGATTTCTTCCCTTTTGTTTCAGAGGATTTATGTTCCTTCCAGAGGCCAGCATTGCATTTAGATTCAGCAATATTGATTCTGACGTTTCTATTTCAGAGAGGGGTATGTACAGTTACTTCACCTCAATAAGCCTCAGCTTCTTCATCTGTGAAATGGATATCTGAGTTTCTACTGATAGGGGTGTGGTGAAGTTTTTTTTAAAAATAAGACAAGTGATGTGTTTATCGAGTGTCTGGCACGTGGCATGCTTTAAGTCAGTGTTAGCTACAATCATTACTAATAAAATTTGTACTTTGACCAATCTACTCAACTCACTTTTCCTTTTTCGTAGACTAAGGGGTAGTCTACGAATGAATTTTGCATGCATTTGACTAGTGATGTATGAGAAAAGTTCCTGAATATTTCTGGGCCTTATTTATGCTTTTAAGTATTTGTTATTAGTAATAAGCTAGGGAATCTCTGTATGAATCAGAGAAGCAGAGAAAATAAGTCTGAAAAATGGGAAGAACAAAGCAAAATGAGGAACAGAGTGACACAGGGAGATGGACGGTCCAGTGCTTTGTGGTTCCAATTCCTTCCAGAGGCTGGAATACATGTTTCATGTCTGACCACAGGATCAGTGCTAGCTATCTAAGTATGCTAGCTCGAGGTACTTTATGTTACTTGCAACTAAACAGACCTAATATAGTTAACATCATTAAATGGTTAGTAATTATCATAAAATTTAAATTAAGTTATTTTTTCCAATATTCATGGCAGAGTTATAAATTATCCATGGAACATCAGACCTCCATGCAATAAAAGTTAAAAGACACCAATATGGGATTTTAGAATTAGAAAAAGTCTCAGGACTTACCGAGTCCAGTATTTTCTGAAGCATGGTATGTCTACCACAGGTGGTATCTGAGATCATTTTATGTTATTTTATCATTTTATGGGTGAATAGTTTAAAATATTTAATAGTTCTTTTAATGCTTATTAGAAAAATAATAAGCACATCAAACTTGTTATTTCATGAATATTATTGCTTAGGACAAGGCTAAATATAAGTTAAAAAAAACCAATTTGTGTTTCCAGTATTTATGGAGAAGGCTGTATCAGACTCATCATTCTGTGGATGACAATTACAAACTCTGGATAAAATATTTTTAAAAACAACTGTTTGAAGGCCCCAGAAAGTGGGTAAAAGGCAGGTATAAATTGGAGAGAGTTTGACTCTTGAAAGAGTCGTCTCACTCCATATTGGGTGAGATCCAAATGTATATGATATTCCACCTGAGGGCTTTGTCTAGCCTGAGCAACACTCAGAGGACAAAGCTCCAGCAGAAAAGCACAATTTTATTGGCCTTAAAAATCAGATGACAGAGTTCAGAGCTTACAGAGTACCACGAAATTGAGGTTGGAAATTTTGGAAAGGAAGGAACCACAGAAAGGGATCCTCAAATCTGCAAATAAAATCCCCTCAAATCCTTGGCTCTCTCCTGACCTGTGAGTGTTTAGGGAAAACACCAAGTTGTCCAGGGAGGATATAAGAGCTGGAAAGCTGAACGAGCTAAACAGAGTTTTCAGCAACTGCTTACCACAAGGAAGACAGATTTTGGAGTTTGAGTCCCACAAAGTCAGAAAGGCATGGAAAAAATTTTGGGCTTTCCATCAGAATCTCAGAAAGGCAATGATTTGGAATAAAGATCACATGCTAAGAGTAAGGGAATTGACCTAGGATTAAGTGCAAAACCAAAATGGACATGCTGAACAAAGACCAAAACCCAAACTCCAAAATGCAAAGGTAAACTACTAGTAATTTAACTTTTTGCTAGAACAAAACACTCTTCAAAAAGAGGTAATAAAACCCAGAACTTCTACAACATATTATCCATAATGACCAGTGTACATGAAAAATTAGACATGTAAAAACAAAACAGGGAAATGTGACCCATAGTAAGTTAAAGAATCAATAAATACAAACCAACCCTCAGATGATTCAGATGTTGGAATGAGTAGACAAGGACTTTAAAGAAGTCTTTATAAATGCATTCAAGGAACTTAAAATATGATCATAATGAATAAATAGAAGAGCAGCAGAGAAATAAAACTTTAAAAAAAGGGAACCAAATGAAAGTTCTATAATTAAAAAGAGAAATATCTCACATTTTAAAGTTTACAGGGTAAGATCTTAGTAACTGCACAGTTAGTAAAGTTTTAGATAGATCAATAGAAAAATTGAATCTGAAGAATAGAGAAAAAAGCAGGTGGAATAAAAATAAACAGAGTCTCAGTGAGGTGTGAAACAATACCAAATAGAAAATTATTTACAAACACATTGGCAGAAGGATGTCCAGGATAGGCAAATTCATATAGAGAGAAGGTAGGTTACTGGCTGCCTACAGCTGGAGTGTGGAGAAGGAAAATGGGAAGTGACTGCTAATGGGTAAATGACCTCTTCTTGTGGTGATGAAATGTTGTAAAATTAAAGTGTGATGTACACATCTGTGAATAGACTAAAAACTATTGAATTGTGCATTTTAAAGATGTGAATTTTATGGTATGTGAATTAAATCTCTCTATAATGCTATTAAAAATACTGGCTGAAAGTTTTTCAAATTGTGTCAGCCACAGATCCAAAAGGCTTAGCAAACCTCAAGCAGGATAAATACAAAGGAAAGCACTGCTAAAAACAAAAGATAAAGAGAAGAGAGAAAGAAAGAGAAAACACACTCTATACAGGAAACCAGTAATATAAATATGAGTTGATTCAGATCAGAAACAGTGAAGGTCAGAAGACAATAGAATGGCTAAAAAGAAAGCTGAATTTTACAGAATGCAGATGGTCCCTGACTTACGGTTGTTTGACGTAGGGTTTTTCAACTTTACAGTGGTGCCAAAGCGATATGCATTCAGTAGGAACCGAACTTTAAGTACCAATACAACCATTCTGTTTTTCACTTTCAGTAAAGTATTTAATAAATTGTATGAGATGTTCAACAAATTATTATAAAATAGGCTTTGTGGTAGATAATTTTGCCCATCTGTAGGCTAATGTGTTTTGAGCACACTTAAGGTAGGCTAGGCTAAGCTATGATGTTAGGCTAAATGTATTCAACGCATTTTTGACTTATGATATTTTCCAATTGCAATGGGTTTATCAGGATGTAACTCCATCATAAAGTGAGAAGCATCTGTACTACATTCAGTGAAAATGCTTTCAAAAATGAAAGTAAAATAAAGACATTTTCAGATAAATGAAAGTCAAGGTAATTAGTCACACTGGACTTGCACTACAAGAACTACTAAAGGAAATTCTTCAAATTGAAAAAAAATGTCAGACAGAAATTTAGATCTACAGAAAGGAATAGAGCACAGAAATGACAAACAAATGGCTTAATAAAAATATTGGTTTTCTTTTGCTTAAACTCTTTAAAACCTACTTGAAATTTGAGAAGAAATAATACAATATATTATGGAATTTAAAGTATATAGAGACATAGAATACATGGTAACAATAGCACAAGGATGAGAAGGAATATAAACACAATTATGCTATTGTAAGTTTCTAATATGTGAAGTGAGATAATATTAATTCAAGGTAGAAAGTAATAAATTAAGGCTGTATATTTTGATTCCTAGAGCAATCATTAAAAAAACACAAAAAGGTATAGGTGAAATCCAATAAAAGGAATAGAATGAAATACTAAAATACATAGAATTAACCCAAAATAAAAATAGAGAAAGGTAAACCTAGGAAAGGAAAGACAAATAGGAACATTATGGGTTTAAACCAAAACCATAGCAATAATTACATTAAATGTAAATGGATTCGATTATCAAAATAAAAGAAAGAGATTGCCAGCTTAAACAAAAGCAAGGCCCAGCTACATACAGTTTATAAGAAACTCACTTTAAATATAAAGACTCAGATGAAAAGTGAAAATGGAAAAAAAGATATACTATGCAAACACTAATCATAAGATATGTGGTGTGGCTATAGTAAGATCAGACAAAGTAAGTATCTAGACAAGGAATAATATCAGCAATAAAGGGGGCATTTAGTAAGGATGAGAGGATTTTACCTAATAACAGATTTTCAAACTACATCTGTTAAAACTGATGGAATTAAAAGATAAATGGACAAATCCAAAATCATAGACAGAAATTTTAACATTTGATTATGAGTATTTGATAAGTAGACAAATCTATCTAAATCTAACAATTAATTGCAGAGTATACACTCTTTTCAATAATATAGGAAATTCAACAAAATAGACTATATTCTGGGCTATAAAATGAGTCTCAATAAATTTCAAAAAACTAAAATTATACTGAGTATGTTATCTGACCACAATGAAATAAACAGAATAAAACAAAAATTAAAAATATCTAGTAAAAATCTCCAATTATTTGGAAATAAGTTAACAAACTTTTAAATAGCTTATGACTCAAAGGAGAAATCACATGGAAAATTTGGAAATATTTCAAATTGAATGATAATAAAAACACAAAATATCCAAATTTATAGGTGCCATTAAATCTGTACTTAAGGAGAAATTTACAGTTTAAACACTTTTTTATAAGAAAGAAAGAAATAAAAGAAGGGAGGAAGGAAAGAAGGAAGTAAGGGAGAGAAAAAAGGAGAAAGGAAGGAAGGGAGGGAAGGAGGAAATCAATGATATGTTTCCACTTTAATTAGATGAGCAAAATTAAACTAGAGCAAATTAAACCCAAAGTGGAAGAAAGGAAATAATAAATATGAGTAGAAATAAAATAGAAAAAAGCCAAAATTTGATTCTATGAAAAGACTGATAAAATTGATCAACTTTTAGCTAGACTGGTAAAAAAAAAGTAGGGGAGGAGGGAGAGAATACACAAATTACCAATATAAGGAATGAAAAAAAGGATATATACAGATCCTATAGTTACTAAAGGAGTACTGCAGAATCTTTATGCCATTTAATTCAATAATAGATGAAATGGAAAAATTCCTTGGAAAGCACAACTTACCAAAATGTACTGAAAGGGTAGAAAATTTTTAATAGCCCTATACCTGTCAAAGAAATTTAATTCATAATTACAAACCTTGTACAAAGAAAATTTCAGATCCAAATTGCTTTACTGGTGAGTTCTATCAAACATTTAAAGGGAAATAATATTAATCTTACATATTCTCTTTTGGAAATTAGAGACAGAGGCACTTTCCAATTTGTTTTAAGAGGGCAGGTGGCCTTGATATCAAAAAGACAATTACATTTTTTAAAAATCTAAAAATCAATATCCCTGCTCTTGCCACTTCTTTTCAATATTTAGAAGGAATTATCCAGTACCATAAGGCAAGAAAAAGAAATGAAAGCCATTAATAGTGGAAAGAACAAAGTAGAACTGTCTTTATTCACAGACAACATGACTTCTCACATAGAAAATCCTAGGAGCCATGCCCTCCTATTGTGCCTGGTGGTGCATTGGGCACAGGGATAACCTGTGACCACATCACACATAAAGCCTGTGCTCTCGAAACTCACAGTTGGGTAGCAGAGGGGCAGTTAGGACAGAATGTGATAGATGCCATGGAGGAGGATGGACAACAGGCCATGGAAGTGAAAGATCAATAGTCAAGGGCAAGAAGAAGAACTAGCTTTGAACATAGGTGAATCTTAATTAAAATTTGTGAAAAGTCTTAAATATACTTTCATTTCTTAAAACAATCAATACTGCAAATATGTGGGTATGGCATTTAGATTATTTTCCTATTACTGAGCTTAAAGAGAATTGAGAGTATGGGATAAGGTCAGATAAAATGGCTGCTTTTTATGTACCTCCTATTGTGATTTTCTGTGTTACACCTTTTACCCCTCCCTGCCTAAGTGCTAATTGATGTCAAAGGTCAAGTAGGAAAACAAGACACTGGACTCCTACAGCCTGGAGGTTTAATAGTTTGAGCAGAAAATAACAGGAGTCTGTCTCCATTCAAGGCAGGGTCCTTTTTTTTTTTTCAGAATATTATGGGGGTACAAATGTTTTGGTTACATAAATTGCTTTTGTACCATTTGAGTCAAAGTTATAAGTGTACCCATCCCCAGATAGTGTGCATTGTACCTGCTAGATGTGAATTTACCCATTCCCTCCTCCCCCTGCCACCTGCTTGATTTCCGATAAATGTTATTTCCATATGTGCACGTAAGTGTAGATTGATTAGTTCCAATTTAACGGTGAGTACATGTGGTGTTTTGTTTTTCCATTCTTGTGATACTTCACTTAGAAGAATGGTCTCCAGTTCCCTCCAGGTTAATACAAGAGGTATTAGTTCACCATTTTTTTTATGGCTGAGGAGTACTCCATGGTGTACATATACTACATTTTATTAAACCACTTATGTATTGATGACACTTGGGAAGTCCTAACCAGACCAATCAGACAAGAGAAGGAAATCACGGTTATCCCAACAGGGCAGAAGAAGTCCAACTATTGCTTTTTGCTAATGATATGATCTTATACCTTAAAACCCCCAAAGACTCTACCAAGAGACTACTGGAATTGATAAAGAAATTCAGCAAAGTCTCAGGTTACAAAAATCAATGTACACAGATCAGTAGCATTCATATATGCCAACAACAAACTGAGAACCAAATCAAAGACTCAATACCTTTCACAATAGCAACAAAGAAAATAAAATACCTAGGAATATATTTAACTAAGGAGGTGAAAGACTTCTACAGGGAGAATTACAAAACACTAAGGAAGGAAATAGCAAAGGACATAAACAAATGGAAAACTACACCATGCTCATGGATAGGCAAAATCAACATTGTTAAAATGTGTATACTACCCAAAGGGATCTACAGAGTCAGTGCAACCCCTATTAAAATACTGGGTCCTTTTTAATCTCAATTCCCAACCACTGGAAATCATTCTTTCCATTACACTCTTCCCTTCCTTGACTACGAAGGGGGAAGCATGGCACAGAGCACTGGCTGAGCTAGAAAATACAGCCCAGCCAGCTCTCAAGGCAGAGTGTATGAGAGAAGCTAATCTTCAAATGAAAGAAGACCCAACTGGCAGTCAGCATGGTGCAGAGTGTTGGAGGCAAGAAGGAGCATCTCAGACTGGCAAGAGGCAAGGACAGGCACCCCACACACAGAGGAGGAGCAGCCAGCCATGGAAAACTCTAGAAGAGAAACCTGAACACATCAGAACTCAAACTAGCTGGCAGTGAATTGGTTTTCACTAGTTACTAAGTGATAAGGAGGTAAAATTGTCTCTTAAAACCTGATATATTCCATCCTAAGTGGTTTATTTAAGGATTTCTTAGTGAGCTCTATGGTAAAATACATCTAGTTCTCTTAAGAAAAAAAAAAAAAAAAAAACCCTAAGGAATCTGCAATAAGTTACTAGAAATAATGAATGAATTTAGCAAGACCACAGGTTACAAAGTCAATATGCAAAAATCAATTATATTTCTATATACTAGTGACAAACAATTGAAAAATAAAACTCAAACATTTTACAATTTACATTTATAATAGCATCAAAAATATAAAATATTTGTGAATAAATGGAAATTTAATGTAAACCATATATAATAATAATGATACACTGAAAGCTACAAATTATTGCAGAGAGAAACAAAAGAAGACCCAAATACCAGAAAATACATATGATGTTTATGCATTGGATGAAATTTGAAAAATCAGTTTTCTTACAGATGAAGAGAGTAAGATATAGAGCTTTTAAATGACTTAACGAAGTCACCCAACTAAGTGAGGACAGGATTAGGAATGTCAGAGTAGAGGTTTAAAGGAAGCAGGGAGAGTTTGGATAGTCCTTGTGAGAAAGCAGAAACACAGGAAAGCATCACAGAGTGATACTGAGGCCCAGCTGAGGTCAGAGGCTGTGGATTTGTCATAGCACTGCACAGCTCGGTCAAGGGATTTTCTCCAGTGGTTGTCAGAGGGCCAAGTGGAGAGCAGAGAAGATTGAACATAGGGTTAAGCTGAAGCTCAGGGTTTGTAAAGATGAGAAGAGCAAAATGCTATGCACTCTGGGGGGATAGGTCTGATCTGGAGGAGGAGGAGGAGTGGAAGAAGTTGTGCTCCTGATAGGGCTGAAGAGAAGGCATGGAGGAGGAGGATGGGAACACTAAGGGGAGAACTGTTATGATCAGAGCTTGATCTAATAAAGAATTCATTATTATATCCACTGTACTTCCTAAAGCAATATGTTTGATGAGGGTTGAAATTTCAAAGTGTTTTATGTATAACTCTATTTATCTGAAAAACATAATAAGAACAATCCTTCCCTTAATCAGTCTAGTTCATAGGTATTTTTGCAACGTATGTAAGTGGCCCCAACTCAGAAGTGTGATGGGTAGGAGCTAAGAACACAGGACCTAAAGTTATGCTATCCAGAGCTGTATTCTTGAGTAAGTACTTACCCTGTCTTTGTGTCTTAGTTCTCTCATTTGTATTAATAAAATGCAGTTAATAGTAGTACCTGCCTCTGGGGGTTGTGAAGTTCAGTTGAGTTAACACCATTAATGATACCAGGATTACAATGCATTTAATTTAGATGCTAAAGCCTCCTTATTAGGTCAATATTTCAACAAACCACTGAGGAGAAAGTGAGGGAGATAAACACAGAATCTGTGAAATCAAAATGTCTTCCTAGAGCTAGACAAGCTGGTTTCTATAGAGAAACAAGACTCTTAAAAATATGCCTGTGCATTTTTTACCTTTATACTTCCATGTTAAAGTTGAAATTGCTTGGTGCAAATGTAACAGACATTGTAGTTAAGCTCCCACATTTCTTGTAACCCCCATGTTCTTTCTAACAGACTTGGCATGAGATTAGCTAGAATCTGACTGACATGTGTGAGGCTTGGGAACACAGGATTCCCCAATATATAAAAAACCCTTAGATCAGTGCCAGGCATATGGGTAGTTCTTAATACACGCCTGCTATTATTATTCTTATGTGAGTTATAAATGATCCCTTGCCAGCAATGAGAGATTGTTTATACAAAAAGGAAAGAAGGTTATTTTGATTTCTTTATTTGGCATACTTTATTATTGAATACTATTGCATATTGAAGATATAGAAATGAAAAAGACAGCATTTGTCCTCAAGAAGTTTTCATTTAGCTGAGCAATAGACACATAGGATTAGTATACATGCAATGATGGACATATTTCTTCCATGTTTTCAGAAATGGAAGGCAGGGAGTAAGAGAGAAATGGGTGAGAAGCTGATATGAAAATTAGTAGAAGACCCCCTACTCTTGCCCCCGACTTGTGGTGAGGGTAGAAGGACCCAGAAAGGAAAACCCTGGGGTGGGGAATCGTGGTCACAGACTGCATTCTTTTCCTAGGACTGACTCTAGAGCAGAAATAAATTGTATGTATGCATTCAATCTATTTTTATCACATTCAGGGCAGTAATATATGGAGAGTTGGCTAGTTTTCCTAACTTACCTGACTTCGTTTAAGGAGCATTGCTTAGAGAGGACTTGCCAACCAAGGGAGCCATGCTTCATCCACCATGGGAGCTGATCCATCCCTGAACTGTGAACATGGCACCAGTTGACAAAGGACTCTGCCAGTCCACTGCCTGCATTTTCCAAACAATGCCTAGGTGTTTGGTCCATGTCATAAGGTGGATAACTTAGTGGGTTTTCAGAATTTTACTACGCACCTTGAATGGCATAGAGCAGGGCAGGCCGCTCAGCTGAGGTGTCGTGACAAAGAAGAAGATTGTGGCCTGTGGAAGTCACCAAAAGTAGTATAATTTATTAGAAATAATAGGTAAATAACATTTACAAGTTATTTTCTTTAAAATATATTAACTGGGTACAAAGTTTTAGGTTTGCAATATGAAAAGAGTTCTGGCAAGGGATGGTGGGGATGGTTGCACAAGAATGTGAATGCTTAATACTACTAAACTGCGCACTTAAGATGGTAAATTTTATGTCCTATGTGTTTTACCACAATTTAATATATGTAATAGTATATTTAAGTTTCTGATCATAGTAACATCACTGTCACATGATTGTTTACTGATAGGCTTTCTTGAGTCAAAAGAGAGGGTTCATAGTCAGCATGTGAGGAATTGTGTGTAACCCCGGACATACCCAGGGAGCGAAGGGGTGGAAAGGTCATATCTTTTCCTCATCCATCACAAGGGGCACGGCCAGCATTCCTATAACAAAAGACAGGTCAGCAAGAGAAAAGCATGACAAATTTAGTTAATTAAAGTTTTATGGGATACAGGAAACTTCAGAAATGAAGACTCAGACACCCAAGGAAAACTGTATGTTTTTATGTTTAGTTTCCATAAGGAAGGGACAGCTGTGTGAAAATGCCATTGGGCAAGAAGAGTATGATCTAATGGTAATAAACTGAGGAGGAATCCAGCAAAGCCTGTTTGTTCAGATTCTCCTCTGCCTCTCTGTGTAGCGTTCCTTTCTCTGGGTATGGGGCACGCCTGTCCCATGAGGGTCTTTAAGGGAGAAGGGAGGTCAGAGAGTGACATTTCTAGGTTTTATGGCTTGCTTTGGGGGAGAAGAATTCTAGTTTCTATGACCTGCTTTGGGGGAGAAATGAGGAAACAAGATAGGAGGGCAGGAGAAGATCAGAGAGAACTTTTTGCTTCTAAGGTCCTTTCAAAGTACCCGCAAGACAAAGCACCATGCTTTGGGGTATCATGTTCTGAGCCCCAACAGGAGGGTGTCACACATTGAATATCATTTATTGTAAGCTGTGAATAGATAGCTGTGACCTCGGGGAAGTCATTTGGCCCATTTGATCCCTAATTTTTTTTGTTTATTTGTAAAAAACGTACACACCTTGTAGGATAATCTGAAAGCTAACAGTATGTGACTTAACATAGTATCTGCTAAGGCACTTAGATATTAGTTTTCTTCCTTTTGGAAGTATCACTAAAAGAGGTGAACAAGATGATTTAAATTTACAGCAGAACTACTAAAGGAAGAAATCATATTGTGAATACTTAAAATTTGGAGTAACCCAAATGTACCCAGTGCCACCAACCTGAGGGAATGAAAAAGTTCTCATTCATACTCAAATTTTGCAAGCTCACAGCCCCATCTGCAGGATCTCAACTCTTCCTCAGAGATCCTCTCAGTTATTTGGTGGAGTCCCTATGTCTCACCAGTACTCAGAAATAAGTCCAAACTCATCCCACTGCCTCAGCCTCCTTGCTAATGTCCCCTGCCCCAAGGCACCAGAATGTCTCCACCGCTGCCAATGCTTTCCCTGACACCCCTGCGTCTCTGCCTGTCTCTCCCTCCTCAAATCCCAACCCCCTGGTCTGTTGATATCTGCCTGTGCCACAGTCACACATGGTGGGTTATACAGACATGGAAGAGAGCCCTCACACCAGGGCTTTGTCACCCCTTGTCCATCCTCTGGATGATGTGAAAACTTGTAGCACATGGAAACAACTTCTGCCAGGGCCAAATACAACAACAGATTCTGAGTTAACCCCTCTCCTGCATTGCCATTACCCTGCCTCCATCCATCCGTCCATCCTCCCATCCACTGCAAACCACATCCTGGGCCCCGGCCATCCACACACAAAACTTTCTTCTCGCCCATTTCTTTATGTTTCCTTAGCCCTTGTAAATCCTTTGCAACTCAAAATGCTCTTAATATTGAACTCACATATCGGGTATCTTACTACATGCTTTATATATGTTATCTCTCATAACTTTACACCACTTTGAGGTAAGTATTTAATACTATCCTTTATCTCTCTCATTGGACAACTGAGGAAACAGGCACGTAGATATTAAGCTTAAGGTCACATTGGTTATTAATGACAAAACTAGGATTTGAACCTGGATTTCATGCCATTAATCTAGAGCCCTTAATCTCTGTATAACCCTGCTGCTCTAAGGGAAAAAAAAAGCTATTACATTGTAGGATAACTACATTTTTTACTCTCCCCCAAGCTATGAATTCATTTGATTTAATCTGGTCCTATTGTTTCAATAGATGTTTATTAAGCACTTCTCAGGGTCAGATTCTCTCTCGTACACTCCCTATAAGGCAGGACCCCTCCCTTTCTTAGGCTTTTGTGTGGCCCTAGCTCCGTCAGTTCCTGGAAACTGTGATATCTTTGACTGATGCACAACAAAATGACTAAGCACATACAATGCCAACTAAAATTCCTAGACAATGAAGGAAATCAAATAGAAGTGAAGATACTAAGCAAATCAGTAAATCACTATTTCCCTGCAAACATTCCTTCCCTGCCAGTCTTTGCAGGTCTTCTCCTCCTTAATAAGGATTAGTCCTGTTTTCTTTGGTGGGAGAGAGAATCATGCTTCTTATATATCAATTCTTTGGATGCCAAGTTGGTCATTTAAACTCCTACAAGCACCAACAGCACGGTCTGTCTTCAAGGTGAATCACCGCCTTTAATCCAGAACTCGAGTTGATTAACACATGTGGGGACATGCCTGACACCCAGAGCAAAACAACTTACTCCTCCTGCACAGAAGAGGGATCTCAGAGAATTCCCTCATAGCTTTGGAGGTTTCTAGAGGTTCACAGCCCTCACAGGCCCCCAAAGGAAGGTAAATGCTTGTTCTTATGAGGACTTACAACCATCCCAAAGATGAGATTTGCATCCCAAGGTCCCTGTAAACTCTTGAAACACAAGAAACATGCTCTATTTAATCACTTGCATGGATCCAGGGTTCCAAAATCTTTGGTACCCAACAGGGTTGAATAAAATTGATATGAAATAATATGTCATGAGGATACCTAGATGGGCTGCATCCTGTGAAATATGCTAAAAAAGAAAAAAAAAAAAACCAATGTCTTCACAGCCCAGATACACATGAAGAACCCAAATATTTCCCTCTCTCCCACAGATGAAGCTCTGGTTAGAAATAAATTTACCAGGAAGCTAATAAAATGGAAGCTTCAGGACCCTTCACTTATATTGGCTCCTTCCAAGGACCTGCCTCTATTTTTCAATTTGGAACTTTTCTTAACAATTCCCTCTCCCCACAGTTTTATAATCATCAGGCTTTACAGAACTTGGATCTGTCCCAGCTCTGGGCAGAATTTTTCTACATAGAAAATCAACGTTGGTGGTTCAATCTCCAGATGATGCAGGAATGAATGATTTAACTCGAAACCTTCCTCGTGCATATTTAAGCTTTTTGGTGCTTCTGACACTGATTTCAGGAACCATGCACCAGTGTCCTCAAAGGTGAAGAACCCCAAGCAGGAGGGCTGTTTCTCACATTGAAGGGTCAGCTGAAGGATGACTTTCCTGTAATTGCCTCAGTGCAGGGACTTTCCTGAGCTCTCTTTGTCATCACCTAGTACCCCAAAGCCATCCCAGACATATTAGAGAAGAACCATGGAGGTAGAAAAGAATTCTATACATACTTTTCACTCTTCCTAGAATTCCCTCCATTTATATGAAATTCCTACTATTCATCCTTTACGAACCAGCTCCTGTACCTTGGGTATAGGGGCAGGAACGTGTGATACCCTTCCTCACCCATCATAAGGGTCTCAGCCAACACTCCTATAGCAAAAGACAGGTTAACAAGAGAAAAGCATAACAAATTTATTTAGTCAAAGTTTTACATGACATGAGAACCTTCAAAAATGAAGACTCAAAGACTCAGGGAAAACTATCTATTTTTATGCTTAAGTTTGATGAAGAATGAACAGCTGTGTAGAAATGTGATTGGACAAAAGGGTATGATCTAATGGAGATAGACCTTGGGCTGGGAGGCACCACCCCAGTAAGGCCTGTCTGTTCAGATTCTTCTTGGCCTTTTTGCGTAGCATTACTTCCTCCATGGTACTTAGCAGGAACTTTCTGGAATGAGGGTCTTCAAGAAAGAAGGAAGAGAGTGATCTTTCTAAGTTTTATAGCTTGCTTTGGAGGAGAGGAGTTCTAGTTTCTATGAACCACCCAAGAAAAGGAATTGTGATTTCTGGTTCTATGACTTGCTTTGGGGGAGAAAGAGGAGTGAGAGACAGGAGGGCAGGGAAATTTCAGAGATACTTTGCTTCTGAGGCCTTTCAATCTCCTTTAGTTCAAAATATTCAGCATGCCAAAGTGCCGTATGTTGAGGTATCATATTCTGAGCCTTAGCAAGGGAAAAAGGACCCCTTTTTTTCATCTTTGTATCATCAGTACCTGCCATTATAAAAAGGCATGAATTTTGACCACATAAATGAACAAATAAATTATTCGATGAAATGTAAGATGAAGTATTAGGAGAGGAGAATGAACTGAATGTGAGTAGAGAAGAAAAGCAGTAAAAAGCCAGGACATGTAAACAGCATTCTGAGCTGTGTAAACAAAATCTAAAAATTATTTTTAAATCACTCCATTTCATCTAAATTATAGCAATAAATATGTGAAACAGAGAGAACACAAAAAATTTGGAATGGGACACCTGTTTTGATGTCTGTAATCCACCCCTTATTAACACAGACCAGGGCACATATTAACATTTCTGAACTTCTGGATCCAGAAGTAACACTTGTCAGTAGGATTTTGGTGACAATAAAATACGACAATAGAAGAGCAAATGTACTGAGTAGACTCTATTACTGTAGATAAATGTTACACTACTTATTGTTCTGGGTGGGACAGATACAGAAATTCTGCCCTCCAGGAATATGTTCTTCTTGAACTTTCAAAATACACACACAGATTACAGCTATCAAAACTCACTCACACACATACTCACAATGCTCATAATGTTTACAGAATAGTGTAAGACAATGTGACATAAAATGTGGTGCTATAATTCTCTGGCGGGTATTTTAATGCTTCTAGAAGCAATGTGGCAGAGAGAAAAGTATGATGGGTTTGAATTTTAATTCCTTATTTCCCATTAACAGGATTGACATTATAATTCCAACCCTGCCACTGACTGGCTATATGACCTTAAATAAGTCATTTAAACTCTTCCAGTTTCCAATGGGGGCAATTCTACCTCTTCATAAGGTTACTGCAAGAATTTGTGAGTGCTGTAAGTGACTATATTAAAAAAAAAAATAAATAAAGACTTCAAATCAATAAACTAAAAAAAGGAAGACCTCAAGTCAAGAACAAACTAAATCCAAAGCAGGCAGAAGGAAAGAAATAATAGAGATCAGAGTAGAAACAAATTAAATAGAAAAGAGAAAACTATTAGAGAAAATTAACAGAGCCAACATTTTTTTCTTTGGAATGATCAACAAAATTGACAGGCCTTTAACTAGACCAACTGAGAGAGAGAGAGAGAGAGGACTTAAATTACTACAACCAGAAAAAAAAGAGGGGATATGATTACCAACCTTACAGAAATTAAAGGAATACTATGAACAATTGTATGTAAACAAATTAAATAACCTAGATGAAATGGACAAATTCTCAGAAAGCTGCAGACTACCAAAACTGACTCAAGAAGAAATAAAACACCTGAGTAGACCTGTAATAAGTAAAGATATTGAATTAGTAACCAAACACTTCCCTCAAAGAAAAGCCCAAAGCTGATTCATTGGTGCCAAGATTCATTGGTGCCAAAACTTCTTTCAAGAAGAATTAACATTAACCCTTGACAAACTCTTTAAAAAAAAAAAGAGACACTTCCCAACTCATTTTGAGGCCAGTATTATCCTGATACCCAAACCAGCAAAGATATCACAAGAAAAGAAAATTATAAACAGATATTTCTTATGAATATAAATGCAAGAATCTTCAATGAAATATTAGCAAAACAAATCTAGCAACACATAAAGAGAATCATATACTGTGATGAATTGGGACTTACCCCAGGAATGCAAGTTTGATTCAACATATAAAAATTAAACATCTTAATACACTATTTTAATAGAATAAAGATCTAAAACCACATGATCATTTCAACAGATGCAGAAAATGCATTAAACAAAATCCAAAATCCTATCATGAAAAAACATTCAACAAACTGGGAATAGAAAGGAATTTCCCCAACTTGATGAAGGGCATCTATGAAAAACCCACAGCTATCATCATACTTAATGGTTAAAGGTTTAAAACTTTCCCTCTAAAATCAGGAACAAGACAAGAATGTCCATTCTTGCTACTTCTATTCAACATTGTACTGGAAGTTCTAGCCATAAGAATTAGGCAAGAAAAACAAATAAAAGGCACCCAGATTGGGAGAAAAGAAGTAAAACTGTCTTCATCTCAGACGAAATGAACTTGTATATAGAAAATCCTAAGGAGTCTACAAACAAACAAACAAAAAACTATTAGAGCCAATAAACAAGTAAAGTAAGATTTCAGGATGCAAGATCAGCACACCCAAATCAATTGTATTTTATATACTAACAATGAATGATCTTAAAATTAAATTAAGAAAACAATTCCATTTATGATAATATAAAAAAAAATACTTAGGAATAAATGCAACCAAAAAAAGTGCAAGAAATGTGTATTGAAAATTATAAAACATTGTTGAAAGAATTTAAATATCTAATTAAATGGAAAGACATCCCATGTTCATGGATTGGAAAATTTACTATAAGATGGCAATAATTCCCAAAGGATCTACAGAGTCAATGCAATGCTTATAAAATTCTAGCTGCTTTTTAGTATTTTTTTTATAGAATTTGACAAGCTGATCTTAAAATTCAAATGGAAATGCAAGGATCCAGAAAAGGCATAGCAATCTTGAAAAAGAAAAACAAAATCAAGGGACTCACACCTTCTGATTTCAAAACTTACTACAAAAAAAACTTACTACATCAATAAAAACAGTGTGATACTGACATGAAGATAGACATATAGATCAATAGAATAGAATTAGGAGCCCAGAAATAAACCCTAGTCAATCTATTTTCAAAAAGAGTGCCAATGTATTCAATAGAGAAATGTCATTTCAGCAAATGGTGCTGGGACAACTGGATGTCCACATGCAAAATAAACTTGGACTCCTACTTCATACCATATACAAAAATTCACTCAAAATGGTTTAAAGGCCAAAATGTAAGAGCTAAAACTTTGAAACTCTTAGAATAAAACATAGGTATAAATCTTTGTGACCTTGAATTAAGCAATGGCTTCTTAGATATGACACCAAAAATACAAGCAACAAAAGAAAAAAAATAGATAAAATTGCTTTTATTAATTTAAAACTTTGTGTTTCATAGAACACTATCAAGATAATAAGAAGCTACACACAAAATGGAAAAAAATATTTGCAAATCATATATCTGGTAAAGGACTAATAAAGAACAATTACAACTCAATAAAAAGACAAATAACCCAAATAAAAATGGTCAAATGATTTGTATTTACATTTCTCCAAAGAAGATAAACACACATCATTTCTACTCACATTTCATCATGAGACCTTATCTACACACCACACCTAAAGCTAGAGGCCTGGGAGACATAGCCTCTGCCTAAGAAGCCACAACTCTATACAGCGGAGGGAGGAACACAGATTTTTGGTGGATATGTAGCCAGGTCTCCCTCAGTAGCAATTGTTAAACATGTCACACTGCTATCATCCAAAGCAGAGAATATGTAATCCTTTAAGAAAATACTCAATCTCTGGTAAGGCTCACCTTTGGCCTCTGAGTGTCCATGCTGTTATTCCATCCTTGAAGCCTGGAATTCCTCTCATCCAAGGCACTTGGTATGGTGGTGACACTTGGGTTTCCTTTTATCCCATATGGAATATATAAACTCAGAGCAAGAAAAATATGTGCTTTTTTTCATTTGTACATAAGGCATTTCCTCTCTTGGCATCTCTGAGGCTAACAAATGAGATTTTTTTTTCCTCCCTAAATACTCTTCATGCTTCATGAGCTATTATGAAAAGAAATGACATGTTCTGAATCCATCTGATGTAGGCACATACATATTGAATGTTTTGTCATTAATTATACTTTTTGATTTGTGGTAATCCTTGTGATCACAGTATTTCCCTTTCATGCTAGAAAGAAAGGCTTGCGGGAGAGTGGGGAAGCAAGGCAAAAACTCTCAGCCCAGTTTGGTTACATTGGGATTAGTTAGCTATGCGATGATGCCAGTAACAAAAGAGTGACCCAAATCCCCAAGCAACCGAGTGCTCAGAAAGTTATTTTATTTTCATGGTAAGGTGATCTCAAACACATTTGATTCCTACCCTCCAGAAGATATAAATCTGATTCTCTAAAGTCAACAAAAAAATAATTATTATAGTTGCAAAGCTTTTTGCAGCTTTGCAAATAGCTTGCAGATCCTCTGTCACAGTATGGCAAGTTATATAGCTTCATTCATTCATTTAATGTATATTTAGTGAACACCTATGTGCAAGGCACTATCTTAGGCATTGGGTTTCTATCTCCCTGTTACTTATGAGAAAACTGAGTCTCAGAGATGTAAAGTAGCTTGCCCAAGGTCACAGTCAGTGGAATTAGAACCTACTTTTCTTAAACCTGGTTCTCTTAAATCAATGTTAGATTATAATAGCAACCGTTGATTGAGTATTTACATGTGCCAGGCAAAGTGGTAGGAACTTTATTTGCTGTATCTTATCTAATCTTCTCATCAACCTTGTAAATAGTTATTGTTTCCCTCATTTTACACAAGAAGAAACCAAGGCTCAGAGAACTCAGGAGCTGTGCCCAAAATCACAACCCCTGTAAGTGGTAAAGTGAATCTGTCTCGGTCTACCTGTCTATTAATAGAACCCTCCTTTGCCTGTGCTTTGCCACTACTGCTCTCCCTCCCTGGTGATTGGCTGTGCCCATGACCCTGCCCCTGTGGCCGTGCTGACCGGATGAGGATTGACACCTACCACAAGGGCAGCTTTCCCAAGGCCGGAGCTCCGTGTAGCACGTCATCCAGAGCGAGGCACACTTCAGGGCACAGCCCCTACCGGGGGTGTCAGCTGTTGCCACAGTCCTTGCTCATTCGAGATGGGTCATTGACCGCTGCCTGATTCTGTTGGATTCCAGAATCACTTGATGGCTGTACCTGCCCCCTGCCCTGAAAATCAAGAGGGGTCACTCCTTCATCTTTCCCTCATTTTTTCTTCCAGCTTTAATTTCTGGAAATGAGTCTTTGGTTCAATTCTCCCTGACCAGGACCAGCACTAAAATGTTTAAGGCCCCATGCAAGATTAAAATGTAGAGTTTCTTGTTCAAAAATTCTTAAGAATTTCAAGATGGCAACAATAGAACATTGAACGAAGCATAGGGTTCTTCTGAGTGTGGGACCCTATGTGACTAAACAAGTCACATGCCCGTGGAGCCGGCCCAGGCCATGCCACCGTTTTTACTGAAATTTTTGGAATGACTCAGACTTTTATGACAGATTCTTTCTCTGCTTTTCCATCACACATCCCTGCTCTAGTCTGGAACAGTCCGGCCTCCACTGTGGCTCTGCTAGCACTTGGTCTCCATCTGTTGACCCTTCCCCCATTTGTAACTCTTTCTCCAATTTCCCAAGTCCCCAGTAGCCTACCTCCCCCCAGACCAGTCTGCACCCCCCGGCGTTTTCACAGACATCTCACACATCGGGCTTTCCAGGCAGTGACCTTGCCATGTGTACAGATAGGGGACTGATAGGGAGAGAGAGAAGACTGTGTATGTTTGGCAAAATAGTTGTTTATAACAATTTCTGGCATCTGGAGTAATTTTTGCTTTTTATTAAATATATCTCTGCATTCCGTAGCTGGCTTTCAACTTGGCCTGAGCTTCTTGAGGGAAATTTTGGGATTTTTGCCAAACAATAACACAGAACTTCATATTTTTATATTTATGTTATAAAAGCCAGCAGTGTCATCACAGACAACTTCCTTCCTTTGTTGGAGCAATTTTCAAAAACACAGATCACAGCATTATTCAGTACAGTAAACCACACCCTCCACCCTTTTAGTGATATTGACAACAGCAGGGCAGGGTATGTAAGTCATAACCAAATGGAAAACATTGCTTCCAATGCATCCTGTTGTGAAATCCTTGAGCATTGAGTTACAGCGCTGACAACAAGGGAAAAATTAAGAAACATGAAAGAAAAAAGAAAAAAAAGATTCCTAATAGAGAAAGACGAAAAAGAGAGAAATTCAAAAGGCTAAAGGTCAGGATGTGCTCTGAATGCCCAAGACTCTGGTTCTCTTCAATCAATACTACTCAATAGGAGCAATCATTTATTGGGTATTTGCAATGTACAAGGTATGGGTTGATTAGATATATATCTGTCTGGCCTTCTCAAAACCTTGGAAGTAGGTATTATTTCCCACGTTTTACAGTTGTGGAACATAAGGCTCAGAGAAGTAGGGAGCCATGCCCAAAGTCACAGGTCCTGCAAGTGGCAAAGCTGGAATCTGTCTCTCAAATCTGAATCTGTACTGCTACCACGCCCTGCTGATGGCTATCTCTTGTGGCTACGGCAATTGAATAAGGCTTGGCCATCTGACACAAGGGCAGCTCATCCACAGAGTGGCCAGCAGACTGTGACTTGTGTGGGCAGATTTGAAAATGTGATCTGGGCCAATTTGGTTCCTTTCTTATGATTTTCGAATCTGGAAAAATCACAGCCAATTAGCTATGGAGCTTGAGTCAAAGGTTAATGGGGTGAACTAAATGTAAGCGAGGCCATTCTGGCCATGTGCAGCCTAAAGTGAGGAGAACTGTCAGGCTTTAGTCTGAAATGTTGGTTCTTAGTGCGCTCATGGCTGAGGAATGACCAGCCACACCAAAGTAAGGCAAGCTCAAAAATGAAGGTTATCGAGGACAGAAAGAGAGGATTACAGGGCAAGAGTAAGATATAGGTTTACAGAGCATGATACATATGCCACAGATGACGACCAGACCCATTGTCACAGCAAAGGGAGACCAAAAGGCAGGGGCCAAAAAGGGACCCGCTATGGTCTGTGTCTTGTTTTATAGTGTCTGGATTGGGACCTCCCTAGTTGCTCAGATGTCACCATGGAACCACTTTGATCGGACAAGTGGGAGTCACATGACCTGAGCCTTACTGTGCATGCAGGTTGTTCTAGGTCAGTTTCTGGACTCTATGGCACCTATGCTGCTTGGCCCGCTAGAGCGTTCTCTGCATCCTTTTGCAGTTGGCGTGCTGAGTTATGATTGGCAGATTAATAGGGTGCTCCCCCACCCCAGGTACGGCAGTAGCTCAGGGCAGATACCCACTTTCATCCCTGGGAGACCCAGAATCCCTCACTATCTATCTAACAGAACCACAGACAGCAGAGGGGGCAGACAGAGTAGATGCACAGAAAGAAGGACAGATGTCAAGAGAAAGTGAGTGTAAACATTAGAGAGACGCAGATAGACACCAAGGGACAGAGAGGAAGAGACAGAGACATGGGCACAAAGCCAGAAAGAATGGAGCCTCCAGCTAGCCACCTCAGTTCCTGACAGAGTCCTGATTTTAGGCCCGTGGCCACACTACGGCGCCTATCCTTGGGTTCCTGTCCAGGTCTCTGTAGCCTCACAACAATCCTTTCCACCTGAGCTCATGTGAGCGGGCCTCTGTTACAACCCCCAAAATTTTGATTTTAACAGCCTGATGCCAAAGCCCTCTTACTCTCTGACTACATGACCCTCTTCATTTGTGAAACTATGACAACATCCACTGTGTCCCAATTCAGTCAACAAGCCAAAGCTTCCATAGGCCAATTTCCTTGTCTCTGTTGCTTTGGTTAACCTGCCACTGCCACCATCCCTGAGTAGCGAGTGCATCTCCAGGCCCCCAGGCTATCCCTACCCATCCCACCCGTTCCTCCTATGATAAATCTCCCGGCCTCCCACCTCCATGTCTATGGCAGCCACCTTCTCAGGTCACTGGCCTGGATCTCAAGGGACACCAAGGAGTGGGTGGTCAGCCCAGAACCTTGTCTCCACTCTCATTCCTGTACATCCTGAAACGACTCCTCTCCTGTAACACCCAAATGTGGGTTTGTAGAGGCCAGGAATTAATCTGGACATACAATAAATAAAAACAGAGGCAATTTAGTCAAGAGATAAGACATGAGCAGATCCTGGCTTCTTACTTAGATTCTCTTCCTAACTGGTTGTGCTACCTTGGGCAAGCTGGCTGACTTCTAAGTCTTGGATTTATCTATATAGTGACAGGGAGGGAGAATGACATGAGTTGATGCCCCTTCCAGCTCTGACATTCTCAGATCCAAATTTAAACACCATTCCCTTTCATTGGCATTTAGAAAACGGGACCCTAGATCCTCTCTGAAATTTGTGCTTTAATCATCACACCTGTTCCAGCCGTAGGTATCAACAAAACACCTATGTCAGTGCTGACTGGATGTGGAAAAGGAACTAAATTAGCAGAGAACATATAGAAACATACTAACTGAAGGTTCAAGAAAAAGGGAGGGGGCCTCATGTCTAAAAGAAGATGTATCTCACCAACAGCCCCAGGAATGAGCGTGTGGGCAACTGTGTGAACAGCAGAGGTGCAAGGGCGTGTGCTTTGCTGAATTAGCAAATTTCTAAGCATGTATCCCAGCAGGCTGGGCTTGCAGGCTTTATTTAGGTAACACTCCCATTGAGTTTCAGCTCCCAGTGCCCCATCTGACTCAGAGCTTCAGAATCTTGGCCTGCGGTGCGATGAGTCATGGTGATGAAATTTCAAGAGAAAGGACATTCTTAAAATTAGCTTTGAGACAGCAACTGGCTGTGCTTTTGCTCTGTAAGCGCCTTTTCCAGGTTATTTTAGTTGGTCTCCCTTTTAAGAGGACCTGGGACAGTTGGGAATGGAGGCCCTAGAATGGGCCTCTCGTTTGCCTGCCCTAGGCCCCTCAGATTTCCATAACTCCAGGGCCTCTCTACACTTGCTCTTTTCAAGGAAACAAGCCAAGGACTGGGGCCTTGACCCTCAGGCCTGGTCTGACCTTTGCTCTTCCGCCTGTGGTCTCGCTGTGGTTCTAAGAGGATGGAGTGCTCAGAGGAGCCCAAGGCTAGAGCTGGGCTGGGCTGGGAGGACCACCCTGGATAGAATTGCTCCATGGAACAAAGATGGAGTGTGAGGGTCTCCTCTTACCCAATCTAATTCCTTTGACTGCACAGGCCCACTTTGTGCCTTTTGACCAAGCCTCCTCCCCGGGCAGGAAATCAAAGCTGACACTGACTTTACAGTCTGAATATTTCTATCAGAAATGATATGTAGATGAACAATTTCTCCACTGTTCCCTGTACAACAGAGGGTTCTGTTGAAATTGGGCGGCGTGGCTCAGTTCCCATCTTTTATTTTCCCTGTGGAAAGCTCGTTCTCTTCGATGTCTCCATCCCTCCTCAGCGATGTGCTGCCTAATGAGTGTAACTGGGATTCCCCTCAACAAATCCAAGCATGCAAAGAGCTACCCAGATCTTCAGAAATGTGACGAGAGCTACAAGTAGGAAGAATGGGCCCAGCCCAGCTGGTGAGATTCAAGAACCCCCAAAAGGTCTAAATATAGCTTCCTTTTGCCAAGTTCTTCCTATTAACATGCATACATTCATTTAGTCATTTATTTAACAAGAATTCATTGTGTACCAACCATATGCCATCACTGAGCTGGGTAAAGGGAATATCAACATAAAGAAAGATACAGCTGTTGCCACAAGGACCTCGTCTTTTACTATGGGAATGCTGGTAACAATCAGGTATAATGAAGACGGCGTGCGGTCGTAGAAGCCTATACAAGGTATAAGATACAGAAAGAAGGAGGGGAAGGTAGAAATGTGGTCAGGCTTTAAGAGAAAAGTGAAGATGTTTATTAGTAATTAAGAAAACAAACAAAGAAAAAACAGGCCAAACCTTTTCTAGTTTGTGTAACCAGTGTGTTAAACAAGCATGACTCATGGCATAGTAGACTGTTGACTCCTCCTGTCATGGTTCTCCCCATCTCACCTGCTCTCTGCTGTTTCACATTCATTGTGGTCAAAGCCATGGGCAGGAGGAGAGGTAAGGGGTTAGGACAGCTTTGACCTGAGCCTGGCCTTTGGCCAACATAAGCATCCCCTGGGTGGGCCAGAGCAGGACTCTTCATGGGGCCATGCCATGTATTCTTCCAAGGTCCCCTTCTGGGACCCCTGCCCTACAGTTGCCTCAACCCTGACAGATATGTCTCTATTCTTGGAGCCACTTGAGGTTATTGAGGAGCAGCACATCTCCAGTCTTCCTGCCAAAATCCCCTCACTCCTCCAGCAGGCACTTTCAGACAAGATCTAAGATGACCCAATGACAGGAGAGGTCTCTTTCTGGTGTGGCCCACATCTAGTGCCCAGGAAATGACTGCATCCCTTACCCTGAAAAACTCTAGGAGCGCAGTCCAAACCCACCCAGCGCATCTCCTGCTTCCCAAACCTAGAGAGCAAGTCAGCCCTCTCTCATCCTCCGCCCAGTGTGGGCGCGAGCCAGGTCCCAGTCACGGTCTGCTCTCCCAGGCACGACTCGGGCACCAGTTCTCTGTGCTCTCTACTGCAAGGAATTTCTTTTCATGTTCTCCTGCAGCACCTCCATCCCTTGCCCTCAGGGAAAGAGCAGTACCAGCTCTCTCCAAAGGCATCTCTTCTCTATCCTCTCCCCAGCCTGGTCCCTCTGAGCCGTTTTTCTAGTCTTGATTTGGCTGAGAGCCAAGACTGAAGGTGCATGAGCCATTTTCCTTGAAAATCTGCATGTTGGGGTACACTGTCATACTCATTTTTGAATCCTGACATTGATCATATTTGGGGTCTCAGGTGGACTAATGGCAAGATGAATCTCTTTTCAAACATCTTATGTCACATTGTGGTAAAAACCTGCCCTGGGAACGGGGTCTCCAGGGTGCTCTACTGAGCTATGTCCTCCTGGCAAGCAAGCAGAGGATTGGGGCCTCTCGGAGACCCAACCATTCCCCAAATCTAGTCTGCAGTCCTCATCGGCTAAAGCTCTTGCTCACATCTCAGGTGGATTTTTCTCTAGAGTTTACCTGGAGGACTGTGGAGCTCGGCTTGGGACCTGGATTGAGAACAGGAATCCATCCCAGTTTTCTCAGTGTAGCTGAGCAAGGACAGGTATGAAAGTGAATCTATGCTTCTTCCCTGAGAGGATTTCTTCATCTACAGAGTATTGTCCCACCCTGACAGCCCGTTGCCACAGAGGGCCACCCACAGAGTGGAGGATCTACATTGAGCATCCATATAGCCTTGTGACAAATGCAGGCTGACCTCCTTGATAAGGCCACGTCAGTTTCCTTGTTCTTGGCCCACCTACGAGCACCTCTGACAGGTTAAAAGATGCTCTTATGAGCCAAAGAAAAGAAGTGTAGCCCCCGATTCCCTGCTTTCCATCACGTCCTCTGCCTTATGACACCTCCATATAAAGCCATCCCAACAGTCAAACTCTGAGCCTTGCGTAGGATGTGAAAACTGAGTCACAGGTTGGTGACTCACTGGCTCAAGACCACACAATGAGTCAGGCAAAGAAGGCCTGGGGACAAACTTTTAAATCTGAGTTCTCCAGACTGCCTCTAGAGAACCACCCTTGAAAGAGAGAAGGCTCCAGGGCAAAAGGGCAGGGAGACTTGTCGGGACACCAAACTCCTCGCCAGGGAACAATGACGTACCTTGGCTTTTTGCACTGCTCACTGAGAGCTTAGAGTTTTGTGCAAGAGATTCTAATGTTGTTTTGTAATCCCTTCCCCCACTTACTGATAAATTCATCAATCACCTGGGATCCGCTGGCTGCCCCTAGTGACTCATCACTGTTCATTGTCCTCTAGCAACTGCTTGTGCTTCGGTGTTTATGAAACCCTGATGCAGAAACGCTGCCAGGAGACAGGGGAGGTGCCACAGAGAGTGGTTAAAGGCGCAGGCTTGGTTATTACGGAAACCTGGGTTTAAAACCTGGTGTCACATTTGATGGGATCTTGGACAAGTCACTTGCTTCATTTTTTCCATTATTAAAATAGAAATAATAGTGCACTTGAAGGGTTTCATGTAGGAATAAATAAGAAGACACTGTTTATAAATAGCCTGGAATGCAGGATGTGCTCTATAATAATTGAATAAATATTATATTATTCATTAAGGATTTTTTTCCACTGATGATTATTCTTCTGCACAGTTTTGCTAATTATTTACAAAGTTAAGTAATTATTTATTAGAGTATAGAAAAATTAAGTTTATGCCAATATACAAAAACATCAAACAGGAGCAGGGATCTAATGCACCCACAGCACACAGGCTCCTTGAGAGAAGGGCCGCATTTAGTCCATTTTGCATCTTCAGGCCTGACACAAAGTACTCAGTAAGTGGTTATAAATAAACAAAAGGCTGAATGGTGCATATTTCTACACTAAACAGTTTTGGACTTTGTGTCATGCCTATTTCTTCCCATTCATTAAGAAACTGTGTGCACAGCTCTGCACCAGACATTATGTGAGACGCAACTTAGCCGTCCACACAAAACAGTATAAAAACAATCACGCTCTAGGTATGGAGAGCAGTCAAGGCCACGAAGTGACCCCCAGGGTGAGGATGGTCCTGACAGACATTTCTGAGGCACAATTAGCATCTCAGTCTGTTGGGGCTGCTCTAACAAAAATTCCAGGGATTGGGTGGCTCCTAAACAACAGGTTTATTTCTCACCGTTTTAGAGGCTGAGAAGTCCAAGATCCAGGTGCCAGCAGATTCGGTGCCTGGTGAGGGCCTGCATTCTCATAGAGGACACCTTCTCGCTGCATCTCACAGGTGGAAGAAGCAAATGAGCTCCCTTAAGCCTCTTGTGTAGAGGCATTAATCCCATTCATGAGGGTTCTGCCCTGTGACCCAGTCATCTCCCAAAGGTCCCGCCTCCCAACACCATCATATTGTGATTAGGCTGCAACCTGTGAGTCTGGGGGCACACAAACACTCAGACCATAGCAATTAAGAGCTGGGGCTTGAGAGCATCGGCCGGGTCTACCAACAGGCAAGATGAAGTAGGGCCTCAGGAAGCAGGAGAAGCTCTGGCGAAGGCCAAGGAGCAGAAAATGCTCAACAGAGGTCAGCGAGGAGATGGGCCCGGCCAGCTTGGGCTGGGGAGTTTGTGAGAGATGAGGATGAACCGTAAAAACCTTGGAGAGAGAACATTTTCCCCCTGCTGGAAACAGTTCCTTGCTCACATGCTGAGGGACCCGTGGCTTCATCCGCTCCACCCTTCCCGGGAGGTAGCAGTTTGCTTTACCTTTTGCTGAGAGGGACAAGATATGGGCTAGAGGGGGTTCTATGGATCACATGTTTTCTGACTTTGGTCCAATCTCTTCACCTTGCTAAGGTTGAATTCCCTTGCTCGTAAGTAAAATAAGTGGGTTGACCTGAGCTGAGGTTCTACACTTCGTCATGCAGATGAGTCACTGGGAGAGTGGACCTAAAATGCAGACCCCTGGCTCCACTGCTAGATAGGAGTCCTAGATCTGGGATATATTTTATAAGCACCCTTCTCCCCCATCTCCCCACTGCAGGTAATTCTAGGAAATAGAATTCTAGAGCAAAGTTTCACAGACTTTTTGAATATGAGGATGTCCTTTTTTGCATCAAAAAATTTCTGAAGCTACTTCTAAATAAATGTAGATGGATTTTTATGTTGGTTGAGAAAATACTTAACAACTAAAAATCATCATGATTGCAGTAACATTTTGAGATGCATTTGTAGTTTATTAATCTCAATAGGGGCACATATGTTTGAAAAATAGTATTCTATGTATGTATGTGGGGGGAGGGTGTACAATTTGTTCATAATCTAGACGATGTCGGGCATCCTCTGCATTAGAGTATTATAATCCACAGACTCATGGGTATGTATTAAATAGCTCACAAGTTGGAAACCACTGACCTAAGTTATCTATAAGTTCCCACCTTAAACTAATAACCTGTGATTCTAATCAGAGGCCTCATGGCAAGTTTGCTGAGCACTGGTTCTTTTGCCGGTGTTTGAAATCTAATAAGGAATTCTGGCTGAGCAAGAACTGCTGCTTTAGGTAATTCTGGCCAAAAACACACAAAAAAAGTGGCACTGCTGCTTTTCTCATATATTCATTTTTATCTACTGATTTGCAAGAGGGCTGAGGAGTCAACTAAGAGGAAAAAAAGAGTACTTGAATCCTGCTTACCAGTGAGGTTTAAATACTATACAATACAGAGGGGCTATCAGTTAAGAGCCAGTTTTGCCAAAAGGAACTATGAATTCTGCTGTAATGGAATCATCCATCAGAGAAAAAGGGTCCAGTAAGCAGCCAGGCCCAGCACAGGCCGGGGCTGAAGGGGAGCTGTGTTTCCAGGTCCACTCTGTGAGCTGATATTGGACCACAGCCTGTCCCAGTCACGACGCACAGCTGGAATGGGAGTAGGAACATCAATAGGTCTTTTACTAAGCACATCAGCTCTATGTGGCTGAAGCCGTGGGTGACACACAAGGAACTCTCCCCCTCTCTCCCTCTCTCTCTCTCTTCATTAGTGTGAAGGAAGCCTCAGGAAGCAGCTACATGTTTGGCCAGAAACCACCAGCACTGGGTCTTGGACACATGTAAGCATCCCTGGGGATTCTCAGAAATGTTTGGGATGGGTTTCTGTCAAAGACTGGTCTTCCTACATTCAAGCAGGCGGAGGCTCAGTGCCCTCGAGATTTGGGTGTTATGCGTAAATGTGATTGCCTTTGCTACGCCTGGGATGTTCAGATTGTAGAAATGTAAGGTCGGGAACAATGTCCATCAAATAGTTATTCATAGGCTGTTGCTTTGTTCTTTAGGTTTCTTTTGGTTTAATATTTGTTTGCTATAGTGGTACCTGGTCTCAAAAACAAAAGCCTGGTTCTCACTCCAGCCACTGAGGTAGCCGCAGCTGCCATCTCTTTATATCATCCAATCTCAGAGTGGTATTGTGCGGTATACACAAGGGAACCTTCCCTTCATAGAGTCCCAGCCCTCTTCAGATGGCATCTGGTTTCCCAGCGAATGGCTGGTGTTTAGCTTCGGAGTTGCGGGAGAGTCCCTGAGGATGGACTGAGTCACTGGGCTCAGAGGCATTCTCTCTGTCAATCTGCCAACTGGGACCCACCCAAGTTTTTGGTGAAGGCAGCTGCAAAATATGTGGTGCGACTGCACGGAGTATTCTTAAACTTCTGCCACAAAGGTGTCAGAGAAGCAGTATGGAATTGTTGAAATAATGCAGGTTTTGGAAGCAGAAAGATGTGGCTTTGAATCCCAGTTCTGTCACTGACCAGCTGTGCAGCCTTGCACAAGTCGCTTAGCCTCTCTGAGCCAAACTTTCATCATCTGCAAAGTGGACTGGATAACTTCACTTCATAGGGTTGTTATGAGGATTAGCAATAATGTATGAAGGTGCTTGGCACAGTCGTTGCTCAGGCAGTGTAGTGGTATTCGCATACCAGAGAGGGAAGTTTATTTCAGAGCATGCAGCGTGGAACTGCATTTGTACTCCTTTATTTCCAGTGTGCCAGACACTATCCTGGACTCTTGAGTTTAAAGATACCTGAAACTCCCCTTCCCCCTCCACACCAGGAGCTCAGGCCAGCAACTGTTCCGACCTGGGTTGTGCTGGGAATGAAAGTAAGACGGCCACAGGATGAAAACAACAGACTGGTGCCGGGCTGGAAAGCTGTCAACAGGAATGTGAAAACAAGATCTTGGTTGAATAGTTGTGGCAAATATTCGTGGAACATTCCTCCTCTGTTCTTAGGGGGGAGGAGGAGCTCTCACCCCAGATTGTGGGGGTGGAAAAAATCTGCTCTTCATTAGGGGGACACTGTGTGCAGAGGGACCAGCTCTTCCAGGTGGCCCAGTGGCCACAGCCTCGGTGCTAACTGGGTGAGGCCAGCTCTTCCCAGCACTCGGAACCAGGCTCCAGGGCACTGGACGGGGCTGCTAATTGTCAACAGAAGCTTTCAGGTCTTTCTACCCTTCTATTCCAGTCAAAGGCATGTTTCTCATTATATTCCTCATAAGCAGACAAGGCATAATCCTCCTCACCATAGCCACCATTTATTGAACACCTATTCACCAGACATTGGGCTAAGAAGCCCCACCTCTCTAACCAATCATCTCTGTGTTCTCCTGATCTTTACCCCGTTTCTTTCGCCTGGTATCTTACCTAATCATTCATTAAGAAAATAGATCCCATCAGGCAAGTGCCTTTAACTCATTGCAGCAGTCAGGGTCCAACAAGGAAAACAGAACTGTCTTTAAGATTTTGAAACAGAGAGAATTCAATACCAGAGAATGGCTAAAGAAAAGATGGGAGGTCAAAGGAGAGGTGAAGAGGCAGCCCAGAAGATGCTGGCACCCTGGGCAGAAGGGAGAAAGGGGGAGGTGGTGTTTCTCGAGCCACGGTGCTGGGCTCACTTGCAGAAACCAGACCACATGCCTGCAGGAAGCTGGCCCTGTGGGGGAGAAGCAGTGGCTGCTGGAGATTTCACCAGAAGAAGGGAGGAGGAGGAATACTCTGCTGCTCCCCTCCTCCCACCCCACAATCTTCCACCCTACAATCGCCCATCAGTGCCTCCCACTGACCACATCGAGATGGAAGGCAGCTGGAACAGGAGCTGAGAGATGCAGCCTGCAGCCCGGAACATACCAAGTCAAACAGGAAAAGGGCATGGAATATCTCCAAGGGCCAGTACCCAGGGACAGGAAAATTCACATTACTTATTTAGTGCACATACAAACAATCCCATTCTCAGGTAGGAATTTTTGTTATCCCATTTTTCGGACGAGGAAACTGAGGCTTAGAAAGGTTGAAAAAAATGCCCACACGTCCTTAAAGCTGAGATATTTTGGCATCCTACCTACGGAGATTTAAACTCTCAAATCTTTTTTTCTCTCCCGATAGGAGAGCTTTATTGAAAGTTAGCCAGATCTGCCTTTAAAGTAAATCAAAGGCTTTTAATTTCATTTTTGAAAACCACAATTAATGAGAAGCACATTAATTGCAAAGAGCCAACAGCCAAAGAAAACAAGCCTGTGGCCTGCCGGATCACAACAGCCGGTCAGCCTTGGAGAATGAGGCGGGGCCTCCAGGACGGTGCCATGGCTTGGGAGTGTGGATAGAGCACCACCGGGGTTAGCTCTGTGTCTGGTCAAGGCTGCCTGAGGTCTCGCCAAGCTATGTGAGCATTTTTGCCAGTGTCCCTGCCTGGAAGCATTGCTCGAGAGTTTCCAGAGCTGCGTCAGTAGTCAGTGAGGGAGCATGGCTATCCCATGCCATGAGCTTCCTCCTGAAAGCCTTCTCTGACCCCCAAGTTAGATCATTTGATGTCCCTCAGCACTATGCATTCAGCATTCTGTGCCTGCATCCATCATGGGCTTGATGTATTGCTTTGTAATTGTGTTTTCCCATTTATCTGCCCCAATGGATTGTGAGCTCCAAAGACCCTGCGTGTTCTCTGTCCTTAGCACAGCACAGAACCCATGATCAGTACACAATAGAAATTTGAGGAATGAATGAGTGAAGGGACAGATAGGAACCCAGGATGTACTTAACAGCATGACGTAGTGGAAAGAATGTGCAGTCGGGTGTCCATCGGACCTAGAATTTCTACTCACAAGATGTGTAATCTCAATCACTTAGGGTCTAGGGTTCAGTTTTCTCCTCTATAAAATGGGCTTCATATTACCTTCCTTAAAGAGTTGTCTTAGCTTTTCAAAGAAATAGCATTGGTTAATGACTGTCATTTCCTTTCTCCCTTATATTTTGAAAGGAAACTACTCCGTTCTTCCTTAAAATATTTTGCGGTCACCATCAGGATTAAATTTTGGGTAGATGGGCCATGATTTTGAAGCAGGATGATGATATGAACTAAGATTACGTACAGAAAATAGAAATCACTTTGGGTAATTCAAGAAGAAAGGGATTTAATGCAGGGAATTAGGGAAATACAAAATTGTGGAAAGGGCTGGAAGAGTGGATGTCAAGGGCCACGACTGGGCTTTTGAGTTCAAGGGCACTGGGTCCACTATGGCTGCCAGCCCATGCCAGGAGGCTGCTGCTGCCGCTGCCATCACATATATTGCCTCCAATTGCCTCTTAAACTTTGGTCTCTGTAACCTTGTGTATTAGTTTTATATTGTTGCATGACAATTCCACCACAAACTTAGTGGCTGAAAACAATACATATTTATTATCTCACAGTATCTATGGGTCAGGAGTCTAGGCACAGCTAAGATGAATGCTCTGATTCAGGATCTCATGGAGTGGCAATCGAGGTGTTGATGAGGTGGCAATCTCAGCTGAATCTCAACTGGAGAAGGATCTGCTTCCAAGCTCCCATGGCTGCTGGTGGTATTCAGTTCCTTGCAAGCTGTCAAGTAAGCACCTCAGTTTCCTGCTGTCTGTTGGCCGGAGAACACCCTCAGCCCCTTGCCACATGGCCACTTGCTTCCTCAAAGCCATCAGGGGAGAGAGCATCTCCTGCAAAACAGATGTTATAATCTGTTACAACATAATCGTATACACACAATTCCATCCTTTTTTTATGTTCTAATGATTAGAAGAAGCAAGTCCCAGGTCCTACTCACACTGCAGGGGAGAGGAGGATCATGGGTAAGGTGGAATGGATGTTGAGGGAGTTGATTCAAAATATCAACACCAGTGTCATTTATTTAGCACAGGATACTGAATATCTATTCTAGTGGCCAATCTTATTAATATGATGGTGCAACGTGTATTGAAAACTTACTGTATGAGTCAATGTTGAAGAACGGTTAAGAGCATGGGCTTATAGTTATATTGCCTGGGCTGAATTCCGATTCTGGCTTAAAGTCCTCATCTATAAAGTGGGCACGTTAGGCACCATCATTATGAGAGGCCAAGCAATTTCCCAAGTGTTTTACATTCATTATCTCATTTGACCTTCAAAAAAGCCTGATGAAGTAGCTATTGTTATTATCCCCATCTGTAAGATGGGGAAACTGAGTCTCAGGGAAGTTATATAACTTCTCAAAGGTTAGCAAAGCCAGTCATTGGCAGAGTTCTCATGGCTCTTGGTCATTAGGCTTAAATTGCCTTCTCTTTATCCTTGAAGATAGATTGTATTTTATGCAAATGGCCACAGTTATTTTTGTTCATCATAATAATCCCTTAAAATTATGTAGAACTTTACAGTTTACAAAGTGCTTTCTCACTTGAGCCTTCTGATAGGTACGTGTTGTATTGTTTGAGAATATTCAATTATGCTATAGAAGAAGAGAAAACAACGTTGACAGATGGAATTCATAAAACATGTTAGAAACTATGGCATGTGTGTATTTAACATAGGAAGAGATAGAGGGATCAAGAGACAGCTAATATTCATGAGGCACCTGTGCTCTAAATATAAATGGTATATAAATATGCATGAGATATATAAGGCACTAAATATACATGAAAAATCAATATTCATGATGCCTCAATTCAGCCATAAATTGACAACATCCTTTCTAGCTCTATGTCCTCTGCCCAAGAAACACAAATGAAATCCATGGCTTCTCAACAGGCTAATTGAAAAGCCATGGCTATTGTTCAGTGTACTTGTCCCTGTGTCTCTCCAACAGGGCAAGCGTATATTCCTGGCTAGGGAACTTCCTATCTGTGGGCCCCTTTGCTCAAACCTCAACTCTGGTTCTGTAATCAAACCATCAGTGGGGAAGGCTGATGTGGCAGAGAGAAAGATGGGACATATGAACACAGCCTATCCCAGGTCTCAGGTAGTGTGGTCTTTTCACCCTGATCACACCCTATCTCAGAGTGCTAATATGCCTCGTATCTTTCCCCTTGCTTCTTGCTGTGTGCTTTCATTTTATGTTTGATTTTATAACCCCTGCAATTCAAACATTTTGATTTGGCTAGTGAGTCTTTCTGTTCTATGACCTTGGTAGGAAGTACAGCTTGACCTTGGAGGCTACCATTGCATCAAGATAATTTCCTATTTGACAAACGATGGGAGGTAAGTAAGGATCATGATCCCCTCTATAAAGATAAGGAAAGTAAAATATATAAGAGTATGTGACTTGTTCAAGGTCACATAGCTATTAAGTGGATTAATTGGGATTTACACACAGGTTTCTCCAACTCCAAGCCTAGGTTTTGTTTTGGTTTTTTTCCTAAACAAGATCCTTATGCCAAAAAAAATCAGGGAGTATTGTAAAATACTGAATTGGATGTTCCGTGTCGGGCTCTAAAGGAAGACTCCAAGGCCGTTCTGAGCAGTGGTATACAGACAGAACAAGACATCACTGGCAAAGGCCTCATTTTGGTGGAGCCACACTCCTTGGCATGTCCATGCTAGGCATGTCCTTAAAAAAAGGGCCCCTTATTTCAGATTACAGTCACCCTTCATCTGTTCCTCATTGGTTCTGTAAACACAAGCTCCTTATGGGCAAGGCCCACAGCCAACAGACACGTTGAGGCTCTGACACTGTTAGGAATTAAGTCCAGAAAAAGGGGAGGCTTGAGCCGGAAAGGGTTCAGTTGTCTTCACTTCCTTCCCAAAGCTGGATTCCTTGCCAGACAATATCTGCCTCGGAGATTTGGCCTGTGTGTTTGCTCTGGCTCTTTTAACTGTTGACTTTTGGATCAACTCTAGGCTGGCTTGGGTATGAAAATTGCTTTTCCAAAGTCAATATTAATAGTAAACCTGAATATGCACTTTTTGGTCTTCCTTCCATTCTCATCCTTGCTACCTTTGAAATCATGTGCAAATAAATGTGGCCAAGGCCTTTTAGAGAAGAAAGTTTCTCTAGTAAGGGCAGGACCAAGACCTTCATTTTATCTGTGTCAATTCATAACCTCTTGTGGGAAACAACAGTCTCTCAGATGAGGAAATGGGTAAGCCTCAATGGAATCTTGCAATAATTTTCAAAAATCACTAGGCCCTCAAAATGTGTAATTTCTCTATAGATTTGCACTGACTTTGCTCTTGTTTCCATTTCATCCTATGTATCTTACCTCTTTCAATTACTCACCAAATCACTAGACTAGAAAATCATCATGATAATTATAATTTGTTGTGGAGAACAAATAGTTATTCACATGGAAGATAGATACAATACAATCCTGTATTTGTTTTTTTTAAATATTGTTTTTGTCCATATTTTGTTTGTGTGTGCGTAGGCACACATATAAACAACATGGAAAAGTCCTTCTCCTAAGGCTCCAATATTAAAAGACAGCAGACCACAGCATCAGAACTTTCAGCAGATAATCGTACCTAGCTAGAGTTAACACTGTGTATTTGTTCAGTTCCCGTCTCTACCTGTATCATGCTCTGTAAGTTTGGGCAAATTATTTGACAACAAGCTTCACTTTCATCACTTACTTCATTCATGAGTATTAACATGGATTCATGCTAAATATATTTATCAAGAGACTTCTACGTACCCAGGCAGTCTGGTGGAATACAGGGGTGAACCAAGCAAATGAGATCTTCATGGATCTTCCAATCTAGAGGGATATATAGATAAATGAAGAGACAATTCATTCATATAGTGTGGTAAGTGCCACTGGGGGCATTCAGGATGCTGAGGAGACACTTAAGAGAGATGTCTAACTTGGACTTGAATGAGGGCATACTCAAAGATTTTTTGGAAAAAAAAATGGTAGCTCAGTTGAATTCTGAAGCAGTAGTATTTAGTCAAGAAAGAGGAGAAGGATGGCATATGTAAAGATCTAGAGGTAAGGGACAAAAATAAAATAATGTAGAATCCTTAGGATAATGCCTAGAATATAGTTGGTATTCAATAAATGGCAGCAGCCTTTAGAACTATCATAATGTCCTAAGCCTCAAGAGGTATTAGATTTATCTCTGTGGCCTCAGCATCAAAGCAGTTACTGGCACATAGCAGATGCTCCCTAAGTGTTGAAAAGTGAATGATTGAATACATGAGTGAATAAGTGAATGAATGAACAATTATTAGTTATTTCTGTCTGTTCCTAGGGACCTGTCCATTCCAGAAGCCACATTCTTACTCAGGCTTTACCTAGAATTGTCTGGTTCCCAACACTGTATACAGAGTAACGCTGCAGCCTGGTTCTAACTTCAGACTTGGAAGATTTCCATGGGTTCAGCTGGAATCACACAGCCTCCCTTCCCTCTAGCCCAGGAGGGGCCACACTTTTCTCTCCTTACAACACTGACGCTGCTAATGAGATCCACATATTAATAGCTGATTTTTGTTTGAAAGTCTGTCTGAATGGCATTTATTTGTCATCCCACAGAGTTTGACAACTTGTAATATTGTAAAACTAACAAACAAACAAAAACAACATGGCAACATGGCTGTGGCTGCCTTATCTTCTGGAGCCATGTCTGTTTGTGGCTCATGGAGCAACTTAGCAGATCACTAAAAGATCATTAAAAGAAGATCATTAAAAACCCAAGAACTAGTTATAGGGAAGTCTGAGGCTAATACTATATTAAGGACTAACATATATTGATCACATTCTATTTGCTGGGTGCTATGGTTTGAATATTTGTTCCCCCCAAAACTCATGTCGAAATTTAATCCCCAATATGGCAGTATTGAGAAGTAGGGCCTTTAAAAGACAATTGGATCATGAGGTCTCTGCCCCCATGAATAAATTAATCCATTCATGGATTAATAGATTAATGGGTTAATGTGTTATCATGAGTGGGGAACTGGTGGAAAAGGAAGAGAGATCTGAGCCAGCACACTCAGCCCTGTCACCATGTGATGCCCTGTGCCACCTCAGGACTCTGCAGAGTCCCCACCAGCAAGAAGGCTCTCACCAGCTGTGCCCCCTTGACCTTCCAACCTCCATAACTGTAGGAAATAAATACTTTTATAAATTACCTGGTTTTAAGTATTCTGTTATAAGCAACAGAAAAGGGACTAAGACACCAGGCATTGCGCTAAGTCCTATATATGCATTACCTCATTTAATCTTCACAGGGACCCTTGGAAATAGATACTGATATCACCCATATTTCACAGGTGAGAAAACTGAATCTTGGAGAGTAATATGACTTGCCAAGGTCACCCTTTTAGTCAGGGATAGCTGGGATCAAACCCAATTAGTGCAATAGCAAATCTGGTACTCCTAACCTCTTTCTTAACCACAGTGCCATAAGCAAAAAAAGATATGGGGCTGGGGTGGTCGGCATACTGCCATACCTGGGAACATCCAACAAAATCAGGGCCATGCTAACAAAATCTATGCCAAACTTTGTTTTTGTTGACTTTGAAAGCTTATTAGAACACTAAATAAACATTTATTCAGAAATTGGAGAAAAGATAAACAGATTGAAGTAGAGCTAGCCACTCAACCAATCCCAATAATAGAATCTTTTTTGTTTGTTGGTTTGTTTGTTTTCTATTTTGAACCACATCACCTCAGGTTGCATATGGTGTGGCATCAACTCTATCAGTTTAGTCTTTCTCAATTTTCAGTAAGCCAGTTGTCACTGTGACAACAGGGTCAGTCCCTAACACCAGAGCTGAATTGGAGTTGTTTCTGCCTCTGGAATTATAATGTGGTCCCTTTGTAATTTTTTCTTATTTTGCAGAACTACCTCTTTTTCTTTCCAAATCTTAATGACCAGATGCTTAAAACAATGTACAAACTGCAAGAAAATCTTTTCTCTAGACATCTGCCTTCAAAAATGTGATTGGCCTGAAGACCCATCACTGCACTCGTCCTAGTCTTGGTCCCTTAGGAGTGAGGCCTGAATATTTATGTTCCCTCAAGACTCATCTCGAATGGGAATGATTTCTACCATTTATTGAGGGCCTAATCAATTTGCATGGAGCAGGCTGAACTGAATTGGGAAGCTCAGTCGGAACCGCTGAGGTCCAGCAGGAGCCCCTGCCAGAGTACCAAGCCGTGGTGCAGCCAGGCACTCTGTTTCTCTCCACTGTCTTCACTCTCCCTTCCTGAGCTGCTCAGTGTCACCAGAAAAGGTCATGCAACTGCTATGATTAGCATGACTACAAATTCCTGTTATCTAATCTCAGCTGGGCCCCCAGCGCCACTCCAAAATCCTTATTGATCCTGGTTGAGTCCCTATCACATTCCCCAGAGCACATTTTCCAAGTGTTCTCATTTTGTTAAGCCCCCAACCCACTCCAGCCCCCTTGCTCACATCTCTTTCTTTGCTTAGAAGACTGGGGTTGCTGACTTCCTTCCCTCTCATTAAAAACTCTTCATTTCTTCCCAGCCTTTCCTCCTTCCTCTCCCCATCTGAGGGAGGCCCATCCCCCAGGATTTACGAGGCACTTTCCCCCAGCCCAACCCCAGTCCTAGAGATCCCACTCCTTGCCTCTGCCCCTTGTTCTCAAACCTTCTCCTTCTTCAACATCCCCAAGGCCCATCACCTCTGTAAACAGGTTCCAGTGTTCCCCATGCAAATATTAATAAATACATGAATAAATTAACAACTTTTTTTTCCAAGTGCTTTTTGGTCAAAACATCATCCCACCCTTCCTTTTAATGGCTGCTGCTTCGTCTTCTTCACCTCTTGGACTTTACAGTTTTAAATAATCTAAGTAATCTATGTTCATGGGAGAAAAGTTAGATGCTACCTATAAGCAAAAGAAAAAAAATCATAACCCCTCAGAAATAACTGATCCTGGAGTATATCTTCCTAAGGTTTTCAGTGCGTATATGTACATAAAAAAGTTAAATACATTTTAAAATAAATATAAAGTGACATTCTACATTGTGTGCTGTAACTGCTTTTCTTAATTCACAGTGCACTCAGCATCTTTGCATTGGGCACCCCTGGATAAGACAAAGTAATCGCCCATCTCAAGATTCTTAATCACATTCGAAAAGATCATTTTGCCATGTAAGATAGCATATTCCCAGGCTCCAGGGATGAGTACAGGGACATCTCTGGAGGAGGGTGACATTATTCTACCTATCACAAGTAAGCATTAGCCTAGGGAAGAGGTAGGGAGTGGAGTGGCAGGTGAGTGGATTCCAGGCACAGGGAACAGCAGAGCTGTGACAAGTTCTCAGTCTCTCCCTACCCTCAAAGCTTTCATGCCATAAATATAGATCTATACTATCTTTAAAAAAAATAAACTTGTAGTTATTATTATTCATCCTCTTTCCTTTTGGAAGATGCCTTTCCCCCACAGCATGTGATTCTGTAAGGTCTGTTAGGGACACCACATGTGATCAGGCTGACCAATCACAGTGCCCCAACCCCTGGGCAAGTGACCCACACAGCCAATCTGACTCTTGGGGGAGAGGCCGGACCTGAATACTGAGACAGGGAAGTTTTGTTTCTTGTTGAGACTGTGAGCTCTAGAATGCTGGAACCACTGAGGGCTATCTTTCCTACCACTGAGAGAGAGAGAGATCCTGTCTATAAAGGAAACTATCCCAGAGGAGGGGAGAGTTGAGAAACATTGGGGGCAGTGGGGGAAGAAGAGATCAGAGGACATCATCTGAGCATTTATTCCAGCCTGCCTAAAGCTCAGTAACTTCTGGACTCTTCAATTGCATTAGCCAATAAATTCCTTTTTTCTTTCTTTGCTTGGACTACTTTGATTCAGGTTTCTGTTACTTAAAATAAAGAGTCCTTACTAATATAATATTATTGTATAATATGGATGCATTAAAATAAAATTAACCAAATTCCCTAATATTGAGCCTTTAGACTGTTTCCAACTTGTACTGTTTTAACAATACCATAGTAAACATCCTTGTACATACATCCCTTCACATATGACTCATAAGAATACATTTGAAGACATACATTTAGAATACATTCAAAGAAACCCAACAATTTAACCTACTGCTATCTGGCTGCAACCCCACAGCTCTGCTTAACCTACCCTCTGCTAGCGCACCAACCATCTCCTAATTGCCTGTTCCAATAACTCTTTTCTCCATCCTTATCCTATTCACCCTTTTCTCATTCCTCCCACCTACAAAAATCCCCTTAGACTTAAATGACTCTTTCCTTTAGCTCCTTTTTCTACTTCCAGGATTCAACTTGGGTACCAATTCTGCAAAACTAGTAGGACTACTGTGTTGAGATATATTCTAGAAACCGCACAAAGTGCAGCTCAGCAGGAACACGTGTGATCAATAAGCAGTGTTTCCCAATTCATGGATGCAAGCAGGGGGATGTGAGGGAGGAGTGGTAAAGATTGTAGCAAGAGAGCCAGATATTGGCCATTACTATAAACAGAGGTTCTTAACCTGGTGGGTATAGATTGGGAGATCCCCTTGGTGGTTTCAAAGTGACCCAGGGGCTTCATGAATCCCCTGGAGTTGTATGCAAATATGGATGTGATTGTGCATTTTTCTGGGAAGAAAAAAGATCATAGCTTTTATCACATTCTTAAAGGGATCTGGTATCCCAAAAAAAGATTAAGAGCCACTTCTCTGGACAGTCTCCTAACTTATGTTTTCCTCAAGTGGCCTTGTGGAGCTTATGGTTTGGAGAAGGAGAAAGTCAAGTGACCCAGTAATGACTAACTAACCTGACACATGCAATGACATCATGAAGATGTAGGAGGTCCCTGCGAGATTCTTCAGGGAGAGACACAAGGTGCCCATACACTGCCTTTGGGCTGGCCTGGCATGACTTAGCTGAGTGGGGAGGGAGGGCCAGCCAAGTTGAAAGGAAACACAGCTGTTCTCCATGATGTGCGATTCGTCTTTAACCCTGTTCTCTCAACCCTCTCCCGTGCAGCTTTCCCTCAGCTTCTCTCAAAACCGCTTGTAGCTCTCCAGTATCCAGGAAGCCAGCACAGTGCACTACCAGAGGCCTCCCTCCTGCTCTGCCCCAAAGCACAGGAGTCTGTGACATCTGGACGTTTGTACATGTGGGAAAGAGTGCTCAGGCCACCATATTTCACTTTCAATGCCATTTGCTTCTCCCCTTGCTGTGTATTGTAGGCCTCATTAATTATGGTGGCTCCATCCAGATCTCCTTATCTCAGTGACTATCAATGTTTTGAATTCCTTGCTTTTTTTCCCTGCTAAGTTTAATGGGAAGTATTTCCTGTCAACATTTCTTCTGTCCTCTCTAGTGACTGTAACTCCAGCCATTATGTTATCTTCAGTGAATATTATTAATAAGGAGGAATATCTCATGTTCCAAGATCACTAGTGGAGATGTTAAATGGAAAAAGATTGAACCTTAGGCTCCCTCACATCCTCTTGAGACCGCCCAGAATCCAGCTGAGAAACTGGATTTCTATTTGTTCCATGGCCATAGTTCCATACTGTGCCTTGACAGACCACATTGGAGTGCTTCCAAGAATATAATTTCTTGAGACCAATTCAATGTCTCATTAAAATTTTCATCTGTCTCCTGTTACCTATGAAAATTTCTAACTTGTGCTTTCCAAATACCATTCCATCTTCCACAGACCATCTATAGTTTAGATATTTTTCTCCCTACATGATTACATGAAACATTGCTGCATGCACAAAAGGCTCACACATCTCACACTGGCATTCAAGGCCCTGTAGTTTGATGTCCTTTCCCTCTAGAAGTTATGTGCATTTCATTCTTTAACCCTCTATAGGGACGTGCACTCTAGACTCAGATCATCTGAGTTCAAAATCTGATTCTTACACTTTCTAACTATGTGACTTTAGGCAAGCTAATTAACATCTCAGGGTCTCAGTTTCCTTTGCCATAGAGTAACTGACAGAATTAAATTGTATAGCAGTATTAAGGAATTTCAATGAGATAACATGTGGAAAGCATTTAGCAAAGTGCCTGCCCCATAGTAAGTGCTTTTGATAGGCAGAATCCCTCCCGCAAAGATGTCCATGCCCTAATCACTGGAACCTGAGAAAAGAATAGCTCAAATGTAATAAAGGTTAAGGACCTTCAAATGGGGGAGATTATCCTGGATTATCTGAGTGAGCCAAATCTAATCATGAGTCCTTAAACACAGAAAACTTTCTCCTGTTAGAGGCAGAAGAAATGCGGCAGAAGGAGAAATCAGATAGATTTTAAACATGAGAAAGATTCACCGTTGTGCTCTGCAGTGTGGAGTGGGCCGTGGATGAGGGCTGCAGATAGGCCGCTAGGGGTAAGGGGCAGCCCCAGCCAACAGCCAGCACAGAAGCAGAGACCTCAGTCCTACAATTGTAAGGAACTGGTTTGGCCAACAATCTGAATAAGCTTAAAAGTTGGTTCTTCCTCAGAGCTGCCAGTAAGGAAAGCAGCCCTATTGACACCTTGATTTTTGACCCATGTTAGACTTCTGTCCTATAGAAACTGTAAGATAATAAATTCGTGTTGTTTTAGCTGCTGACTGGTGGTAATTTGTGATGGTAGCAACAGAAAACGAATGCATGTCTCTGTAATACTGGCTATTAGTTGCCAGCCACGATGGCCTACCTACGATTCCCCAATTCACCGTATTCTTCTAGTCTTAAAGAAGTCCCTTTCCTCAAGCAAATACCTTCAAAGCCTTGTTCAAATCCACCACCTCCATGCTGTCTTTCATGATCCTTCTGTGAGAACCAATCAGCCTTGAGCTTCCGGAGAACGATATTATACACTTTATTCCTTCCAAAGCCTGCTTTCTGTTAGAGCTACTCACTACCTGTCATCTTCCCAACTTCATAGAAAGACTCTGTGTCATACTCATCTATATTTTGCCCTTTCTATTTAGCACAGACTCCTTTCTCAGGTAGTTAGGGGAGGAGGGAAAAGGAAAACTAACACTCATTTAGAGTTTTCTCTGTGTCAGGCCCTGTGCACATAAACTATTTTATTCAACTCTTGTAAGAACCCTATAAGGTAGATAGGTATATACTTTCTTCATAGGTGTCTCAGTGCGACCAACTTGCCCAGTGTCCAACAGCCTCTACGAGGAAAAGCTGTGCTCTGACTTCTGGTGAATTCAGGTCTGCCTGATTCTAAATTTGTTGTTCTTTCCACTGTATTACAGTATTTCTTATAAATGTCACCTTTGCATTCATCACGATGAACATTCATACAGCCCTTTAGAGAGAGCAGCTCATGCTCACAGCAACCCTTTGAGGAAGGTTTTATTATCCTATTTTTTAAGTGCATGCAGTCCCTGAGAGAAACAATTAGGATTTGAGCTCAGGATTTCTGACTGCAAAAACACTTAAGTGTTCTTGCCACCATTCCACAGCTAGTTCCAATTGATGTTGGCCAATTAAATGTTGCAAGCATCAGGCTTGTGCACAGGCTCTCTCTCTTTTCCCAGATTACTGGAAGGCGGTATTTCTAGCATCTGAGTCAGATTTCGGTTGTTTCTCTGTCTTGACTATATGTGCCACAGCTCTCAGTGCTGGGTCAGCTGCAAATTATATCTGTGTCACGCTGACTTCTTCTTCTAGATTACACACCCAGATAGGCAACGAGACAGACTCTGACACCAGCTTCTGAAGCCTCTAGGGCCCCACCACAGCTAAACCAGCCCAAATTCTCCTTTGTTTAAGGATTTTGGGTCAATTTTTAATCAGTATGACTGTTTAAAAAATTGTGGTAAAATATACTTAACATAAAATTTACCATTTTAACCATTTTTAAGTGTACAGTTCAGTAGTATTAAGTACATCCGCATTGTTGTGCAATCCTCACCACTATGCATCTCTAGAACGGTTTCAGCTTAGCCAGTTGGAAACTCCACACATATTAAACAATAATTCCCTATCTCCCCTCTTCCTAGCCCCTGGCAACCACCACTCTACTGTCTGCCTTTATGAATCTGACTACTTCCGGTATCTCATATAAGTTGAATCATACAATATTTGTCCTTTTGTGACTGGCTTATTTCACCTGGCATAATGTCTATAAGGTTCATTCATGTGGTTTTGGTGTGGCATATGTCAGAATTTCATTCCTTTTTAAGGCTGAATATTTCGATGTATGTATATACCATGTTTTGTTTATCCATTCATCAGTCATTGGACACTTGAATTGCTCCCACCTTTTGGCTATTGTGAATAGTGCTGCCATGAATACTGGTGTACAAAGATCTCTTTGAGTCCCTCCTTTCAATTCTTTTGGACATATGCCCAAAAGGGGAATTGCTAGATCATATGGTAATTTTCTACCTACCTAGAGACAAACTGCCATACTGTTTTCCACAGTGGCTGCAACATTTTACATTCCCACGAGCAGTGCACAAGGGTTCTAATTTCTCCACATCCTTGACAGCACATTATTTTCTATTTTTCTGATAAGAGCTAGCCTAATGGGTGTGAAGTGGTATTTCATTGTCTTTTTTATTTACACTTCTAATGATCAGTGATGTTGAGCATCTTTCCCTGTACTTCCTAACCATTTGCATATCTTCTTTGCAGATATGTCTAAGTCCTTTAATCAGTTGGTTTTTGTTGTTATCAATGTGACTTTTTATAAGTATGCCTTTATTTACTTTTTAATTTCAAAAATAACACATCAATTGTTGAAAAAGAAATTTAAAAGCACATATAATTCTACCACTCATAAAACCAAAGGAAGTTACTTTTAAACTAAAATGTTCCTAGAAGTAGCTTAAGGGTTCTATATCTAATACTATAAAATGAATATATTAAGTGCATAATAATGTCCTTGTTTATTTAGGGACCTACTCTTTTACAAACAATCTTTTTGGTTTGATACATTTTCTTTGACAAAAGAAAACCCTTATTGCATTTTGCTTATTCGTTTTTTATTAAAGTCTCTAGTGTGACTTGTTACTTTCATAGTTGTTTCATTAATTTTATTACCAGATGAAATAGGATCCACATTCCTCCTTGAATATAAATCAGTTTCCTAATTCTGTCCTCTAGAACTGTCTTCATTTTTCTTTAGTTTGCACAAGTTAATGCAAATACCCACTTCTAATACTCCTGAGAACATACATCTCGCTCTGTTGATTCGTCCAAGTTCTCATTTGCTAAGTGTTCCCCAGCCTGCTGTCCATCAAGAGTTACAACAGTGTTTCATTACCTCCTAATTCTTCATACTACTGGACCCTGGCTTCCTTGTGAGCAGAAGCAAAGATTAATAATAATGTGCAATGGTATTTTCCTTTATTTAGCCTACTATCCCTTCCTTTATATAGTTGGACTTAATGCATTTTCTGGTTTTATAATTATATATAACATTTTCTCAAAGCCCTCACTTCATGCTATTGACTTCCTCATCTTTCAGTATTCCTGACCCTATTTCAGGATGCCTCGATTTAGGTTACTAGGGTTTCTCATATTTCTCCTTTTAATAAAGTGAAGGCATTGCTTATTCTATGCTAACTTCCCAGATATGATCCTGATTTAATTACCTGAAAAGGTAATTAATCAAAATTAATCAAATTTTATTGTAAAGGCTGTGCCTCACTGTTTAGTCACAATAGTCAATTGAATAGACCAATTGATATTATTAATCTATCTTGGTGAATTATTTATCACTTATTAAAGTATTCCATGAATATATACTATGTACTTAATAATATTAATAATAACAACAAAAACAACATTTTCTGAGTGTTTGCTATGTGCCAGGCATTATTCCAAGGATTTCACATAAATTAATTTATTCAACACAACAAATTTGTGATAACTTCATTGTCTTCACTTTATGGATGAGGACACTGAGATATAGAAATATGAAGTATACTGCCTAAGGTCACACAGCCACAATTGGTACTGAGCAGGCTGGATGTGATGTTAGATGTTGGCTCGTGGGACATGTCAATGGCTGCCTAGGAATATACATGAATGTTCAAGTAAGTATTCTTTCAAGAATTAACTAGAGACTGTGTTCATTTATTCAAAAAGCACTGATTAAGCATTGACTCTGTGCCTCCATTATGATAGATACCACGGAGAAGAGATTTAGCAAACCAGTAGTATCTACAGTTGAGGGAATTTAAATCTAGCTGAGGAGACCTAAGATATAGATATGACACAACCAAATAGCAATAGAATCGACATTCAAGTAAAAGATTGTATGGAACAGTTCACCTGTGATACCAAAAATCACAAATGGGAAAATAATTGTAGGATCCATTTTGTGAAGGTAGCACAATGGACTTGCATGAGAGCATGAGTAAATTAAAGAAGAATAAAAGGAAATCTTGATACTGTGAATTCATTTAATCAACTCAAAAACTATTTCTCAAGCACCTACCATGTGTCAGACACTGTTCTTGCTACTAATTATTAAAGGATTGCTAAACCATGGAAAGGGTTATTGAGAGAAATCATGAAATTACATTCTCTTCGAAAACTGTTTTTAAAAAAGATAATCTGTACTTAGTTATGCACAGAGGCAGAGAGATAAGCTGGGTGAGGACAATTGAAGTTAATGATACCAGGGTGACCTCAAAGAGGGACCTACCAGAGCCCTCCCTATTGCTGTCCCATTGAGGTACGCAGGTAGAAGTCATTAAGTCACCGCAGGCACTCACAGAAGCTCAAGGCTGTGCTGTGTGCTTTCCATTATCCAGCCCAGTCCCTTGTCCCTCACTTTCCTCCCAAACTTTTTTCTAGAGCCCTCGGGAACTATATCTGTGATCAGCAAACTCCCTATATCCTCATTGCTCTGACCACTCCTCCTCCTGGCCTTGTTGAAACGTGGCTATTCTCCACGGCCGCAGCTCCCCCTACAACCTCTCAAGGCTGTGCTCTCCCTCACACCAAGTGTATCTCAGGGCTAGGAGGTGGGGCGAGTATCCTTTCCCTCACCCCCATTTTACATCCATCACTAAACCTTATCAATTCTCTGGCATCTGCACTCTCCTCTCCATCACTAATCTAAGTCACTATCATCTCTCCCCCGGACCTAATAGTCACCAACAGGTCTCACTGCTTCTTATCCTATCCCCCATAATCCATCGACCTCACCACAGCCAGAGTGATCTCTTAAAACCTTACATCTGCCGAGGCGAGGGGATCGTTTGAACTCAGGAGTTTGAGGTTGCAGTGAGCTATTATGATGATGTCACTGCACTCAGCTGGGATTCTGTCTCAAAAAAAAAAAAAAACAGAAACAAACAAACAAACAAAAACACTTACATCAGACTGTGAGCTTCTTGAGACCAGGGACCTTATTTCCCTTGGTCTTCCCTGGGTCTTCAGCACCCAGAACAATGCTTGGCAGAAAGCAGGTACTCGATCAACATCTGTTAAATAAATAAATGAGTTTTTAAATATTATGTGCTATGTTCTTCGAATGCATTATCTCATTTAATCACCATAATGATCTTATAAGGTATTATTACTATTATTTTATCTCCATATGAAAGATGAGGACACAGAGGTTCAGAAGAATTAACTGCTCAGATTCCCATAGCTGACAGAGTATTGTATTAGTCAGCTTGGGCTGCCATAACAAAATACCATAGGCTGTGTGACCCGAACAACAAAAGTTTGTCTTTTCACAGTTCTGGAAGCTGAAAGTCCAAGATCAAGGTTCCAGCCAATCTAGTTTCTGGTGAGAGTTCTCTTCCTGGCTGATACATGGCCTCCTTCTCACTCTGCCCTCTCCTTTCCTCTGTGTGTGCACATAGAGATTGAGAGAGAGAGAGTTCAACCTTAATTACTTCTTCCAAATACAGCTGCCCTCGGGGTTAGGGTTTCAACATATGAATGGGGTAGGGGGACACAAATATTCAGTCTATAACACCCACAGAACCAAGATTCAAACCCAGACTTGTCCAACTGCAAAGCTCATGCTCTTAATTGCTGACACGAAGTCATCTTGCCTCTGGGTCCCCATCTCTGCCCCTGTCTTGAACTCCTACATGCCAGGCTTCATATTAATCCATCGCCAGGGGGTGCTTGTCTGGTTCTGTCATGGCACACACTCTCCTTGGAGTTAAGAGCTAATGGTGCAAGGCAGGGCTTCACTCTTCACTACCTTTGTGACCTGGAGCCAACAACTTAACAATCCTGGATGTGCCTCTGATTCCCTATCAGTGAAACATGGACAGTAACAGAAGGTATTTCTAGGAACTTCTTTCAGGTGGTGAGGGAGAGAAGAAAACAGTCTTTGGGCAAGTCCACTGAATGCTTTGGGGCAAAAACACCCCATGATTCCAATGTCTTGTTGTTACGAATATTTCTCTGAGTAACATTAACAGCTGTGTGGATAAGGGTACAAGCAAGCCGCCTCAACCCCAGCATGGTGATACAGCCTGTGGGAAAGGCTGTTATCAATATTTTCTGCTTCTTCCTCATTTGAACCATCATGTCTTTGCTCTGCTTAACATAACTTTTTATTTGTTTTGTATTCTGCTCATGTGCTCTATATACAGGCTGGGAAGGGTTACCTCAAGGGGATCATTCCAGTAGGTGGCCTCAGGATCCGACTGAGATGGGTGTCACCCTGTCTAGAAGTTCTCAGGAAAGTAACTTATCCATTTGAGAGTAATGGACATCTGAAGGTAGCTAAATAATAATAATAGCTAATACTTACACAGGCATTGTTCTAAGCACTATGTAGATATTAATGCCCTTAATCTCCATAATAACCACACCTAGAAGTAGATGATCCTCTTAGGCAGGTACTGTAACATTCGTTCCCATAACCAGTAAGCAGCAGAGCTGGGAGTTGAAGCAAGGACTTTGGCTCTAGAACCCATGCCCTGAACCACGAAAGCACAAGGCTTCTCCTGACACCTGTTGTTCCTCCCAGCCTGTCCTGTAGTCACAAGTGCTGAGAGATGGAGCCATCCCAGAGAACAGGGGAAGGATGCTCAGGGCTTTGTGGGAGGGAGTGAGTCAGGGGGCACCATTCTGGGCACAGAAGCAGGAGCCAGAAGTCCGTAGGATCTGCAGTCACCACCTAAGAGCACTGGGGTTGGTCCCTTTCCCAGGGCTCCCAGACCACCCAGGGCTTTCCCCCTCTCATGGCACTAACCAGCCTGCATTGTAACTACTAGCTCAGTTATCTCCTCCAGGGCCAGTGAGTTCCTCCACAGCAGGGCGGTGTTAGGTCAGCTCAGTGGTCTCTCCACAGACAGTGCAATAGCCGGAGGGCAGGGACCTGGGCCATCACCTGAACTATTGTGGTCCTGGGCCCTAAAAACAATGCACTGATAGCATAGGTGCTCATGAATCAGTAGAAGAAATAGGCCAGGAAACACAATAAGCACTTGTATAAAGTTTTTTTTTTAATATTTCTATTTTCTTTACCTTCTGTATGTTTCCACTTGACACAAAGGTCCTCAAACTTGAATCACCTGAGGAGTTTGGTGAGAAAGCATATTCTCAGGCCCCAAATCTCTGAGATTCTGAGTCAGATGGTTCGTGTGGTTTTTACAAACATTTTACTGGAATATATTCATAATATACAATCAGAAAAGTACACATATCATTAAGTATACACTTTACTGAATCTTCACAAACTGAATATACCTGTGTACCCAGCACCTAGTTTAAGAAACATAATATTATTAGGATAGCTTTGGAAGGTTTAGCCAAATAATCCTGTTAATTCTCATGCAGGTGCTCTGAACATTAAGACACTGAAGGAGTGATTAGCAATAAAACTCTTAAAGTGGAAACTGCTCCTGTGTGCATCTTTGAGGATAACAAGAACAAGAGAACTAGGGAGGGTAGTTCCTTGGCCACTGGGACCCCCAGGGACAGAGTGGGTGGCATTGGTCTTGGGGTAGGGAGTGCAGAAGGCTGAGTCATCAACTGGCTTTTTTGATACACAAGAAGCAGAGCTCATAAACTCCCAACACCTGAAAAGGGGTCCTGATGACTCTAGGGGAGAAAAGTCCATGGATGCCAGGTGCAGGACTTCAGGTTATTAAACCACTAAAGCAAATAAGCAGCCTCGTGGGCCTTAGTCATTGAGTCACCTGTTTAAAAAGGATGTGGACCCCTCCTGTAGGTTCTGTCTGAACCACACTGAATCAAGGCCGACAGTCATTCATATTCTCTCTCTCTCTCTTCCCCCCCTCTGCCTGCCTTGGAATATTCTTTTTCATGCTCAATTTAAGGTCTTTCAGTGTGGGTTAGGCTCACTTTGATTCTTGAAACACCTTTGTCTTTTCCTCCTACTTGTCTTTTCTTCAAATTTTGATTCCTGATGTTCAGACTAAATGACAAAACTAGAAGGTGGAACTTGACCTTCTATAAAAATTCAAATATTGGGTGGTGGGGGAAAAAAAGACAGTTATCCTGATTATCTCTTAGTCAGCAGATTCTCAAAACGCTGAAATCAACCTGAGTGTCCCAAGCTGCACCTACGTTTTCCCTCTTGCATTAAAACTCCTTCCAAGCCTAGCTTTTTAACAAGTACAGACATAGGGGAAAGGGGGAGTCATTTTGACAGTGGATCTTAAACAGTTTCTCTAGTTTTCTAATGTCAAATACTAACAATCCCTCCAACTTTTAATTTTTTTTTTTTTTGAGTGTTGTATATTCACCAGAGGGTTAGAAATTTTTTTGTTTACTGGGTTTGGCTCCTGAATTCTTTCCCCAGAATTTGTTTACTGTGGGAAAGAGTTGAAGGCATTTCAAAATAAGTTTGGAAAGGAGTTGCCTGGACCCTGTAAAGATTTAAGATGAATAAGATGAGTAAACTTTTTGCATAATTTCCGTCTCTCAGCCAGTCAGTAACCAAATGACAGTCTCCATCTGGGAGTCCTATGGAGAGCTCAAGTATAGTTCACTTCCAGAAAAGTAACACAGAGGAAGCTTTTCCCATTCTATTGATTTATTCATTCACTCATTCATTCAACTGATTGTTATTGAGCGTGTACTATGTGTCGGGCACTATGATGGGTGCAGATCCCCAAACTTAAGCTCCCTTCCCTGTCTTCTCCTTTTTCTCTCTTGGTAGGGGCACTCAAATAAATGGAGGGAATACAGAGCTCTACAATCATCTTTCCCTCCCACCTGCCCCCAGTTTTCTCAGTGCCCAGTTAGGAGGTTGCATTATTAAGGAAAAAGTGATTCCCTCCCAACATAGGTCTTCTATCAGTGTTGTTGCTTACATCTGTGCTTTTTTTCCATCTGTGCTTTTTTTATGAGACTAATGAAGGTGAAGAGACTCCCCAGGCTTTGCAAATCTAGCTGACATACTGCAGCAAGCCCACAGCCTCGAGCCAACTCTTGATTACAGGACCTGTTGATTGTATCTGGAAAACCAGCTCTGGCTAGACCAGGACACTCGTCTGTGTTGCAGAATCAAAAACCACGTGTTCCACTCAGATTGTCTTTTCTAATTTTCGAACTTTTGATCTCATTCCAAATTACATGTTATAGCAGTTTGCATCAGCAAGATGATGGTCATTCTGGAAAATTCTGTCATATGTTTCAAAATGTTCACACAGCAGTGTGGCTTTTAGTAACAGCTTGATTCAGGCTGCATTTGTGCCTTTAATACTTTTTAAATTGACATTTACTCCCTCACAAAACAGATCTCAAATTTAAAAGTCTTATGAGATTCAACATTTTTCCTAATGCAGCTCAGGTGTGTGTACCTGGCCTTAAAGCAAACCCAGTGTGTGAAAATGGATGTACAGGGGCAAGATATTTACTTCACAAAATGATCGATTCACCTTACAGAATGATTATTTTCTTTACCAAAGGAATTTTCATGATATTCTCTGAAAGACATAAGCTTTCCTAGTGTACTTAAACACTATGTAAAATTTTAATTTAAATACACTGTTTAGACATCACAAGTACTGTGTTGTAAAAGAGAAAACTTCCCAGATCAGGCAGATGGTCCATATTATTTTTAGAGTCATTACCCAATTTCAAATGGAATCCAAATGATTTGTTAACATCTGGTTGGCATTCAGTGCCCTACTAGATTGTTCTGAAGCTACGTTGCTTCAAGAATTAGGTTACTATTAACTGTTCCTTTGTCCTGCCCTCTCGGAGAGCCCCTACCCATTTCCCAGACTTGAAATCTTTCTAACATTTATGGAGGTTTGTACTGCCCAATTTGAATAATGCCCTAAAAATAGTTTTAGTTTTATTCATTTTATGATCTTATCTATGTACCAGGCCCTCCAGAAAATTGCGTAAAAAATTGCCACAGTTGATGAAATGGAATGAAAAGAAGCCATCCCTGTTCTGAATCATTGTCTTTCAGTTAGCAAGATTCATTAACACGAGATCTGATTTTAGTCAAAGGGCAGTGTTTTATAGTGGCCTACAGTCAGGCTGTCTTCATGGGCAAATTATGAAAATAATAACTGGAAATAAAGAACCAGATATGAGTCTAAGCCAATCAGCAGTGATCTCTTGTAACCAGAAGGATTACTTCAGGAATGTGGAGGTGACCCTTTCTGGACAATGGGAATCGGGTCCAGGATGTTTGTAGGAACTGATGGGGAAGACAAAACTCTCTCTTCCACTGGATTTAATCCTCAGAAAATATGTTAGTTGCTTCTGGGGGTTGCCCTAAAGTGAAACTAGCACAGAAGAAAAACTGAGTAGAGAAGCCCAAGTCCTGACGACATTATTTGAACCCTAGATCTGAGGCTAGATCTATTTTCAGGACTTTTCAGTTAAGTGAATAGGTAAATTCACTTCTTTATTTAGGCAAGTTTTTTACCACTTCCTAATGAAAGGCTCCTGACTCCTCCTTCCCCAGCAGAATTTTTACATCAATTAACAAGACCTCTGGTTTCTCCCTCCAGAATATCTCAAATTCATCTTGTCATCTCCATCTCAATGCTCATAATCTAGTTCAGGTTCTCATGAACCCTTGCATGAATATGCAAACTCTCAGTTTGTCTCTCAGCCTCCACTTTCTCCCCTCCTATTTACCTCCCCAGAAGCTGCCTGATTAATCCTCATAAAGCACAGATACAATGAAGGCACTCACTACATTGCCCCAAAACTTTTAGTGACCTCCCATTGCCTACTAAATAAAATTCAGATTCCTTAGTCTGACAGTCCAGCCCCTTTATAAACTAGCTGCAGTCTCTATCCAACTTTTATTTTCTGCTGTATCTCTCATGCAATTCATACCCACGGATTATGCATTCTCATTTAGCACTCAAGTTCTTGGAGCAAGTTGGATATAGAGCCCAGGTGAACTTGCTCTTCCCACGTCCAAATCTGCCAACTCCCAGCTCATATGACACCCTGTCTATGAAGCCTTCCCTAACCCCCTAGTTGGAAACCATGTATCCAACCTCTGAACTCTTATAGCCCTTCCTCTCTTCACTCCTAATGACTTTACCTATTACTTCCTCTTTATCTTTCTACATTTTATTGTAGCTACTTGTAGATATGTTTTATCTAGTCTGCTCTCTAGAACTTTTTGCTACTAGATAGCCACTGTCCTTCAGCAGGGTCTGCTTCAGATTCACTCCATCCCCTCCCCCCATGGTAATAGTCCATATATATTTATTGGGATAAAGGAAGGGATGAGGAAAGTTGTGTGACAGATTCTTAGGAAACTTGCTTTTTCATGAATGTTAAAAAAATAACTTATAAATAGCATATCCTATTGACCTATCTTAAATTATATAATAAACTTCCTATTGAAGTTCATGAGGATGCTTAGAAATTGGCTTTCTTAAATACTAAATTTCACACTTCCCCCTATTCTGCACTATAAATTTGCCAGCACAAAAGTAAACTTTAAATCTTTGGCAAAACTCTTACAAATTCTAAATTATCATCTTGATGAGATCAAGTACCACATATGAGTGTTATTGCAAAAGTATCTCATGACCAACAGTTCTCTTTGAGTCATGTAATAGAAGCAATAGCATGCATTTAAATAGTGTGTAACAGTTTACAAAATGTTTCTACAGACATTACTTCATTCCTGTTTCACAACAACCTGGTGAGATCAGTAGGGTAGGAATTGTCAGTCCTGTTTTACCAATAGGGAAAAGGTAACATCTAAAAGAGGATAAGCAACTAGCAAGTTTCCATAACTAAGTGATGAACAACCTGGGACTAAAACCCAAGATTTCTGATGTCTAGTCCAGAGCTCTTCCAATTATTCCACACTACTTACCTTAGATCATGTGAGGTAACTTTATTCCCTTGCCAGTAACTGATTTAGCAAAAGACTTATGACCACCGAATTCCAACCATTGCACTATGAGGAGAGGTCTGGGGAGTGGTATAATTGTCTTACTCCTAAGAGCCATAAGAAGAGAAGCCCCTTTTTATTTCTCTTAGATATAATGATTATAGATGGTGTTTGCTTGTTAAATATCTCCCCATCTTGCAACAAGCCTGAGGGCAGCGCCAACACAGAAGAGGGAGGGGCCAAGAGAAGCAGAGATGGAGCCTTAAGTGTCCCCCACTTTGGAGCCACCCTGACCTTGAACTTCTTGAAATGTGAGGTAATCCATCTCCCCATTATTGTTTAAGCCAGAGTGAGTTTGGGTTTCTCATGACTTGCATGTGAAAGCATCTTAACAGAAACAACATGGGAAACTTTGGTATATGAATTTGGGGTACAGACCCAGGTTTCAGTCCTCTCTCCAACACTTCAAACTGGGAATGTTACTTAACTGTTTAGAGTCCTAGGTTCTTGCCAGTAAAAAAAAAAAAAAAAAAAACACGAGTTGCTACTGCTCAGGGTTATTTGGTCAAATACATTAAGTAGTGGGAAGTGCCCAGTACATGGTAAATTATAAATAGCCATTATTATTACGATGGACTCCAACAATATCAATGCTATAAGTACTCTTTAAAAAATACTTTTTAAACTATAACTTTACACAAAACAATTTTATTGGCTCACTCATCATTTTTCCTGTAGTCAGGCAGGTATTAGAGTAAATGCAGGGGTTGATTGCTATCAAGCTTAGATCAAGAATACCCAACCTCTGGGTGAACCTCATTTCCCTGAAGCTTGGAGATCCTTGGGCAGGGTTGGGCAGGGGATGAAAGAGTTGATGATAAAATTACATATTGGAGCTGGGGTTGGGGGCTGCTACCAAGACTGGAATTTGCCTTGAAGTCAGCAATCAACCCTTCAAAGCTAGGCTAACAAATCAAAGGCTTGTCATTTATTTGTTTTTAATTTTCCCACAGGAAGGTTTTTAAGGATTTTATAGTTCAATTTATTGTACTGTGGGGGCAAGGGAGAGAGAGAGAGAGAGAGATCACCATCTCTCATCCTGAAAGAGAAAATAGGTTAGATAACCTGATTTTATGAACGTGCTATTTATACAACTGTGAGGTCATTGTAGTTCAGGTAGTTTAGACTTCTTGGGTCTTCCTGGTTTGGAGCCAAGAGTCATTTTAACATTAAAACAAAATGTCATGTCATCTGGGAATGGTGTCGCATTGCTCGGAAAAGCCCACTTTTATTGGCAGCACAATCCTCGAACCACCCTGTTCCCTATTCCTCTTCTGTTTGATGGCGTGGACTCACCGCTTGTCTGGAGAGCATGTCCTTGTTCTGACTGTACACAGTTGCCCAAACGGGGCCTCGGCCAGCCTTGAGTCAAGGGACAAAATATCTGTGTGCTCCCGGAAAAGCCAGAGGAACCAAGATTGGCCCACTAGGAGAGCATATGAAGCTTGTGGGTGTAGTGACAGCAGAGCTGTTTATTAATGGTTTGGGCTTATGCCTTGATTTCCCAAGGGCAGAGACGATAATGTGAGCAGCTACTTACAGATCCCACAGGATCTAGGGGCTAAGTGTTCCTCTCACTAATTTTAGTCTGCCGGAAACCCGGATAAAAAAGTCACTCCTCCTTGAATGAGGTCCCTACCTGCAGCTGCTGGTGTCAGTACTATTAATAGAACCTCCTCCCAGTGTGACCTTCCTTGCCTCCCTCAGGGTAACAGGCTCCCCAAAGCTGGCACCCTGAGAGCTCGCCCTTCCTCCAGGAGCACAGGCACAGAACTGCCGTGGTCTAACACAAACTTGCCTTCGTGTGGTAAGTCCCACCTCACTCCCCCCAGCTCCCAGGAGAGGCTTTCTCTTGAATCAGCACAGCCCAGAAGGGCCTCTCCTGTATCAGGCAGCACAGCGAGCCCTCCTGCGTTCTGCAGGGCTTTGAAGTGAAAAGAACACAGGTGATTATTCTTGTGGTTTCCCTAATCTGTTTACTGAGGGCAGCAGGAGCCAGGTGACCTTGTGCTTGAAATAAAACAGGTAACTCTTCTGAAAGAGGAGGAAGCAAATTGCTTCTGCAGATACAAATCCTACTTTACCCCTGGGCAGGCCCCCTTTCGCTGGCTTTCAGAACGTGACAAATTGCTGCCACTTCTAGTGATGGCTGGGGGAGGGGGGGCTCGTCACAAGCTGGCTTGTGTTTCAGCAACTCACCTCCACAGAGACAGAGGAAAACCTAGAGGCCTCAGGCCATGTCTAAGAAGTGCTGGAACAATCTGCTGGAAATTAAAAATAAGTCTCCCATTGAACTCAGTGTTGTCTGTTTTCAAGGTCAGATGGGCTGATGATTGCAATCAAAACGGCCAAACTAGCTTCCCTATTGCCTCAATGGTTCCCTGTCACATACCCAGTGACACTCATTCATGGCCCTGCTACTCCTGGGGCTTGTACTGGACATGTAAGGGCTACAAAATGAGCAATATACAGTATCTCCCTCAACTAGCTTTCACACTAGTACTTATCCATGGGGTGGTTATTGTAATAATGAGTAGCTAAAATAATTTGAGAGTCAGGCACTGTACATGTTAACATTTTGATGCATTTTCTAATTTAATCGCTGTAACTTGCTGCAACCCTGTGAGGAGAGTCCTGCTCACTACCCTTATTTTGCAAAGGAGGAAACAGGCTCTCCCAGTGTGCTGGTTATTCTCTGTCTCCTCCATCCCATCAGTTCTCCACCCTTCACTGCCCTGCTCTGTGCCCAGGAGGCTGATACTTGCAGACAGCACAACCTGGCTCCCTTGTCAGCTGACTTTGGGAGGCCTCAGGAGCTCAGAGGGTGGAAGGAGAAAAGGTCAGGGTGTTTCTTTCCCACTCCCTCCCTCCTTGGGGAGCAATTTCTCGCAGCAGCTGCATCTCTCCGTGCACTACTCAGCAATTTGCCAGTAGGCTTCCCTCCTGGGTGCTCCTGCTCGCTGGGCTCTCCTATGGCATTTCCTCCCTGCTCCTGCCCTGAGAGTAGTGATGCTTCCCACTGTCACTAGACCCTGGGTGCTTGTTTGTTTGGCTTATCTGTTCCCTCAACTCTGTCCTCACTGCCATAAGTAGCACTTCATTAAAGTCTCTTATTTTGAAACAGTCTACAGTGAACTGTGGTTCTGCTGAGGCTGCTATACCCAGCCAAAAAAGGTGCAGCCCAGAGACACAAACTCCAGAGTATTCAGTAGCAGGGGAGAGGAAACATAAACTGATAATAAGAGAAGAAAAATTATAAGAGCCATGAGAAAGTTGTAGAAAGTGTGAGGGGAAATCAAAGGCCAACAAAAGTCATTTATAGAGGGTGTGACAATGTGTTGGGCCTTGAAAAAGTGGGTAGAATGTAGACAAGTGGATAAGAAGGGAAGAGTTTCAAATAGGAACCAGGACAGTGAGGCACAAAGGCACAAATCACATCTCGGGAACGGAAGTGGTTCAGTCCCAGAAGTGGAGGAAGCTTATGGATGGTGTTTCTCAAACTGCATTCTTCAGAACTCTACTGTTCTGTGAAATATTACTACTATATTGAAAAAAAAATTCCAAGACCAAATAAGATTAAGATAAACGATATTAACTAGATTTCCTTACACTGGACTTCTCAGAGCATTTGAAATGCTAATATGCATATTTAACTACCTTTTTTTCACAGACAATTTATTAACATCCTTTAGAAGCATGGGAGGGAATAGAATTTGGGAAACACATCTTGTCCAATAAGATTCTATAATCCTGTGGGACTCCCTGGTAGAGCAATGCAGATACCCTGCAACAGCCAAAGTCGGAGCATACTCCAAAGGGTTCTGCAGAAAGCCAGTCAGAATGTCACAAGTCATGGACAAATGGCACCTAGAATGCCATCATGTAGCCATAGCATGAGTAGTGAAATAATTAGCAAGCCAAATAGAAATTGAATTTATTAGCTTGACATGAGGTACATGAGCTACCAGGAAATAATGGTAAACAGACATTAAACAGAAGTTCAGATTTATATTCTGGAAACTATTAGAGCCCCAAGTGGTAAAATTTCATGTATGATGTGTCCTGCTCCTGGTGGCAGGCAAGCCAAATTATTTCAGATCTGATGTTTTAAACTAATTAGAATTTTATTTATTAATTCATTCTATCATTTATTAAAGTTAAATGAGCCTTTACTAGGAGCCGTGTTCTCTGCTAGACTACAGCGGAAAACTGTAAAGACTATAAAACAACCAAGACAGAGTTCCTGCTCATAAGGAGTTCTGGACCACTTGAGTTTGAACATGTAAATGTATGTAATTACAACATGAGATGCAATTTTAGTACAATTCTCTGAAAACACAATAAACTTACATATCCAGCACTGAAAGTTTTGTAAGCCTTCAGAGAACAGTTGATATTTGAGCTTGAAGGATGAATAGAATTTACCAGAAGGAAAAGTAGAAACCTCATGAAAGGCAAAAATTTGAATATCCAGACCCATATTTAACCACATAAAAGCATACTCCTTGTAAGAAAGAAAAAAGAGAATCCAATATTTATGGACAAATATAAACATAAATTGAAAACAAAAGAACTTTCCAAAAATGCTTTGAAAAGTTTTAAAGATTTGAGAGAAAATTTTATAATACAGAATCTTCATTTTTTTCTTTTGTTCTTGATCATGAGATCCTATATGCAAGTTAGAGTGCATCAGAGAAGCCCAATGCTGGCCTCTGGAGACGTTTTGAATTTGACCAGAGAAAATGAGAAACACATAGTTATTTCAAAATGTTTCTAATTTTTTAGTTTAAAATAGCGCCCACGGTATACAGGAAATTGCTAGTGCCAAAGCCTGTTTTTCTTCCTGATAATTTTAGATTGCTATATTCTAAGGAGGATTAGAGTAAAGCTTTTCCTTGCTGTGTAGCATTTTTTTCTTAGAGTACTATCTCCACCAATGTGACAATTTAACTCTATAATGTGATAACTCTTTTATGTTAGGCTTTTATATATTATACCTTCACGTGTTTATATTCAGAGTGTGCTGACTACCTATATTTCCAAACACTTAAAATGTGTAATCTATGCTTAACAAAAATAGGAATTTTTAGAAAGTTTTAAATGTGATATAAATATATTTTGTTTTACTAAGTACTGTGGAGATTTTTATTTTTTTAGTGCTTCATCTTGTTAGATTTGTTTTTATTATGGGAGTTTGTTGTGATAAGATTTTAAATCCAGCATTGTAAGAAAAAACAACATGGTTTTATCCTTAAGACACTGACAAATATCTAGACCTTACAATATTAGTGGTTCAATAGATGTTTTGTTGAGTGAACTGAAGGTGCCATAGAGGAGAATGGAAAAGGAGACAGAAAATACGACCTTGGCTCCCATTTGAATCTGTAATTTTCCCTAAATTCAACACTAAAACTCTCCTGCCTATACACCAGATTGAAGATAAGATGATTTGGGGGGGTTGAACAGAAGTCATGAGATACATTTTTTCTGAGGAAGCCTGGATTACACTTTTTAGCATTGATAACATAACAGTTTGTTCATTCATTTATTCATTCCACAATTTTCTAAAATATGTATTGAACACTCACGGTAGTAATAGCAGCAGTAGTAGTAGTAATAATAGGTAATGCCAATGTAGAATTTATTTTGTGCTAAGCCCTGTGCTATGTGTTGTACTGATTATCTCACTGAATCATTACCACAGCCCTAAATTAGACCCACTGTACAGATGGGAAAAGTGAGGCACAGAAAGTTACATAACTCGCCCACAGTTACCCAACAAGTAAATGAATTTTAAATTGACTCCAAGTCAGTCTGACTCCAAAATTCCACATTCTCTGCTACTCCAGGATCCTGTGGGGAGGCACTGTGCATGCCCAAAGCTAAACAGTGTGGATCGTCTTTGCATAAGGATTATAGTGTCATAAACCCAAGACTGTAAGAGCAGGCTATCTAGGCTCTCTTTTTACAGGTGAGAAATCAAGGCCAGCGAGTGTGGTGATTTCTCCAAGGTCACACAGCACTGTCATGAGACGGGCATAGAACGCCCACCCTCACCTACCGCCCACGTGTGACTCTCATTCCAATTCTCTTTTCACTCACTACATGGAGCCAGGAAAAAACCCAATTCCTGAGTAAACTACTAGATCCATATTAGACTTTGTTATTATCACCAAAGAAATAAGAAACCATAGAGAAATTATTTTTAAGGATGCAAATTTATCCCCTTAGAAATAATCCTTTTTGTATAACTTTCAAACTGACTTGTTGAAAACTGCATATGTATCTTGGTCTCATGAAAAATAAGCACTAAGATTGAGTTTAACGGTTTAGAGTTGGCATTGGGTCTCTCACCTTCCTGCCACCCTAAATTTCCAATTATCATTCAATCTCATCTCGTTTCCTGCTTTGAGGCCATTTAACCGGTCATTACTAAGTTGTTGCGCAACTGGAACAAAAGCAAGATAGAATCAAAAGGATGTTTAGAGCTGGAGCAACATCGGTAACTGACTCAACCTTCTTACTGTCAGCATGAGAAAAGGCTGGTCTGGGAAGAAATACAACACAATGGAACCTGGCTAAAGAATGAAATAGACTGGGCAGAAGTCACAGCTGTGTAACTTGGTACTTTAGTATGGCACCGGGTGTTCTGTTTCAATGGTTTGAAACCTCAGTGTCCTCATCTGCAGAAAGGAAAAACACATAGTCCCTCTTTTTCTGTTTGTCTTAACTATTACATGCAATAAAATATATTCCACAGTACCTGGCACATAATATGCACTCAATAAACATAGCTAGAATTACTACAGTTCAGTCCTAGTTCTTCCATAACTCAGGAATTGATCTTCTTATTTATATAGTGAGTATTTTTCTTCTTGTCTATGTTCAGAGTAGCTTTGTGAACCCAGTAAGATAATGTACATTAAAACCTTTCTTCATCCTTTGAGCTTCAGCTCAAATTCTACTGTCTCAGGGAAGCCATTAGCACCTGCCAGAGTGAGAATTAATGATTCCCTCTTCCATACTCGCTAGCTTATTTCTGTACCCTGATCCAGCCTATATCTCACTTTCTCCTATATTTGATTTTATTTTGTTTATATCCGTTGCACAAATTCCTTGAGGTGAGGGCATTTGCTTTCTCTCCCACAGCCCCAGTAACCTTATACAAAGTGGGCAGTCAGCAGATGTGTGGGCCTTGCCCTGAATGCATTTTTAACAACTCAATTGCTGTACACATAAAAGTATTTGAGAGTTACGATTATGGAGTTGAACTGAGTTCTTAAGAAGCAGTGAAGATTTTGGTTTTTTGTTCTTTTCCGAGGAGTGGGTGAGATGGGGCAAGTACAAAAAGAAAAGCAAACATTTAGGCTCATCAAGGCTCAGCCTGAGGACACCTGCTAGTTACACAGGACATTTCTCTTGGAGGTCAAAGTATTCTACAGCTTTATCATTGGTGTTGTCCTTATGGCAATAGAGATGACAACCTAAGAGGCAGGTAGTAGCCTCTCATTTTACTACTGACAGCTCCAGCAAACAGCAAAAGCAGGTGGCACGTGTTCAAGCCCTGAGCTCCTGCTTGTTAGCTGTTTGGGGTAGTGAGTATTAGTCCCCGAGACTGCCTGAAGGGAGGGCCTTTCTGTGCTCCTGGGCCCTTCAATGCCTCAGTTTTTCTCTCTGAATGATAACAAATAATCATCTTGTTCTCCATGACTCTACCTTGAAACCTTACAACTACTAGGAAAAATTAGCAATGAATGTCAAAGTAGGTTGAGGGCACTGGAGGACTGCACTCCAAAGCAGAGCTAAGGCCCGTTCTTTTTGCGTGATAAATATAACAATAGCTAACATTTATTAAGGGCTTATTCCATGTAAGGAACTGTTCTAAGCACTCTGTGTGTATTAATTCATTCAATTCTTAAAACAACCCTATGAGCTAGTCTTGATTTTACGGAGGAGGAAACTGAGGCATGCAGAAAGGTTAAGCCAAAAGCCACACAGCTAGTAAGTGGCAGGCCCTAGAATGGTACCCACACAGTCAGATGCCACTGTCCACTCTTAATTATATTGCTATATTGTCTTCCTATGGCCATCTCTTTAATTTTGTGCCTAGCACAATGCTTTGCATGTAATAAGTGCTCAATAAATATCTGTTGGATTGGAGTAAATTTAATAAAACTTGAGCATGGTTGAGAAGAAGTCTCTCCCTTCTTCCCCCTCCTTCCACCTCCACATCTAGGTCCTCTTGACTTTTAATGTTTATCCAATTGGGAGCTACAGACTCTTACAGAGCTTTAATTTTTTCATTTTTATAATAAAGAATAAAATAATGAGATGATCATTTCATATCAAGTACTGATTTCAGTGCCCGGATGTACTATTCCTTGACACCAAGAGTTACCGCTTCCCTTGTTATGCTAATAAGAAAGGGACAGCACAAAGTTCATCCCTAAATAATAGAGTCAAGTGAAAGCAAACTATTGCAATGACATGGGGTGTGAGCAGAGGCGGTGTGGTAGATGGAAGGAAGGAGAGAGAATTGAGTCAGTATAGGGCGCTTCACACATCATAAGAGTGGTGCAGCCACAAAGAACTCAAAGGTGACCACCCCTAAGTCGTCAGTACCACATGATCCTGGTAGTCATTGAGGAAACATTAATTTAAAATTTATTAATCTGGAAGGAAATTTTTATATTTAATTTATACATTTGGTTTTATTTGCGAGTTATTCAAAAGCTGTAACATAAGTTTTATCTGGTTTTATGTGTATATGTTAACACAACATTTAAAAAATAATAATTTAAGCCAAGCCTGGGGAGGTCTAAGAAAATTTTGCCCTTAAAATGGTGAGAACTATCAGTTTCCTTTATATTTAAGAAACAGCACACAATAATACATTTAGGGCTTTCCTATTTAAAAATCAATTGTGAAAACAAACACATTCGGTATGTCGTTAACACCTTGGTGTGAAATAGTATGTTAGACCCTCCCTTTTTGAGAGCAGGCTTTGATCTGAGAAAGAAAAGCTAAGTGGCTTGATAGAAAAAGTGTGGCCTCAGTGTAAATTCTTGCCCTACCCATTCAGTAACTGGTGTGACTTTGGGAAAGTCATTAAACCTCTCTAAATCTCCGACTCCTTATGGTAATTAGTGGTAATCTGCACCTCCTTCACATCTGCCTATACTTAAAGCTGGTTCACAGAAGGTGCTCAATACGTGGTAATCTATATTAACACCAACGCATTTGGGAAAGAACGGGAAGGCCCTAGCTGCACTAGGTCCTTAAATGGCAGGTCGCCAGCATGGCTAGGAAAAGACCCCTAGATGTGGACCTCTTCCAGTAACTCATGAAAGCAGGCCCACTGGGTGAGGAGGTGGCTCCACCAGCTGGTGCCCCATGAAGAACTGGGGCCGGTTGGGCTCACCACCCAGCCCACCATTCAGAAGCCGCCAAGCCCCTGCAGTGCCCCGGGCCCCACGCACCGCACGGGGTGCTGTAGGGGATGGACAACATTGGTGGTCCTACCACGGGAATGCAGGTTTCTGTTCCTTGGAGGCACCTGAGATAGTGGGTTAAGCAGGAAGGAAGCTCGGTCATCACCTTAAACCACTCAAAATGTTCGTGGGGTGGGGAGCACACAGGTTTTGAGCCAACTCCTCCAATTTGCCCAGGGGCTCCCCATGCACTGCGTCCTCGGTTCTAGGCTGGTTGTGGGTGGGGTGGCTTTTGCAGGGGGCACCTCGTCTTTGCGAGCCGGCAGCGTACTGCAGGCAGCAAAGGCCCTTGAAAGGGAGGGTGCAGGCGCGCGGGTCCCAGGCAGGCGGGTCCACCAGAGCTGGCGCTGGCTGGCGCGGAGAGGTCGGGACAGGCGGGAGCCAGGACCCACCTGCGCGCGGCCGCTCGGCCACAGGTCCTCCCGCCTGTCCGTCCCTGCTCCGGCCGGAGGCGGGCGGCGAGGGGAGGGGGCGCGGGCCGGGTGCGCCGGGGCGGGCGGCGGCCGCGCGGCTTCCCCGAGGCCGGAGGCGGGGCGCGCGGGCCTGGGGAGGCGCGGGGGGCGGACCCGCCCGCTGCCGGCGCTGCTCGCCCGCTCGCTCGCACTCGGTCGCGCCGCGGGGCAGGCATGGGAGCCGCGCGCGCCCTCCCGGCGCCCACACCTGTCTGAGCGGCACAGCGAGCCGCGGCCCGGGCGGGCTGCTCGGCGCGGGTGAGTGCGGGCGTCCGCCCGGGCGCAGGGGCAGCGAGGCGCCGGGTGGAGCGGGACAAAGGGCCGGGTGTGCGCGGGGTGGGGTGACTGCGGACTGCTGGAGGCACCGGAGACCTCGCTGGAACTGGGGGCCTGGAGGAGCTCGAGGGAGGGCTGCAGGGTGTTTGGGTGCACGCAGGGTGTTTGGGTGCACGCAGTGTCACCCACGAAACGGATGGGGGAAAGAAGGTTTAGAAACTGCTCTGTGGAGTGCAAGGTGCTGGTGGGAGTAGAGAAGGAGCCGGCTGTGCGCAAACTCTCCTCCGCCGGGGGCGATGGCAACACCTCACCTACTCCACACACCACTACTTATTTTCCCTGATCAGGTTCTCACCATTAATTTTTAACCCTGGGCACGTGATAGGGAACACACCTTAGCAATCAAGAAAAGTGCCGAGGTGTGTAGCAAGCACAGGTTGGAGAGTAGGACCTGTTCTCTGGAACCTTGATTGATGATCGTGTGCTTCCCGTGGAGTGCTAACCTAGAAACTACTGTCTGAACTGCCACAGTTGTTGGAGGCAAATATTTCTTCTTCAGCCAGTAGACATCATGAGTTAATTTTTAAATAAAAGTTTAAAAGTTTCAAAAGCGGAGGGAGAAGACTTATTTAGATCAAAGAACACCACCCCTCCCCTCTAGAATACAAATTAGGCTGGCTTTACAGCGCCCCATGAAAAAGCAGCTGATAAAATCCTGTTTGTTTTTATTGCCTATTGGGCGACACCCGTGAGTATTCAGAAATAGCCCTTGGCTGGTGGGGAAAGCTCCCGGTTGTTCAGTATATATCAGCATTGGAACAGGGCTGGCTTCTCTCAGTTCCCGAAACTAAACTTGACGGCTCCCCGTTTGCTCCTTAGGAATAGGTAGGCCAATGCCAGAATTCTCTTCACGTGGCCTTGTGGGAAAGAATTGAATTTATAGACGAAGTCAGCTGTGGCCAAAAGCCCTATGCCAGATTAATATCAGGATATTTACACGTTGTTTCAAGATCCTACTTGTGCATGACAGCATTTACAGCAGGCCTTGTAACTGTCTCTCAAGAAGTCTGTTAGGAGCAGATTGGAGGCGGAGTGGGGAGAAGGAACTTAGAAAATGCCCCAGAAGTCACTACATGTACGTGTGAAAGTGTTTGTGATCGTATGCACGCCATCTGCATGTGAATAAATTGTTTCACTTGTACTTTTCCTAATTAAATAAAGCCAAGAGGTAACTTGGCATGCTTTCCTGTGCCTGAACTGGGAAGCATTTTCCAAGGTAACTAATATGGATCTCATTTTTATAACACTGACAGTTTATTCAGGTAGATGGTGAATGTGAGTGCATTTTTCTGTCTGTAGCGTAAGTGCCAAAGTGCCCATTAGGGTGTCTGAGAACACTGTTGGCCTCAGGCTGCAGAAGTTGATAGTCTCAGGTTCTCCCGCACATCTCTTCTCATAGATCCCTCAGGAGTTAATCCACCAGGCATTATTCATGCCTAACTCCCACTGACTCCAGGGAACCTTTTCTCATGGTCTTAACCATTGACAGTTTTATGTACTCTGTTCTTGTTCTGTGGCCAGCTTTGTTGCAGGCTACCAAAAGTAGTTCATTTTGCCTAAAATCTGATAGAGAAGAAGTTAAACTTCGTTTGACCACAAGATTGTGTTTAGGGTTGCTGGACTTGTAAGTGCCCTGCAGTTTTCTGTACAAGATTGTAATTCTTAAACCATTATGTGATTGGGTCTCTTTTGCTTCAACAGGTTTTGTGACTCAGGAAAATGAGAGCAAGCCTGGCTTCAGAATAGTCACAGAACTTTGTTCATTTTTAGGCATTTCTTTCAGAATTAGTATGATTTCACATGCCTGGTCACAGATTCTGTGGAAGACCCTTTGTCATCCTTCCAAATAGTGTCCAAAACTTTACATATTTGCAAACTTTCCTGCTGTTTCTTTCTGTCATTACTGCTTATAGCAGTCACAGGAATTCATACATCCTACAATAGAGAATGTTTGTCTTAAGGATTAGCTTTTCCCTCCCATCACTTGTTTGATGTAGGAGTTAAATCATGCCCTCAAACACTGGCCCTCTGGAGGAGACTTGTGTTGTTGCAGTCTTGAAGACAGAGGTGCAGAACAAGAGATAGCAGTGGCAGTGCCCAGTTTCCAAAGAGATTATTGTTGTTTGCACATCTGATAATGTGCAAAGTCCCTCCACCAAGAGCTTATGAAATGGCAGCATCCTCATAAAGTATAAGTATTTTTAGACAGTGGACAGCGGGACGGTGGCTCATATTAAGTGATGGAGGATAGAATGTGTAACCCTCTTATGAATCAGATACCCAGAACTGGAAAAGGAACACAGTTTCTGTATTACTAAGCATGGTGAAAAAAATATTTGCTTACCTTAATTTTCCATTCTGCGCTGCCATTTAGGTGATGTGATGCTTGAAAATACTTAGTTGGAAACTTTAAAAGATAATTTATGTATATAAGGAATCTTTATCCAACAAAAGCTTATTCCTAGAAATGAAATGTTACAGACCTAAATTTTCTTCATCCAGATTTAGATATAATGAGGATAAGATTTGGAAATCTTCATTCCTTTTTTAAGGTGTGAGTTTTCCGGGCAGCTCCACAAGGATAAGATGATTCATTTGTAGAGGTGAGAGAGAATTTAAAATTTATATAGGCTATTAGTTACCTTTCCTGTTGTGGGATTATGAATGTTCATTATCAGGTGAGTTGAGAAATTAATGAAAGTCACCTACCTAATTTTAAAGCATGACAGTTGTCATTGGGGTTGTATTATTTAATGGGGATGAGTCAGGGTGGGCTGTGAAAGCTTCAGGAAAGACCCTTAATGGGCAGGAGGGTTGTTTCCCCCTCACACTTTTCTTTGGGACCTGTCCCAAGAGCACTTCCTCCACCCAGCTATCCCTCTGCTTGGTTCTTTTTTATTTTTTTTAAATTCAGAATATTATGGGGGTATGAACATTTAGGTTACATATATTGCCTTTGAACCACCTGAGTCAGAGCTATAAGCGTGCCCATCCCCCAGTGTGCACTGCCCCCATTAGGTATGAATATACCCATCCCCTCCTCCACCCTCCCACCTGGCTGACACCTGATGAATGTTACTTCCATATGTGCTCATAAGTGTTCATCAATTATTACCTATTTGGTGAGTATATGTGATGCTTGTTTTTCCATTCTTGTGATACTTCACTTAGGAGAATGGGCTCCAGCTCCATCCAGGATAATAGAAGAGGTGCTAGATCACCATTGTTTCTTGTGGCTAAGTAGAACTGACTGCATGGTATACATACACCACATTTTATTAATCCACTCATGTATTGATGGGCACATGGGTTGTTTCCACATCTTTGCAATTGTGAATTGTGCTGCTATAAACATTCAAGTGCAGATGTCTTTATTATAGAATGTTTTTTTTTTCCTTTGGATAGATGCCCAGTAGTGGAACTGCTGGATCAAATGGTAGTTCTACTTTTAGTTCTTTGAGGTATCTCCATATTACTTTAGCCGCCCTGTGCTGGAGTCCTTTCTTTTCTTTGCAGGGTGATAAGGGAAATCTTGTCTGCCAGATAGGTAAGAGATTAGCATGATAAATTTCCCTTTTCCTTTTGCCCCATACCTCTACCTTCCGTAATACCATGAGTAAACACTCCTGAACAATAAATGACATTGCAGACACTATAAGCACCATGGTCCCTGACCTAGACTTTCATGATCCTGGAAAATTATAAAATTAGGGAATTCCAGACCTGAAAATACCAGAGCTGAAAAGACCAATTAAAGAGATCATCTGGTTGAGGTTGCCATTCCAAACAATTTCTAAACCACCCTAATAAACATTTCATAAAGGAGTGAGCAACTTTAGGAAGCTTATAACTTTAATACAGATGTCTCTTTAAAGTCATTTGAGGACCTGAGAACACACAGCTATGTCTCTCAATTTCTGATCAGATATTTAAAAACCTAATCAAGTTGGAGTAATTTGAACTGCATTAGGTTCTGAAGTCTACATTAGTTTCTAAATCTGAATTAAAGGTTTTTGTAAATGCAGTTTTATAACTTTCAGAGTTATGTAGAAGCTTTAAGCAAGATCTATAATGCTGTCAGAACAAGGTCTTGTCAATACAAGTTAATAGAGTTTAATAATATAGGGAACTTGTAAGCAGTGTTTCAAACTAATATAAATTAGTGCTTTTGAAGTATTGGGAAAGTTTATTCTAAGAGGTTAAAGTTTCACTCTGCCCTGTTGGTTGGCTTCTCCTTCACTTCTGGTTAAATGACCAGAATTTAAATTGTTAGCACTCTGAATTAGTGATATTCCATCATATGGTAGACACTTCAAGCATTCTCTAACAGCATTCTGTGATGTGTAAGTGATCCGTAAGGTTCTTAAGACATAGTCATTCATCATTTTGCCAAAGAATACATTTAATCATCCATATTTGAGAGGCTGGAGTGAGGCTGTGGCTAGTGAGCCTAGCTGACTGCCCGGCACTCACACCCCAAGAAAAGATTGTTTCTATTTCTCCACACCCAGTAACACTCATGAACTGGTTTCTAAAAACATTGTTTCTTTTAGAGTCAATGTAGGCTGTGAAAGCCTTGGGGAAGTTCCACAGACTAAGACAAAAGAGATATGCCGTGGTAGCACTTGTGAAATGGGGCATGCTTCAACACCTTAGAAAGTATTTTTTTTTTTTTAAGTAAAAAGGAGTTGACTATACAGGCAGAGCACTTGAAAAATTGAAACTAGAGTTAATTTTGCCTGAGAGTTGGTTTAATTCAAGACAAGGTTCCTAGATGGATTTTTGAAAGTGTATTTGCACTCGTTTTGGACGTTTTACTGTCATTCTCTTCCCTGACACCCTTGCCAATAAACTATTTCAATTTTGGGGTAAACATAAAAAGCTAAAGACAGACGCCACTGGAACAATTTTGATGCAGTTGATATTCAAACTCTATACTTCCAGGGTCCAAATAACATACAAATTTCAGATTTGGGATTTGAAGATCCATGCTTACTCTAGAAGGTAATGTGAGTATATCATAACTGACGTATTCTTCATGCACATTGAAAATATTATCTGCAACTGATGATAATACATAGTAAAATACTACCTCATCTCCTACTCTCCCCCAAGAGTCATATTTTTAAAACAGAAACACTTGGCAGGTTGGACCTCAGGATTCTGTGTTTTCTTTCTTAAGATAAGCTGAAGTAAAACTTGGCTTAACATGTGTGCTGCTCAGTGTAAGCCACATCAATATTCTCCACGTTAATCAAAGGGAGGAGAAGATGGTGTGTGGGGGCCCACGATATAGCCATGTGGGTGATGCATGATTCCTCCTAGTACATGTCACACTTGGCAGGGATTCTGGTGTGAGTAGGGCATTTAGTTACCTAGATGGCAACTTACATAAAACACTGTTCAAACCCTAGATAACCCCAAGGGCTGAGTCCCTAGCCAGTAGATGGGAATAATCAGACAGAGCCATGCCCCACAGATCTCCGAAAAGGTTGTTGTCACCACACCCATCCCATTGCCAAGTTCTCCACTGGAAGGAGGACTCTGCTGGCATTATAGCATCCCGTCCTAGTCCACTTAGAACCTTTGGTCTTGGCAATATCCCCAACAGGCACATACAGACACATGCATGTGCACATGTATATCACCCCATGACTTCAAGGATTTAAAGAAATGTGTTTCCTCCCCATAAAAGTGCCCAGGAACCTTTCCTATTTGGAAAGATGGAGAGAAGCAGAGTTTCAGGGAATCAGGAAGTCCCAAGGAACTGGCTTTCCAGGACCTCATTCCTTTCTTTTTCTCATCCATATTCTCCCTGACAGAAGTGGAATCCAAGAGAAAGAGTCAAGCACAAAGTTCCCAGTGGTGGGTGGGGAATGCACATACTTTAGAAATACAGTGTGTGGATATTGGGAATGAGGATTGGCATGTTCGGCTAAACTACATCAGATCATTGGGATTTTCCAGTTTTATGTAAAAGAAAGCAAAAGGCACCCACAGTTGCCAGTAGACATATGCCCTCAAAGAGGAAGAGGGTGAAAATACTGAAACAGTTTCTTCCTGACGCCTGCTGTGTTCCACTGGCTTCTTGAGACCTCCCTCTCCTCGTTCTTGTTTTGGGATGCTGGGTTGTGAATGAATGACCCTACTGGCTGAGTCAACTTCTCTTGAACTGGAAGATTCAGAACCAGTCAGAGCCAACTGATGCTTAAACATGTATGAAAGCACTTCCAATCTTCTTTGTTGTTGTTGTTTTTCTTGTAGGATGATTGATCGGGGTCTTTAAACATAACTTTCAGTATAAGATCCAAGCTCCTTCGTTTGGTACACATAGTCCTTCATCATCCAGCTCTTGCCTGGTGCCTTGGCTACTCTGCTGCTCCACCCTTGCTGAGCTAAGTAGAATTCCTGAGATGACTCACCCTGTTGCACATCTGTCTCTTTCCCTCTGTCTTGTGTTATTGAACTTCTTTTCAACTTCAGCAACCATCTCAAGCATCAGGTGATGCCTGGAAAATTTTCAGGGCAACTTGCTCATAGAAGGTAAATTTAAATTACACAGCTTACTGAATGACCAAGGCATCAAGAAGGGACAACTTCACACTGTCATACTTACGAGGACTCCTATTGCTTCTAAATGGTGAGTGCACTCAGAAGGTATATTTCTCAAGCATCAACTCCCCTGATCTTACTGCCCACAACTGACCTCAGGCCCTTTCTCTGAGCTGCCGCATCTGTGTACATCTGTCATTAGCAGTCAGCAGACACCATTCATTCACTCTTCCTTTCATACAAGCATTCATTTAATAAATTTTTGTTGAGCACTAGAATAGGCCCAAATTCAAGCCACATAGACTAGCTGGAAACACAGATACAAACCCCTGAAAAAGTAACCAACAGTAATGGTCATAATGTCACAGTTGATAGAATATTAGAGCTTTAGATATTGCCAAAGATCTTGTTAGTGTACAACATAATCCAAAGGAAGAAGGGATATTTTGTTAGAGGCCTGGCTACTCTGGAAGTAAATATATAATAGTAAAGGTTGGTCTAAATTCAAAGCAAAAAAAAAAAAAAAAAAAAACATTAAAAAGTCTCATACCCTCTTCTAAATGTGTCATCGTTTATAAGTAATAGGAGTCCTAGTAAGTGACACTGTGAAGCTGTCCCTCTCGATGCCTTGGTCACTCAGTATGCTGTATAGTTAAATTTACCTTTTAAATGACCAAGTTGCCCTGAAAAATTTCCTAGTACATGTTTATAATAAGAATGAGAGGGAGGAAGGAAAGAAAGGCAGGAGGACCTGGTAGGTAGGAGAGGACGAGGTTTAGAATTGAGCACAAAAAGGCTCAAAATTACATGGAAACTGGGGCAGGCCAGCGATTCATCTGGGGACTGATGACTATACGCATGCTGCCCTGCAGCGTGCCATCATCAGGGGCATCTTAAGCGTAGAAGGGAACGAACGCGCAGTTTCATTTTGGCACCCAGCCACAGGACCATTCCCAAGGTCAAGCCCTTGCATTGTGAGACCATTATCTAAGGATTCCTCTCCACACCCTGATTCCTGAGGAGGGTTCACAGACTTGGAAACAATGACAGGCATGCTACCAGACTCCGTCCACCTGCAGTAAATGAGCCTTCAGCCCTTGCCCTCCTGACCTGCCTGTCTTTGTTTCTGCAGAGTGGTGCTCAGCATGGCGGGGATTCCAGGGCTCCTCTTCCTCCTCCTCCTCTTCCTGCTCTGTGCTGTGGGGCGTGTGAGCCCTTCCGGTGCCCCCTGGAAACCCACTTGGCCTGCTTACCGCCTCCCTGTTGTCTTGCCCCAGTCTACCCTCAACTTAGCCAAGCCAGACTTCGGGGCGGAAGCCAAACTGGAAGTGTCCTCCTCATGCGGCCCCCAGTGTCATAAGGGAACTCCACTGCCCACTTACGAAGAGGCCAAGCAATACCTGTCTTACGAAACGCTCTATTCCAACGGCAGCCGCACCGAGACGCGGGTGGGCATTTACATCCTCAGCGGCAGCGCAGGTGGGGCCCGAGGCCGAGACTCAGAGTCTTCAGGAAAGTCTCGGAGGAAGCGGCAGATCTATGGCTATGACAGCAGGTTCAGCATTTTTGGGAAGGACTTCCTGCTCAACTACCCTTTCTCAACATCAGTGAAGTTATCCACAGGCTGCACCGGCACCCTGGTGGCGGAGAAGCACGTCCTCACAGCTGCCCACTGCATACACGATGGAAAAACCTACGTGAAAGGAACCCAGAAACTTCGAGTGGGCTTCCTGAAGCCCAAGTTCAAAGACGGTGGTCGAGGGGCCAATGACTCGAGCTCGGCCATCCCCGAGAAGATGAAATTTCAGTGGATCCGGGTGAAACGCACCCACGTGCCCAAGGGTTGGATCAAGGGCAATGCCAACGACATTGGCATGGATTATGACTATGCCCTCCTGGAACTCAAAAAACCCCACAAGAGAAAGTTCATGAAGATTGGGGTGAGCCCTCCTGCTAAACAGCTGCCCGGGGGCAGAATCCACTTCTCCGGGTATGACAACGATCGGCCGGGCAATTTAGTGTACCGTTTCTGCGACGTCAAAGACGAGACCTATGACCTGCTCTACCAGCAGTGTGACGCCCAGCCCGGGGCCAGCGGGTCGGGGGTCTACGTGAGGATGTGGAAGAGACAGCAGCAGAAGTGGGAGCGAAAAATTATTGGCATCTTTTCAGGGCACCAGTGGGTGGACATGAATGGCTCCCCACAGGATTTCAACGTGGCTGTCAGGATCACCCCTCTCAAATATGCCCAGATTTGCTATTGGATTAAAGGAAACTACCTGGATTGTAGGGAGGGGTGACACAGTGTTCCTTTGGGTCTGCACTTAATGGTCTTCCTGTACTTATTTTAGGAAAGGCCAAATTTTATCATTGGCATGCACAGGTGTGTGTATGTATGTAATGTGTCATATGATATCTTTCACCTAGTTTCTTAAAATTGCGAGATGACTGGCTTTATTATTTGAAAACTGGTTTGTGTATCATATCGTTTAAGCAATTTGAAGGAGTACTTTTGCATAGAACTTTAAAACATACTGATGTTTGGGGTAACGGGAAGTATTTGGCAATTAAGTTAATCTTTCACCTTTTTGAAACTGATTTTTATTTCATCTGAAGTTTCAAAAGTTTATATTAAATATGTGGCATACAGGAGATATGAACTCTTATGTGTGTGTGTATGTGTGTATTTTCTTCTGAGATTCATCTTGTTTTGTTGTATTTTTTCCAATGCCTAATCCTTAATGTTTCCGGATGGTAGTGTTCCCACCACATAATAACTCTTAGGAACTTTCACAACACTTCTTAGGCAGTCTAAGATTTGGAGGCATTTGCACAGTAGTCCTTGAACAGTAAAATAATCTGTTGACTATACTGATACACATATTAAACTATTCCTTACAGTAAGCCAGCATCCCAACCTGCTTTTAGTTTTGCACATAGTTTCTCTGCCAAAAATGGATGCTCTACTTTGCAGGAAGTCTTTGCATATGGCACTGCCAACTTTGCAGTCCCACCAGAATAGTCAAAGATTATGTATCCCAATCCTCCCATTTAACAGGACTTCCCTTACATTTCTAGAACTAGCTATTTTTCAGAAGATAATAATCAGGACCTAATTAGAACAGGCTGTATTGCTTCCCAGCTAACAGTTGTGGTCACACTAAAAACAATCATAGCATTTTACCCCCTGAGTATAGCACATCTCATGTTTTATCATTTGGATGGAGTAATTTAAAATGAATTAAATTCCAGAGAACAATGGACGCATTGCTCGGCAGATGTTACAGCAGAATAACCACTTGTTTGGAGCCTGGCACAGTCATGCAGCCTAATCAAAAATTATTCTGCATAGTTTTCAACATGCTTTCAGGAAGCTGTGTACTTGTTCAATTTGGAAACTTTTCTCCCTCACTTATTTTATAGTAAAAATACTTGGAAGTTGCTTAAAGGGCCACTTTTGCTGGAATGCTATAGACTGTAGACATATATAATCAGATATAATAGTAAAAATGACAATTGGTAGAATGCAAAATGGATTAGAATCATGCACTCCAATAAAGGCTTTTATGAATGTTTTATCAATATGATAATCATAGCATATAAAGGAAAGACTTTGATGTGTTCTGTGTTTTTAGTTTGTTGCCCTCAGACTAGGCACTTCTTTCTAAATGTTTCAGGGGAGATAAAAACAAATGGACTACAAGGCAGGTGTTTGCTGTGCTTACACCCCAGGTGGTTTCAGCCTGCCTTGTGGCAATTTATAAGGACATTCAAAGAGAGCACTGTCGCTTAAACATTCTCTGGGTGCCTTTTTGCTTATGTCTCTTGAGCTTTTCAGAAGGATGATTCTCATAAGGCACTCAAGAAATGCTTTCTTCAAATCATGTAAGAAATACTATGCATAGCAAGGAGATGCAGGGGTGTCAGGAATCTTCTGAGTTCCAGTACAATTTGCTTTGTAGTCTAACAGGAATCTAGCCTGAGGAAGAAGAGAAGTCTCCATTTCTATGTCTGGTATTTGGGGGTTTTGTTTGTTTTTGCTTTAGCCAGGTAAAAAAAAAAAAAAGTTCACTGAATACCTAGACCAAAACTGATTTTTTAAAAAATAGATGCTCTTTTTATGAAGCACCTTGATTTCTTAATTTCAATTTTTGCAAAGTTTAGGCAATGACACAGTCAAAATAATATCAATGTTTAGTTCACAAGTAGATGTAATTTACTAGAGAATGGTATCAATGTGCTGTATATAGCTTAACTCATAGAACTGTGAAAGAAAATTGTAGAATAATTCCACATGTCCATCTTTTCAGTGGTAATAAAAGAAAGCATGGTATTAAACTATCACAGTAGTTGAAAGAAAAAATTTAAAATAATTGTATTATTAATTCCTGTTTTACATGTATTACTTATATACATTGTAAGCATATTTGCCTAGCAAGGCTAGTAGAACTACGTTTCCCAAAATGTATTCCTTAAACACCCATCCCTCCAGATTTCCTACCATAAACAAAAAGGGTACTATCATGATGTAGGAGGAAGATGCCTCTGAATACTCTCTCTTTTTATCAGAGGTTCACATTGCCTTTTTGCACATTAAAAGCTCCGGGAAGTCCTATAGTAAAGGGACATGTTAATGTTTTAAAATCTGTATTTCAATAAACATCTTTGCTCGTGGAACCCTTGTTTTCTCATATAATGCCTCCAAACAATCCAGTGTTCCAATGCATACATTTTGGGAGTTGCTCTAACAGCCTTTTGGTCAAGGTGACAATGCAGAAAGAATGATAAGCCCCGGGTAGCATCAGGCATTGGTGCCTTCTGGGTTTAACCAGACTCTGACCTAGGATTTGGAAATGTTCACAGAATGAAATGGGAAAGACTAAACGTGAAAATCATTTGTTGCTGAGGATCAGAAGGTTGTGGCAGAATTTGGAAGTCATTTTTTTACATACACTTTCTTCAGAATTTTGAATTTTAGAAAGGAGCTCGTGTAAAAAATGGGAATATAGCACTAAAGGAGGTAAAGAAATATGAGCCAGTAAACGGCAGAGTGGTATGTGTATTATTTCTTTACTTTTTTGGACCAAAAAAAAAAAAATTAGGAGATCATGCTCCTAATTCCCTGTTCTCTGTGTGGCTCAGTGTATCTGCTCAGTGGGAGAGAAGCCCCCAATAGCACCTGGGCCACATATGCAAGGTGGCAATATTTCCCTAACAATCCCTGCAGGAGATCTTTTGCTCAGAACTTGTTGAGGATGACTAAGCCTGCAATGACGACTCTCCAGTCTACTGTCTGCTAACTGAAGGGTGTAAGTGACAGCTTTCCAGGGCAACCAGGGGAATCATGACAGCAGTCCTCAGCACTTCCTCACCGTGGCTGGTGAGCACCTTGGCCAGGGAGGCTAGTGGACAGTCCCTGCACTGGCCTGGGTTTCCCCCTTGCTTCGTCTGGGTTTTACCACTGTTCATCTCTGCCTCTTCTCTTTGTTCTCATGAACCAGCTCAAAGAGGCCTTGACATTGCCTCTGTCAACTGATTTCTATGAGTGCTCGGTAGGGCAGCCATTTCACTTCTCATTCGGAATGGGATTCTTCTGAGACAGACTGAAAGGGAATGCTATAGACAATGAGGCTGGGACAGTCAGCATAAACCACATATGTCCTGGGCAAGCAAGCGTGTTTGGTCACGTTAGTTGTCGAACCCTTCAGAGCGCTGTATCGAATGCAGACTAGAGCCATCCTTGCCAGCCTAGGGCAAAGGGGGATGCAGCTCCCTACACCTCTCATCTCTGGGCTTTCTTTGTGATTCCTGCGATGCCTTCTTCACCTGCAGCAGCATTCTGAGGGCATTTAAACATCATTTTGACGGGGTGAGTCATAGCATGTAGGTGGTAAACATGGGCCGTGTCTGGCAGATGAACACGCATCTGTTTTTAGTCTGGGGTTTCTCAGAGGAGGAAATAAACCAGTCTCCCCTAGGACAAGATTAAACAGGGCTGAGAGCTGGGGCAGCAGCCTGGGGTGACAATATGATGGCCTTGGAGTTGGGCAGACTGATTCCATAGTTGCCTAGTTCCTTTTTTGGCAAATAAATCTCAATGCCATTTAATTTAAAACATAAACCCTCCTATTTGATTTAAAGATGCTCTCTATTCTGGGATGCAGCTCCTCTAGTGGACTGGAATGGAGCAGAGGAAGAGGGAAAGGGCAAACGTCTTTACCTGACTCACTGTCACTGTGTCCTCAGTGATTGCTGCTGCTCAGATAACACCAGCTCTTCCACCCTCCTTAGCCCTTACCCTTGGTGATGTAACCCGCTGCCTCTGCCACCCTTACCTAGCAGACAGCCCTTTCAAGTAGAGAAACCAGCAAGA
>CM052438.1:127704275-127734555 GCA_028533085.1 Varecia variegata | reverse complement strand
AGAGTGGAGAGGCTCAGTAACTACCCTTTCCACAAAAATACCTTGGTGTCAGTGAAATGGAGTTGCAACTTTGTAAATTGAACTAGTTTAATGTTCCCCATACATTTTAATAAATCTTTGAGCTTCAGTCCTGCCCGATTAGTATAATACATTTCCTTTCTTGGATTTATTAATGCTTGCTCTACGTCCGGTTCTTTGATGGAAAATGCCATGTTTGGTAAACCAATGTAACCCAGGAATGACTAATATTCTCCAAGGATAAGCCATTCAAGGACATAAGGACATTGTCCTTTAAAAGTGATATGTTTTACTACTCCAGGATAATCTCCAGACCAGCTGAACACAGTTAGAAGATCCCATAGAAGTGTCATTTTGTTTTTCTGTCTTCATAGGAAAGATGTGTTTGTTGGTCGAGTATAACATAGTATCAGGAAAAATTCATTTAATTCCTTCATTAGATTTGTATTGATCAGCTACTTTATGCCTAATTAGGTTCTTCATTAATGAGCTGTCCTGCATTTTCTTCATTCCAGTCATCTGTGGCCTCAAAAATGGTAAAATGCTATGAAGATTCATCTGGACAAAAATTTGACTTGAAAATACAATCATTTATAAAGGCCGACGTGTGACAGAATAAAACATAATGCTCACACTTGAGTCTGTAAATCTGGACATTAATATTTGTGATCAGATTTCTTTTCAGTCCATAATTTTTTTCAAATAGTCCATTTTTGCTTGAAAATAAAAGGTTCTTTCTTAGCCCAAAGAGCTTGATTTTTTAATTACCTTTTAACTGTGAGCTTCTGTTTCCCTAGATGTTTTCTATTTCATTTATACTATGTCTTAGATCATGCTTTTCTTGAGTCTGGAACTCTACAGCCTCTTTATATAGTGTTTCTTTTAGATGCCATTTTTAAAAACTTCTTTTGAAAGGTTATCCATCTGTCCAGAGAGTCGAGTTAATGATTAGGCTATTTTTAAACTCTTTAAATGGCTAAAGTTGAAAAAATGAAAAACAAAGCAAGAAATTCTGTGAATGCAGATAAAACTTTTCTAAATGGCTGACTGGCATTTTTGTGACAAAACTCTATCCTTTTATTGAAATGCCCTATATTTCTGGCTCACTGATTGTCACTATATTCTAGAAGTGAGACAAAGACGTTTGTCTGGTGGACCTGAACACCAATTAGAATTTCTTTTGTAGAGGCTATCACTATTCAACTCTCCTGTTTGCCACCAACCAGGTGACTTTTATAGCCAGTGAAAACCCAACCAAGAATCCTGCAGTTTCTTCATGAATTTGTTCTTGTAATGAATTTACCTTATGTTGAGACTAGTGTCAAGTCATTCATTCCTGAAACCTACAAGCATGTACTGAGTACCTGATATGTGCCAGACACTTTTATGAGTGCTTTACATACATTAATTCATTTACTTGTCCCTGCAAACCTACGAAGTAGGCATTGATTTTATCTTCGTTTCAGAGATGGGCTAATTGAGGCAAGGGAACTTGCCAAAAATACTGAGCTAGAATTGGAATTCATATCTTAGCAGTCTGCCTCTGGATTCATGCTCTTATTGTGCTATTGCAAGGTGCTATGGGACTACTGAGAACGGGGCAACCAACCAGGTCTCCGGTAAGGCGGACAGAAGCATCAGGGAAGGCAATACAGATCCTTGATGAGAATGTTTAATCCTTGATTTAATCCTGTTAGCAACTGGCTGAGTTACCTGGAAAGCAGGTGCACCAGAAAAAAATATATTCACATATCTTAAAAGCCATATTACATACCTAAGAATATTATATCATCAGTATAATACAAATCATGCATGATTCTATTCATTTATATATGCTACTCAAATATTCTCAGATTTCCTTTACGCTCTGTCACATCATATACATCACTAATTAAAATCTATTTTAAATGGCCAATATTCAGAAGTTTTTCAAGTGCCTTGAGGGAAGGGATCTAAATTGTTAAGATACACTGTTGTTCTAACTCTGTTGTTTTTCATAACTTGATTCTAATCAATTCTTATTTAATAAATATTTCTGACCATTTAGGAAGATTGTTCCCAAGTCAAAAAATAACCTGAAAAAAATAAATCAGAAGTTTGAAATATTACCTTGTTCTGTAGATTTAGACTAGATGATCTCAGATTTTTTTCAAGCATTGGAAAATATACTTTTAAAAAATCTCCCCAGGGCAACTTTTCTTTGCCACCTGGACTGACTTTTGCTCTTTCTTGGATCGCCCCCTAGTGGTATACTTAACTTATGACTATTTCTCAGATGCTAATAGGCAACTCCTGGTTGCTTCCATGTTTTTTAAGTTGTATCCTTTCCATACCTTCTCCCATTTGCACAGAGAGACATCCGGAGACAGCATCTTTGAATGAAAGTGAGCAATGTGCAAAGTGGCCCAGACACTCAGTGGCCATCAATACATGCTATTGATGAGAGTGCTGAAATCCCTGTATTCAAGTTTGTGCTCTTGCTTTTCTTCTTTGTACTGTTTTTCACTTGCCCACACCTCACTTTCTTCCCTTTGTCAACATCCTACTGGAATGATGCCAGGTAATCTGGTGATGTGACAATGACTTACAGCCAGTGCTGTGCCTTGACTGTGCCAAGTGGGCATGCTGAATGCTGCCGGGCAGGAGTCCCAGCTCCCACCCATATGAACAAGTCAGCACTCCAGAGGGCTCAGTCAGTCCCAGACTTCTTGGCTCCTGGGTAGCTTGGGCTGTGACTCGCTGGCCCAGACACTTGAGCATCACCCAAATAGCACAAGAAACCATTGAGGTTCAGCAGAAATCCAGGGAGAGGCCCAGCCAGTGTCATGGACCTGACTCTCCGCAGAATACTGGGTCCTGGGTCCCTGCACCAATTAGACCAGAACCAAGAAACTCAGTGCAACACACATTATGAATCCAAAACCTTCCTTAATAAGCAAAAAGCCAATTGTTGGCTCAATTCAATAAGTAAGAGTATCAATACATTTTTTAAAAGTAAAATGATTTTACTTAAAAAGCAAGTGTTTTTTTTAAATCCTTTATCTGAATTTTAAAAGGACGATTGATATCAGAGATGAAATGAAGATGAATGAAGAACAGAAGATCCCTCTTTACATGAAAAATAACTTCTATAAAATGGGACTGGTAATTTCTTCCTGACAAGCTTGTGAGAATGAATTAGAGACAGTGAATGTAAAGAGACCAGTGAATTATCAAAGACATTGTAGGGGCTCATTCACTTATTCATTCATTCAGCAAATATTTATTGAGCACCCCTTATATGCAAGGCATAAGGTAGAACTGAAAAGACTCTTGTGAAGTTTGTGTGGTAATTTCCCGTCCTGCACTCCAAACAGATAATGTAGGGAAGAGATGACCACAATCTTGTAGGGACTTGGGGTGTCGCATAGGAGAGGGAAAGTCACTTTCTGTGTGGCTGTAGAAAGCAGAACTAGAACCAATGGATGGACTTTCAAGGGAAGCTGTTTTCATTCAATAAAAGGAAGACGCTGGTTACAATCAGCCCTGTCCCGGAATGGAATGAGGCTGCCTCTGGGAGCAGAGGGGCGTGGGCTGAGGGATGTTCTGTTAGTGGAAGCATTTTGTAGGGAATGTAGGACCTAGTATCAAGGATCTCCACAATGTAGGCAAGGAGGGTGTACACGAAATCCATGTTTCCTCCTGCCTCGTAATTCCAAGATTCTGGAATTGAGATGGAAAAGCAAGATTGCTGGCCAGAGCCCGAGCTGAGACTGGATCGGTGACTGAGGGAGTTCTCATGCAGGGTCCTTGCTGGCTCCAGATGGACTGGAGCCATGGCTGCCTGGCATCTTCTGCCTCCAGGAATCAATCACCAGACCTGCCCAGCCTGAGGGTGGGGGAGACCCCAGCAGGAGATGGGAGCAGGTTATTCTCCCTAAAGGAGTGAGGAGGCTGTGTCTGGAGACCAGACAGAAACATGGAGGCAGAGGGCCATGATGATTTTACATACAATTTCTTCAGTCCCTATTTGCTTTATTTTAGTATTTCTAATCTGTGAAAACACCATGAAAAATAGGTATGGTTAATCCCATCTTACAAACGAGAGAAGTGAGGGTCGGAGAAGTTAATTCATTAACCTAAGACCAGGCAACTAATGTCATGTAGTGAAGCTGGGACTTGAACTCGTGGTCTCTGTGCTTCCTCTACTCCTGATACCTCCCCAATAGTAGGGTAAGCAATGGACTGAGACCACACACCTGCGTCCCCGCCCCCCCTGCCCTGGACCTCATTGTCCCCAGCTGTGAAATGGGAGGGGCGGGCTCAACAATTTCTAATTCAATGCAACACCACTTCCTGAATACTCAATAGGCTCCAGGACTGGCTAGAAGCAGGGAGACCAGGAGAGAGAAGACAGTCGTCTGCTCTCATGGAGTTCACAGAAGAGTAAAGGAGGTAAGTTCATAAACAGATTGGCGCAAAGCAGTGTGCTTAGTGATGCTTAAATCTCTTCATGCCTCTACACTCTGTGATTCATTTTAAGGGAGCAAAGCAAAAGCTCACATGGGTTTCATCAAGAATTGAGAGCAACAGGCTTTGGGGAAGAGAAGTTGAAGCTAAAAGAGGGCCCTGCCCTGGAGAAGGGGGGGAAATTGAGAACAGTGGGGCGGGGACTTTAAGCTCTGAAACTGTGAGGGAACCCACCCTTTCCCTTAGAGCCCCTAAGCCCACAAAGCCCAAGGAGGAATGGACAAGGACTGTGTTTGGCTATCTGACCCCATTTTAGGGGTGCCTAGATTATCTGCTTCACTGTGATTTAAATCTCACCTTTTTCTACCATGTCTCTCCTCCCACATCCTGCATTGAATCCTAGCCCACAGTGGGTGCTAGGTACAGGCACTGGACTGAGACAGAGACTGGGTGCCAGGCCTGCCAGGGTGTTGATCTGATTGGATGTGGTTCCTTGACTCTGTCTGACTAAGTATTGCTAACCCAATAAACCCATCTTCCTAAGCTGCAGGGTGGGACAGTGGGAAGCCATCACCTTCTTCTGGTAGGCATGAGCAAATAGGGGTGCTGAGACTACATTTAATGTCTACATCAACAGAGAAACTCTGTGAACAGATTGGCATAACCAACAAGTTTCCAAAACAGGAGAAAGTGTGAGCCTCTCTTCAGTCTCCATCAACTGTGGCCTGAATTCTTCTGGAGAGTAACAGTTCCATGACGTCATTGAATCTGGAATCTAAATATTTGCTTTAGGAGATTATGAAAGACTGTTAAATCATAAATGATGTCCTGATTTTATACTCCCAAGTACAGGTCATTCATTGTGTTTATTAAAATAAAGGAGGATATTATGTCTCTGTCACTCTTTATTCCTTAAAATGTTCCTTCCAGCCCTCACTTTCTTTGTATCTATTTATCATTCTTCTTAATCTGGTGTCTGAATTTTATAGAACACTTTACAGTTAAATATCTCTGGTGCTCCACTCCCATAATGATCCTGGCCATCACCTTCATAATCATATTTTCTTACAATTATGTGTTGCTCTTCACAGTTCATAAAACACATATTCATGATCTTATGAATCCCCCCAAACTCCATGAGGCCAATAAAGCAGTTATTACACACATTTTACAGGTGAGAAAACTGCAGGCTAAAGAAGTTAAATCATTTGCTCCAGGCTGCTAAGCTCAGAATTGAGCTTGGAAGTGAACCCAACGCCTCCAATGCTGAACCCTGTGTTTTAGCCACTATCCTACATCAACAAGTTCCCATGTTTGGGCTGTGACAGACCTTACTCAGCACTTGGATTTTTCTTTCATAAAACTTTTTAAAATTTTAACCAAAAAATGGTATGATTTATAAAACAAAACATGTATAGTAAAGGCACGTTGCATGTTTGGATGTTAAATAAACTATTTATGGTGCAAAGTGCCCCTTCCCCAAATTCTCCAAGGTAGGTTAACATCACTAGTCATTATTCAGAAGTATGCAGTAGGTGCTCAATAAATATCCTGTTGGGCGGTAGGTGGCTGGGTGGGTGGATTCAGGACTAGCCACATCTGGGCCCTGGAGATACGGCAGTGGATAAGCCAGGCAGGTGCCTTGCTCCATGTCAGTGACGGTCAAGTGGGAGAGACAAATGTCACACGAGCAGTCTCAGTTATGTCTGATGAGTGTAATGTTGTTAAAAGAAGTGCCAGCACCAGGGACACAGAGCAATGGAACCTAATCCGGTTTGGGGATCAGGGTGGGCCTCCTTGAGGAAGTACTGTTTACTCTGAGACCTAAAGGCCGTAGGATTTGTCTAGAGGAAGGAGGTGGTGGGGCAGGTGGGGGTTGTTTTAAGCAGAGGAGCATCAATAGCAAAACAAGAAGCTGCAGAGGTGAGGAGAATGCTGTGTGTTTAAGGACTGCAGAGAATTTCACTGTAAGTGCAGAGTAGCAGTGGCAGTGCTGCCAGGTGCGCCTGGGTGCAGGCAGGGCCTCGCAGACCACCGCAAGGAGCCGGGACTATATACCAAAGCGGCTGAAGCAGGGGACTGACTTGATCCTGGTTGTGTTTTGGGAGTATCACTATAGAGAGCAGATCAGAGAGGGGCTGGCAAATCACTAGATCAAATCATAGATTGCCTTTCATAAATGCAGGGGCTTTGGAATGAGCAGACCCTGGGCAGAAGGAGCAGCATGCAGCACGGCCTGGGGGTCTCCAGAAATGGGGAGCTGTTCACAGTGTACCAATGCAGGTGCAGGGAGGAGCAGTGCAGTTTGAGGCTGGAAAGGTCAACTGGGTGACATTGTGGTAGGTCTTGAATGCCAAGTGAGACGTGTATAGGCTTGAGTCTATAAAAAGTAGGGATTCATGGAAGCTGTTTGACCAAGGAAGTAGCATGATCTCATCGAAGGATAAAAATCCATCAAACATGATGATAGCTTTCCCTTGCATGTTACAGTCCACCAAACACTTTAACATACTTGACCTCATATAAGCCACAATATACCCCATGTTGTTAATATTTTTGTAATTATTAATAATAGGTATTGTTTATTAAGTGTCTAATATTTGTCTGGCATGGAGCTAGGTAGGGACTCTACATATGTTATCTCATGCAATTCTCACATCCTTTCTTTGCAGTATTTTTTATCCCAGTTTTAAATGAGAAAACAGAGATGTTAAGTGAGTGACTCATCCCGGGACACACAGGTAATAATAACAGAGAGGACTCAAACTGGGTCAGGTGTTCTGTCCGTTTGGCCCACAGCATGGTGCCTGAGGCCCCCAACCCTTTCAGGGGACTATATAAACATTTGAACCCTGCAAAGCAACAACAAATACAAAATGCAATGGCTCTAAAATACTGTAGGGAATTTGCAAAAACGAAGAGTTAAACTCTAAATATCTATAAGATGTATCACCTTTATTAAGTCAACTTAATTGTTTATTATTTATTGAGATTTCCATTACATTTAAAAACAATTTAAGGTTAGATTTTCTCATATCTCAAGGTTTCCAGAGAATGCACAAGGATTTCCCAGAAATTACAAGCAATACTAAAGTAAATAAGTAACTTATAACCAAATAATATCAAAAGCATAATCATAAAAATATTTTTTAAAATTTTCATTTTAATATGCTTGATACCAGCTAAAAAGGGAGAGTGCCTGGGTTCTGTGATGGTTAAAACAGCCCCTGACTGGTGGAACCAGCCTAACTGTGGGCTTCTCATTTTAGAGAACAACTTGGCTGTTATCATTCCGTTAAGATATTTATAGGATGGTCTTTAAGCTCAGATAAAGGGAGGGAGAGAGAGAAGGAGAGGAAGGAGGAGAAGGAAAAAAGGAAAGGAGAGAGAGAGAGAGAGAGAGAGAGACGGAGGGAGGGAAGGAGGAAGAAAGAAAGAAATTTTTTTAAAGTTAATTTTGATATGGCTGCTGTCCACAGTGGCAGCACATAGCTCTGCCAAGTAGAAAGAAATGAGCTTCTAAGATATGAATTTCTTCCCAAATGGTTATGGAAAATACATAATTTACTTTTCTTAGCCTCTAGTACACGATGCCCTGGGCATTCAAACACCATATAGGCACGGGCATTCATCCAACACATAAATAACACTGCGTCTGCAATGCCAGGGAAGGTTTTGCACAGGATTGCTTATTTAGCTGAGTTCTTTCTCGGTGACTGTGAGCAGGGAAGCAGGGCTCTGTAGTAGAAAGAGCAGTGGGATTGGTCTTCAGCTCTGTGTGACCTCCAGATTAAAGGAGATTAGAGAAGTGACAACTCAAGGTCACCCGTAATCCTGCATCGGATCCTCATGTGGGGGGAAAATAGTCTTAATGGACATAAGGCAATTGGTAAATTTGAATATGAACTGAAACTTCTAGTATCATAGCAATGTTAATGTACTTATTTTGGTAGAGAATATCCTTGTTTCTAGGAAAGAGCTCTGAGGTATTCAGGGGTAAAGAGACCTATTTGTTACCATAGTGATGGCAATAATAATAACAGTTTTTATAGATATTGCACACCCTTTTGCTAGAGGCTGGGGACATGGTGAATGCCTCTCTTTGTGTCCAGGGACTCCATACTTCCTGCGCCCCTGAAGCCTACCGTATCCACAATTGCCAGAGAGCAAAGACTCGGCACATCCTCTTAATAACTCCTGTCCTGGTACGACTTGCTGGTGAAGAGTGGGTGGGGATGTTCCAGACTTTGAGGGGTGGTGGCCAGAACTTCTCACATTCAGGGCAGTAAAAGTAGGTCACTTGGCCCTACCAAGCCAGGATTGGCCCTACTAAGCCAGGATTTGTCATCGGCAGGGACTTTCCTGGGAGTAGGGAGGCAGAACAGGCCGTTTTAGGGAACACCTTCTGTAAGGAGACAACGATCTCAGAGCCATGAGCACCTGAAGTGAAAAATCCTTGTTAACTCACATGAGGCGACTACCATTTAACATCACCTGTGGTCAGGCACTGCGTTAAGCACTTCACACACTGGTTAAATCTTTACAACTCCCATTTTACAGAGGAGGAGACTGGGGCTCAGAGCTCTTAAGTCACTCACCCAAGTTCACACAGCCACGAGGTAGCAGAACAGCGTCCTAACTCAGTTGTTGGACTCCTATGTCTAACTCATACCTCTAGCTATTTTCTATGCAGTAAAAGGCAAGACAGAGTCAGATGTGTATTTGAGAACTAGCCTTTAAGTACCATGGCAGGGATCCAGAAAGACTTTGGAAGAAAAACAGACCTGGGATTTCTCTGGCAAATTTGAAGACAGTCTAGAACTGAAACTAGCAAACTGAGCCCACAGAAATTGTCTCCCATAGGGAGAAAATCAACCCCAAACACTGGCTGAACTCCTCTATGGTCACTGCTTGGACAACTTTCAAACTAAGAGTGTAAACAAGAGCTCGGGTGAGTCGCTTTGCTGTGAAAAACAATGAGTGCATTGTCAAAAGCATGAGGGCTCACTCTCCTACCCGCCCGCCCTCCAAGAGCCAGTGAGGTGCCCCCATCTGCGGATCCCCAGCCAAAGGGCCAAGGATGTCGGCCAGGAGAAAGCAGTCGTACTGCATGGCCAGCACCGAACTCAGTCATCCACCTGCTTATTAATATGTTCAGTACCAGATAATGACCTAGATGCCGACATGGAATATAGCAACACTTAAAATGGGGCCTCTGTGTGTGTTTAAGGGGGTGGTAATGACAGAACCACTAAGTACAGGTCAGATTTAATCTGTGACACAGTGATAATAATGGCCACACTTAATTAAGAGCACACTATTGCCAAGAATTTTGCTAAGTCATATATGTACATACAACCTCTCTATAATACTCTAAGTTAGATACTATTACCTAACTTATAATTTATAATTTGCAGCTCCTAATTTATAAATGTGGAATTTGAAGCTTGGTGACTGAACCTAAGTTATTTGTCCAAGATCATGTAACTGCTAAACAACAGAACTAAGATTTAAAAGCAGGTCTTTTTCACTCCAAAGCCCACGGCCCAGCACTCGGCATATGAGGTCTGAGAGGGGGTGTAGAGAGTAGTTGAGAGTATGAATTCTGGAGGAAAACTGTGCTTGAATGCCAGCTGTGCCACTTTCTGGTCGTTGTGATCTTGAGCAAATAACCAACCTCCCTGTGCCTCAGTTTCCTTGTCTACAAAATGAGGACAAGAGCAATATCTGCTCCATAAGCCTGATATAAGGTTAAAATGAGTTAATAAGTGTAAGATGTTTAGAAGTCCTACATAAGTGTTTTTTATGCATAGAGAACATATAATCTGAACAGAAGACATCCAAAGCTAAGCAGGGCAGGGAACAGAGCTAAAAGGGAAACTGGAACCCGTAGAACAGGACAGGCATCAGGAAATGGGACATAGACCACAAGCACTGGGCAGTTCAACTTCAGAGTACAAAGGGCAAGACAAGTAGGGATAAGAGATTTCAGCTAAGACTAGTTTTGAAGCCATGAATTATATTAAATTTGTTAGAGAATATGTGCAAGTATTTTTTTTCATTTTTTCCAGCTTTCTGGATATGTTCAAAAAGAGCTCATTTGGAAGAAGGAACCCCATTTGTCTGAACAAAATGAAGTCATTATGTTCCATATGCAAAGTTTCTTCCTGGACGTGTTCCCCATGATGGGTTAAGTGGGAATAAACTTGCATCTCCACCATAAACAACTAGAAAACTGGACACAATTTTAAAACTCAAATATTCCAAGACATTAGATAATAGGCAACACAGGAATGTGAAGCTAGAAAGGGAAAACAGGTGAGGTAAGCCCTGCTGTCAGCCTGGAGGTACTTTCCAGACCATTGTACTGAATGGTAGAACCAAAACAGAGCATGGCCTTCTTGCTGAGTTGAAAAGCCAGAGATCACGGGTAGCCAAGGAAGTGCCCTTGACACCATCTGATTGGAAGTCATCCCTGCCATGGCATTCCTTGCAGCCTGCCATATCTGCACTCCTGGAGGAGTGGCAGGGTGGGGCCGGGGAGTTGTGACTGTCTGGATCTAGCCAGCTCTGAGAGCTCTGGGGAGGCAGCTTACATAGAGGGAAACAAAGCACTGTGGAGTCAGCACACTCGGGTTGGAATCTTGCTCTGTTACTTTCCAACTCTGAGACTCTGGATAAGTTTTTTAATTGCTCTGAAATTCATCTGGAGTGAAAAACGGACATAATGTCAGCTACTGCGAATGATTATTGTGAGGAGAAAAGTAGGTAGACAAACATATCAGATTTGACAGAGCACTGCTTGGAACATAGTAACATTCAATAAATAGCAGATATTACTGTGCAAGGGATTAAAACACCATAATGGGATCAGATATTCCAGAAAGCAGCAGCCATACTATGCAGAGTTCAAATAAGCCATTCCCTACTTCACATTTCATCCATAGCTTCTTTCCTTCATCCAGTATCAACTGGACACCTACTCACTGCAAGACACTGTGTTAGGAGCAGGAGATATAGCTGTGAATGAGACAGACTGGAACTGCCTTGGTTCGAGTTGCTCAGACCTTAATGAGAGAGGCAAACAGTCACTGAAATCTGCCATGGCAAATGTGCTAGAATGGAAGAGAAGGCATTGTCTTTATGGGCACCAAGGAGAAAAGGGCTCGACTGGGGAAATGGGAAGAGGAGAAAAGCTCAGAGAAGTAAATGACCTGTCCAAGGTCACACAGCTGGACTAACTTTTGCAACCTCTCTCAAAGGTGGGGTTTCAGCTGCCTCGTCACACATCACAGCACCGCAGTGCGCAGCACGGTGGATGCCAACTGCCTCAGGAGCTGGGGCTCGGGAGTGTCCCAGACGTTCACTCAGCACCTCCCAGATTGGTCACTATGAAATAAGTCCTGTGTTTCACACCAGATTTAGGGGCAAGGGCTACATGTCTTCCATCTGTGTAGTCCCTCAGAGACCTAACCAGGGTTTGGAACATAGTAAGTCTTCAATAAACATTGAATACTGCATTAATGAATGAATGGTGTTTAAAGAGTTTCACTGACTGAGCAAAGGAAAAAAATGCACAACCAAAAAGTGAAAGACCTTGCGTGGCCTGGAATCCTGCTACCAGAGTTTGTTTTCTCTCTCTCTCTCCCCATCCCCCACCCCCAGTGTCCCAGAGCAAGATTAAAAAATACAAAGAACAAAAGATTCAAATGGTTTTTTCCAAATTGTTTTCACAGATCATGACATTGCTCCATCTGACCAGCAGAGGGCGGGCTTGGATGGAACTAGCATCCCTGCCCGGCTGACCAGAGTCATCACCTGAGCTTTGGTTCTACAGACATGATGAATTTTTGATAAAAAAGGGGTGGGGAGAAACTACCAGAGATAAAAGTCTTCTCCAAATTATTCCACCTGTGTCAACATCACCTATCCTATTTCTTGTAGGGTTGACAATAATGTAGTTACTCTTTAATATGCGAATAATGGAAGGAGGTGTTTGAATCAAGTTTGTTTTCTTGTGTGCTGTGTCTGAAACCTGAAACCTAAGAAGTGACATAGCTAACGAGCTGGTACCAAGGAAAGAAGCTGTGATTATATGCTCAATTTTAGAAATTGAAACTGGAAGGTACCTTAAAAATCATTCTTTTATTGAAAACTAGAAAAATTGCCACTGTCCAGGAGTCAAACATCTTTGTAATGTCAAAACTGAGACCAAATCCTTCATCAGAATTTCTTCTTTATAAATAGAGTCATGTGTTTAGGCAGAGGATTAGACTCAGGTCAAAAACAGGTCTGCAGAAATACAGTATTATTTTTCCTGTAACTGTTATCCCTACCATGTGCCTGATGGCAGAAAGTTTGATTCAGTAAACGGTAGGTAAATTCATTCAAAGTTAGTAATTACCCAATCAGTTCAGATTTAAGTTTTCAAATTCAGGATTTCTAGCTGCCCCTTTCCCCAGGGTTGCATATAAGTTCTGAGGAATCTGTGATAATGCTACAGTATTTGTGGCAGGAGGATCTAGTCCTTGACGGTTGTTCTCTATTCCTCACTGGCACTCCCTGAGGGGGACAAGCTTACTTAGGTGTTGTTATCCTTCCAAGTGGGCATCAGGCGAGCTGACAGTGGCCTGCTGGCCTGCTCTTATTTTGTGGTCCAGGCTGCTGTCTGGCTGTATTCCCTCACCGTGACTCTGACAGCCCTCCTGAGCCCTTAGTTCTTTCAGCTCTGGGGGGAAGGGGGTGCAGGGAGTTTTGAGCGCTCCTCCATATCACTCTAGGACCCTGGGAAACTCTGGGCATCTGTCTCAGGTCTCTCCCTAACGTCCATCCTGGCCCATCTGACAATCTCTACTCCACCACATGTTCTTGCGGCAGAAGGCACATATACAAGGCTGCTTTCTTCAAGAATTCCAAGTGGAAAGTAGAATACAAGTTACTATATATCAAAGGTGAGAATTCCATCATGTCTAAGATGAGGGATGTGGATAGAAACGGGCCTTTATACTGTGATTGGCTCCCTGGCTCCCTCATATTCTCTTCCCTCTCATCAGCCCAAAAGTAGCTTTAATCTCCTCTCTTTTGGCAGGGATGAGTTAGGACAGGCACAGGGCTGTGGCTTTTAAGTAAGAAGTCAGGAAAAGCCTCCCTTAGATGGTGACATTTACTTTTTGCGAAATTGGGAAAATTTGGGGCCATTATATTTTCAAAAATGTTTTTCAGTCTCTTTCTCATATTCTTCAGGGACTCCAATTACACATACATTTTCGATCTTTCTCCCTGCCCCCCTTTCTTATTTTTAATAGAGATGGAGTCTCGCTGTTGCTCAGGCCGGTCTTGAAATCCTGAGCTCAAGAGATCCTTCCGCCTCGGCCTCCCAGAGTGCTAGGTGAGCCACCTAGCACCCAGCCTGCCTCAATCTTTCATCTGTGCTTCAATTTTTATAGTTTCTATTCATGTATCTTCACAGTAATTGCTCCTTTCCTCTGCAGTGCCCAATCTTCTCTTAAACCCACCCAGTGAAGTTTTCGTTTCAGATCTTGTATTGTTCAGTTCTAGAATTTCCATTTGGCTTTTATAGTTTTAATTTCTGTGCTAAAATTCCTCATCTCTTTAATCATTATGTCCTTTAAATCCTTAACCATATTTATAATAGTTGTTTTAAAGTCTTTGTCTGCTAATTACAATATCCACGTCACCTCTGAGAAAGTATTTCTATTGCCAATTTTTCTTCCTTGATTATTAATCACATTTTACAGCCTTTTCCATATCTTGTAATATTTCATTATATGTTGGACATTGTAACAGCTAAATTGTAGATTCTAGATTATATTATTTTCCTTTAAAGAGTGTGGAGTTTTATTTCAGCAGGGTGTCAAGTTACTAGCAGATCATCTTGATGCTGCTGAGGCTTGGTTTCACACTTTTTTAGAATGGGTCTAGAGTTGCCCTTACTTCAGGGCATGATTCTTAATCCTAAAACATGGCCTTTGTAATGCCTCCAATAAATTCTCCGTGTTTTCCATGAGATTCCTTCATTCTGAATGGTTGGAACTCCAACATCCCCAAGCACTGTGCGATCTCTGGAATCTTTGCTCAGCTCTCAGCCCCCAGGAATTCTCTACTGGGCCTTGTGGAGTCGAACCCTGCACGCAGGCAGCTTAATATTCAGTTAAAGACCCAGGAGGTTATCTACGCATATTTCTGAAGCTCCTTTCCTGCACAGCATCCTCCTCCTCAGTACGCTGTCCCGCAAACTCCAGCCACCTCAGTAGCCCCAAACTCCAGTATCGTTTTCTTTTAATCATCAAGACTTCTGTACTGGCCAGGCGCGGTGGCTCACGCCTGTAATCCTAGCACTTTGGGAGGCTGAGGCGGGAGGATTGTTTGAACTTAGAAGTTCAAGACCAGCCTGGGCAAGAGTGAGACCCTGTCTCTACTAAAAATAGAAAAAAATTAACTGGGCGTCCGTGGTGCATGCCTGTAGTTCCAGCCACTCGGGAGGCTGAGGCAGGCGGATCGCTTGAGCCCAGGAGTTTGAGGTTGTGAAGTTGCTGTGAGCTAGGCTGATGCCACAGCACTCTAGCCCAGGCAACAGAGTGAGACTCTGTCTCAAAAAAAAAAAAAAAAAGAAAAAAAAAAAGACTTCTGTTCTCAGGCCGCAACTTCCCAACTCATTTTGTGAGTTTCTCCTCTGTTAAGCCTCACAATACTGTGCTCTAACACCTAATGCCTGACAACAGTTGCCTCATATATTTTGTTCAGTTTTATTGTCATTGATAGTGGGAGGAGAATTCTGATACTCATTACTCTACAATGCCAGGTATAGAAAGTCAGGAGGTAACATTTGTGCTGTGATCTTTAAGATGACAAGAAGCCAACCATGCAGAAAGCCATGAGAATAGCCTGTTCAGGCAGAAGGGTCAACATGTGCCCAGGCCAAAGAGCAAAACTTGCTGTATTTCTCTGCAGAGAACATATGTGTATATGTGTGACTATATCTGTGTGCACACGTAGGCTGGTAAACACCTACATGACTAAAGCTATATTGAATGGTGTAATAGTAAAAACATGGGCTCTGGAGCCAAACGGCCCAGGGGCAAATCCTACCTCTTCAAATTAGCAGGAAAGGACCTTACGCAATTACTTAACTCATAGTTTCAACTCCCTCTTCTGTAAAATGAGGATTGTTATATACATCTGGCAGAATCCCTGTGGCAATTAATTGTAATAATATACATAAAGCATCTAGCAATAGCATAAATCCTATATCATGTGTTGTTATTTGCTCATCCGTAAGTTTTTAAATAATGTTCAAAGAGGGGACTATAATGTATAGTATACTGGGCCATATTTTGTAAAATACAAAATATATTTTCCAAATATAAACACCATTTTTCTGAGTCATTTAAAGTTCTTGAATATCATGTGATTTAACAAAGTTTCACGTCCATCCCCCACTCACCATGTTGCTGACTCTGTCATTCTCTCACTGATGTTATTTAGAAACATGTCTGTACTCGGTGCCCGCTCCTCCATCCTCAAATCAGACTGGTAAGCTCCCTGGAGTGCAGAGAAGAGTTTTATTTATATGCATCTCTCTTACAGACAGTGGCACAGCACCTAGCTCATAGTAGGATCATTCAAATATGACTAAATTTTTTAATGAAGTAAAAAGACATACTTTTTCACACAAGAAAATAAAAATTGGAGCTATGCACACACCGCACCAAAGCAACCTATTGTAAAGTGAAAATTCAATTATCCCATTGCTGGTTCCAGTTAGTACTGAACAGCCAGCTAGGAGTAGCAGAAAGACATGGCTAAATAGAGACCTGATTTCAAATCTAACTCCCCCCTGTTTACTAAGTGAATGACCTTGAGTAAGTTGCTTAATATCCTGAGTTTCAGTTTTGTTATCTGCAACAAAGAAATAATAACAACCTCACGGGGTCTGTTGTAAAGATTATAAAGAAATATTGCACCTAAAGACCACCGCAGAGCCTCCACGGCACATTGCAGAAACTCAGTTCCCACCATTCAACTGACTCAATCAACCATTACCTGTGAATTTTTATGTACACCAGTAAGTTTGGCTGACATTCCACAGTAGTTCAGGGGCTATAGTGGACACCTGCCTGTGATATTGCCTATCCAGCCCTCTCTGTTCTTTTGAAAATAGTTCTTCCCCCAATTGCAACCATGTGATTTGCACAGGAAATCCCATTTTCTTAAAGACTCTATGCCTGGCCATAGTTGATTCATCCAGAGGTGGACACCTAACCAAGCAAGGCCACCCTTTCCCTCAATTTTTCAAACTAAGAGGAAGTAAATAAACTTCTCACTGAAGGGTAAAGTTGCAAGATGTGAAACTTGAGAGTTTTGACAACCATGTTTCCGTGTCAAATGGAGGAAGCCAGTCTGCGGAGAGAAAAGATGAACTGATGGGCTGAGAGAAGGACAAAGGAGACATGGAGAAAAGGATGCATGGAAGCATTTGAGTTCCTGGTACTCAGTTGCATCACAGCTCTTCCTGTGATTTGGTTACTCAGACCTCTTGTCATTCATGTGAGATTTCCATGGTTATTCTGAGTCCTATGAGAAGTAAGTTCTGAGATGGGATTAGGAGTGCAAGACATTGATTAGGAAAAATGTCTGTAAGGGAAAATGTGGGAGGAAGCAGGAGGAGGCTGAGACAGCCATCAGACCAAGACGAGGGTCTAACCTCTGTGAAGAGAAGAATAAGGAGGAAGGGTTGAGTGGAAGAGTGTTGGAGTACAATGCAGTTTTAAGGAAGTTCAGCAAGTCAAGCAGAATCCTCGAGCCAAAGTCACCCATCAAAGTCCTGTGTCTCCCAAGAACAGCCCACCATAGAATCCTGCCACATCCAGTCACTGGCTGGGAGCAACTCGTGTAGAGTTGCCAGATTACATGTGGGGCACCCAGTTAAATCTGAATTTAAATTTCAAATAAACAATGAATACTTTTTTAGTATAAATGGGTCCCAAATATACATGGGCATCCAGTGTTTTTGTTTGCTAAATCGGGCACCCCTAAGCTGTGGGGAGCTTAGACCAGGTGAATGCAGTAAGAGGTCTGAGTGCAGCAACTGGAACCATTTGTCAGTCCCCAGTCTCACGGTCAGAGATCGGTGAGGCACATCCCCGTGGCTGCCACAGTGCTCCTTCCAGTAGATTGACCTTATTCCTAAGCTAGCTTGAGTTTTGCTTTTATCACTTGCAACCCAAAGAGTTCTGACTGATTGTTACAGTTATCTATTCATATACAACAAACCATCCCCAACTTTGTGGTATAAAACAAAAACCATTTAATTATGCTTGTGGATTCTGTGAGTCATGAATTAGAACAGATTATAGGGGGCGTGGCTTGTCTGCTCCATAACATCTGAGGCCTCATCTGGGGTGCAAATGGCGAAGGATGTCACAAGTTGCTGAGGGACTGAGTCATCTGGAGGCTTCTTCACTCATATGAAGGTGCCTGGGCTGGGCTCAGCTGAGCCTGTCAACCAGAGTGCCTACACAGGTCTGCTGCACACGGCTTGGGATTCCTCACAGCATGGCTGCCTTGGGGTAGTTGGGCCTTTTCCATGGTGGCTTAGGACACCAAGCATGACTGTTGCAGTAACCAAGGCAGAAGCTGCATGGCCTTTTACGACTTCACCTCAGAAGTCACACAGCTTCACCTATGCTGTATCCTACAGTCACAAGCCACCTACATTCAAGGAGAGGGGACCTAGACCTCAATTTTTGATGTGGAAGAATTTATAGGCATGTTTTCAAAGTGCCACACTAATTATTTGTTCAAGTTTAGCACATCATATTTTTTTTACATTTTTTTAAGACTAGATAAGTACAGCAGTAAGAAGAGTAGAACAAGGAGTTGAATCTGTAACTGGCTGTGAACAATCAACTAAGATAACTCACTACCTCCCAACCAGCCTTGGCCCATTATTTTTTAAATCTCCTCTTGCCTCTAAATGTCTGTCAGAGACCCCTCTGGAAGGAACTGTGGGTCTTTCACAAAGTGAGAACTCAAATGCTCACTGAGTCCATGGTGTGAAGTGCTTTCCTAACATCTATGCAGAATATCCTTGGGGACACTGATAAGACTTTTAACTTTTTCTACACTCTTTCTTCACTAAATCTTTGATTAGAAATTTAAGCAACTGCATAACATCAGAACAAGCTTATTTTCTTTAGAGACAGAGACCTCCAACCCCATCAATTATTCTCTGTCATTGGCGTAAAGCTGCAGACAGAGGCTGCAACAGCTGTGAGGATGTACAAAAGGGAAATGAGAACAGCCCTTTTTATCTTCAGAGATCTTGGGCAGATCAACTATCATTCTCATGATCAACTTTCTAAAGATGTTTGACAACCTGGATATCAGAAATAAAGAAATAGTTGACTGAAAAGTAATTCTTCACTGTATGATGTGTGTAAGACTCCATAATTAAAAATATAAAATAAAACACTATGGGCTCCTTTGTAAGGCAAACATGGATTTAATTTTACTTTTTTTTTCATTTTTATCTAGGTAGACTTGTACAAGTCACTCCACCTCTCTGAGCCTTTGTTTCCCCACTGAGCAATGCAAATTATAACCGTACCTGAGAGAGCTAGTGTGAGAACTAGAATAATAACTTTAAAATAAAACAGCCATAACACTGTATAGTGGCTGTTGGAATATAAAAAGAAATTTTATGCTCGCCATGTACAAAACAGCACACTAGAAACTGCAGGTGACACAGTGATAATCAAGGCATTGTTCTTGTCACAAAAATAGCATAGCCAATTAAGGGAATACCATATCTGCTATGAAGGAATCAGACAGTCCTAGACTGAGTTCCAAGTAAGGTGCTTCTTAGCTTTCTCTGGCTGGTCAGCATGTGCCTCAGTTTCCTCATCTGTTATAATGGGAAGAATAATAATCACCCTGCCTATCTCACAGGGTTATTTTGAATATTACCTAAATAGTGTTAAAGTGCTTTGTAAATATTAAAGGGATAGTCTTATCTTACTGATCAAAATGCAGCCCACGGACCATCAGAACTGGCATCGCTGGGAGCTGGTTAGAAATGCAGATCCTCAGGCCCCACCCAAGACCTACTCAGTTAGAATTTATAGTTTAACAAGACTATCAGTGACTCCTAAGAGCGTTAATGTTTGAAAAGCAGTGATCTATGTAACAGTACAACATTCTGATGGAAAAAAAAAACACAAAGCAATTTAAGATCCATTACAAAGCAAACTATGGACCCATGAAAAATGATCTAATAAAAATTAAAAGCCTAATTTCTAAGGATACCAATTTGAAAGTAAAGTGGGCTCCTAAATAGAACAGTTATGGACACATTCCCAGAGTTACGGATTTTGAACACATGCTTCAGCCTTATTGCTCCAACATCAACCCAGCAAAGAGTCTCCATTATGAGAATGAGTTGTAGAATGTCTCTTCTGCCGCATGGCTGAGCCCTGGCCAAATAGGTCATTTTAGCCACTTCAATGAGCAGGGCACCTCACGGTGCACTGGGCTCACTGTGGCCATTGCAATCAAGCCCAGATGGGCAATGTGCAGTAGAGATGTCTGGCTCTCACGGCACCCTGTTCACTCCTCTATTATGACCTTATCCATGTACTCTATTACCCATGTTCCAGTCTGTCTCTTTCACTGCACTGTGAGCTCCTTGGGGTCAAGGACGATGTCTCTGTCTTCTCTCTAATCCCTAAACTCTCAGCACAGCACCACTAGGAAACTGGTGGGAAGACTAGTGGGAGGCTAAAGGAAAGGTCCGTGTTCTAGTCAGATCCCGGGTGCGCCTTTCTCTTCTTACACAGTTCCAGTTCTTCTGTTCCCATTCTGTGTTCCTGTCTCAAAAGTTTTTATTCTTTACCTGTGCAAAGGCTTTGAATTTATTTTAAACACAGAATTTTTGTAAACATATTTCTATAGAGCTTTCTCTGTGCTTAAGTACCCTCTGAAAAATTCTGGCTTCGTATGTTGCTTCAGTAAGTTGTTAAGTCAAGAAAAACCAAACCACTGTAGACATTTCAACAAGAATGGGTTAAACTATACAGTTTAGATTATAAAACTGCTGGAAGATTGGAGGAGGATAAAAGGGGAAGGTGGTGTTATCTAGAAGAGTAACTGCAAAAAAACACTACTGCTCCTAGTGACTAATGATGCTGAGCATCTTTTCATGTGCTTATTTGTCATCTTCAGATCTTTGAAGAAATGTCTATTCAAATCCTTTACCATTTTTCCATTGGATTATTTGTCTTCATATTGCTGAGTTGTAAGAGTTCTTCATATATTCTGGATTCTGTGTGTGTTCTGAATTCTCCACATATTCTTGATTCTGGATATGGATTCATATCACATACATGATTTGGAAATATTTTCTTCCATTCTACAGGGTGCTTTTTCACTTTCTTGATAGTGCCTTTTGAAGCACAGAAGTTTTTAATATCAGTGAAGTCTACTTTATCTGCTATTTCCTTTTGTTGCTTGTATTTCAGTGTTATATTTAAAAAACCATTGTCTAATCTGAGAGCACAAAGATTTAAGTCCCTGTTTTCTCCTAAGATTTTTATAGTATTAGCTCTTACATTTATGTCTTTGATCTATTTTGAGTTAATTTTTATATACAGTGGGAGTTAGGGGAAGTATTCAACTTCATTGTTTGCATGTGTATATCTAGTTGTCCCAGCACCATTTGTTGAAAAGACTATTCTTTGCCCCCATTGTCTCAGCACCCTTGTCAAAAATCAATTTAGCATAAATGTAACAGTCTCAATTCTATTCCATCCATCTATATGTCTATCCTTATGCCAGTACCATACAGTCCTGATTACTGTAACTTTGTATTGCTTTGAAATCAGGAAGTGTGAGTCCTCCAACTTTGTTCTTTTTCAAAATTGTTTTGGCTAGTCGGGGTCTCTTGCAATTCCATATGAATTTTAGGATCAGCTCTTTCATTTCTGCAAAAGATAAAAAAGGTAGCTAGGATTTTGATATTTATTGCATTGAATCTGTCAATAATTTTGTGGAGTATGAGTGTGTTGACAATAGTAAGGTTTCCAATTCATGAATACTGGATGTCTTTCCATTTATTTAGGTCTCTATTTCTTTCAATAATGATTTTTAATGTTTGATGTATAGGTTTGTACCTCTTTTTGATATTATTGTAAATGGAATTTTTTCCTTAATTTCATTTTCAGATTGTTCATTGGTGATACATTTAATTTTTATATATCAATCCTATATTTTGCAAACTTGCTGAATTTATTTACTAGCCATAGCAATTTTTGGGGGGTCCTTCAGATTTTCTATATAAAAGATGATGTCACCCATAAATAGAGCTATTAATAGTTTTACTTCTTCCTTTCCAATCTAGATGACTTTTATTTCTTTTTTTCTTGCACAATAGAACACAGTAGTGGAGATTCAACAGAATGAAGGATGTGGCAAGATCAGACATCCTTGCTGATGTGAGGGGAAAGCTTTTAGGCATTCACCTATTAAGTATGGTGTTAGCTGTGAGTTTTTCATAGATACCCTTTTATCAGACTGAGAAAGTTCCCTCTATTTCTACTTTGTTGTGTGTTTTTGCCATGAAAAGGTGTTGGAGTTTGTCAAATGCTTTTTCTGCACCTACTGAGATGATCAAGTGGGGTTTTCCTCTTTATTCTATTCCATGGTATATTACATTCATTAATTTTCATATGTCAAAACAAACTTGCATTCCTGAAATAAATCTCATTTAGGCAAGGTGTGTAATTCTTTTTATATGTGGCTGGATTTAGTTTGCTAGTATTTTGTTGAGCATTTTGCATCTATGTTCATATGAGATATTGGTCTATAGTTTTCTTATGACGTCTTTGCCTGATTGATATATCAGGGTAATACTGATCTCAAAGAATGAGTTGGGATGTGTTCCCTTCTCTTCTATTTTTTTGGAAGGATTTATGAAAAATTGGTGTTAATTCTTCTTTACATATTGGTGCGATTCACCAGTAAAATCATCTGGTCCTGAACTTTTCTTTGTGGGAAGTTTTTAAATTAGTAATTCAATCTCTTTATTTGTTATAGGTCTCTACAGATTTTGTATTTCTTCTTGAGTCAGATTCAGTAGCTTATGTCTTTCTAGGAATTTGTCCATTTCATCTGAGTTATCTGATTTGTTGGCATACAATCGTTCATAGCATTCCTTTATAAGCCTTTTTATTTTTATAAGGCCAATAGTAATGTCCCTCTTTCAATACTGACTTTAGTAATTTGAGTCTTCTCTATTTGTGGTCAGTCTATCTAAATATTTGTCAATTTGGTTGACCATTTCAAAGAACCAGCTTTTGGTTTCATTGATTTTCTCTATTGTTTTTCTATTTTCTATTTCATTTGTCTCTGCTCTAATCTTTATTATTTACTTCTGCTCAGTTTGGGTTTAGTTTGCTCTTCTTTTTCTAGTTTCTTAAAGTCGAAGTTTACGGTATTAATTTCAGATCTTACCTACTTTTTTAATATAGGTGTTTATAGCTATACTAAGCATTGCTTTAGTGTATCCTATGCATTTGGGTATGTTGTGTTTTCATTTTCATTCATCTCAAAGTGTTTTCTAATTTCTCTTGTGATTTTTTTTCTTTAACCCATTACATTAGTTACTTAGGAATGTGTTGTTTAATTTCCACATACTTATGAATTTTAATCTTTAGTATGCTTCCCGAGCACCTCAAATTTAGCAGTCCAAAATCAAACTAACCTTTCTTGTCTCCTCTCTCTAACTCACCTTGCATCTCATCCTATATTCATTAGCTTTGTGATATGCATCATTGTTTACCCAACTTCCCAAGACAGAAACCCTGGAGATGTCCCATGCTATTTATTTCTCTCTTATGGCTATAGCCAATAAATCATCTAGTCTCATTGAGAGTGAGAGAGGGAATTTTTAAAGACTAGACTGTTTTTTAAGGGGAAGAAAGGACACATGCTATTGTTTGCTTTTCTCCAGAGTATGGGGCAAGTGCTCCACATGGAATAATAACTGCATTGTCTTTAATAGATCGTGGGCACTTGGTGTTTTCCGTATTTCAACAACTCGGGGTAAATCCTCTTGGAGAATCACTCTAAATCTGAGCACTTCACCCTTTGAAAGGCTTGTCATGGGACAAAAGAAATGGTTCTTTGAATTCACATGTCATAAAATCCCAGCCGGAGGAACATGTGCATGGGGAAGGCAGCCTGCGTTCGGCGGAGTTACATCCGAGGAAACAGATGTTGCGCTGTATTCTGAGAGATTTTTGGTCATTCCTGAGAGATTGTTGGGAGATTTTGAGATCATTTCTGAGCCATGTGCCTCAAGACTTAAAGGAGAGCTTCATCTGTATGTCCTAGTGGCAGGCATTCCTGTCTAGACCATAGGAATCCTATCCTCAGGCTCCGACATAGGGGCTTTTGAAACTGAGAAGGTAGCTTCATGCTGACAGCACAGTTACCAACCAGATGCTTCAAAGCTGGAGGATCCAACTGAATTGCTTCAGAAGGAAGGGTTTTCTAGTTCCCAGTACTGCCTCACAGACAGGAGGTTTGCACTTGGGAAACATTTGCTGCCAGGATGAAGTAATGTCTTTTTGCAGTTACTATCTCATTGTTTTTAATGAATGTTGATGTGATGCGCCAATGTGCTTTATACGTGCACCTGGTAACTCATAGTGGGGCTAAGCCTGGTCGTAATCCTTGGGAAGGGAAGTTTTAAGAAATTAAAAGGAAGTAGAAATGATTCTTTCTGCCCATCTCTGCTAATAACTAGCAGTAGTTATGCCGCCTTTGACAAGTCTTTTAGTTGCTCAAAGTTGGTGTGGAGAGTGGGCACTCCTGGAGCCTCGTGCCTTTCCGTGCAGGAGTGCTGGGCGTCAGCAGACAGCCACAGCAGCTCCTCCCTTGCCATTCAGATCAGGGACCTCCGAGACCCAGAGATTGGGCAGTTTTGGCCTTGTCTTAGTCCCTTCCTGCTGCTATAACAGAATATCTGAGACTGGGTAATTTGTAAAGAACAGAAATTTATTTCTCACAGTTCTAAAGGCTGGAAGCCCAAGATCAAGGCTCCTGCAGGTTCGGTGTCTGGTGAGGGCCTGGTCTCTGGTTCCAAGATGGTGCCCCATTGCTGTGTCCTCCAGAGGGGACGAACACTGTGTCCTCACATGGCAGAAGGGAAGGAAGGGGCCAAAAAAGGGGCTGAACTCACTCCCTCAAGTCCTTTTATGAGGTTGCCGATCCCATTCACGAGGCAGAGCCTTCATGGCCTATCACCTCCTAAAGGCCCTGCCCCTTGATACCGTTGCCCTGGGGATTAAGTTTCAACATGGATTTTGGAGGAACACAAACATTCAAACCACAGCAGGCCTCTGTGGCCTGGAGCTCTGGGGGACCAGGCTGAACAGCCAGATAGCCTCACTGTCACTCTGAGACTGCTCTGTCAGACACGGCAAATCCCGGACGTGATCCTCCAGTGACAGAGATCTCCCTGCCCCCTAGGTGTCTCTCTGACATGCAGTGGTTCTGCCGCTTAGAATCATCTGGAGCACTTTTTAAAAATGCCAATGCCAGGAGTCCTACCCCAAATGTCCAAATGTAATTGGTCTGGTGTGGGGCCTGGGAAATCCTCCATTGTTTAAAAGCTCCATAGATGAGTCTAATATGCAGCTAGTGCTGAGAAGCATTGCCCTGGAGTCTCATGCTTCCGCACAGAGCAAAGTCTCCACCCAGCTTTATGCCAGAACAAGTTTAATTGATATTGATGGTATCAATAACTGATACCACCCATGAAAAAATATTATTAATAATAATTTCTTAAATTATACCAGCTAGCAATTTACAGTTTGCCTTCCACAAAATGCCCTTCCATTCAGGGAGGTAAACTAACCAGGAGTAAGCAGGTAGTGTGTAGCAGGGCTTGGTCTAAAACCCCTAGATTTTCTAATTATTGAAGCTGAATTCCTCCCACTGTTCAGCCTTGCTCCTCAATTACCAAGGCTGTTTTCAGTTATCAGACTGTTGGAGCCTGTGAGACATTTACAGCTGCACTTCCATCACCAGACTGAAGTGCAACATTCAGGTAATTATCTGAGTAATTCAAACAATGGCAGTTTGTTGTTCCTGAATTACCTGGATAATTACCTCACACCTAATAAGATGGAAAGAAGCCAGAGCCACATTCTGAAGGTTTTATTGCCTCCTCAACAGCGCATTCTTATTTAGAGGTCTTGATTTGAAGAAATCAGCTGCTGAAGTTTGCATCTTCCGTGTTTGCCACAGGACACCCTCGTCATCATCTGGGGAGGGTGACAGTGTGTCGGTTTGTAGTAGTCCAGCTCCTGTGGCTGCTGAAAGTGCCTCCAGGCTGAGGAACATGGGACAGGGCAGTCCTGGATTCCTGGCCTGTTCTCTGTGTCTTTGGGAGTCGTCACCTCAGCTAATGAAGTGACAAAGAGGAAGGCTTTTGGTTGCTTGATTTTTGTTTCTGCTTTTCTTTTTGTGTGCTTTCCATGTTTCTTTCTTAAACTAAGCAACCGAACATTTTGCACTACTTCCTATTTTCCTGTACTGGACTTACCTGGGTTTTCCAGAACTGGAGAACTGAAACCCAACTAAAGGGATAGGAACTTCCTGGCCCTATTTCTGTCTATCACTGTTGCCCTGTTAAAATAACCAAATGTCTCACAGACAGAGGTGTCTGTTCTCTTTCCTAAAGAGAATTCCTCCTCCTGGGCACTTGGTCATCTCTCTGGAGCCTTATTTCTTTAGCCACTCCCCCACTTTTCAATCTTTGCTGTCCACTGGCTCCTTCCTTCCTTTCTGCCTGCAGATAGGATTAAGTCTTCTCCATCTGTGTGAGTAGAAAGCAAGGAATTGAATGGGATTGGATAGGGGCACACCATGGCCAAGAGTTGATAGAATGACAATATTAGGAGATGGAAAGAAGAAAATAGAAGCCAGAAAATGGAGCCAGCTCAGACACGCCCAGATCGATGCAGTAATATGAAAGCCAAGGGAGATGAGCGTTCCAAAGAAATATGATGTAGTGGAAAAACATGCGTTTGGAATTAAATCCTGGCTCTTTCATTTTCAGGCTGTATGATAATCTTTAAAAAGTAGTATTATTAAAACCCACCACCTAAAGTGTTACAAGATTGAAATGATTTATTCCATGTAAAATTACTTGGATTAATTGCATACTAATTAATTATTACTATTATTATTGCCAAAAAGGGAACTATGGCCAGCTATGTTAAATGCTTCCCAGGAATCAGAGTGGGAAAGAGAGTGAGGCTATTCTAGTCCTGTCCTCTAAACTTCTGCAACCTCTTCTTGTAATAAGAAAAACATTTCACATAGTGATCCCCTTAGATTCATGTCCACTTTGAACCTTGGAATGTAGCCTTATTTGGAAATAGGGTCTTTACAGATATAATTTAGGTAAAGATCCAGATGAGATCATACTGGGTTAGGGTGGGACCTCAATCCAATGGCAGTGTCCTTATAAGAGGTAGAAAAGGACTCAAGGAAAAGAAGACATCGTGAAGATGGAAGCAGACATCAGAGTTATGCTAACACAAGCCAGGGAATGCCAGGAGCCACCAGAAACTAGAAGAGTCTAACAAGAATTCTCCCCTAGAGCTTTTAAAAAAAGCATCACTCTGCCACACCTTTATTTCAGACTTCTGGCCTCCAGAACTATGAGAGAATAAGTTTTTTGATGTTCTAAGCCACCCAGTTTGTGGTAATTTGTTATGGCAGCCCTGGGAAACTAATACATGTGTGCATCTGAATCCAAAGCTTCACAAATGGTACTTACTATGTGTGATGCTCTTTGATATTTTCTATTAATGTTGGCTATGACCCACTAAATTGATTTCTGACCCACTTAGGGGTTGTGGCCCACAGTTGGGAGGAACACTGTTCTACTTTATTTCTCAATTAGGGTGAATAATGACTGAGAAAATATCTTTGGATTTGTTGATTAAGAGCCAATGCTGACCCTCATGGAAATAATTAAAGTAGGATGGCAGGAGCTATCTAGTTAAGAGAAATTTGATCATATTAACAAAGACCCAAAATACCACTAGCTTAAACAACATAAAAGCATGTTCTTCTTGTTAAAGAAAAATTTTCAAATAAGAGGTAAATCTTGACTCTCATACAAATATAAAATGAACACATTTCAAAGATTTTAACTCATTAACTAATGAAGGAACCAGTAAGATGTCACTACCAGTTCAAAGGAGAATTCAAAGTATCCCACTTATATAGCTCAATCATGGATGCTGAAATTAATTTACAAATAGATGTCAAACTGGCCTTAGAAGGGACAGGGAGAGGAAAGGGGGGAAAAGAGCAATTGTTCCTTCACTGGGAAGAATTTGTTTGCACGTGGGAAAGAAATAATCATTTGCACTGCTCTCAGTTATCTACAACCTATGGAGTTGTAAAACAGTTCAACAACAATGAATGGTGGAGATAACCTAATGGGTAAGCTACTTAGGACACTCACAAATCCTTTTGTTGCCCATTTCAAAATCATTTACAATTTTTTCTGACACTCTTCTACATAATCATTGAGGGAAAAATACAGATTTCCCACGACATAACAGAAACACTGTACTAGCCTGGAGTGCTCAGCAAAATTGTCACAAAATAGACTAGGCAAGTACCAAGATAACTACTGGGTCCAGGAAAAGTGCCCAGCACTTTCTTGCCTGGAAACACCCAGCACAAACTGGCCCTGACTGCTTTAGAGCTACTTTGGCTGTCCCATAGTGCCCTTTAGCTAATCGTAGTACTAAAATCCCTGCCTAGCAGAAAATTGTAATATCATTAACATAATATGGATTGCATGCCAGTGTATGATGATGGCATAGCACCTACATGATTTGTTTCACTGTGAACAAGCAAAAATACAATGTAAAAACTTTACGTCACTCATTAAAAAGAAATTTAAAGCAACACCACAGGGTAGGCAGATGCAGATTTTGCTAGCAATGAGCTCCTGTGAAGGAAATTCCTGTACTGCTCAGGACCAAGCACCCTAGTAAGCAACCTCCAATAAATACATCTAACTCGCCAAGTTGGACTTGTCAGAGTCATTCTTTGGTCTCTCAGTTCCCTCTCAGTTTGAGGAGCATTTTTTTGTACTGTCCTGGGATTTTCCCAAAACAATCATGTGAGAGTAAGTATTCTAGGACTACTATGGCAGCTCCCAGTTCATTCTATCTTTTTGCTCCCCCATCCCTAGGGTGACACTTTCATCTGCATGGCTCACCAATGCCTCAACCGCATTCCTACCTACAGGAAGTGGGGGCAGGGAGAAAGGATACCCCTTCCCTGTAAGAGTGCAACCCAGAAGTTGAATACAGCACTTCTGATCATATTCCATTGGCCAGAATTTATCATATGTCCATACCTTCCTGCACAGGAGGCTGCAAATGCAGGTTTTATTCCATATGACCAGCTAAAAATTGAGGGTTCTCTTCCTAAAGAGAGAGAAAACAGATATTAGAGGACAATTAGAAGTCTTAACCAAGTGACTTAAGCCAGGATCCTGAGTTTAAGGATAGGTAAATAGAAAAGAAATGAAGCCCGAGCATATTGATTACTCTTTTGAAGTGTTTGTCAATGAAGGGAAGGAGAGGTAGACTAGGAAGAAGGGAAACTCAGACTGAAGAAAGGACTTGCCTTTACTTAACTCCAAGCTCACAGTATAAATGTCACCTCCTCCATGCAGCCTTGCCTAATCACTATAGCTAAAATCCCTGTCTCCCTTAAACTCTCATATCCCTTGATGTATGCTCCTCTTCCTCATCACTGACTATTTGTATAAATGTCTTATGTCTTTTGTAGGCTCTAGGTGTCTCAATCTTTTTAACACTCACAGCTTTGGTCCCTCATTGTCCTGCCCAAAGCTGACATTTATCACCTTCCTACCCGCTGGGCTCTCCTCAGTACAAAGCAAAAGAAAGGACCTAGTATTTTTCCTCCCCTTTCAACAGCATAAAAGGTTAAGAGTACTCTTTGATAGCGTTAAGGTGAGACTTCAGAGCCTGAGTTTGAGAATCATAGCTTTAAGTCCTATTGCATTTTGATATGCAGTAACATATAAGAATTTATCAAAGAATAAAATGTCTGTTATGGGTAGAACAGTCTAGCATATTAGAACGTGAGAGATAATTTGAAAATCCACAGACCCGGGTACAAATCCTGGTCCTGCTACTTACTAGCACATGTGACCTTGGTTGAGTCACTTAAGGTCTCTGGGCTTCTGCTTTCTTCTACATTGTATGGGAATAATAAATCCACCTTGCAGGGTTATTGTGACATAAAAGTCTCTTGTACGTTCAGTGTCTATCATAAACCCAATGGCATTCATCATTATTATATCATTAAACTGAGAGTATGTGGATTTTTGACGGCATTCATCTTTTTAACCAGATGTTTGATATTGTTATGTGGTCACAGCTATAGTTAGCAGAAGGTGAGTCATATTTATGTCAAGTATGGTCTACATAAAAAGATGAATTAACAAATGCCTCTGGGGTGGGGGGAGGGGATGGGTGTATACCTACATGATGAGTGCAATGTGCACTGTCTGGGGAATGGGCACGCTTGAAGTTCTGACTTGGGGGGATGGGGGTGGGGGAGGGGATGGGTGTATACCTACAAGAAGAGTGCGATGTGCACTGTCTGGGGAATGGACACACTTGAGGCTCAGACTCGGGGGAATGGGAGGGACATGGGCAATATA
>CM052438.1:127660211-127704175 GCA_028533085.1 Varecia variegata | reverse complement strand
TGTGAAAAAAAAATGCCTCTGATCCATCCTTCAATCATTTCTGAGAAATTATCAGGAAGTATAATAATATACACACAACTAACACAACTGTTCATTTTTCTGTGAAGAGGGTAAGGTGGGGATTGGTTTATGGGAGTCGGTACAGCTTTGAAAATCTGCCTTTGTTTCTTATTTACTGTGAAAGAGGGATATTTTTAGACTCCTTAAGACTTTAAGTAATTTCAGAGACCCCAATTAAAACTACCCATTAAAACTGTACAAAAAAAAAAAACCCTTTCTCTTTTCCAAATGTAATTATAGAGAAGACATTTCATGATGTATATATGTAACACCATTTTAATAATTTTGTTGAGCCTTAAGATATGGTATCACATACTGCCTATTCCTTCCAGTTGGGGAGGGGGAAATTGAATAAATGGGGAAGGCAGAGTGGAATGACTTGTTCAGCCTTCCCCTTCTTTAATAAGTCATTGACCTTTGTCAAAGAAAACACATATACACACAAGGACTCCCATTTACCTTATTTCCAAATTTAAATTATAGTACCCAGTCATTCATCTTTGTCACAATCCCCCAAACAGTTTTGCAAGAACATGTTTCATAAACAAGCTCTCCTTTCAGCATCAGCCAGGAAGGTTAAGGTTTAGATCCTGTGTGAGAGAAACCCTTTTTGTAATTCTCCCCCAAACATCTGTTCAGTCGCTCATCATTAACATCTGTCACCCATTTCTAGGTTCAACCCAGACAAAGCTATGTTTTTCTAACAAACTCCATTTCAAATTGTTACCAAGTGATTCCTGCTCAGACTAATCTTACACAAGGATTGAGAAGATGTCTTATTGGATCAAATTCGTCTTCCACTAATGCAGCCTCTACCCTGCAGCCTTGGCAAAAGCCCAAGGGCTCAGAGGAAGGTTAAGTTCATAGTAACATGCTAACACTTTCCTGCCTTGAATTGTTACAATGAAAACTTTTAATTCTCTTTAACCTTTCAGGGTTAGCAAAACATTATCCTATACATTCTATACACATGTATATCTTTAATTTAGCCCACCATTTACCCTATTCCAGCCCCAGTGAGGTTGCTTTGCAAACTAACTGAAATAAGAACATATGAAATGTTTTCTGATGCTTGGCCCAATTATTTGCATAAAGTAGATAGAAATATTTATTTATTTGGAAAGCCAGTACAGTGTTAACAATATGCAGAGAGACCTGAATGGAGACCTTGGAAATGCCACCACTAAGTCAGACAACCTTGTATACTTTAGTTAATGACTCTGGGCCCTCATCTATGTAAGGGGAAAAATGGGTGCCTCAGTATTAAAAGAGTCAAAAGGGATATTGTGTGTAAGGTGCCTGGCATATAATAAAAAACTCAGTTTGTGGTGGTTCTTGTTATCATCACCATCATCATCAACATCAAAGAAGAAAAATTGATCCTCTTGTATTATCCTTGATAGAGCTGGAACCCATTCTACTAAGGGAAGTATCCCAAGAATGGAAAACAAGCACCACATGTACTCACCATCAAATTGGTTTTAACTGATCAACACTTAAGTGCACATATAGTAGTAACATTCATCGGGTGTCAGGCAGATGGGAGGGGGAGGAAGGGATGAGTATATTCACACCTAATGGGTGCGATGCGCATCGTCTGGGGGATGGACACACTTGAAGCTCTGACTCGGGTGGGGCAAGGGCAATATATGTAACCTAAACATGTGTACCCCCGTAATACGCTGAAATAAAAAAAAATTTTTAAAGAAGAAGAAAAAGACAAGAATGGCTTTACCTTGCTCTTTTGCTCTCAGTATGTCCTTTTCCTCATTTCTGTTTAACCAGCATTTATTGAAAGTCTCTTGTGGCTCCGAAATGTGCTAAATAGCAACATGAATGAGGGAAATTCCTTGTCCTCAAGAAGCTCTCCTTAGAGAAGATAGATAGATCTAGACTCTACTTCAAATCAGATGATAACAAGTGCTAAAAATGTATGTCTTCCCTACAGATTACTCAAAGCTGTTTTAACACCACATCTCTGTTTTTCTTATTAGAAGTCTTTAATAGGGTATACTCTTACACAGTAAGTTAGGAATTTCAACCCTAGGGCAGATCTTTTATTTCAATGAGAACCTAATGGTTATAATTTAGGTCAATGTTTATAATGTCAATAGTGCAATGAGGAGGAGGAGAAGGGTTTTCACCTTTATTTCCGTGGACATTAAAAGAAATAATAATGAAAAAGGCCCCCAAACTGAACCAGATGGGACAGCTGAATTATTCTAACTTATTTATATCCTTCAAGATATACAAAGTATATATAAAGCATAAAGTATAGTATAAAAACTATTTCAGAGGGCTGCCATGACTCATTAGAGCCTATTTGTATATAAGGGTGCTAAATATTAATATTAATATTTTTATTGGGGATCAGAGTGCCAGGGACTTCATTTTCCATCGAATGTCGTCAATAGGGAAAGAGTCCCTTTGAGAACTGTATTGTGACCATAGCTCTGAGTCCTTTTCCTCATTGTCTGAGGAAAGAGCAAATGGAGCTAAACATCTTTCAGAGTTACATCCCTCTGCTGTCATTCTTTCATGGGTCCCTGTCCTGTGGGACATGTGTTTTGTGTGGGGGAGATGAGTGTGTCACATTAAAGAAGTGACACATGTACTGAGACCACAGAAAGAATCTGAGTTCATCATTGATTATGAACTCAGAGGGGGATGAGGAGGGCAAAAAGGCCTTCCAGGCAGAGGGAGCTGCATGGGGGAGGGGGGCTCCTGACAGCAGGTCTGTGGAAGGGGAATGCAGAATAGGGGTCAGGAATGGGGTGACTGGGACCAGGAGGAATGGCTCAGAAGCAGCCGTCTCCAGGCAAAGCACATAGTTTGTGTTTATTGGAACAACTTTCGAAGAACCGATGAGCTCCAAGGCCCATTGTAGAGACCTCTCAAAGGTGTTCAATGACAGCTTTTGGGCTATGTAATGCCACATGTCTTCATGGAAGCTTCACCATTTGCAAATTGCTTTCTCACCCAATGATATGTTACTATCCTTCTTTAACAGATTGAAAAGTGAGACTTACCAATGATGTGTCTTTGGGTACTATCACTTAACTTCTCTGAACCTTCATTTCCTGGTCTCTACATGGAGAAAATAATGCCCACTCTCCGAGTGCCCAAGAGCATTTATGTGTATTGTCTGGTAGTCATAGACGCTTGTCTATGTTAATTTCTTTGTGGCCCAGAGTTATTGGTCTAGGCAGTAATTAGAAATCAAACCCAGGTATTCTGACCATTAGATCAAACAGGTTCCAGGCATCATTCTATTTCCCAGAACACCGAGCAGACAAAGCACACCGTGTAAATCCCAGTTGACCAGTCACCATGTTCACAGCATGAAGTTGAGAGGTATTTGTCCCTCATCTCCTTCAACAAACCCTGACCTCATCAGCATGCATTCCTGTGCTGATCCCTTTCCAACCCCCACACCCTACCTTTGGAGAGCTGGGAGGGGACAATCAAGCTAACTCTAAAAATTCAAGGAAAAAATACTACCCCAGGGGAGGCTCAACCAAGAAGTAAATTGGGAAGAGAAACTAATGACAAGTGACACTAAAAATGATGGATTTTTCAAGATGTTTTTATTTGTCTTTAAAAAAAATACAAAAAAAGGCAAATCAGATAACCAAAGAATGCATGGTTGGTGACGGAAGAAAGTAGGAAATTGAGTTAGAAAGGAAAAGGGCTGACTAAACACCACTTTGAAAATAGAGATGTTTTTAAACCAATGGGTCCTAAGGGCATGTTTCCTGAGATACTTATAGTCAAATGTGTTCCTTTCTCTGACACTCAACTTAAGACTGGACTCTCAGTTCTTTAAGCTGTTGAGATCTTTAAAACTTGATTTATTGTTTCCTCTTTAATGCCTTCCTCTCCTGCAATCACAAACACTTTGTACTTAATTTCAAGGTCTGTAAGCCACATTCTGCCTCCCAGGCAGGAGGAGGAGGTGGTTTGCATGGGCCCGGGATATGCCCAGCCTCTGTGCCCATCTTGCCATAGACAAGTTGCCCAGGGTGCAACACAGGTCAGTAAAGTACATACAGTGACCCAGGTTATGTACTGTTTTCCTTAAATGCATATCTGATCCATTCTATGCAAAGAATTCAGAGATATTTTTAATATAAGCACATCAGGCTATTTTTCTGCTTACCACCTATCCATGACTTCCCACTGCACCCAGAATGAAATCTACACTTTTCCAGGTGCTAGAAGGCCCTGCATGGTGTGGCTCTGAGCCACCTCGCCACACTCATTTTGTGCCACTCTCCCCGCCCTGACTATGCCACAGCTACATTTGCCTTCCAACAGTTTATAAGCAACACTCCCTTCTTTTCAGCTCAGAGTCTACACACATGCTCCTCCCTCTGTCTAGAATCTCTTCCCCAGACTCTTTTCCTGGCTAGTGCCCACTCCTTCAAGTCCCAGCATTATTGTCTGTTTTAAAAAGGTCTTTCCTATCTCCCAATCCAAACTAGATCCAAATTAGGCCCATCACTACTGACACTCATAGTAGCCTAGTCTTCCTCATTAGCACTTGTTATAATTTACATGGTGATTTGCTTAATGTCTGACACCCCACCGCTGATACATAGTAGCTCCAAGGGGCATTGACCGCTACAAATATATTTTAAGTGTATAGTATACGAAGAACCTAACACAGCTCCTGGCTCAGAATAAAGCATGTGTGATAAATGAATGTTTGGAGAATGAATGAATGGCTGGTTTGAAGAAAACTATGAGATTATCTACTCCTGCAGCCAGAACTGAAAGAGAGTATAGGCGGCTTCTGACCAAACTCACCTCACAACAGAATACCAAATTATTAAAAGTGCCTGAAACCAAACTGAGTGAATCAAAACGGGAAGTTGGCAGACTATCTTCTCCTTCTAACCAAGGAACTGCTATAAAAGGAGGTCAATGGTCTGAAAAGTTATGAAGAACTTTGAGAAAAATAAGGCACGCTTATCAAAACCAGGAACCCCTAATCGTAAGTCTCCTAGGAGAGCTGGTCACTTGGCTACGTAGTCATACAGTCACTCACACAAATGCCAAAATGTCAGCACTTAAAGTTGGTGTTTGAAAGAGAAGAAGCTGTACCTCAAGAGAAACCTGGACCCTACAGATCCTTGTTCACATGGTGTAGAGTTTTCCAATGTTATCCTGAGAATCCCAGCTGTTCCCATAACTAAAGGAAACGTCCATTCATTCCTTTAGTTTTCCACTGATTATATAGTATTATTATAATGGTATAGCATGTCAAGCCATGGTCACTTATGACAACCAGGATACTTCTGGGGGAAAATATAAACAAAACAAAACAAAACAAAACCCTCATGTCTACCTCTACTGAACCAGATCTGGGAGTTCCTTCATGGTAGAAACTGGGTGTTGCTCATCTTGGTTAAGCCTATAAAGGTGCTGAGCACAGAGCATATTGTCAATTAATGTCTACTGAATATATATATGAATAAGGGGTAGATGAGAGTGTGTCTAAGCAATTACTGAAGTTTTGTCTCACTGAAATAGAGCTGACCCTTGAGATATTCATTGAGGAAGATGCTATGCCTACAAACTTACCTTATAGGGACATTCTCGACGGCTCCTACAATCCCCCTCTCTTTATTTCCAACTTCTCCTGCTCTACGAAGACTCAGCCTGTCTCCTGCACTTTGACAGTATCTCCCAGCTAGAGTCTTCCCTCCAGCTGGGAGGTACGATTTGTACTCAATTTTCTCTTCCTGAGACCTCTAGCTCAGACTGTCTCATTCCCATTGTTGGCTGACTTGGATAAGGGTCTTCAAGCATCAGCCACTTCAGGTATACCTGCCTCTCCCTCAGCCCAAGCCTTCTGAAAGAGATTTAAAAGAATGAATGCCCTAGAAATTGGATAATTCAGTTAGCTGCCAGTTAGATGACAGTTAATAGGCATAGTGTCCTTGACTCCGCTATGAAAGTACCTCCGGATATGGATAACTTAGGAGAAAAGATGAGTATACATGATGCTACTACTACTTATGTCTTTTCTAGAAAGACAGTAAAGCAAACAAATTAAAGCAAGATTTAAACAAAATGACAGCAAGGCATAGATTGGTGCTTACTTTCTCTGCTCTCAGCTAATTCTACACTGCTTCATTCAACCACTTTATGCTTTCAGGCCTGAGGTAGAAATTTCTTTCCTTCCTCCAAAAGATCAAAGATGTATTTGATAGTAAGTAAGACCTTAGGCTGTGTAGTCTGGCAGACCAGTGTGGAAATTCTGGGTCCACTACAGAGTAGCATGGGCAAGCCATCTAACCTCTTCAAGCATCAACTTTCTTATTGTCAAAATATGGAAAATAACAGCACAGAGGAAGGTTGCTCACTGGGATGTCCAGGACCTCACCTGTCCTGGATGAATAATTTCCTAATTTAGATATCTTCAAAAGAACTTTTCCTGCTACCATTTGATCCAGTTTCAGCATCTCCTGAATATATTTTCTCTTCCTTCCATTCTTCCTTCTTTCCTTCCTTCCTCCCTCTTTCTTTCCTTCTTTTTCTTTCCCCCTCTATTTGCATCTATGTTCTTACCTATTACAATGATTCAAGGAGAGATGTCTAATGTCAATTTGCACAATCTCAGTTAAAACATATAAAAGATGTGCTATCTGCCAAAATATAAACAAACAGGAATCATCCCAGCTTCTGTTTTCCCAGCTCCAGGTCACAAGGTCACTGTGCTCACTGCAATGAGTCATACCACATCAACTATGTTATACGGGCTGAGCCCCCCTGGCATGCCCAGCGGTCATTTATAATACAAACCCAGCCAGATACACTACCACCACACAAGTTGTTCCTCAATTATTGTAACTTTTAATGAATAATCTTTTAAAAATCTTTTTGAACAATTAAATTGCTTACTTCCAGACCCTTGGGTAAATGATCTATTTATTCTACCTTCCTCATGGCCTTGAAGTGAGGATTAAGAGAGATAAAGCATGGAAACCACTTGGCGTATGACCTGGCACAGGCAGGGGAAACAGGAATTTAGAATGTGCTGAAACTCGACTGCTTGAATTGGTGGCTTTTGCTTCTGAAGACTTTCTAATCGCTTCAGAGAAAAACAAATCTAAAACCTTCTCACTGTGGCTGGAATGACGTAGATGAGGGATAGCAAATAGATTTGAACATGCACACTCGCTCTGCCTAGCAGCTATCTGGAGTACAAATAAGGCTGCATTTGAGCCCAGGAAAGAGTTCTGTGATCCATTAGCACTGGCTGCCCTGGGCAAGGGTCAAAGGAGTGACAATATGGATGTTGTGTCTTTGCTGTCCTTGCTGTTGTTATAGGCACATAAGACTGCAAGTCAGAAAACCTGGATTCCAGTCCTGCTCCAGCTAGACACATAACCCCCAGCAAATCACCCAACTCTAGACCAATTTCCTCATCTGCTTCATCCCCATCTTGCACATTATATCCTGGTAATCGTAACCTACTTATAGTTCTCCCACATACCATTCTGTTGTCTGTCTCCTGGGCTTTCCTTTGCCTGGGTGGGATGCCCATCTTGTCCTTCTAAATCCCACAACTCTTATCCTTCAGCTCTTAGCTCAAGCAGTACCTCTCCCAGCAAGCCTTTCTGAACCCCCAAGTGGGACTAAGTGCACCGACTCTGAATTCCCACCCACCTGAGCATTATTCCTCTACCCCATGGGTTGGTAAACTTTTTCTGTAAAGGGTCAATAGCAAATATCTTAGCCTTTGTCACAACTACTGAACTCTGCCATTGTAGCACAAAATCAGCCATGGACAATATATAAATGAACAAGGATAGCTGTGTCCCAATAGAACTTCATTTTCAAAAATACATGGTGGGCTGGATCTATCCCCACCAGGTAACATGTCATACTGAAATGATCTATGTACATGTCTTTCTCCCTCACTAGACTGTTAGCTAAGGACAGAGGTGGGACCTTACTTCTTGTACCTCCAACACCCAGCACATAGAGGCTACTCAATATCTGAAGTGACAATTTAGAAAATGATAATAATAATCACTTCCTGCCTATCCCACAGGGTTATGAGGTCTAAGTGTGATAAAGCGCGTGGAAGCACAGGACAGTAAAAATGCACCAAACATATGGCACGTTTACTACAGCACATCACTGATGCTCTCGTTCCACCCTCTTCAGGACGGTTGAGAGTCATATGTGAATGTGATATTTCCTGCCACAAGCAGACACAAAATAAAATCCCAGCTAAAAATCTCACCCCTTTCAGACTCAACTTCTCAGAAGAAATGAATCCTGTGTTCTATGTTTTAAAGGCCCAGATTAGGACATATGCTGAGCTGAAGCATTTTTAACCATAGTGAAGTCCTGCAACTACCCTGAAATGCATAAAAGGCCTAGCAGTGTCTATAAGTGTTTGTCTTCCTTTCTTTAAGCTTCGCTTTAACAAATTCCCTCATACTTATTTCCGGAAAGTGTCTCTATTTACATTTATTGAATTTGTTGTCAAGCTTAATGGAAGGCAGGAATAGACCTCTGAGTCCCCAAGACATGGAAACGGGAGAACTCCCAGGAAATAAGCAGAAAGAACCGAGTCCCACTCAGCCAGGGTTTCTGCTCGCTTTGCAATACTGCCCTTATCTGAAGACAAGCTCGCTTTGCACCAACCCATTGTGACCAACACCACAGTGAAAATTTTGCACAGACATGAACAGAGTGAACAGGAAGGTGATAAGGTGATGATTAGTAAACGATGAGATCTCCTGATCTTGCTGTGCCCTGGGCCAGTTCCCAATGATGACAGTGAACATGAGTGCAGACATCATTCATTCATTCATTCATTCAACAATTATCTTTAGAGGCTATTACGTGCCAAATTGTGATGGGCATCACCCTTGTAGCGAGAACAAGGCATCACCCGGCTCCGGGAGTGGGAAGTGCGGAGGTCGGAGGTCGGAGAGGCTAAAGCTTCCAAGCCTTGTCTGCGACTGACTCAAAGGAACCACGCTGGGATTGGAGAAGGAAGCGTCCTGGCGCCTTCCTCCACCCTTGTCCTGAGGAAACCAAACCTTGCAGTTACTGTTTTCCTCAATGCCCTAAGCCATGGGGCTGGCCGCGGCCTCCCAAAGGCCCCTCCTGGGGCCCCAGCGCACCGCAGACCTCCGGCGCCCGCACCGGGTGGCACCTGCCAGCGGCAGCAGCCCCAGGGGCACCAGGCTCCCGTGCTGCACTCAGGCAGGCTCCGGGCCCTCGCCCAGGGAAAGGAGCGGGCACCTGTGGGCCTGGCGGCTGGCTCAGCCGGCACGTGGGGCGTCAGGGGTTGGCCAGGGCGGCTGGGTCGTGACCCCAGGGGTCAGCCCTGCAGTGGCTCACCAACTCGGAAAGATTCGGTTGTGCCTAGCAGTTTGCTGCGAGTCCCCGGAATCTGAAATGCTTCTGCTTAATCCCCCTTCCTCAAACTCTGCATTTCACAGAGGGAGAGCTGAGGTCCAGGGAAAACACTGTTGCCCAAAATGGCACTGCTGGTTAGGGACAGAGTGAGGACTAAATCCGAGGGCCTCTGTCATCAGCACTCATAACTATAAAAACAATGTCTATTTAGGGAGAACTTGCTATGTACCAGGCCCTGTGAACATTTCACTTACATTTCATTTATTCTTCTCGGCCCACCCCAGAGATAGCATTTATATTTCTAGAATAAACGAAGACATAGACAGGTCAAGCCATACCCAAAGAGGACCAGGTGATAAGTGATAAGGCCGGGTTTCCATCCCCTCTGCCCTGTGATAGGTTCCCACGGATGCCAAAGAATTCCCTGTCAGATATCTGCCTGGCGTTTACAAATTTCGTATAGACTTTAAGATGCCTAAAAGGAATGGACTGGATCTTTATTCATATTTGTGTTCACCTGGGGTCATCACAAAATCGTTAGCCCACACTGGGCTCAATCAACGATTGCATTTTTTGGTTTTTGGTTGCTTTTTTTTTTTTTTGGCATTCACATACAATGTTGTGAACAAAAACATCTTGCATCTTATAATGTGTACATGTACATGTATATTGTATTCTATATAATTTTGTTATATAGATTGATAGATAATTTTGTACATACACCTACACAAAAAGACAGCTCCCTGCAGTGTCCTCAAGGCATAGCATGTGCCTGGCACATGCTAAGTGTACAATAAGTGTTTGTTGAATAAATTAATGACTAAAAAAACAAAGAAAATGTTAGCAATGGTATTAGGGCAATTGTCATTTTTTTATACTTTTCTGTAAGGAACATGTATTTTCTTATTGTGCTAAGAACACTTAACATGAGATTTACCCTCTCAACAAGTCTTTAAGTACACAATGCAGTACTGTTAACTAGAGGTACAATGTTGTAGAGGCAGATCTCCAGAACTAGTTTCTGCATAACTGAAACTGGAGACCTGGTCAAACAGCAACGGCCCATTTCCTCCTGCCCAACCACCATTCTACTCCTGCTTCGGTGAGTTTGCCTATTTCAGATATGTCATGTGAGTGGTGTCATGCAGTATTTGTCCTTCTGTGACTGGCTTATTTCACTCAGGATAATGTCCTGAAAGTTCATTCATGTTGTCACATATGGCAGGATTTCCTTCTTTTTTAAGGCTTAAAACTATTCCATTGTGTGTATATAACACATTCGCTTTATCTACTCATCTGTCAACAGACATTTAGGTTGTTTCCACATCTTGGCTATTGTGAATAACACTGCAATGGAACATGGGAGTGAAAATATCTCTTCAAGATGCTGATTTCAATTCTTTTTAATAAATACCCAGAAGTGGGATTACTGAATCAAATAGTAGTACTACTTTTAATTTTGGGGGGAAATTCCATACTGTTTTCCATAGCAGCTGTACCATTTTATATTCCCACCAACAATGTACAAGGGGGAACATGTATTTTTAATAATCAAAATATGTACATGTCTATAATTTTGTTGGCCTTTTGGAAAATAATATGTCAAAATTAACAGGAACTCAGCTGGATGTGGTGGCTTGTGTCTGCCATCCCAGCTACCTAGCTACTTGGGAGGCTGAGGCAGGAGGATTGCTTGAGGCCAGGAAGGAGTTCAAGACCAGCCTGGGCAACATAGAGAGAACTCATCTCTAAAAAAAATAGAAAAGAAGAAGAAGAAAAGGAAAAAGAAAGTAATCAGGAGTTCATGAAGATGTTCATAGTCTTGAGCCAGTTTACTCCTATAGATAGATCCTAGGGAGGAAGTGGAAGAAACAAGAAACGCCCTCCGGCTACCCCAGGAGCACACTGCTTCCCCGGGACTCCCTGGTGGACGTGAGGAAGGCAGCTAGCTGAGTGAAGCTATTTCAACACTATGGAATATTGTGCAGCTACTCAAGAATCATAATTATAGAAACTTTGCAGTCTGTATGATTTGTAGAAAAATGGAAAAAGTTTATGATGTAATGTTAACTGAAAAATGTCATAAGTGAAAGATGTGTAAGGGTGGTGAGGTTTCAGTAATTCAATATTTTTTCCATTTTCAAAGATTATAATAGTTTTTATCTTTGCTCATCAGAATGTGGCCCACTGGAGCAGCGGCAGTGGCAGCCAGCCTCACCCTGGAGCTTGTTAGAAATCAGAATGTTTAACCCCACCCCAGATCTACCAAACCAGAATTTGCATTTTAACAAGATTCCCAAGTGATCCATGTACATATTACGGCTTATATTATCTTTTTAAGAAAAAAAGATGTTTGTTGAATGAGTTTCATCATTTTGGTCTTTACACAACCCTATGAGTTCTTAGAACAGGGGTTATTATCCCCATTCTATAGATGAGGAGATGAGATTGGAGTTAAGTGACTTCACCAGAGACATGCACCATTTAATGTCAGCTCTTAAGCCCAAGTCTCTTGATTCTGAGGCCACAACTAAATCCAGGCTAGCCATAGCCTCCTGGCCTTGTATTTATGTGCCAGGCCTTCCTACACATGGCCTGAGGTGGACCATCCACTGTTACCTTCCTTAGGCTCAATAAATAGTGTGGACAGTAGTCAACAGGGTTCCTGATTGCAGGAAGAAGACAGGCTGAGGGTCCTGAGGACATTCCTCTCCCATAAGTCCCTGATGGAGCTCCCCTGACCCCCAATCCAGGAAGCTGAGGCTCAGTGCTTGTGAGCCCCCTTGAAGTCATGGAGATGGGAGTAAGCAGGGAAGAGGGTCACTGTACATCAGTTTGAAGCCACCCTGGCTCTCGTCTAGTTTAGCCCCATCCATTGTTAGGAGGAGAACTAGACCCAGAGATGGAAGTGAACTGACCCAAGCAAAAAAGCTAGTTAGAGTCAGAGCCAGGAGGAGAGGTTGGCATGGAGGGCAACCCGGATGTTGAAATTCAGTGTGGTGTGGCAAAGTGCACCTGCAGAGGCACTGGCAGTGGAGAAACCGTCCCCCTCTTTGCCAGGTAGGGAAGGAAAAGGGATGTCCAGAGCACTGGCTGCAGAATCGAGTAGGTCCGCGATCTCCTCCCTTAATGCCATGACACTCTGTCATTCATGTTCCCCCTTCTGATCACAAGTTACCCAGACTGAGAAATGTTTGCTCCCCCATCCTGTGTGCTGTGCATCCCCAAACACTTTTACCCTCTTCAACCACTGACAAAGCAGAATAAGAGTCATTTATAAGGTGAGTTTAAAGAAATAAAATTAGCACTTTAGTTAAGTTCTGCTAAAAAGGCACAATAATTTATTTTATACCCACAATATGCCAGGCACTGTGCTACTCATAAATGCTCTTTTCAACATAGGATTTGGAGACAGGCTTTTTGAGGAAAAGAGAATTCCACATTCAACTAAAATTATTTTTTAGAAATATTCAACCCTTTTGAATTAGTCTCCATGTTGATACAACGCACAGGAAATAGAGGATCATTAAAATACACAATTACTTACAGACAAATGGAGAAATGGAACAGTAATTAGTATTGCTTGAGCTCAGATTGCTCCTGTGAGATGTGCAGGAGTTGCACGACCAGGCAAAGTTTTGCAGAACAACATTTCATCAGGAGATAATGGCAGTATCTCATTAGACTAAAGGGAGATGATAGACAACAGAATTGATTTTCATTACAGCTCTTCTCTGGCCGTAGTAATACCTTGTGCCTTCTCTAAATGACAAAGAAGTAAATTCATACTCTATTTAAATAACCCCAAAACACTGAGCCAATTCAAGATTTTAAAAAATCGGTCAAAAATGTTTGGCCCCATAGAGAGACTCAGCCACAAAACTTAGATTGATCCTATTAATATATAGAACATATGTTAGCATTTTACACATAAAAAATAATATATACTTAACTATAAATAAGGAGTCTGCAAAATATTTATATCTTTAACATTTGCTACTTGAAGGTAATTTCAAAAATGTCTAGAATAAGCTAAAATTTTTTCAATACAAAAACACTTCCTATAAGTGCCCACTTTTAGCATTCTAAATATTCTTTCTCTTGCTCTACTTTGTCTAACAACACTGAGTTTTATTTTCTTGAAATTCCCATTTTGGGTTTTATATTATACATTGATTTGTTTATTTTCCTCTTGTGTGACTCTTCTATTAGAGTGAGAGCAAAAAAAAATTTTTTTTAATGCTGTGTTTTCAGTACTAAAGATTGTCCCTGGCACAAAATAGATGCTCAATGAATAATTATTGAATGATAAATTTTACCTTTGCTTTCCTACATCTTCTAAATATCTTGTATATTACTTTTGTAATAAGAAATAAAAATAAGTTATTTTTAGAAGTAATAGAATCCAAAAGTGAGCAATATAGATCATTATATCATGACTTCTGAACAGCACAAAGTATGCCTTATTTGTCATCATGTTCTCAGGGCCTGTTCCCCAGTAGGTGACTAAGCAAGTTTCAAGATCAGACAAATAAATTAATTAGTGAATGATTGAATTATCACAAAAGAGGGGGGTGGGAAATGGAGAGTATTTTATACATAATTAGCTTATGAGAAATCCCATCTCTTTCCTTCACATCATTTTCAAACTTGTCTTTTTGCAGTTTCAAAATCATTGCATTGAACCAAGAATACTGCTTACATCCCTGATTTGAAAAAAAATTAGATCTTAAAGTGTTTTCATATATGCATCCCCACAGAGGTCAGAGCAAGAAGGTGGGTAATTTTTTTTAATTTCTATTTCCCTGCTGAAATCTATTTCTTAATTCATTATAAGCATATTTTCCTTATGTCCTTTAGCATAGTTATAATAGCTGCTTTAAAATTCTTGCCAGATGGTTGCTGTGAGCTAAGCTGACGCCACGGCACTCACTCTAGCCCGGGCAACAGAGTGAGACTCTGTCTCAAAAAAAAAAAAAAAAAAATTCTTGCCAGATAATTCCAATCTCAAAGTTTATCTTTCTTAATAGCCTTTTCTCTTAAGTATGAGTCATGTGTTTCTCTTTCTTTATAGCAATTTTGAATTGTATATTGGACATTGTGAGTGATATGTTGTAAGGACACTATATTCTGTTATATTCATCCACAAAGAGTTATTTTTGTTTTAGCCAGCAATTAACATAGATAAATTCACTCTCCATCCCTCACCTAAAGTAGGCACCAGCTGAAATATCTGTTTAGTTCTTTCGGGCTTAGCTGGGCTGCCTGGAGTCTGTCTCACACTTGAATAGTTCATAGACCAGCCAGAGACTCAGGCAGAGTTTTATACATAAAATTTTGGGCTCCCTCTCAGTTGCTTTCTCCTTTCTTGGATCCCCTGCCTTGACCTCAATTGACAGCTACCACGGTTACTCTGAATGCTTTCCTCTTGTTCTTCTGTCCTGCACAACTGTATGCTTCTGGGCCAGTGCAATGGCTCAAGCCTATGATCCCAACACTTTCGGAGGCTGAAGCGGGAAGATTGCTTGAGGACAGGAGTTTGAGACCAGCCTAGACAACATATAATAGCAAGAACCCATCTCTACAAAAAAATTAAAAATGAGCCAGGTGTGGTAGCATGGCCCGCAGTCCCAGCTGCTGGGGAGGCTGATGTAGGAGGTTCACTTGAGCATGGGAGTTGGAGATTGCAGTGAACTAGAGTGAGACCCTGTCTCAAAAAAAAAAAAAAAACATAACCCAAAACAAACACAAACACAAACACAAACAAAAAAAGACTGTAGGCCAGGCACAGTGGCTCACACCTGTAATCCTAGCACTCTGGGAGGCCAAGGCAGGAGGACTGCTTGAGCTTAGGAGTTTAAGACCAGCCTGAGCAAGATCGAGACCCTGTCTCTACTAAAAATAGAAAAATTAGCAGGCATCATGGCACACATCTATAATCCCAGCTACCTGGGAGGCTGAGGCAGGAGGATTATTTGAGCCCAGAAGTTTGAGGTTGCAGTGAACTATCATGATGCCACTGCACTCTACCTGGAGTGCCAGAGTTGAGACTCTGTTTCAAAAAATAATAAGATAAAATAAAATAAAATAAAATAAAATACTACATGCTTCTATCTGACTTTTAGCTGCCCTACTTAGCACTGACTGGGATCTGCTCTCAGGCAAAAAATCTATTAAAAATGCAAAACCACCAATGACATTTCTTTAGTCCAAGTGTTGACTCTTATCCACCTTCTGTCTGCTCTTTGTTCCTCTCTGGTGCCTTCGGGTAACTGATTTTTATTGTTTTTTTTTAAATAGTTTATAAGCTTTATTTGTGGAAGGGTTTGTCTTATAGGAACTATTCTGCTGTAACAGAAGTGGAACCTCAGATCTCCATGTTTTCGAAGGTATTCTACACACGTGTTGCAGATGGATTGGAAATGAGACCAGGGATAGAGGGACCAGGCAGGATACATGGTAGCAGCCCAGGGAAAAGGTGATGACAGTTCACATAGCAGCAGCAATTAGATGAAAAGAAAAATTTGTATTTGAGAGCTCCAGGCTCTTAAATTCTAACTCTTTAGTAAAATGGCTAGAAATTGAGTCTGGACTAAAACGTCAAGAGCTTCTGCATAGGGATGTAGGCTGTGGTGAGAGGTTGAGGCAGTGATCTTGGGTGGTATTTTCCCAGGAGAGAGTGGGAAGTGTGAGAAGGGAAGTGGACCAAGCATTGAACCCTGGGGAAGAGGCAGAGAGTGACAGGACAGCAAGGTGGCTAAGAAGAGTCAGAGAAGTAGGCGAAGCAGGAAAGTGGTTGTGGCAACACTGAGAGTAGAGAGTTACAAAAGGAGCATTGTTGGTTAATAACACCAAATGCCTGAAATTAATCCGGTAAGCTGAGGTCCAAAAAGCTCCAGTGGATTTGCAACTGGAAAGGCACGGGTGATCTTTCTGGAAACAGTTTCCGTGGAGGGTGGAGAAGCAAAATTGGAGAGAGTTAAAAACTGAATGGAAGGTGAGGAAGTACAGACCATTCTGTATACAGAGAGGCCTTCAAAGCATCTCACTTGATTTCCCTTGTTCTTTTTCCACATACAAGTTTCATAATCATGCACCACATAACTTTAGAAAAATGTAATTAGATTAAGCCATTTTTGGTCCCATTTTTATGTGAATATTTTTTTTAAAAATGCCTGTTATTGTTTCAAAAGAATACAGATGTAAACAATTGGCAAAAAGGTTATAATGTGCCAGAAAATTTTAATAGTGTATATCAATCACTTACACCTCAAAAAATTTCACAATTTTGTTAATTCACACTTCAGTTGGTTAGAATCCCAGGCTTCCAATTGCCAGCTATGTGGCTCTGGGCTTAATCTTCCTGAGTCCCAGTTTCCCAGCAGAGATGATAATAATAACAACAATAGCAGTTAAGTATTTATATAATGTGCACTATTTCCCAGGCACTATTGTAAGTGCTTTACATATAACAAGTAATTTAATGCTTCTGACAACTCTATAATAGGTAGTTACTGTTATTATCCCCACTTAAGATGAGAAAACTGCGGTACAGAGAAGTTAGGATACTTGCCTCAGCTCACAGAGCTAAAAGTGGCAAAGCTAGGATTTGAGCACACAAAAAATGTATTCATTAAATGACAACTGACATTGTTATTATTACAATTGATTCACTCATATCAAGTATTTATTGAGTGCATATTCCAAAGCAGGCATTGTACAAGGACCTGCATATATAGTGGAGAATAAAAACCTGGTCCTTGCTCTAAATGATTCTAAACTAATTAGGGAGACAAGCAAATAAAGGATGAATAAAAAAAATATTTAATTGCTACTTAGCATAAGTGCTATAAAGAAAACGAATAGGACATAGTAATAAAGAATAATGGGTGGTAGGGAAGGCCTCTCTAAGAAGGTAGACATATTACATAAACTGACACGTGGCAGATAAAAAGGATCCAGTCATAAGGAGCATTAGGGGAAGAGTGAACCGGGCAGAAGGGTCCGCATTGTGAAGTCTCCAAACACGTAAGACCAGGAGGACACTTTGGCAAGGAGAAGTGTGAGACAGGTGCAGGTTGGAGAGTGGACAGGTAGCCGGATCACTCAAGGGCCCGCAGGCCATAGTAAGGAGTTTGGATTTTACTGAAAACATTTATGGAAAGTCCTTGAAAGTTTTGAAGCAGGGAATTGGCATGGCTCAGGTTATATTTTTAAAAGATCACTCTGCCTATGATGTGGAGAATATATCAGGGAAGAAGCAGGATTTGGAGAGAGGAGATCAATTAGGAGGCTGTTGAAGTACTGTAGTTCGAATAAGAGGCGATGGAATCTTGGAATGGGGTGGTAGCCGGGTAATGGGGAACCCCAGGGCAGAAAGCAAGAGGCACTCAACTGCGGGCTGAAGGTGCGCCAGGGGAATCTGGTAGAATCAGGTAACTGATCAACACAGGGATGGCTAAAATAAGAGGTGAGACTGAGATGACTTGAAGAGTTGTGCAAGAAATGCCTAATAAAGTCTCTTTTCTCTCAAAGAAAATTCATATCTAGAAATTCTCTAGCAGACTTCCTTTAAATCTCACTGACCACCCGTTGCTGAGGGCCAGAAACAGGAGTATCCGACAGTGGAGCCTGAGATTGTTACGTCAGGCTCAGACCAACCCTGGCTCAACCCCTGGTCTGGGCATGTTGCCCCTGAACGAAATCAAGGCTCTGTGAACTATGGAGGAGCCAAGGAATGACTACTGGCTGGTCAACCAGCAACGCCTGCCACAGGCAGGTTTGGGAGGAAAACATCAATTCTGATTTGGATATGTTAAGTTTCGAAACATCTGAGTGGGGGCGTCAATTAGTTCCAAGTCTGGAATTCAAAAGAGAGTTTTAAGCCTCATGTATTTTTTTAAAAGTTTAATATCCTGTTTAAAATGTGCTGAGTAGCTGAAAGCCTCTCAGATTTGAAATTTTTTGAGAATATAAATGGGAAGTCAAATGGGGCACAAATAACCACGAGGGCTTTAGTGAGTGTATCAGGATTCAGTTTTACAACGTGGAGACGTGATTAACCTCACAGCCTGCCTATCTGAGGACAGCTGGGAACGAAGGAGGAAGGGAGCACATGTCACAGCAGTTGGGAAGCATCAATCACATCAGCCCAGCTGCCTGGGAACTTTAAAACAGACCGTGTTTCACTGGAAAGGCCTGAATCTTATTCAGGGACCAGGGGATGCATGGGAACAGGAAGGGAGTGAGAACAGGATTGAGGTTTTGGGGCAAAGTAGAGCACAAGAAAACTCCGTCATCACAAATGATGCTCTGGAAAGACAGAAAACTCAAGGTGGGCAAGAGAGAGCCAAGCACTCCAGGGTGTGGCAATGGGCAGTGTTGGCTCAGGAGTTAGAGACCTGGGTTCCAAACCTGGCTTTGACCTTGGGACGGTTTCTTGTCCTCTTTGAATCCCAGTTCCTTCATCACTGATAGAACAGTAATAATGTCTATTCTGGAGGCTTATGATGAGGAAATGAGAGAATGTAAGAAAAGCAGCCAGTGATGTCACTCAATAAGGCAAAAATATCTGCTTAGAGTTGTAAAAATATAACAACCAAAAGACAGGAGAAAATTTAAATGTCCAACAATAGATTGGCCAACTAAATCACAGAGCAGCTGTATAATCAAATGTTATGTGTATAATTATGTTTTCAAGAACAAAATTAATAGGGAAATATTTACCATATAAAGTTATATGAACAGAACAGAATAAAAATGTATGTAAATAGGATTTTTAAAAAGAAAGTATATACATCAAAATGTTAACAGTGGCTATTGTTTGCACTGAAAGATTATAGGTGATTTTGGTTCCTTTTTACAAAGTTAAAACAACAAATTTTTGTAGTTTTCTGAATTTTCATGATGAGAATGAATTGCTTTTACAAGAACATGGAAATTTAATTGGAGATAATAAACGGTGGATGTTTTAATGTCAGTGGTTGTTACCCTTATTAGTGTATTGTTCTCATTTGCTGTTCCCCAGATCCACCTCTGGCTTAGCCCCTGGGAAAATGGCAACGATCCAGTGGAAACCAAAACTGTGTACCTAAAGGAATTAAAAAGACTTTTCTTCATTTACTTTGGGTGGTTTTGTCTGGCTGGGTGTGCCCCATTCTGACAGGAAGTGTGTGTCACTAGAAAAGAATTTAATTCTTTGCAGCAAAAAGATGGTCAGTGGAGAGAGAAACACTCATGTGTGTTTCTCACAGATTCTGCTTCATTGTGTCCGACCAGCGCTCCTCGCTAGCTGGAACCACTTGGGGACGAGGTACCTCCACTCAGGGACCACCCTACTGCATCAGAGCAGGAACGTGTCGGAGAGTCCCAGGGCACTGAGAGACTGGTTTCATTTGACCCCTGCTTGGAAGAGCCACCATCCCTCTCTGTACCTCCTTTCTCAACTGTAAAACCTATGTATCTGCCACCCCCACTTCAGGGCCAGGGACTGAGTTTTATACCATTCCATATCTACAGGGCCTAGCCCAGCACCGAGGCTCAAATAATGTCCGTTGACTAAAATGACAAAGTTGTTGTAAGTGGCTTTTTAAATGTGCCATCCAGCATTAGCAATGAAATTTGTTAGCATGGCCCTCCGGGGTGTATTTGTACATGATGTTTTATTTCTGAGGGAAAAAAATATCTAAGGTAAATATAAGGAAATGTTAAGATCTGAGAAATCTGAATAGCAGATATCTGAATGGATCCACATATTATCCATATTAATCTCTTTGATTCTTGGTTTCCTCATCTGCAAAATAATATCTACCTCATTGAGTTATTTTGTGCCTTGAACAAGAACTGTTATGTAAAATGCTTAGCACGTTTGTGTCCTCACTAAATTTTAATTTTCTTTCAGCAAGAGGAGTAAAAGATAGTTCTCATTAGTTGATCTATTCATTCTAATGCTAAAACTGGACTATTTGATTTGAAGGATCTGCCCTCAGTTATCCCAGCTGTCACCCCATAATGCCTGCATTCCATAGTGACACAGATTCTTCAATGGAGAACTGATTGGGCCCCACTAGGACAGATCATAACATTGATCTCAGTCAATATCCCACCCAATGTTGGAAGCCTTCTACAGTCATGCATGAAAGTGTAATTGACTGCCTATTCATTTACCAAACACCATGTGCTAGGCATTATACCAGGGACTGGAAACTAAGAGATGAGAAGACATAATCCCTGACCACAAAGAATTCACTGTCATGTAGAAGAGACAGAGGCAGAAACAAATTATTACAATATAATGCAGTAAATACTACATTGTTAGCCCAAGGGAGGATGTAAAACACCCACCCACACTTAGCAATGAAATGTAGCTATTTCATTTTAGTATATGAGGCCTATAACTCTCATATACCTTTGAAGTTTAGAAAACAATAAGAAGATACTGTTTGCTGAAAATAAAAAGGCAGCACCTTCAAAAAGGATCATCTCATCTATGTAGAAGATACAATAAAGCTATTATGTGGGTATATAGAGAAATGAATGTAAATACAGAGATAAAGTTTGGAAAGGAAACACACTGTTGTCAAAGTGTTTACTTGGAGGGAGGAGAAGGTAATAGGAGTGTGGTGAGAAGGATGTTTCCTTGTTTCCCATATTTTTCTGTATTATCTGAAGATTTTAAATCAAGTATAGTCATATATTGCCTATGTTATTATACAATTGCATTATTAATATATATGTACAGAAAATGGAAGGAAAGGAAAGAATCTTCCCCCAGATATCCACATGGTTTGCTTCCTTGTCTACTTCAGATCTTTGTTCACATGTCACTTTCTGAATATCCTGCTTTAAAACTGCCACCTCATCATCATTAAAATCCCCATCTCCTTCTCTGGTTCATTTATCGTCATAGCACTTATCACAATCTGACATCCTACGTATTTTCTTTTTTAAAAAATGTATTGTCTGTCTCCCCCAGCTAGAATGAAGGCCCTGTGAGAGCCCAGACTGGTGTGTGCTGACTTCACAGCTCCAACCCCAGAGCCGAGGACACGTGGCAGGTGCCCCATGGGCCACAACCTGAACCTATGCAGCAGTGTGTTAACAGCAATTATTTCTGAATGGAGAAATTACAGATGCCTTGTATTTTCTTCTTTCTGCTACTTGCTATCTGAATTTTCATAATGAATACATGTTAATTTTATTACCTAATAATAAAGCTCTTTAATTTAAAAGAAAGGTAACCTGGGAGATGAGAAAAGGAGACTTCATTAGAACCACAATGGGAGGAATAAGGGCCTAGTAGGAGTCTGGCCAAAGAGCATGGGGGGAACCTCACGAGATACCTGGTGGGACAAAGACAAAGTCCTTCCCTTGTGACTCCTCTGCTGTCTCGTAGTTCCCAGACGCTAGGATAAATGCCTGGACTGCGGGTCACTGGCTCACAAAGGGTCTTCTGCCTCATGGCTTCCCACCCCCACACAGCGGGGCCCAGAAACTTACCTGCATCCTTCCATCCAGCAAACGTTTTTATCTGGTTGCTACTTAGGTTTCAGTCAATTCTTTGCTGAGCAACTCGGCTTCTTGTTTTCTATGGGAACAAGACTCTTTTTTAAGTTGAAGCCATAAAAAGGATGAAATCCTTTACCTGATACTTTTCTATTCAAGTATTCAAAGCACACCACAGGTTGGGGGGGCCCTGTGGGCCACACTCTCCCATTGTGGGCAGTGGCATCTAAACCCAACAGTTTGAATAAGCCACATGTGAAAGTGAACGCTGAGCTTTTTTCATTCTTTTTTTCTTTCTCCATTTTTTTTTCTCCTGTTTCTAATTGAAAGCCACTGTCTCGAATGAATGATACAGAGACAGCTTTATGCTCCCCTCAAAGTGCCGCCTTTGGAGCCATGGAGAAGGGGGCCACGCTGGTCTGAAAGTGAAAGGACTTGGATTCTCATAATCGTCTTGCCGCTAACTTGCTACATGATCTTTGTCAAATCGTGCTACCTCTCCATGCCTCAGTTTCTTCGTTTGCAAAATAAAGGTCTCCAAAGTGTTTGTAACGTCCCTGCCCAAATGAGCTTTTATTCAACTGAGGGTCAACACTGACCCCTGGTGGTTCTCCTGAGCCATGTCTTTGTTTTGTCCGGCCCGCGGCCCGCAGGCGAAGGGAGCCAGGTATCCCCTTGGCCCGCTCCCCTCCCCCCCCCACCCCATCAGCTTCACTCAGCACTGCCCTAACCTGTCCCCCCAGATTCAGAAAGGTGCCTCCACCCTTTGTTCGCAAGCTGCCTCCAGCCTCAATGTGGCGGATGTTGCTAACATCAAGGTAAAAGTAAACACTGCGAACGCCAGCGTGTTGGCCTGCGCTTCCCTGGTGAAGTTTGAGGTTTGACGTGAATGCGGGAGTTTCAGCCCCAGGGTCCTGGACAACAGCTAAAGGAGCAGGACTAGAGGTTCTATTGTTTTCCAGGGCCCCTCCTAATTTGTAAAATTATCAGATTACAAATTGTTCTATGCCTCAGTTTTCCCTTTCATAAAATAAGGGACAGCTGCCAGTAGCACTGCCTCCAAACTCATAGTTCGTTTATTCATTCACTTACCTATTTGTTCATCAAATATTTAATGAGCGTTTTCCAGTGCCACATTCCAAACACCTACCTGTGCCAGCAGGACAAACTAGAGACGACACGGTCTCTGCTCTCCAAGACTCTGTCCTTGTCTAATGGAAAAGAAAGACACAAAAACCTTCCTTTATCATGCAATAAGGTAAGCCTTAAGGTAGACAATGTGACACAGAATGGCATGGGAGCCTGGGGAGAGACACCTAAGTTGGCCTGAAAAGAATGTTTTACAGAGGATGGATGGGACAATTAAATAGAGATCTTACCGAGTGGGTAGGAGTTTGCCAGAGGGGGCTCTCCAGGAACAGAGAATAGGGTGGGATAGGCACATAAACATGATCTAGATGCCTGTCCTAAAATGGAAAACTAAAACTCTGCTGACTCAATCCCATCCCCTCCCAGATATCACCGCATTTCTCTGCTTCCTATTGTGGCCAAACTTCTCAAAAAATCAAAATTCATGCTCTGTCTGCACTTCCTCACTTTCTATTCAAACTTCAACCCACCCTGTCTTAGCTGCTACCTCTCAGTGACTAGCCTGGGCAGGGAAACCGATGCCACCATGATATCATACCCAAATGATCCTGTGTGGTTGTGGCAGTGGTCATCACCATTGTCCCCTGGTGTTACTTTCCCTCTTACAGGCATTTGCCACAGTGAGAAGCTCTTTCCTTCTTGAGACACGTTTCCCTCTTAGCTTCAATGACACCCACTCTCCCAACTGTGCTCCCAGTTCACTGTCTGCTCCTTCCTGGTCTCCCTTCTCAACTCCTCCTGCTCCACCCAATATTAGTTGTCAATATTCCTTGTGCTCAGTCTTGGGCCTTCTTTTCTTCTTTCTACCTAGGAAATCTCATTCATTCCCTTGGTTTTGAATATCATTTTTCAGCTCCTAAGTTTATATATCCAAACATGACCTCTAAAATCCAGGCTTCACAACCATTGAGGGCTCAGCTTAAATGCTACCTGAAGGTTGGGTGGTCTTCCCTGATACCTTTCTTTTTATCTGCCTCCTGCTAGACTGACAGCCCTCTGTGGATAGATCGATCTATACATTCTTCAAACTTGTATGTTTAATGATTAGAACAGTTCCTAGGATACCCAAAAATTATTCGTTGACTAAATTTCTGAATGAAATATAAGTAAACAAATTATTGTATTTCAAATAGAATAAATCTGTGACTTTGATTTTTCAAAAAAATTCTTCAGTCATCCAGTTCAAGTTCAGCCAGGCAATCTTCACCAGGTGTCATATGCTCAATATTTCAGGACGTGATCTAATTTTTAATGGTTTCTTGATGCAAAGTATCACTTTTTTCTAGTGACTGGTTCTCCTCCCCCCATTGTCTACTCTCCTGCAGTGGGAAATTTCCCCATGAAATCTCACTGATGGTCTTGATTAGAACATTTCATTCTCCTTGGTTATTCCAGGTTCACAAACTTCTTTATCTGTGGCCCTCATGACAGTTGATATTTTGTCAGGAAATACTACAGTTGCAGCAGGCCATGTTCCAGCTTAGTGGGTGTTCACACTGTAGATGCTTTTTACCAACACACACAATAACCGAGTGTCCTGGAGCAGAAGCTGGAAACACAGTGGTGCAGGCTGTGGGAAAGGGAAAGCCACTCCTGGCCCAGCCCCTTGGCACCCTGGCAAAGGGAAGCCATGGGCAGCACATTCGGTTCAGAGAAACAAGGTACACCCTCTTAGAGGTAAACTCGAGGCTGAGATCCATTTCAACTTGAGGGTCCCAAGGCACAAAACAGCTCCCAGTCACTGAGAGGGACCAAGAAATGGAATATCCTCATCTTTCCTTTGTAGCAAGAGCCTTCAGGCAGGAGGACCACTGTTCACCTGGAATGGACAGTTATTATTAAAATAAATCTCCAGTCGTATTATTCAAGAAATTTTGGGAATGTTTATAAATAGGTAAAAATAGTAATGACCAAGGAACATTCCTTTCCCCCACATCTCCTTGGGGCAACATTGACCAAGTCAAACCTGCCTCGTCCCTGAGGTTGGGTCCCAGCTCCACCTCTGATAAACTGGATGAGCCTTGGACAATTGCTTAACCCCTCCGAGCCTTTATTTCCTTCTCTTTAAAATGGGCAAAATAATGTCTTCGCATAGTCACTATGAAGATTAAATCAGACAATACCTGCCAAGTGCAGCTGGCAATACCTGGGACACAGTAGGAACTGAGCAAAAATAAATACTTTTCGATCCCTTGATATCTGAGCAGAAGAAAATGCCCTGGAGACACAGACATTTTCCCTGGAGAATTTTCTTCTCAACTTGTTCAACTAAATATATAGATGAGTAACCCAGCAGCCTCGATGGGGAGGAACTGCCAGCATTGAATTACGGCTTGTGGTTTCGAGAGCTGTCCACCTATTCTCCTGGTGTGTTTGTTCACCTTCATATCCCTGCAGCTAACAAAGTGCCTGGCATATAACAGGGGCACAAAATGTTTGCTGGCTTGCAGTGAGCTAGAACGGCACTATAGCTCCTAGCCTCGTCTGACTACCAAAACTTGAAACGCAGCTAGTCTGAATTGATTGTGCTGTGAGTGCAAAACACTCACGAGACTTTGAAGATTTAGTACCCACAAGAACAGGATTTAAAATATTTCATTAATAATGTTTATAATGATTACATGTTAAAAGGATAATATATCACATATATCGCGTTACATAAAATATGTTACTAAAGTTAATTTCACCTGCTTTCCTATGTTTTTAATGTGATTACTAGAAAATTTTAAATGACATGTAGGGCTTATACATTATATTTCTAATGGACAGAGCAGAACTGGACTATAGACCGACTGGCTGAAAAGTCATTGAATAACTATATTCTGGATTTTTCTCTCTGGGCCTCGTTTCTTGTAAAATAGATACAAGCTCTACAAGGCACGTTCCAGCTCCAACATTCTATGATCTTCTGAACTTTAAGCTACAGTTTCTTAAGTAAGAATACTGATCAAGTTGCTAGTATGGGCCAAACACTTTTATGTACATTATCATTTAGTCTGTATGATAAACATAAGAGGGAAGAATGACTCTCCTCATTTTATAAATGAAAAAGAGAAGATCCACAGAATTTAGGAGACTTGGCTAAGGTCACCTGGCTAGTAAGTGGCAGAACAGGACTGGCATCTTTGGCCCTCTTCTCTGGCTCTTTGTAAGAATCTCCAACAGAAAACATAATTTAAGAGTCAGTGTGGGTGTTTTGGCTCAGTTATCCCCCAAGATGTATTTCCTTTACAAGAATCCTATATCATCAGAATTGCTGTAAAAAGGTATGCAAGAGGCTCCTTGAAGACTGGAGAGGAAGCCCGGGTGCCTGTCAGGTTTGGTAGATCATTGACACCCAGCAGTCAAGTGGTGGGAGGCTTCTAAGGAGAGAAGATGGAGAGCCGGAAAAGCAGGGGCTGCTGGTGGTTAATTGTTCACCAGCTTCAGAGGACACGGCTGGGAGGAGAGCAGGGGGAGTGAAACATTGACCAGTTCTGATTTAGATGCAGGAATGTGTCGGGGAGGCACAGAAAGGTCGAGAGAGCAGTCGGCACCTGAGACAGCTCCCATGGGCAAAATTCCTCTCCCAGAGGCTGGGAAAGGAAAAGAGAATGTGCTCAAAGGGGAGGAAGGGGCCTCTGGCCTCAGAGTACACTTATTTTGCCAGCTCCCACAGCCACTTCTAGGGCCTTCTGGACAAAAAAAATAGTAAAAATTAAAAAATAGTGAAGTGAGGTCACGTTTGACTTTTTCAACCCACTAAACTCTGCTAAATTTTGGAGAGCTGGGACCAAAAAGTGAGGGGTAGGAAAAACAGAGATGAATTAAATAAGATAACTGCCCTTGCCTGGGAGCCAAACTGGAAAATGCAAACTGGGCTTGAAGGCTCTTGGACCTGGGTTCAAGTCTTGGCTCCACCTAGCCATGTAATCCCAGGCAATTTAATTACTCTCTGAGTCTCGATTTACTCAACTGGAAAGGAAAGTAATAAAACTTATCTCTAAGAGTTGTTATAGTGATTACATGATAATGAGAAAGCTCCTGACTCTTAGTGCAATCAATGTTGAGTTGAAGTGTAGAAAAGACAATACTATTGTATAAAATCATCCAAGGGCTCCCCACAGCCCCTAAGGAGAGGTTCACACTTCCTTCCCTCTGCAATCTGGCCCAGCTCATCTCCACGGCTTGCTCCCACTCCCTGCCTCCCCAGTCCTACCCTACCCTTGTCAGTGTCTGATCTGTGACACTTTTAGAATCAACATCCTGGATGCTGAGACTCAGTGTTTCATTCCTTAGCATTTTCTGAAGTCTTTAGTTCACCCAGGGGAGTTGACGCTTCAAATTCCCTTCTCTAGCACAACCCCCCAAACTACCTGGTCCTTTCCTGGGGTTAGCCCTTGGCCCAGTGGGACTGTGCTTGAGCGCCATAGACGCCACTTGACAAGGAGCACATTGCATTTCTCTTAAAACACAAAACAAAAGTTGCTGGCTGGCTGCCCGGTTTCTGTTATGCAGACCCAGATTAAATTTCTCTTGGGCTAGTTTACAGAGAGAGCCCCTGGATGCTGGACTGAAAAGTAATCTATACTTTCTCTTGGCAAGGAATTATCCAAGTGACAACTGCCTTGAAAAATAACTGTTTAACTGGAGCGTGTGTGTTTGTGTGCACACATGTATATGTCCTGGTCGGGTCAGGGTGATAAGCTACTTCTCATTGCTTGACAAGCTTCAGAAGTAGAAAATCAAGAGCCAAGAAAAAGGGTTTACAAATATGCCAACCTTAGTAGTAATGAGGTTGCCATCAGTAAATTTTAAATTTGCTTCCAAACTCCCTGGCAATCAAGAAAAAAGTGGAACCATAATCAGGCATGTAGCGCTCATCAGAAAGGAAAGTCCTCCTGGCCTTTCTTGGGGTATTGAGAATATCTCAATAATAACTATCATTTACTGAGCACTCACTATGTGACAGGAGCACACTTAGTGCTTACAACAACCACTCAAATTAGGGTTTTTTTTACAGCTGAGAAAATTAGACTTGCAGAGATGATGACTTTTGTAAGACTTCCCAGCTAGTAGCAGTTGGAACCTGAGTTACTATCCAAGTATGTCCGGCTCCAGCTACTAACACACTGTCTTTCTAGCCTGTGATAGACATGTTTTCAGCAATGTTTTCTTTGCACATATACTACTTTTTATGGCTGTTTGACCTCTGAGTAGAAATTTTAAAACTTTGGGGTTTGTTTGGTGTCATATTCAAACTATAAAGGAATTGAGTGACTGAGGCTCAGAGCTTTCTCCCTCCCCTCTCTCATCAAAAAATAAAACTAAATACATATTGAGGCCGCTGTGCTAACTGCTCTACATTCATTTCTCTATTTAAACCTCACCAAAAAATGTGGGACTTAGAGTCTTACTAAAGAGTTGTTGGTTACCAGTAGCAAGACCCCCATAAAAGAGTTTCAATAAAGGGGACCCCATAATTAGAAAGAATGTGGTGTATTGGAGAGAACTCAAGGGCAAGGAGTGTGGCTGGGCTTCATGAGAGAGACGAGAAGCAGAAGCTGGGAAGTCAGAGCCCAGACACCTGGAGCTACTTCTCTGGAGTATTGTCTTCTGATCCCACTTCTCTGTACATCTCTGTTAGGGTGAGCCTCCTTGTTCTCAAGTACAGGGACCTCGGTTAGGATTGCACTCCTGGATTGTGATTGATGAATTTGGGAAAAGGACCAGGCACTCACAGCTCAGCCCTTTCCCTCCCCTCTCTCCTTTGGAAGCCCTCAGAAAGCCAATGATCTCCCTCCCTCCATCAACAGGGGCCGCCTCCAGCTATTCAGGGTTGCCTGTGAAACGTCTGTCTCATGTGGGTTCAGCATTGCCACACTGAAGAGTTCGTCTATGAAAAGCTGATGCGTTGCTCCTCCCCTGCCATGATCTGGTCCATCCCTTAATTGGTTCAAGAACGAGGCAAGGAGAGGGCCGGGCCCCCTCAGACTCCAGATCCAATATGGCTACCCAGTCACAGTCTCACCCCACTTCCCAGATCGAGAGCTAACAGAGCCTCTGGATTCTGTTCCCAAATTTGTCTGACATTCTGATGTGATCTAACGTGGGTCAGTTCACCCTGGGTCCAATCAGCTCTGCCAGGGGCCTGGAGTCACATGGTACAAACAGGGAGGAGGAGAGTTGTTAGAGAAAAAGAACTGGGGGCTGAGCAGATACCTCAAGGCTTGTGTTATAGGTGGGTGTTGTCATCGCCTTTTCCCCAGTGCAGAAATTGCATCTTAGGGAGAAGACAGTCTCACAGCTCATATCAGAGCTGAAATTCACGCCCAGATCCGATTGACACTAAAGCTATGTTCTTAACACAGTTATGAAACCTCAGAAGCTGTGGGTGTTCTCTGGTTGGCACTGAATAGATACCTGGTACCATGTAAATTATTTCAACAATGAAACCTATAACAAGGCTGAGCTAAAATTTTACCTTCCTGTTTTTAGTGACATCTCCTTTTCCTTTCTCCTTCTGGACTACCCAAGGAATATGGGCCTACAGAGACTAATAGAAAAAGTGTACTGTACTTGGTGCCAGAAAGTCTCCACTTACAAACTCTGTGTCCTTAAATCACACAGATTTAACCTTAAGTTGTATTATCATCATTCAGTTTTTTCATCCATTTAACCAATATACATGTATATATATTAGTATATAATATATATGCTTAATCTATATTAATGCATAAGACATACATAGCATATAATACATCATATGCATTAATATATAATACATATATTTTACTATTATATCAATATATATATTGTATATTTACCACATAGCAGGCATAGTGCTCCGAAATTAAAAATACAACAAATTCCACCAGATGCTCAGCTTCTAATGTGAGAAATGCAAACTAAAACCAACTACATTTTTCTGCTCTCAGATTGTCAAACGTCCAAACTTTCTGCCACACATATGGGTGAGGCCAAGAAGAAACTGGTGTACTTACACATTGCAGGTAGGAATATAAAGTGGTGCAACCCCTTGGAAGGCAATTTGCCAAAATTTACTAAAATACAAATTCATATAGAATTTGTACCAACACTTTGGTTTCTAGAAAATTATCCTTCAAATGTTCTCATACTCATAAGTAACATATACGTGATTGTTATCATTGCAGCATTGTTTATAATAGGAAAAGATTAAAAACAACTGGCCATCAGTATGGGCTTAGATCATCCATAGAGTGGAACACTAAGGCTCAGTGACTAAGAATGAGGAAGCTCTCTAAGGTCTGAAACGGAAAATTGCCAAGATATATCAGTGAGTGAAAAAAGCAAGGTACAGAACAGTGTGTAGAACAATGTATATATGTGTAAAATTTACATATATTAATATTAGCAATACTAATAATAGTATAGTAATACTCAGAGTATTAGTAATTGTATTAACTATATGCTAATATAACATATACTAATATAACAAAATAATATAATAGTAATACTAGTAGTAATAATATAATATGTGTATATATGTTTGTATGTGTGTAAATATGTGTGTGTGTGTAAAATCTATAGGCATTACAAAATCTCTGGAAAGGAAAAAAACCTAATATCAAGAGGTTCATTTTTTTTTTCATGTGGGGTGTGAAACAGGGATGGAGGAATAAGACTTTTGACAGAACATCTTTTGAGAATTTTTGAACCGTAGAAATGTTTAACCTATTCAAAATTTGAAACAAATATTAATACATGTAACTTTCAAAATGACAGCAGTACAATGAATATTAGGAAGGAGAAGCCCAGGATCCTACAAAAACAGGCAACAGGGGATCTAACTTACTCTGCAGAGCCTGGGGGACGTCCCTGACTTTTAAATTGAGACTGGAAGAATAAATAGGCAAACAAAGGGGCAAGTGGGGAAAGAAGGAAAAGGGACCCCATGTACAAAAGCTCTGAACAGGGAAACAGCTTCCCATTGAAGGAAAAGAAACACATCCAGTGTGGCTGGAATGCAGGGAGATGCAGGTGCAGTAGCTGAAGACAAAGTGAAGGGCCAAATGCTGCCGGCTTGATAAAAATGTCTGGATGTTAGCCTGAGGGCAGTGGGAAGCCATTGAAGGGGTTTTGCAGGAAAGTGATGGAACCAAGGCTATGTTTTAAATAGATTGCTCTGGAGCCTATGAGGAGAAATGACTGGAGGAAGCAAGAGTGGATGCTGACAACTCATATATCTGACAAGCCACTTTGGAGAACTGTTTGGCAGTTTATTATAAAGTTAAACATACACCTACCCTATGACCTAGCAATTTCATTCTTAGGTATTTATCCAAGTTAAATGAAAACATATGTTCACAAAAATATTTGTATAAGAATTTTTATAGCAGCTATAGTCATAGTGGCAAAAAATATGCTGAAAAGAACAAATTTCTGTCACAAGATGAACTGATTAGCAAATGGTGGTATATTTATACAATGGAATGCTACTCGGTAGTAAAATGGAAGGAATGCCTGATACACACAACATGGATGATTCTTAAGTCCATGAAAAACAGGCACAGATATGTATGTACTGTATGATTCCATTGATGTGACATAAAATCCATGCACAGAAAAAATAATCTATAGTAATAAAAATCAGAAAGTAGTTTCCTAGGGAAAAGGACACTGACCGGAAAGAAAAATGAAGGAATGTTCTGGGGTGATGGAAATGTTTTATATCTTATTGAACATGACAGTTACACAGTGTATACAATCGTCAAAACTCATCAAAGTGAACTGGACTTGTGCTTTGCATTGTCTGTTAAGTATACTTCAATTTAAAAAAACAGGACATAGAGGTAATAGGAGGTGATTGAAATAATGCAGGAGACACGTGATGGTAGCCTGGTGGCCTCTCATTGGGGATCAAATAAAATAATGTGTATAAGAGGTACAAAGCTCCATGCAAACCATAAAGCTCTATGCAAACTGTGAAGCCCTGTGCAAAAGTGAAGACTTAGTCTAACTTAACCCATATCAAATTTTGGAGGTGATGAAGACCTCCAAAATTGCCCCTGAGGCAGTCCCGTTTGTTTGCAGTGAAAGGTTTGGGGGTGATTAATCATGATCTTCTTGTTGTTTTGTCACAGTTTGGCAGGAAATGGGTCCAATGACTGCTAAGATTCATCAGAATACTTGACCTTGGGGCAACAGGGGGGAAGGGGCAGAAGCTGCCTTTGCCCAGGGTAGTTTTCTACTGAAAATTGGGCTTTCCCAAACAAAAAGTGCATTCAGCTGCTGGGCTTGAGTCTTGAATTTACTTTTTTTTTTGAATAATTGGGGTTTGAATGATACAGCAAAAAGGAAGCAGACTGTCAATTCCTGAGGCAGGGACCATAATGATCAGTGACATGGCCACCCAGCATTCCGGAGAGTTTGCTGGAGCTGAGAGTGTGTGGGAAGTGCACGTGGGCTGCTTGCAAGGCTCTGCCTCTGAGTGCAGACAGGTTTGGAAAAACAGCTGTGTAGAAATCAGTCACAAGCCATCTAAATAGCTGGTCACTCACCATTTAACCGAACACAATTTTTTCCTTGCCTTTTTCCCCGATGTTACTAAATCTCTATTTGCTGGAATTTAATGTTGATTTTGTTTCTTCAAAACCACTTTGAATGAGCAGACACAGCTGGATCCTCCCTATCCACACCAACAGACGCTAAACACCCTGGCACTGCACTTGGGCCTTTTGTCCGTGGAGACATCCTTGCATGAGGCAGGCAGGGCCTCAGATTCTGTGACCTCCTTGCAGATCCTCTTCTGAGCTGCAGTGGACATTTGTTGTATTTTTATTATCTGATATCTGTCATCCAATCTCTCTCACTTTCTAAGGGTTGATCTCTGTTGTGGCTTCTCTTGATGTGAGGGAGGACACATCTTTGACATGCAAAGTGGCCAGGATCTCACACACACACACCCCTGGCCCAAGCACAATCTGAGGACCAGCAACTGACTTGGGCTCAGCCCACCAGGTGGTCTTCCCTTGAACTGTGACTCCCAGGGGAGCAATACAAGAACAGGGAGGTGGCGGGTGGTGATCCATGGAGACAGCTGAAAGTCATCTTTGCAAAAGCAGCCTCCCCGGCATGCTGCCCAAACCCTCCTGCCAACGCACCATTGCTGTGCTGCCTTTGGCCTGGCCCTCTGACTCACCCTTAATTTCTACCCATTTCTAAGCTTAATTCTCTCTCCTCTTCAATATCTCTCCAATCAATTCCCTTCTATTTAAGTTCTCCAGTGTCTGTTTTCATTGCTGACATCCAAGACAGTATACGGTCATAAGACAGTGATTTCATTTCCTGTCTGAAGCCTTCACAGAAATGCTGTCAAGCAGTATTTCAGATACTGGAAGATGAGGCTTTACTTTGGTGGCAATGGGAAGACACCTGAATGAGTGGGAGTGGGAATAGGGCAAGAGGATTAGAAAAGAGAAGAGAAAGCGCTGTGTATTTCACATCTGCTATATTCCAGTACTGAGGATACAGCAATGAGCAGCACAGGCAGATGCCAGGAGCCAGCTGAGCACTTGCCCAGCCAGCTGCCTTGTGGTCACAAGTAGGGAGGGAGGTGCTTCCATACCCCAGGTGGAAAGAGTGAGGTTTAGTGAGGCCGAGAAACTTGCCCCAGGTCACAGAGCCCATGACTCGAGGGACTGGAATCTGAACCAGATCTCATTCCTAACCAGATCTGCCCTTTCCACAACAATAAACATGTTGAACAAAGGCAGGTAAACCATGTGCCTTTTTTTCTTTTTATATTTTGATTTCAGTGCTGTAGCCATGATTTGGAACAAGTCCACCTGAGCCTAATGATGTAACAAGATCATTGGATTATGTATGTATTTATTTATTTTAAAAACACAAGGTAGAAAACGTTACTGAGTCCATGAAAAGGAACACTGGAGGCGTGTCAAAGTCTGTTTTGATTTAAGTGGACTAGATCCAGCTTGAGTGTAAATTCGAGACTGTGTTTGCTTGTGTCACACTCCATTTTTCAAATGACTTTCATATGTCCCGTTTCATTTATTTCCCCCACTTGTGGATGGGAAAACTGAGGCCTGGGGCTTGAAATAACATGCAGATGCTCGCAGGGCAAATTATCATCAGAGCCAAGATGTAAACCCATGTCCTTTCACTGTATCCTGCTGCTTCCTTCAGAGTACCCTCGTTGATATTATTGCACCAACTAAGCTCAACCAGGTGACTTGGATTGATTGATTCTGATGATTTGATTTAGCTCCTGAGATCATTCAGGTAAATATTAGTCCCACATCTCTTTCCAAATATATTATCTCTCTCAATGTCTTTGATTTTTTCTCCTTAATTTTTTTCTGCATTCCACCTCACCTCGCTCTTCATCCCTCCCTCCTCCCCTTCTCTGTTAATCTCCTCTCCTTCTCTTCTTTCCTCCCATCCTCTTGTCCTCTCACCAGAAAAAAACATTTGTCTGTCTTCCGCAGGGCTAGTATCGTGTGACTGGGTGGCTGAAATGAGAAGTGTCTTTTAAGCTCCTGGAAGCAGAATATTTTCTTATGGATTTTTTATTGTTTGGATTGTTTTGCCAGGCTAATGAAAAAAGACTCTGAGGTCCCCTTATCTCAGGCCAACCAGAGGATGCCTTCAAGTTTTTTTTTTTTTTTTTCCAAGCTGGTTCCTTACAAATGCATCCAGAAGGTCACTCCCAGGTCCCCAAGATAGTGGTGGGTAATCAATCACATCGAAGACATCAACATCACAGCAGATAATCTCATGAATGGGAGGATTTGGGGCAGGAGAAAGGGGATCTGAAACTGTAGCAGGATTGTGTGCTCAGCAAAGGTGATCTGATGGATTGCTTTTTCCAGAAGTTCGCTGGGACAGCCACAAGTATATTCTAGCTCCAGTGACTGTTTTCCCTTCTAGTTTTTGACTTGAAACAAATAAATATACATATACAAATAATTATACATATATAAAAGGCTTAAACATTTTCTATATAGTCTGATTATTGCAATTCAGCAAGCAATAAAGACTGTGTTTAATAGCTCCAAGGGCTAGGTCCACATGGGGGCCCCACGAAATAACTAACCCCTTTGAAAGAAATGGGGTGGACTCCAGTCCTGGCTTTGCCAAGGGCAAGTTTTGTAAGCTTGATTAAGTCACCTAACTTCTCTCGGCCTCAGCTTTCTCAACTATAAAATAATAAACTAGCTTATTCTTTCATCAAATACTTATTAAGCATCTACTTTGTGTCAGGCCTTGTGCTAGGAGCTGAAAATGTTTTTTAAAGGGTAGACATAGTACCTGGTCTCAGGGGGTCTCAAAGTTTAATGGGGGAAAAGATGGGTCATAAGAAAAAATAATGTTTTTTAAGTGTTATAATGGCACTGTGTACAAAGAGCAATGGAAGGACAGAGGTGAAAACAACTCTATTTAGGTGAAAACAAAGCCTAGAAGCTTATCTTTAGGATTCTTCCCAACCCTAAAAAAAGTCTCTCTGTATGGCTTTGCCATTTGTTCATTTTGTTTTGATCTGCTTTCACACCAATGTATGTGTTTCATTCTTTCTTTTTTCATAATTCTTATTTTTGTATTCTTTCTTGACTAATTGTTTTCAAATCATTGTTGTCTTATCAACCATTAACAATTACTACATCACATGCTGTATAATTGCTCCAACAACTATAAAAGTTAGATACTATAATCACCATGATCACCATTTTTTATATAAGAACACTGAAGTCCAGAGAGGTTAAGTAACTTACCCAAGCTCACACAGCTGGGAAGGTACAGACTAGGGTTTGAACCCCCAACTGTCAACTCCAAATAAAGCTCCTGTTCTTTCCACTACATGGTGCTTCTTCAGGTATATGCAGCCACTCATGGCCAGCAACATAATTTGCAGGACTGGGTGTAAAATAAAAATATGGGCCTTTTGTTCAAATATTATTTAGAATTTCAAGTCAGCAGAGCATTAAACAAAGCACAAGGGCTTTCTAAACACAAGCCCCTGAATGACTGCCCAGGTCATACACCCATGAAGCCGATGCTGCCAGCCACAATTCACTTTGCAAATGGTGTCTCCCACTGAAGAGGAAAAGCATCATAGCAATTTTCAGGCCCAGATCACAGTGGCAGAATTTTTCAGTGATCATGCTTCATGAGCAGGATTTCCAGTGTTACCCAGCAGGTTCAGTGTGCACCATGGGGCAGAACTTGGGGGCTCTGTGTGGTAGGTTTCCCAGAGTAGTCCTGGTACCTAACCTGAGGAATATTAGGATCATCTCTGATAATGTCAATTTCTTTCTTAACGTAGGGAAAGGTACATAAACTTGAGCTGACGAGAGTTCTGATCACACACTTACCTTTATATTTAGAACTTGAGGGGGACATTAATGCAGCACAAATGGGAAATGTCCAAAAGCCTCTTAAGATGCAAGTCTCTTTTCAAATTGCAGACCAGGACGTGTAGGTGTGCTCTAAGAGTGGTGAGAGAAAAAGCAACAAGGGCTTTGCATCTCCTGAGGCATGCAAGAAGGTGTTAACTCCTATTGACCCAGTAGAGAGTGAGCAAAGATCACCATTTTGGTCAATGATTCTTGATCAGCAATATTTAATCTTTTGAGATCATAAATGCTGTCTATGAAAGATATGGACCAACTGTCCAGAAAAAAGACATGTGTACATACAATATTTTTGCATACAATTGTAGACTCTCTGCCATGACCCCAGAATTTTTAAAACCCTGTTGTAAATCATGGCTTTCCTAATTATAGAATCCTACAATGTTAGAACCAGACAGAAATTTAAGAGATTATTTTTGTGAAACCATCTTATTCCTCAGGGGGGGGTGAAAGCTTAGGTTATTTGGGATAATAAATGGCTCTGCACATTTTCAAAGACCTAGTCCCCTGATTGTCAACTCTATTTTTGAACTAGCAGCCCTACTCCTAATTTGCTCCTATCAAAACACTGTAGCCAAATAGAATAATCTAATGCCCGAAATGGCTGGTGCTAGGACATCAGAGAACATCTGTGGAGCACCTGGACAAGGCAGGGGGTTAGGTGCAAGAATAGTTCTTGTCTTTGAGAAGCTCACAGACATTATGGTAGAAACACGCAGAAACAATATGATGTGATATGACCCATGTAGTCATAGGTGTTTGAACTAGGTTCAGAGGTGACCTACGGGAGGGCACTGTCAGCTCTGCTTGGTCGGATCATGTGAGGCTCTCAGAAGAGGAAACACTCAAACGGGGACATGAAGAAAAAATGAGCAGAAAGGACGTGGAAGGAAGGAGTTCCCTGGCTGAGGAGTCCAGCACATGCAGTGGTGGAGACGGCTGAAACCACTTCAGGACAGGAGGAACGAAAGTGTTTGGGATTGGCTAGAGCATGCTACCCATCCGTCTTGGATGGCCTTCTGCCAGCAGGGGTGGGGGAGGGTGGAGACAGCCTCTTTGAGATCCCTGTCACCTCTCTCTTCAAAAATTAGCTACTGGCAACACTAGAAGGCTCCTGTAAAACATTCAGAAGTGGCAGGCAGTCAGCCTATAATATACCTCTAAGATGTCAATGACATATTCACCAGAAAAGGACCACTCTTCTCCACTAAAAGATGGCTAAATGGGAGGAGGCCCTCTCAAAAATACAGGGAAATTTCTCTCGTGATATACAAATGTGTTTCCTCTGCAGAGCTTCACATTTTTCATTCATTCTTAAAATTGAGCCAGTTTAGCTCTAGGAGGTGAGCTGGCTCTCAGGAAACATTAATCAAGAGAAGAGAACGTTGCCAGAAATACATAAAGGAAAGGTTTCCATGTCACTACTTCTCAGGATTCCTAAGCATTGGGATTTTTAAGACGATCTTGTAAGTAGTGTGTTTTCTCTCAAACAAATGCATAAACAAAAAATCCTAATTACAGGGACCCTGCATTAAGTCAATATGCTGTCCTAAAGCTGTTCTGCCTGTATTCACCACTAGGTGTCACGAGAACTCTGTTTTAAAAGAGACAAAGCCTCAAAAATGCTGACCTGAAAAGAATAATTTTCCCATAGTGTTCAGATTTCTGAATAAAAAAATATTTTTAACAAGAGTAAAAATTCCAAATGTTTAGAACTTACCTCCTGAATAGTTACATAAGGATTATAATTCCTCAGACTAACTGCAAATACAATGGGTCCTATAGAGTCACAACAAATAGATTTTTGTTGAAATATCCATGGTAAATATACATCTTACAGGAAATTCCATTGCGTTTACACTATTTATTTAATAGAAATAATCTCTAGTGATTATTTGCATTTATTTCTGAAGGAGGATGTTTTTCCTTCCTCAGAATAAGTTCAGGAAATGGGTGAAATGTTCAGGAAGTTAGCTAAATGCTGATGTAAATCCAAAAGGAAGGTCTGTTGTTTAAAAAAAAAAAAAAAAAAAGGAGGGGGGCCACCAAAAAAAGCTAGGAAGTGATTCTCTCGTTCACTTATGGAAAATGTTATACAGAATTTCTGATTTAAAAGGAAGAGGATTAGGAAAAATGTGTGGGCCCTTGATATCTTTTTCTGTGGATCTGGTGAGGCAATGCAGACTTTTACCACCAACAGTAGCCAGCAAAGAAAACTGTGTCAAGAAATAAAATCTAGATGGGAAACATGACTGGGATTAAATTTGCCCTACATTAAGCCTTTACGATGGGATTTGTTTCAGTTAATCTAGGAAGTAAGTCGTGATAGGAAACTCAGTCCTGAAGAGCTGGTAGGGCCCCTTAGCACCGCATAAACAACTAAACACTACCCTCTCCTGTCAAGGACCCTGTCCCTTCCACTGACAAACGGTGTCATGCTGACCCGCACACTGCAAGGGGGAGTCTCAGTGCAGGGAAACTCAAGATCTCCAGGGGTACTCGGTCAGTGTTGCAATCCGCTGTGGCCTTCAGTGTTATTTATCTGTAGTTTGCAATGTGGGGAGTGTGCTATATCAGGTGTACAAAGCAAACAGAAACTCCTTGCCTCTGAAACACTGGCATTTTAGAAAGAAAAGATTCGGCTCATTGAACAGAGCCCCAGAGGATACAATTTATTGTGGTTTCTCTGAAAAATCAACCCCTCCTTTCCATCTCTCTGCTACCAACTTTATTCAGGCCTTCACCATTTCTCATTCAAACTGGTCTTCCTGCCTCCTGCCTGCCTTCTTTCCCACCCACAGTCCACAGGGCAGCCAGAGCAAGCTGTGTGAAAACACCAACATGGACGGGAGCCTTCCTCGCTTTCAAACTTTTGCTGACTCCCCTGTGCCGGGCTCAGGAGAAAATACGACCTCCAAGGCCTTTCATAACTTGGCCTCAGACCACCTTCCCTCCCACTCCAAGAATCTCAGGCTCCAGTTACACTAAACCACTCACCGCCCCGCACCTCCCTCCAGGCAGCTCTCAGCCAAGTTTATGTGCACATTTAGCCCTTACAGTCTGGATAAATGAGGACTGACCATGTCCTGTACTTTGTTTAACTTCTATAGAGCAATCTCTTTGGATTTATAGAATTATGACATAACAGTAGCAAGAGAAGAAGTTTCAGAGGACACAAGGCAGACATAACTACATAAATGACCTACTGGGTGCAAATATTATAAATTAACACAGTTGCCTAGAATGGATGGGCAGATGGAGGCAGTTTGCTGAATCTGATGCTCAAACACCTCTGATGGCACATAATGAGTAAGTTTTCAGTTTTATTTTTTACATATTGAATTCAGAGGGTGGTTTTGATGAGCAGACTAAGTCTTAAAAGAGTCATGGGCTTTGGGATCCACACTTCACATTTTCTATTCTGCCCTGTACCTTCTCTACGTATTTACGTGAGGCAGATGTGTCCTGGGGATCAAATGGTGAGATGACAACAATTTAGGAATTGCATTACACTGGGCACTCAGAAGCTGTCCTACTCAAGCTAGACCATCAAGGCCTTGGAACTTAGGAAGAAATTACATAGTAAGTGTCGTAAGACTGGTAGCATTGATCCTTGGAGGAGAGGACAGAGAGAGCCACGTGGTGTGCTGCCATGAACTTCTAGAGGGAAAGGTTTTGTCTTATTCATCTCAGTGTCCCCTGTAGTGCCTTCCAGGACAGTGGCTGGCACATGATGGACCCTTATTCAGCTATTCAACAAATATTTACTAAGTGGTAGAGGATTTGTTTTTCCAGGTTTAGAGTGTTAAGCTTGTTAATAACAGCTGAATTCTTTCTCTGTTTTGTCATCTGCACTTTTGGACTTTAAGATGGACTTCGTCTTTCATGTTTTTTTTAAAAATCACTCCCTCTCTCCTTTCCCCAGCCCATTGCAGCATTCTACATACAGTGGGCTTTCAGCAAATATTTCTTGGGGGAGGGGGAGAAAAAAGGGGAAGAGAGACAATTTACAATAGGCAACACAGTGGGGTTGAAGATCATTCTATAACTCATCTTTGAGGCTGGAGAATTTTCTCTGAGGTTAGTGCCCCAGCATCTTTCCAGAAAGTCCTGCCAACATGATGGCTCTTGCCACCTTTGGTTTCCTTCCTATGCAGGTCATGTTTTTCACTGAAGCCCTAATTTTCTCCACCTAACAAGGTAAAACGCCCTCCCTCACTCCCTCCCCTTTTCTCCTTCCTTCCTTCCTCCCACCCTTTCTTCCTTCCACAAGTATTCCTGAAATGTGTGCTCTGTGCCAGGCACTGTGCCAGGCTCTGAGGGTACACAGATGGGCCACTTTGGGCACTCAGAGTCTTGCCCAGGGAGCTCAGTCTAATGGACACATGCAAAGACCATTGCAAACAGTGCAACGAAGGCTCCCAGAATTGAATGCACAGAGGCACAGAGGCTTAAACTTACCTATAGTTAGAAGGAAAGGGAGGCAGGAAGTGGCAAGCAGGAGCATCAGGGATGTCTTCCCAGGAGACAAGACACAAGACTTCAATAGTGAAGAAAGGACAGAGCCTCATGGGATAAAGATGGAAAAGACATTCCAGGCAAAGGGAAACAATGTGTAAGCAAAGGCAAGGGGTGAGAGGAAGATGATGAAACTAGGACAGGGTTTTCTATGTGACTTATCAATTCCATCTCATTGCTTTATACTCTACCCATTTACCTCATAACAAGTGAAATGATGCAATCCTTAAGTATTTTAGGAAATTTAGATAGCCAATCATTTCATCTCCTAAAGAAAAAGGCATTCATAATGTGGGCTATCCATGAGATTAAGCACGTTCTTGGGTGAAAACAGGATTGGGCCCTTACAGGAAACCATGTGGAAGGCTGATGAGAATCAGGCATTTGATGGGAAATGTAATACATTTGATTTTCTATTCTCTCTCCCTGGGAATTTGAGACATTGGAATCCTTTGCCACAAGGGCAGATGAATCTATGGGCTCTCTTAGCCTAAGGATGAAATAGACTGAAGGAAAAAAACAGAGTAAATCTAGGAATTTCAACTGGGGAGAAGGTCCATTTTGAAAGCTTTGTGGACTAAACTTTTGCAGGTCCAATGCATTTGTAAAACTGAGATCCTCCCAGGCCTACCAAACCAGCTTGCATTGTGATGGAAAACTGAGAAGAGGATAAAGCCCTTCTCCCAGTGTAGTTTATTTCTGTCCACAGAACCTCTGAAAACAGGAGGCCAAGGCTGACCTCTTTAGTCAAGAGTCAGCTCAACTTTAAAATTATGATTGCATGTGAAAGCTAAAATGGGAAAGAGAAAAAGTCAGTTCTCAGGACAGAAATGCTAAAAACCCTTGGGTCACATTCCAGTTAGGGTCCTGGCCCTTTGGGGGTGGGTGGCCAAGAGACCAACCAAGGCCAGTTCAAACCAGTTAAGTGTCAGGGGCCATGGGGTTTACTTTAGAGGTGTTCAGTTTACAGATAAAGAAATTTACTATAGTGATTATGCTACATAATCCTTAAAAAACAGATTCTCAATGCCAGGTCTCATTATTGAGAGAGGTGCCTGCCAAAGAATCTACCCACTCCCAATGAACTATTTGCAGTAGTTAAAGAAATCAGAGGGATAGGGTGTTAGTTTCCTAGAGCTGCCATAACAAATTATCATAAACTGGGTGGCTTAAGACAACAGAAATTTATTCTCACACAGTTCTGAAGGCTAGAAATCCAAAATCAAGGCTGGTTCTTTCTGGAGGCCCCAGGGAAGAATCTTCCATGCCTCTGACCTAGCTTTGAGTGGTTGCCAGCAATCCTTGGTGTTTCTTGCTTGGCCTGCAGCTGCATAACTCTTCTCTGTCTCTGCCTTCACATGGGGCATTCTCTCTGTGTCCAGATTTCCCTTTTCTTATAAGGACACGAGTTATTGGGTTGGGGCCCACCCTAACTAGTATGAGCTCATCTTAACTTGATTACATCTGCAAAGACCCTATTTCCTAATAAGGTCACATTCACAGGTATCTGGGGGTTAAGACCTCAACATTATCTTTTGGGAAGATACAGTTGCAACCCCAGGAGTGTACAATTAAAACAGAACCAAAACCCTGAGCTGGACATGAGAAGACCTGGCTGTCCAACCTACTGCCTCCCCACTGGGTTACCCTTGTCCTCAGTCTTGGCTTCTCCTCTCTAAAGTAAGGCAATGCCTGCCCTACTTACTTCAGAAATGTCATGAGAATAAAATGAAATCATGTAAATGAAAGTATTTTCTATTCAGAAAGTGTTTCTACAAGTGCAAGGGATTATTATGATTTCATTCCAGATTGTGTTGACTTTTCCTTAACTTCATAACTACTTAATGAGTAGGTAATGGAATGAGAAACACAGCCTGTCTCACAGGGAAGAGAATTTAAATTACATGGCTCTCTTCATTTAGGGTTTGAGATAAAAGTACAATAGCAATCACAGATAAGGACAGTAGTATTGCAGATGCTTGTTCAATGGGCTTTTTTACTGACACCAAAACAGGGTGGTATTCAAGTGAAGCTAAAGGGTGGCAAGAAATTTAACAGCAAACCAAGAGGCCTGATGCTCTCATCTGGGACATCAGCAGACATCTCCTATGGCAGTGGCTTTCCTTCCCTGTCTGTGTGGTCCACAATATTACTGGCTCCCATGACAATGTCCTGATAATGGCTTTGAATTTGCTTTGTCTGATGACTTTTGTGGATATGGAAACACAGACCACCCAACTTATAAAATTAGCTTAGAAGACATTTTCCTGACTGATGTGACATACTCCCATGTCTATTACACAAAACAGAAACATTGTAAAGACAGAAAAAAATTAAAAACTGAAAAAAAAAAAAGGCCTCCTTTCCATTCCCCTTTTTATGAGGCCTAAAGCTCTAGAAGGGGTGGGAAAATTTTTCAGGCCACCAGATTAAGTCAATGGGATTTGGAAGGCAAAGATGGCCCCACATATTGGAAATGCCAAACAGAGGTGTGATTGGGATAACAGCTTGAGAACCACAGTTATGTCCGAAGCATCATGTGACCCTCTTGAGTGCTACTGATGACCACAGTAGTGCTAAATTCTGTTGACCTTGGACTGTGGGGGTTTGCTGACCCAGGAGAAATCCCACAGGGGAAAAATAGCACCAGCAAAAAAAGAAACAAAGAGGCTCTCAAAAAGCAGTCCTCAATCCGCCCTGCAAACCGAATCCTCTATTTCTCACTACTGGGTATGTATGCTTCCCAGGGACTGTCATACACTTTCAGGAACATGCCAAATCACACACCAGTTAACAAACAAAACTTTATTTTCCTTTAATACAAAAATTAAATAGCAAGGTTTTTTTTTTTCCTGTACAGTGATAAATTAGAAATTTACAGTACAGACATCAATGCAGACATACTTTTGTACATCCTTAAAAGCAGGGTCCATTTTCTTTGAAGTTCAGCAA
>CM052438.1:127597352-127659711 GCA_028533085.1 Varecia variegata | reverse complement strand
GGGCCTTCATCCTTAGACCTTCTAAAGCCTCACAACATCCCTGTGAGGTAGAAAAAATTCAGAACCACCTACATGCCCCACTGGGAGAAACCTAGCAGCAGCTTACCCCTCCCAAATCCCACAGCCAAGTTGGGGCCCGAGCCCATTAACAGGATTTGAAAACTTTCACAACTTGGGAGACAAGATGGACCCAACCTTCGTGGGGCAGACCTGCTCCTGCCCCTCTTTTCAGAAGCCTTATGGGGTGACAGTGGTCATGTACTGAATATTGCAGGAGAGCAAGGAGGTACAAAAGCTTTGAGGACATGGCTCACGTAGGACCCCCAAACAGGCCCTCTACAAATCGCCTGGGTGAATACTGGGAATTTGCTGACGCGAAGGAGGCGGAAATAAGGTGTATCAGAAACAGAAGCAGGATGCTCTCAGGGCAACTGAGCTTACAAAGGGGAAGCTGCATGTCAGGGGACCGAGGGTTCACTTGCCTCCTGGTACTGTCAAGTGTGCCGTTATTGCACGTGTGCATGGCCAGAGGCAGCAGCACAAAGCTCTGTCCAGGCTACAGTGAAACAAAATCCATTATTTAAGTCTCTATTATCTGATCCTTGCTAGGAGCAAAATGCTCTCTGAGAAGTTTCCAAGATCTGTGATCTAGCCCTGGAGGAAAAATGATAACCCAGGTCCTTTGCCAGACATAATAGAAACCCAGACGGGGACTCTAAACTCAAATACAATAAAAGAACAAAAGAACTTGTCAGAGTCCAGTAACTCAACATGATTGGCTGGAATAGCAGCCCTCTCCGATGCTATTACAGAGTGAAATACAGGATGGAGACTGATTTTTAAGAGGTTCCTTCCAAAGTCTGTGCTCTCTGGTTCTCTTCCTTAACTGCAGCTGTGGTCACCTCATCAGACATCGAAAACTGCACCATCCTGGGGAAATCCCTTTGAACTGAGTCTTGCCCCTCCAGGACCGAGGCTATTGAGCTAGGCTTTTTGTTCGTAGGTCCCAGCTTGGTTCCCCACAGTAAGCACTTAAGTCAGTGACTGGGAGGCTAAGGGCAGCCAGAGAGTACAGAACTGCAGGTGCTGGGGAGAATCCCAATTCAGAATCTAGATACACAAGGTTCCCAGATTCTGAGTTTGGGGAGTGCAGGTGAGGTTATGACCTAGGAAAGGCAAGTCAGAGAGCATCTTGGGAAAATAAAAAGTGTCACTCCTTCTCTGGTGTCAGGCCCCAGTAAGCTGCCAGCTCAGAAACAGCCTCAGAGATCAGGAAATAGGTCTCCATAAAGGAAAAAGGATATGAATCAACCAAGTAGCTCAACCAGATGGTTCTGGTCAGTTCCACCCTGCCCCATGTTCCTCTGCCCTGAGGTTTGGCCCCTGTGAAGCAGGAGAAGGAGTCTTCCGGAGACAAGGTGGGACAGAGGTGCCACTGGCTCCTGTTTAATAAAATATTTGGAGGCCAAGAGATTTTTGTAAGAAGCTACAATCCTACCCACTTATTCTAGATTTCAGAGAAAGAAAAACACTAACCTTTTCCCTAGCTAGACGCTGTCCTCAAATATACCTACACAAGTCACACGGAACACCCTGAGCCCTGAATTGCCAGCTCCCAAAGCCACAGATGTGGGAGCTCATGTCCTTACAACCTATCCTCAGAGTCTTCATAGGGAACTTCCACGGAGATTGTCATGAAACAGAGCTGATGCTTTCTGTCCAAAACCCCTGTAATTGATTTGGAAGGAGTCCTGGCAGGGATGAGGGATGTGTTAAAGGTAGGAAGACCCAGAAAGAGGTTTACAGGATGGAGAAAGTGAAACATAAGGGAATTCCAGAGGCCCCTGCTCCTTCACAAAACCAACAGCAAAGTTCGGCAGCCCCAGGTGCGTCCCTGCCCTAGGAGTCAGAAGAACAGAAACTGTCTCCCGTGACATCCTTCAAGGCACCTAACACAGGGCTTTACACACAATTGGCACTCAATAAATGTGCTGATAATGGACTTCTTTTTTTTTTTTTTAACAAACACCAATTTAAGAAGTGATGGAGTGGCTTGAAGGTCACTAGTAACTGACTCCTCAGCCACCAAGTTCCTTTCCTGAAACTATAAACACCCTCCATTGTCTGGAATGTGAGAGGAAAGGCCTATGACCGTTTGGCATTGCTGAGGCTACTAATCCAGTCTGCACTGACTGGCCGTTCCTGATCAAATATACTTTCCCCTGTGAAGGCAAGAGATTTGTGGAATAGACATGTCAAAACCAGAAAGGTTGTCAGGGTACCAGCTCCAGAACGCAGAACTTGGGTGTCCAGTTCCCCCCAAGTGCTCTTTTATTGTTATTATTTAATCATTGACAACTACTGAGCACCTACTGCATGCCTGGCCCTCTGCTAGGTGCTGTCTTGGTCACACCACTGACGCATTACAAAGAAAACTGCTTCACAAACCCCTACGCTCTAACAGCAAGGCCAGTTTTGCCCCTGCATGGCTCTCCTTCCCTTTCCTGGGCCAGAGTCTCTGCAGAACTCCCAAGACACCAGAGCGGAGCGTGAGTAAGGGCAGGCTCTGCCCTTGGGTGCATGCTCCAGGGCCCTGGACAGTTATGGGAACTATCTGCAAGCAGCACAGGGAGTTCACATTTTGCATTTCATAGGCAACGTACTCTCAGATGGAGTGAAACTGGCCCTTCCGGGGATCAATTCTCATGCTCCTGGAGCCCTGACCCAGAGTCCAGCCAAGGTACTCAGACTGGCACACAGCAGCAGGGGCCACCCTGCCCACTTAGCTTCAGTCTCAAAAGCCCTAAGACTTTCCCTTCCAAAATACACAACAGATCGTATAGGCACCTCGATCTCAGACAGCTTAAGAACCACACAAAAACAAAGAGGAAAGAAGGAAGGAAAATGTCAAACCAAAAAAGAAAGAAAGAAGACATGCTTATTTCCAGAATTGGACCACCTATTTGGAATTTTGAGTCCCTGGAAATGATGTTTCTACACAAAGAAGTGTGATAAAAAAAAAAAAAAAGAAGTTTTCCTACCTATTAAAAAAAGACATGAATTAATAAACAAATGAGTCATTACAAAGCAGTTGCTAAAGCAAAGACAGGTATGAGTTACAAGGAGAGCAACCTGTAACATAGTCAACAATTTGTCCCAGAGATCTCATGATTAGAAGGCCTAGGGCGGATTAAGAGAAAGGCCAGTTACAATTTTAAAAGAACTGCAACTTTTGAGAGGCTGCTAGGGGGTACCCCCTTGTGAGGAATGTAAAACATAAATTTTAAAAGCTTTGGATACCTCCACAAAAGGCAATTAAGACCTATGCTGTTAGAGTTTGCAGTTCATTTCATATGGTCTACACTTTATTCCCTGCTAACCAATCAAGTTCCCGGCTGGCATTCTGGAGATTCATTAAGCACCATATAAATACTCCAGGCCACACTGCCTCCAAAGAAATCTTATAAGGAGCCTTTGCCAATTACTAGGAAACAATTATGCACCAAGTAGTTGGATTAGCTGTCCTTAGTTCCCTTCCCAAAATTTAAAAAGTCTCCATTGTAGTAAGTAGACCAGACTCTGATAACATTCTTATGCTAAAAAAAAAAAGGCACTATCATTCTGAGAATGCAAGTTGACCATAGTTTTAAAGTCAGTTGAGTATACTATGTCATGGTCCAAGAATGTGCTTTTAATTGTAATTGACACACACAAATTACACAGTTAATCTGTGTGAATGCAAAGTTGCCAAGAAACTTAACATTTCAGCTCTTCCAGACTGGCGTCTGCATAGATGCAATCACACAAGTAAAATATATTAAGTCCCCACTGCTCAATGCAATAGGTCTCTGGGGTAGGTAAGGTAAGTCAACTTAGTAAATCTCATTTTCCTCTGAATTAAGTGATTGTCAGAAAGTGAATCACCCTTCCTTTTCCCCTCATTAGGCATGCTGCCGTGCAAAAATTCCTGTAAAAATACCTTTTTGAGTCATTAATGTAAAATGAAGAAAACAGCAGCAGCCTAGAAGAGAGGTTGAAATTTAAGAGAGGAAGAGAGAGAAGAAAAATCCACTGGATACCGTATGCGTGTTAGTACAGTACTTTTGTTTGTTCAAACAATTCTGTTTTATGACAAAGGCACTGAAAGATTCTGACACCACCTCTTGGGAGTGCAATCCACAAAGTTCTAAACAGCAGACAGTGCACCACAGAAGATGTTTATGTTAGATCAGCCAAACTATAAAACTCTTGTAACACTTCTCTGAACCCAGTGTTTCCAGTGTTTATAGATCGCTTTGCTATCTGAAAGACCCAGTTAGTATTTAAAACTTTAAAGGGTTAAAAAAGTTAATCTTTCTCCCTGCAAGTTACCAACTCACAGCTCAAATCCCACCCTGCAGGGAAAAACAGCATCGCCCTGGACTTCCTGGAATCTAGGCAGGACCTCCACGCTCCAAGCTGCGACCTGCTAAAGTGATCAACGTTTTGATTTTTCACAGCTTTGAAAGCCTCTAACTGGCTTTTCCATTTTGGATCATTCCAAAGTCTGCAGCAAAATCATTGGTTTTATGATGCTGGTATAGGGGGCAGTGGGTTGATGGGGGTCACTTAAGTGTTGCTAGTTTGTTCAAACTGAGATTCACTGCATAAAACCTTTAGTAGCATTTCCACTGAAATGCTGGCATTCCCCCCCACCCCGGCCTTCAAAATGAGGAAAGTGTGGAGGCTGGCTAGCCTTATACCACAGTCTCATTGCCTTTCCCAGGCTTCACCCAACCATTCCCTCTTTTCTCTCTCTTTACCTTCCCAGAATTCACCAATCTGTTGGAACACTTCTGCCACGTGTGAAGAGTTTTGGCAGACCAAATCCACATGCCTGAAGTGATGCCCACCAACAAAGACATAAAAATTTTCAACATTTCAACTGCCATATTGGAGTCGTCTGCAGAATAGCGGAAGAGTGCCCAGTTGGAGATTTCATAGAAGTAACAGGCAATAACACAGGTTGCAGGAACCGTGTATAGTACTGAGAAAACCCCAATCTTGACCATCAGCCTTTCCAACTTGTCTGTTTTTGTCCCATCCTTTTGAAGATTTGACCGAATTTTGAACAAGGCCACCAAACCTGCAGCAATGAACAAAGTTCCAATCACCAAATAAGTAAAGAGGGGAGCCACCACAAAGCCAGTGAGGGCATCAAGATTTTGGTTCCCAACATAGCACAGGCCAGTCAGTTCATCTGCATCCACTAGTCTCATAATCAAGATGACAATGGTTTTCACTGCAGGGATGGCCCAGGCTGCAATGTGGAAATAAGAGCTGTGCATTTCAATGGCTTCATGACCCCATTTGAGTCCTGCTGCCAAAAACCAAGTGAGTGTCAGAATAACCCACCAAATGGAGCTGGCCATTCCAAAAAAGTACATCAACAAGAAAATTATTGCACATCCTGTGTTCTTAAGTCCTTCTTGGATGAGAACGGGTTCTGCTGCCTCTTCAAAATCGCAGGATATCCTTTCCCGGCCTACAGTCAGCCTGACAATATAAGCAATGCTATAAATATTATAGCACATACTGAGAAATATTATGGGGCGCTCGGGGTAGGAAAACCTAGAAGAATCGATCAGGAAGGTCAGTACTGTGAAGGCAGTGGAGATGAAGCACAGGCTGGCCCACACAGCCATCCAGATGTCCGTGAACTCCTTGGCTGAGCGGCTGTACAAGCCAGCATCATAGCCACACTTGAGAACACAGTTCAGGCTCCTTTTCACCCAGATGTACTGATCAGAATTGGTTCCCACAGAGTGACACTCTTCCCCAGCCTGGATGGGGGTTTTGTGAGCTAAGGGCACCTCTTCATCACCTGGCCCTTCCATGCACATGTGGTTGTGATCGTTCTGCGGTGGGAATTTGCTGCAATTCAGGCTCTCCGGCCAAGCAAATCCAAATTCCTTCAGGACAGGTTCACAGCGTCTCTTGACTGAAAGACACATGCCGCCGCATGGGCCAATGGGGATGTTGATCTTCTCTGTGCACATTGGCACATAAACCGAACAAAGGAAGAACTGGAAAAGTAATGAAATGAACAAAGAAAACAATGACTTGGAAGTTTGACCAAATGCTTGCACAAAGCTAAGTTGAATGCTTCCAGACAATGTATACATCTACTTTTAAACCAGCCTATAGGGAGTCTGTCAGTTTACTCTGACCTCAAACAAGGATGCCTAATAATCCATCACTTACACACTTTTCTTAGTTTGGCTCTAGTAATCCTTTCCAGAGGAACAAACAAATATATATAAAACATCTGAAGAACTACACACTTAAGGAAATAAACCTAAAATAACTGATTTTTTAATAAATGTAAAAAATGTAGATCCTGTTAATATTCTCTCATTTCTCTACGTTAGCCCTTAATTTTTTAATCAGACCCATATTGAAACAAAAAATGTCCCAACTGAGATACTGTTAGACCTAAGGATGGGAGGCAGATTGAGGTCTCTGGTCACCAAGGGTTGGTTTACTTTCTTTACCACCATAAAAATAAATGTAAAAAAAAAAATGTACATCCTGTTAATATCCTCTCATTTCTCTACATTGGCCCTTAATTTTTTTTTTTTATCAGTTCCATATCGAAACAGAAAATGTCCCAATTGAGATACTGTTAGACCCAAGGATGAGAGGCAGATTGAGGTCTCTGGTCACCAGGGGTTTGTTCGGCCAGGTTTCCTTAATGAACAATAATGAAGCACAATAGGAAAATGTAAATGTTAAGTCCCTGAAACTGCAATACCAGCAAGGGAGAGTCCAGTTGCTGTCCTCAATTCCTCCAGCATTGATAAACAGTCTGCTTGGCTCCTTACAGATGTTGTCTATGAAGTGTAGGGTTACAAGTAACTATTTTCCAGCATGTAAAGGGATCCAATCTTGTCCTTCAAAACAGCTTGGCTGCTTCCCCAGGATACATGTAATTAAAAATATATATCCCTGCAAAAGCTGTTTCTCCAACAAAATTGCCACTGATGTCAGGCTATGTGCTATTTCCAAACTGAGAGCTAGAGGATCATTTCTTAGGCTTTTATAACCTAGTTCCAACGTACTGAAACTTCCAAAGGGATATTTCACCAGCAATAGGTCTAATCCCAACCATCTTTCCAAAACCACAATCTAACTTTTAAAATGACCTGTGTAAGAACATGCACCTAGTAAGTAAGCTGTATGTCTGTTTCTTATCTCTCAGAAGTTACAGCCAGAACCACAGATTCCTGAAACTTAGCCTGGACAACTAACCTCTATTTTTTTCCCCACAACTTCTCTCTTCTCAAATTTTCTAAAAATCACTCAGCCTCACCAACCAAAACACAACCAATGTTAACACTTTTTAACTTTTCCTTTCAGTCTTTTTCCCCCAATGAATTGATGGTTATTTTTGTGTTTGTTTTTGCAAGATAACAATCACCCTGTACATGCCAATTCTTTCTTCACTTATTATTGTGGCATATTTTCTAAATCATTACATAAGCTTTACATTTTTTAATGACTGCAAAAAAAAAACTTTTCTTCCAATATTCCACCTACCCTCCTGGAGCTTTTCCTCGCTCTCCAAGCATTAAGCCTGACTTCAATACTGAGGATAAGAACTCAAGCCAACCTAAACGTTCCCTCATGCATGACCTCTAAAACCGCGAGGAGGGGACATTCAGAAGAAAACGGTGTAACGATGTTTCATTTAATAACCCACTGCAAAAATACGGGGGAGAAAGAAGGTTGGTGAGGGACCGGGAAAGGAGAAGTCCCGTCTCCTTATCTCCCCTTCCAAGTCTTAGCTACAGCTGGCTGCCCTATCCGGGACTCGCCCACCGAGCAACAGCAGCCGAATCCTTGGCAAAGATAACTTTCAGCTCCACTGGGGTTAGGGGCTTGGCCAGACATGGGTGGGCAGGGGAGAAAAACGGAAGGGCGGGGTGTAAGAGTGGGTTCTTTCCCAGGCCAGATGACTTACACAACGTTTTGGCTTCCAGTCCCTGAGAAAGGACAGAAAAGTGGGGGTGGGGAGGGAAATCACTTTTCCAGGAGAGTTGCACCCTTCAGGCTGGGAAGCGGACAAGGGGTTCGACTTGGCATGGACTCCGCGAAGTTAGTCTGGAGGGTCCCTCCCCAAGGGGGTCCCGCCAGGGGTGGGGGTGGGGGCGCCCACCTGCAGCTGGCTGGAGCAGCCGTACTGGATGAGCGGTGTGAAAGTTGTCAGCTGCAGCTCGGCGTCTGTCTGCAGCTCGTGCCCCACCAGGTTGGGCATCTTGGTCACGTTGTAGCCCAGGTTCTGGCACATGGAGATACGGATGGGGTCGCAGCGCCGCTCCTCTTCGTCCCCGAAGCCCCGCGCCGGTCCCAGGAGTAGCAGCAACTGCAGCAGTAACCGCAGACTGAGCCCAACGCCCCCGGGCGCCCCCGGGACGCTCGGCCCTGCGCCCCGCCAGGCCATAGCCAGAGTAAGGGGCAGCAGCGGCGGCGGCGGCGGGGGCTCCTCCAGGAGACACCCCCAGGTTGCACGGGGGAGTCGGCTGCCCGTGCTGCTTCCAGCTCCGGGGAACGAGTGTGATAAGGCGCCAAGGGCGACGAGGGGGCAGCGGCCGGCTCTCCGGCAGCTGCGCGCGACTGTGTGGGATACTAGACGCCCCAGGCCGAGGCTGAGGGACAGACTGCGAGGGTCATGGCTGCAGGCGACGAGCCCACAACCCGGCGCCGGCCGCGTCCGCTCAGCGTCTCCGCGAAGCCCGCCAGCACCCTGCGCCCCGCCGCTCTCACCGCCCGAGCCCTGCGCGGCGCTGGGGGCTCGCTGTGCGCCGGCGGGGCGGGACGGACAGCGCGCCTCTCCAATGGCCGGGTGCCGTGGGCAGCGGGGGGCGGGGCTGCGGGGCGGGGCCGCCTCCCGCTGGAAGGGTCAAGCCCCCGCCCTCCGGCCCCCCTTCTCCGTCGGTCCCACCCTCCCTCCCCGGAGCGCCCCGCCCCGCCCGGCTTCCCGGCGCACACTTTCCTCCCACCCGGATCCAGGCGCGCTGGGGGCCAGGCGGGGATGGAGCCTAGTTGCTCCGGCCGGGGCAACCTGCCCCCTCCTCTCCCAGGTGAGAAGTGCTGCCCCATCAGTCTGCCCCTTTTCCTTTCCGTGTCTTTCCAGCTGTCACTTAGGCCCGTGGCAGGTTTCGCTCCCCATCAGGCAGAGAAACATACACAAAGAACACGGGATTTGGATTTACGGATTGTGGCTTTAAATCCCGGCTGTGTGACCTTGAGCAAATTGCCCAGCCTCTCGGCGTCAGTTTGCTCCTCTGTCAAGTGACTTGGGAGGATTAGAGATAAAGCGTAAAACGCTTAGCGCCGTGCCTGGCACAGTGCGAGTTCGCAGCTATTTTCACTCCTAACTTGCTAGGGTTGGAGCCCGGCCCCTCTCCCCGCCCCCAGACTCGCCCGACCTGCGCCCGGGAGCTGCCTAACTCCGGCAGCCGGTGGGGGAGGCGCCCCGGAGCAGACGACCAGCCGACGGTCTCGCGCTCCGATTTCCTCACCGTATGAAATGAAATTCCACAGGGGGATTCGAAAGGAAATGAGACCGGGACGCTCCGTGCTTCTCGGCCCGCCGCCCTTCCTGTCTCGGGGACACGGTTTCTAAATAAGGTTGGGAGGGTGAAAGGGTGGGAGGGGAGAGGATTGACCTGTGCACTAAGGGCGAGGACGGCGCTCAACCACCCGGACTCCCCTCCCCCAGCCTTCCGGACACCCCTCCCCTGCAGCCTGCACCCCTTTCTTCCTTATTCTGCTTCTGCGTTGGGTTCTGGGGATCTGGAGATCATGCCACCTGAGTTTCAATCCAACTTTCGTGTCTCTCATTCCCGGCCCCCCGGGGGCTTTGTGCTGGTCTACCCTCTCTCTGCTTTCCAGTTGCCAGTGAAACTCCCAAGCAGGTGGATTCCTCCTTGTTGCTTGACTATGGTCAAGCTCCTGCGCCTCTCTGAGCCTCAAACTGCCCATCTGTAAAATCGAGAAGTTCGTGTCTGCCTCACACAGTTGTTCTAAGTTAAATGAGATGATGCCTGTAAATCATGCAGCGCAGTGTCTCGCACATAGTAAGTACTGAATAACTTGGTTATTGTGTTTGGGGATTTTTGGTTTTTTTTTTCTGGAACAGCTAGGGGAGGCCAATTATGGTACAACCGCCTGCTTTCCAGCCCGGTGTTAAAGACATCTCCAGTAGCCCAGATCTGACAGTCTGGATAAAGGGCTTTCTGCCCTCTTTCTGAGATCCTTTTGTCCACACCTGCCACTGTTTTCCCAGGGCTGTTTTTATGCATGTTTGTATCCTCTCATTTCAGCCAATTATCTGGCACACGGCAGAAGCTAGATACAAGTTGGAAGGATATCTGTACCACTCATGTGGTGCTCATAGTCTGTCTTGTATTTTTAGTCTTCTTTACTTATATTGGCAACTAGACTTGGCTGAGGGCAAAAATGGAATCAACTTTTTTTGGTATTTGGCTCTGTGCCTAGAACTGTGTTGGACATATAGAAGCTGCATTGTCTCCAGTGATCATCGTAACATCCCAGTGAAGGAGACCGTATTAGCCCCTTAAAGAGATTAGGAAACTGAGGCTAGAACCATTCATTATTTTACTTATTTCTCACAACACCTTGAGAAAACTGTTGCTGTGAGAGGCCAGGCAGTTTGCTCAAGATCACATAGTAAGTGTTGGAGAGGGACCTGTGCATGTCTGCCTAAACTCTGCAAGCACAGTGCTCCTCTTCCAGAGGAAACTGCTTAACACCTGCCCTAATCTGTAGTTAAAGAGGACTCTTTTGTGATCTGGATCTCTTATTCCTAAACCTGGCATCTCTGCCTCAGCTTGCTTGAAGCAACTGTCTTCTTTGAGAACACACGAAGAAGCCCCTTGCCTGTCAGAAGCTTTTCCTGTCAACAGCTTTTCTTTCTAGTCATGGAACTCATCACAGGTATTTTCCAAAAAAGAAAGCCAGGGGAATCACATTTCAGTCTGAATGAGGAAGAAAACAAAGACCACGACTTAGAGCTGTGTGCGAATGGCCTGGAGCCCCTCAGCCTCCCTCTCATGGAGTGGTTTACACAGACTACAATCTGCCCCTGGTGACAGGCACGGCATGTTTGTCTTTGTTACAGAAAACACTTCCCTGAGGGAGTTCCAGGCAGAGGGATATCCACCCTGTGACATGCACAACAGTTCTGGGAGGAAAAGATAGGTACTAGTGAATAGGACCTTCAGTTAAACTAAAGCGCAGGCCATGGGCCTCTAGTGGCTCTGGCTTGAATGCCTGGGCAGTTTCCCTGGTCCCCCTCTGAGCAGTAAAGATGCAGCTACTTTGGAGCTGCAACAAACATGACTTCAGCAGGCTGTTGGGCAGTTGGAGGGCTCTCCATTTGTATCTAATGAGAGGCTAGGTTCTAATTAACTCCTGTGATGTGTTAATTTTTCAACCTGACATTTTCTGCTCTAATAGATTCTTGTAATGGTTCCTAAATTAAAGGCTGCATTGGAAGACTAGCGTTTAGGTTAAAATCCACCACCTAAGGGGGTGGGAGCCATAAACATCCTTTCCCTCCTAAGGAAAACCTCTCATTTGCAGTTCTCTGCTAACCCAATTAAGTGCTGAAGTAGTCACCCCAGAGCCTGCTTTTTATTTCCTGAGAAACAATCCAACTAATCCATATTCAGTAGCTTCCAAGAAAAGTCTTATTCCAGCCACTCATGAAGAAATCAGCTTCTTTGAATCTAGACAGAACATTTAGAACTCACAAAGAGCTGTCTTGATAGAAAATGCAAGAAAGTGGTTCATTATTACCCTGGTTGGTTTTTGAGGGAAAAATTCACTGGGACTAAAACCCTGTAAGTAGTGGGAATTTACTGTGGAACAACAGAAACATAGGGAGAAGCCATGCCACATACCATCAGTTTATAAATAGTCTGAGTGCTACATCTTCCTCTGCACCCAAACTAGGAAACAAACAAAAACGTGTCTACTGGGTAAGGTGGAAGGGATCTTGCTCCAAGTTGAGGAATCAGAGGCCCCAAAAGATTAAGCAATAGCTATTAAGTGACAGAGCCAAACTCCCTTTTTAGTCTGTTGCACCACTGGCCAGCAGAGAAGAATCATCACCACAGAGCTCGTGCATGTCAAGAAATCAAAGCCCTGTTGCTCCACCCACCTATAAATTTAGCAAGCACAAGATGGTGCATCAGACATTGTTATTTATTGATGGTGATTGTTTATTGTAAAGACAGGCAACCAAGAACCTCTGCAGGAGGCAAACAATAATGCAAAACACTTTGTACCTCTACAGCCTCATTTCATTTCAGTATTTATTAGTCAAGCCATTAGCAAATGTTTAGTGACGGGTTACATGGACATGTCACTGAGCTGGGTACTAGGGGGTGGTATGCAGACATGTAAAAGGTGGTTCCTGCCTTCAAGGAGTGTATAGTCACATTGGGCATTGAGGGAGATTGAGACATGAGACCAAGAGTGAAATGAGTTTGTTTATGGTTGTGTGCTTTTACTTGGGCTTCCTTAGCCTCAGTGTCTCCTAGTCATGGTACGTAGGTTCTGTGTTATACAGGTTTGGTTTTGTTTTTGTCTCTTTCATTGTCCTCTAAGGTCAAAGGCTGTATCTTGTTCACTGTGGTGCCCCTGAACAGCATAAAACAATATTAACTGACCCCTGGAAGGTGCTCAGTCATTATCTGTTGAATAAATAAATGAGTGGTTCAGGCTATAAGTGACCTGATTCTTCAGAAGAAGAGAACCTTCATTATGGGCTAGGTATAGGCAACCACAAAAATACAACCCAACTGGTTCCAGAATGACAGTCAAGTCCAGGTTATAAACCACTCTTATAAGCCAGACATGGTCCACAGCTTTCAGCTTTCTTCTAAAATCAGATGCTTTGCCAATTATTTATCTTCTTTTTTTTTATTTTTTGTGCCTATTCTTAAACCTTTAAGGTAGAAAAATATCTTGATCAAAATCATTTACTTCAGAGGCAAATGTATTTCTCTATTTCTTGAATCAGCCCAAGACATCTTCTTATCACTGTTTATTGGCTAGTCAATCACTTGCCTCATTATTGTCAGCTCAAGCTGTTAGGAATTACATATGCCACAAGAAAAGTGGTAATAGCAAGGCTCTCAAGCCAAGGCATTGTAAGTCAGGGGATTAGTGTAATTGGTAAATCTGTAGAAAAATTGAAATGTGAGCTTAGCTGCAAAGGGTAGATAAGTTTCCAAGAGACCTGGGAAGCATGGAAAGGAAGTCACTTGTAATAATATTTTCATAGGCGGTACTCTCATCAGTCAATACAGATGAGAAATGAATATGAATAAAAATGATGTTAATAATGACCAAAGGGTAAACTAGCCACATGTTGTATATAAGCATGAATAAGACTAGATAAAGTCCCAGGTGGTGGTTTTAAAACATGGCCTCAAATCCTTCGATGCTTCTCCCATCAAAGGGTAGAGTTTATGCTCCCTGCCCTTGAATGTGAGAGAGCTGTGAGTTCTTCAATCAATACAGTATGCTGTAAGTGACACTGGGTGACTTCCAAAGCTACATCATAAAAGGCCATGCAGTTTCTACCTTGTTTGCTGGAAAATTCACTTTGGACCTCTGAGCAGCCTTGTAAGAAGTTCAACTGACCTAAGACTGCCGGGCAGGAGAGGCTACATGCAGGCTCTTCAGTTGATAATCCCATTAGAGCCTGCCCTTCAGCTATCCCAAGCCAGGTGCCCAATATGTGAGTGAAGAAGCCATCTTGAAAGTGAATTCTCTGACTATAGCTGTTCTTGCCCCCAAATGTTTGAGTCATTCAATGCAGACATTGTGGAGCATAGAAGAACCATCCTTGCTGTGCCCTTCCCAAATTCCCAACACACAAAATCCATGAGGGTTATTGTTTTGTGCTTAAAGATTTAGGTTGGTTTGTTATTCAGCAACATATAACCAGAACAGAATTAAGTAATGAAATATCAAAGGAGAATGTGACTCAGCTAGAAAAAGAATGAATGAATATCACACAAAGATGGATAAAGGGACTTTATATTCTCTCCTGGGGAGAGGGATGGCATGTTTTCAGTTGCCTGAGGGTTAGTTGTATCATATGAAGGGAAAGCCTGATTTTGCTATTGTCTTTATTTAGAGGTTAAGTATGGTTAAAAGAAGTATGTATGCTTATCAGGCTTATAAGTAAACTCTGATAGCTTTGTACTGTGTTAATTTAGCTAAAATGGAACTACCTTTCCCGGAATTCCTTTCCTACATGGTTTCAGATTAGAGTTGGCTACAAGAGAAATTGGCACAAGATTGGAGAGGTGCAAGTAAAACAGCATTTTAATGCTCTGAAAGTCAGTGTTGGGTGCCAGGCACCATGGTGGCTCATGCACATTGTCGCTGATCTGCTGGCTCCTCTGTTGGCATGGGGCAACGCCTGAATGTACAGCTCTTCCAACTCCTGACAATCTCCTCTTTCATCTTCTCTGAGTCCTAGGCCAAGTGCATGAGTAGATCTGTGGCTATGGGCTCTAGCTTCTGCAGGTAACCTGCATCATCAAGTTTAGAGGTGATTAAAGACAGACATGGGATCCAGTTTGTCTCTGTGGGTTCCACTTTGCCTGTGATTTCCCAAACTTCATATCCAGCTTTCCTTCTTTTCTTAAATACCTTTCTTAAAAAGTTTTGTTTTATTTTTAAATTGACAAATAATAATTGTATATATTTATGGGATACAATGTTATTTTTTAATACATGTGTACATTGTGGAATGATCAAATCAGGCTAATAAGCATATGTATCACTTCAAATATTTATAGTTTCTCTGTAGTGAGAAAATTTAAAATCCTTTCTTTTAGTGATTTTTGAAATATATAATACATTGTTATTAACTATAGTCACCATGCTGTGCAATAGAACACCAGAAATTACTCCTCCTATCAAATTGAAACTTTTGTATGGTATATGTTAGTCAGGGTCTGATCAGAGAAGCAAAGTCACTATGAGTGAGGTAAAATAAAGAATTTATTGCAGGGATTAGACCTTACAAAACTGTAGAAGCCAGTGAAGTACCCTATGAAAGGTGTTGCCCTGTGTCTGGTATTAGGTGTGAAGTCACTATAGATCAGCCAGGCCTACAATCAGGAAGGAAAGCTGACATATAAAGATGCACATAAATTGGAAGTGAAGGGATGGAAAAGGATATTCCATGTAAATGGAAACCAAAATAAGAGCAGGAGTAGCTATACTTTTATCAGAGAAAATAGACTGTAATTCAAAAACTGAGAAAATAGATGAAGAAGGTCATTATATAATGATCAATGGATCAATTCAGAAAGAGGATATAACAATAGTAAATATATATGCATCTAACACCAGAGCACAAAAATATATAAAGCAAATATTAATAGATTTGAAGGGAGAGATAATTTTGCCACACAAGAATAATAGGGGACTTCAACACCCCACTTTTGGCAATGAATCATCCAGGCAGAAAATTAACAAAGAAACATCAAAGTTAAAATATACTCTAGACCAAATGCACCTAACAGACATTTACAGAACATTTCATCCAACTCCTGCAGAATACACATTCTTTTCATCAGCACATGGAACATTCTCCAGGATAGATCATATGTTAGGCCACAAAACAAGTCTAAACAAATTCAGAAAAGTTGATACCATATCAAGTATTTTTTCTGACTACAATGGAATAAAACTAGAAATCATTAACAAGAGGGACTTTGGGAATTACACAAATACATGGAAATTAAGCAACAGGCTCCTGAATGATCATTGGGTCAAGGAAGAAATTAAGAAGGAAATTAAAAATTTTCTTGAAAGAAATGAAAATGGAAATAAAATATACCAGAACCTATGGGATACAGTAAAAGTGGTACTAAGAGGGAATTTTATGGCAATAAATGCCTACACCAAAAAAATAGAAAGACTCCAAGTAAACAAACTAATAATATACCTCAAGGAACTAAAAAAGCAAGAACAAATCAAACCTAAAATCAGTAGAAGGAATTAAATAATAAACATCAGAGCAGAAATAAGTAAATTGACACTAAAAAAAGTACAAAAGATCAACAAAATCGAAAGTTGGTTTTTTTGAAAAGACAAATAAAATCAACAAACCTTTAGGTAGACTAAGAAAAAGAACACCCAAATAAAATAAAATCAGAGATGGAAAAGGAAACATTACAACTGATACCACAGAAATACAAAGGATCATTAGAGACTATTGTGAACAACTATACTCCAAGAAATTGGAAAACCTAGAAGAAATGGATAAATTCCTGGACACATACAACCTCCTAGGATTGAACCATGATGAAATAGAACACTTGAGCAGACCAATAATGAGTAAGGAGATTGAAGCAGTAATAAAAAAAAAAGTCTCCCATCAAAAAAAAAAAAAAAAAGAAAGAAAGAAAGAAAGAAAGAAAGAAAGAAAGAAAGAAAGAAAAGAAAAGAAAAAGAAAAAAATCCCAGGATCTGATGGCTTCACTGCTGAATTCTATCAAACACTTAGAGAAGAACTAATATCAACTCTACTGAAACTATTTCAAATAATTGAGGAGGAGGACTACTTCCAAACTCATTTTATAAGGCCAGCATTACCCTAATACCAAAACCAGACAAAGACACAACAAAAAGAAAACTACAGGCCCATGTCCCTAATGAACATAGATGCAAAAATCCTCAATAAAATATTAGCAAGCCAAATTTAACAATGAATTAAAAAAGATCATTCACCATAATCAAGTGGAATTTATTCCAGGGATGGAAGAATGGCTCAACATACACAAATCAATTAATGTGACACATCACATAAACAGAATCAAGGACAAAAACCATATGATCATTTCAGTAGATGCTAAAAAAACACTCAATAAAATTCAACATCCCTTCATGATAAAAGCCCTCAACAAATTGGGTCTAGAAGGAACATAACTAGACAAAATAAAGGCCATATGTGGCAAGCTCATGGCCAGTATCATACTGAATGAGGAAAAATTTAAAGGCTTTCCACTAAGATTTGGAACAAGACAAAGATTCCCACTTTCACTACTTCTATTCAACATAGTACTGTAAGTCCTGGCCAGAGAAGTTAGGCAAGAGAAAGAAGTAAAGGGCATCTAAATTGGAAAGGAAGAAGTCAAATTAGCCTTGTTCGCAGATGACATGATCTTATATTTAGAAAAACCTAAGGGCTCCACCAAAAAACTCTTAGAAATGATTTTTAAAAATTCAGTGAAGTTGCAGGATACAAAATCAACATGCAAAAATCAGTTGCATTTATATACATCAACAGTAAGTAATCTGAAAAGAAATCAAGAAAGCAATACCATTTATTATAGCTACAAAGAATATAAAATACCTAGAAATCAATTTAACCAAAGAAGTGAAAGATCTCTACAAGGAAAACTATAAAACACTGATGAAAGAAATTGAAGAGGACACACACACCAAAAAGGAAGACATCCTATGCTCATCGACTGGAAGAATTAATATTGTTTAAATGTTTATATTACCCAAAGCAATCTACAGATTCAATACAATCTCTATCAAAATACCAATGACATTCTTCACAGAAACAGGAAAAAAATCCTAAAATTCATGTGGAATCACAAAAGACCTCCAAAAGCTAAAGCAATCCTGAACAAAAAGAACAAAGCCAGAGGTGTCACACTACCTGATTTCAAATTATACTACAAAGCTATAGAAACCAAGACAGCATGATAGTGGCACCAAAATAGACACATAGACCAATGGAACAGGATAAAGATCCCAGAAATAAATCCATGCACTTATGGCCAACTTATTTTCAACGAAGTTTCTAAGAACATATATCAGGAAAGTACAACCTTTTCAATAAATGGTCCTGGGAAAACTGAGTATCTATATGCAGCAGAATGAAACTATATCTCCATCTTTAGCTATATACAAAAATAAAATCAAAATGGATTAAAGGCTTAAATATAAGACTTAAAACTATGAAACTATTAGAAGAAAATTTTGGGAAAATGCTCTAGGACATAGGTCTGGTCAAAGATTTTTGGGATAAGACCCCAAAAACACAAGTAACAAAAGCAAAAACTAAATAAATAGGATCACATCAAGTTAAAAAAGGTTCTGCAACAGCAAAGGAAACAATTAACAAAGTAAAAAGACAACTTACAGAATGGGAGAAAATATTTGCAAACTATCCATTTGACAAGGGATTAACAACCAGAATATATAATGAACTCAGAGAACTCAATAGCACAATAATTATAATAATAATCCCATTTAAAAATAGGCAAATTATCTGAACAGACATTTCTCAAAAGAAGACATATAAGCTGGTGGCTCATGCCTGTAATCCTAGCACTCTGGGAAGCTGAGGTGGGAGGATCACTTGAGGTCAGGAGTTCAAGACCAGCCTGAGCAAGAGCCAGACCCCATTCCTACTAAAAATAGAAAAATTAGCCAGATGTGGTGGCATGTACCTATAGTCCCAGCTACTCAAGAGACTGAGGCAGGAGGACAGCTTGAGCACAGGAGTTTGGGGTTGCAGTGAGCTTTGATGATGCCACTGCACTGTAGCCAGGGTGACAGAGCAAGACTCTGTCTCAAAAAAAAAAAAAAAAAAAAAAAAGACATACAAATGGACAGGTATATGAAAAAAATGCTCAACATCACTAACCACCAGGGAAATGCAAATCAAAACCATAATGGATAGCATCTCACCCCAGTTAGAATGGCTTTTATTAAAAAGAAAAAAAACTGGTGAGAATGCAGAAAAGGGGAACACTTGTACACAGTTGGTCGGAATGTAAAGTAGTACAGCCATTATGGAAAACAGTATGGAGGTTCCTCAAAAAACTAAAAACAGAATGACCATATGATCCAGCAGTCTTGCTGCTAGGTATGTATCTAAAAGAAAGAAAATCAGTATATCAAAGAGATAGCTGCACTCTCATGTTTATTGAAGTGCTCTTCACGATAGTCAAGATATGAAATCAACCTAAGTGTCCATCAATAGATGAATGGATAAAGAAAATGTGGCATATATACACAACAGAATATTATTCAGCCATAAAAAATAATTAAGTGCTGTCATTTGCAGCAACATGGATGGAGCTGGAAGTCATTATGTTAAGTGAAATAAGTGAGGCCCAGAAAGACAAATCTCACATGTTCTTACTCATATGTGGGAACTAAAAAAGTGAATCTCATGAAAGTAGAGAGTAGAATTGTGGTTAGTAGAGGCTAGGAAGGGAACGGGGGAGGATGAGGAAAAGTTGATTAGTGGGTACAGAAAGACAGTTAAAATGAATAAGTTCTAGTATTTTGTAGTATAGTAGGGAAATCATATTAATTGTTAACAATACTTTATTGAATATTTCAAAATAGCTAGAGGAAATGTAATGTTCTCAAGACAAAGCAAAGATAAATGTTTGAAGCGATGGATATTCCAGTTACCCTGATTTGATCATTATACATTGTATACATGTGTCAAACTATCACATGTACCCCCAAAATATGTACAACTATGATATATCGATTAAAAAATACAAAGAAGAAAGAAAAAGAGAGAGAGAGAGAGAAAGAAAGAAAGAAAGCAAGCAAGCAAGCAAGAAAGCAAGAAGGAGGAAGGAAGGAAGGAAGGAAGGAAGGAAGGAAGGAAGGAAGGAAGGAAGAAAAGGAGGAGGAGGGAGAAGGAGGAGAAGGAAGAGAAGGAGAAGGAAGACAGAAGAAGAAGGAAGATAGAAAAACGTGGAGGAATGAAGAAGGAAAAGAAGGAGGAGGAGGAAGAAGAAGGAAGGAGGAGAAGGGGAAAGGGGAGGAGGAGGTGGAGAAGAAGAAGAGGAGGAAGAGGAGGAGGGGGAAGAGGAGAAGAAGGAGGAGGTGAAGGAGAAGAAAAAGAAAAAGAAAGAATTGGCTGAAACTTTGTACCCAACCAGATAACCAATCAAATACAAAGTTTCAGCCAGATTTCATTCTTGATACTTTGTACCTAACTAGGTATCAACCAGGTACCCAACTGGGTACAAAGTTTCAGCCAGCTTTCCTTCTTGACAGTAGGCCTGGCCAGTGTGTAGTGACTTCAGGCTCAACACCAAACACATAGGCAACACCTTGCATAGAGTACTTTACTAGCTTCCACAGTTTTGTAAGGTCTAATCCCTGTAATAAATTCTTTATTCTACCTCATTTATAATGACTCTGTTTTTATACTTGGATCCTGACTGATATATGTCATAAAAATGATTAATAGCATCTTAGCACTGGAAGCTACCTTGGAGTGCATCTTGTCCACTCCTCAACTGAGGCCCTAAATGTGATTTATGCAAGTGGCACATAAATAATGAGTGGTTGAATCCATTTGCTAATCTGCACCTTAGGTCTATGACCTAAGTATTTTCCAGATGTTTCTTTGACCTATGGAATTGCAACTGGCCTGCTATATCAGATCATATTATCTATAGAAAGCACTAATTGAGCCCCTATGTCAGGTACTATGCTAAGTACCCAACTATGCTAAGTTTTACATAGATGATCTCATTTAATCCACATGATTTCCAGATTATATCCTAAATTTGAACTACTTCTCTCCATTTCCACCACCACAAACTGTCCAGCCTTCATCAACTCTCACTTGGATAACTGTCTCCTAACTGTCCTCCATGCTTCCCCATCACTCACTGACAATCTATTCTCTACACAGTAAGAGGGATCTTCTAAAACCAGCTCCATAGATCATGTTCTTCTACTGCTTAAAACCCATCAGTGGTTTCTCATTGATGGTGGAACAAAATTTATCAGGCCTATGAGATCTGGCCCCATCTCCCCTTCCCCTTCAGTCATACTCTCTGCCTTCCTCACTACACTGCAGTCACCTTGACTTCTCCTGTCTTCCCAAAGCATGCCAAACTAGTGCCTGCCATAAGGTCTTTGCTATACCCTGTGCCTAGAATGCCTCTCCTAGATCTTCCCGTGTCTATTCCTTCCTGATAAATATCATTTCCTCCGAGAGGTCTTCTCAGAACATTCATGTTGCATTCTTCCTTTCACTCACTCACTCCTTAGCCACATTTTATTTCCTTCAAAGTATGTATTGATGTATATCACTGTCTTAGGTACTTAACTACTTACTTATTAATTTTCTGTCTCCCCTAATCAGAATGTAAACTCCATGCGGACAGGGTCTTGACTGTCTTATTCTCTATTATATCCTTGGTGCCTAGCAGGTGCTCAGTAAATATTTGTTAAATGAATAAACCCATATGGTACCTGCTGTTATTCTCTCCATGTTACAGATGAGAAAACAGAGTATCTGAGAGATTAAGAAACTAGCCTGAGGTCCCACAATAAATGGCAGAGTTGATATTCTAACACAGGTCTGTCTGACTCTACAGCCTGTACTTTTAACCATTATGCATACAGCTTAGACAGCTTGATTGCCTCCACAGGTTTCCTCTGCAAAATTTATCATAGAATATTAGAACTGCAAGGAACCTTTGATAATCAGCTAGTTCCTTGCTTAGTCATTATAGTAGAGTTAATCAGCTGACAACTATTTATTGAATCTTTATAGTATGTACTGCTAAGTTAACTGAAATCCCTCCCCAAAGCAGGGTAGACATTAAGGATCACCCACTCGTCACATCCTGGAAATTTCCAGATGCCTGCATTTTTATCTGATTTTCCTTCAATAGCCCTTAATTTTTTCAAGAATTTGATTGAATTGTAGGCCTCCCTGCTTTAGTTTTTCTCTAATATCCCTTTTGCCTTCAAGAATCCAAACCTGAAGTTTCATTTTTATTCTATTCTAAAACAAGAAGGGATGCATTTTAAGAAAACAATTTGCACACACATGCAAAGAAACAGTAGCAGCTGATAGCATCAATTAGATTATTAGGGACCTAGAAGGAATCTTCCAGATTATCTGCTACTCCACTTGACAGATAAAAAATCTGAGACCCAATGAGTGGAAATGACTTATCTAATTCAGGGTTAGAACTAGATATCCCTTACTCTGTCTCCAGAACTCTTACCACCACATCACTCTGTCTCCTGTCTCCTTTCTCCAGAAATCATGATTTCTGTGGAAACCAGGTTATGGAGTAAGTATTAGTAACAGCAAACCTATCAATCAGACCTGAGGCTTCAGACTGCACACACTGGGAACTAGGTTATAGATCTCTCTATATAACCAGGCCCTTCCCTGTTCTCAATACCACTGCCACACCTTATCACTCACTCACTAATAATGAATAGACGTGTCCTGCCTGCCCTTCAGAGTGGCCGATTACTCCTCCACCTCTGCCATCTCATTTCTCCTTCCTCCTTGTCCAAACATTGTGTTCAGAAAGGCATTGTGTTGCACGACTTTCTCATTTCTGCCTCTGTGATCTATTTAAGTTTCCCTTGAGGAGCAAACTAAGGATGTCTGAATTACAGCGTCTACACGAGGCTGGAATGGTAGACGTTTTGCGGCTCAGAGGATGTCAGAAGTGGAAGATACCTTAGAGACCAAGGAGTCTACCTCTTTTTTTTTTTTTCCCTGAAAAGTCACGAGCAAAAGGAGTCTACCTCTTTACCCCACTTTGTAGATAAATGTAGTCACCAAAAGAAAGGGAAATGGTAATTGACTGTCCATGTTGATATTGCTAGCTAGATGCAGAGCAGGGCTAGAGAACCCAGGCCTGCTGACTTTGTAGTCCAATATTTACCACGTCACACTGAAGCCTTGGCATTTAGAACACAAGGGACACAAGGAAGGAGCGTGGTAATCTGAGGGTGAAATAAATAAATAAATGACCTCTTCGAGGTTCCCAATAGAGCCCTAGATAACCAGAATCCTTTTCCTTCCTGGGTTCAAAACAAATTGAATAAATAAGTTGAAATATTACCTTTAGTAATGAGAGAGGCTAGACTGGTCAGTAGATGCTCTAGTTCCAGTGCAGAAAACTAGCTGCCCTTTATTCACTAACTAGTATATGCCAGGTGTTGACACTATTTCTAAACCTCTTCCAACCACTGGGTAGGTAAATATTATGATCCCCATTTTGTAGATGATGAATCTGAGTTAGTAAGTTCAAGAAGCAAGATTCAAACCTAGACCTGATGAGACTCAAAGCTCCCATCTTCTTACTTGGCACTGCTGCTTCTGAGGAACCAGCTGGAACTTTTACAACCAAAGCCCAATTAAACTGACCAAAAATTCTTATGCAATTTCCAAAGTTGTCTTTTGACAGAGTTTCCCGCCCCCTGCCCCCCGCCCATTTCTCCTTTGGCACAAACCATAAGGCCTGGCTCCTCCAGCAGATGTAGAAATGCGTAAAGCCTCAAGTCCTCCGTTTCCAGATTATTTCTCATTGCCCCTGGGATCACTAGGTCTAATGCCAGCACGGATGTTCTATTTTGGAACTAACTGCATTTCTCAGAAAACTCAGGCAGAGTGCCATTTCAAGGACTTATTTTATATCATTGCCCCTCGGTGCAATATCACTGCTACTGTTCTTCAATCTGGGCCTTGCTGTCCTACGGAGAAGAGTTGCCTTGTTCGGTATTTGCCTCCCAAGCATATTGGTAAACCACATTCACAAAACCCAAAGGGATATGTTGCTTTAATGGCTTTCATCATTGCAAGGATACATTTTTCCATGGGATAGTTCTTATCTTAGTTTGGATTCCTTAGAAACAGAGCCTGAGATGGGGATTTGTACTCAAATGATTTACTAAGTGTTTTTAAGCCAAAGGGGAAGGATAGGACAGGGAAAGGGGCTAAACAAGCATTTGGCCTGTACTGACATCTAGCTTCAGCCTGACCTCACAGGGAGCATTGAATCACAGACGAGGGTGTCTGGCCTTTTGACTCCCCACTACAGTAAGTCCTGAATCACTGGCTGAGGAGGTCAGGTTTTTGAGTACTTGTGCATGTAGCTTCCTGGTCAAGGTGGCTCCCATTAATTAGCTCAAGGTTTCTTCCCGTTGGCCAAGGGCAGTTCTCCAGAGAAGGGGGTAGCAGTGAGTTGTATTAGCCAATTCTCCCCGTGGCTGGGGCTAACTGCCTGGCTGTAAAGGGGTTCTGAACAGGGCACCTACAGCAGGTCTGAATCATACGACACAGAAGTCATTTGAATATGAGTATTGGTTCATCAATATCACAGTTCCCAGAGACTATGCCTCAGTATGTATTCCTTTCTATGCATTTAATTGGTGAGTAAACCAAGGCAAAAATCACATTGCAAGATAGTCCTACAATTCCAAGTAGCTGTGACTAAAGATAATGTTCTAGTAATATCACCCTATTTCAACATTCAGCCAACCTTCTGAATTATAAAATTTTGAATGTGACAGCAGGAGTCCCCTTTATATTCATTTTTATGACCAATACTGCACATAGTCCAGTCTCACCATATGACCAATAGGTGGCACCAGAAACACCCATACTAATTTGTACAGTATGTATATATGTGCTAAAACGTCAATCGCTCTCTACTTTTTCATGTTGAGAAGGGACTCACAACATAGAATCCAAACCAAAACTTGGTAACTTGCAGTTTCCCATTTGCTATTTGACCTCTTTCTTATAGGGTTGTGTGAGTGTGAAAAAAATAGGGTGATAGGGCCAGTGAATTCAGAAAGAAAACATCTATTCATTAGCGAAAGGAAGGAAAAAAGACTGGAGCCCTGCATCCTTTTCCTTCAAGGTCTCTTGAGTGTATAAATGCTGAAGATTATTTGGAAATATTTGAATAACAGGATAAAAAAGTCAAGGATACTGCCTCCAAAACATGAACTTTATTCCCCACTGAAAACAAACTTGGATGGCAACCAAGTATTCAAGTTCAAGTATTGCCCTGGCCGATGTCTGACCACAGGGTTCCACTCCGGGAAGGTGTCTGAGTCCAGCATTCACCATTTTCAAGTTTGTTTCTTTTGAAGTTTGTACTTGATTGTTGGTGAAGGGAAGTAAAGGGGCAGAGGGTGCACTACATCTTCTGATTTTTTTCCCAGCAATCCAGCATTGTGCTCTTTCCCTACATCAGACTATTCCAAGGAGCAGAATGACTTAGAGGAAAAAGCACTGACCTGAGAATTAGGCCACAGTGTTTACCTTCCAAGCATGTTGGGAAGTAACTAAGTAAACTTGACATTTACTAAGTATTTTTTGTAATCATTGTTTGATCCTCCAACCATATTAAAAACGGGGACCCTTAGTCTCAGAAAGACCATTTAGCTAGCCAGGATCCCACTTCAGTTCATCTGACCCCAAGACCAAGGCTAAATCTAGATGTGCCGTGAGCTTGCCATGCAAATTGGACAACTCATTTTACCTCACTGGGCTTCAGTTTCATCTACAACATAGGAGGCTCGACTGCTTGGCCCCAACATGCCTTCCAGCTAGAAATCTCCAGATTCTGAATAGTACGTGTAAAGTGTAGTGTCTTGTGTACTGATTGGGGCTGGAGGTGTGGTTTGGCACCATAGTAGTAGGAAGGGAGGGTAAAGCTCACTTTGATAGCGTTCCAAAGTGGAAGGTGACACGGCTATTATACAATGCGTTAAACAGTCTGGTTCTTGTATTTTGGGGCAAAAGCAAATACCAGGTCCTGATTAGCCTTTCCTATACCTGTCATCAGCTTATTATACTGTAAACATGGTGCCTCTGGGAGCTTTCTTTTCCAGATGAAATGATCCTAAGGTTTGGAATTTCTTTTAACATGACATACTCTTCTGCCAGGCATGCCGCAAATTATTTTCACTGCCCTTCTCTGAACCTTTGCTATTTTTGCTCTGCCTTTTTGATGACAGGACTGATTAAAGAGAGATTTTTTTCCTTTTAAATTTGACTTACAAGATAGAGGTAAATAGAGGTAACAACACTCTTCAAGGGTACATATAGATTCCTTGCTCGCATACACTTCCATAATGTGAACAGGAAAAGTCAGAAAAGAGGAAGAAAGTAAACCAGCCTTAACTGAGTGCCTACAATGTGTCAGGCTCTCTGCTAGGTGCATTTGATATCTTACCTCCTTTCATTCCCCTGGGTGGGAGGCAGAGCTGTATGATGGTTACAGGCCTAGGCCTGGCTTCCCAACAAGGCCCTGGTGCTGCCTCACTGTGTGACTCTGGGCAACCTATGTAACCTTTCTAAGCATTGGTTTCCTCAGTGAGATAATATACATAAAGTACTTAATAGTAGCCCACAGTAGGTGCTCAGTGAATGTTAGCCAACGTTTTTTTTTTTTCAATCACTCTAAGGGGTAGATTTTATCTACATCACACTAGATGAGAAAATTAAGGTTATATAGGAAGTTAAGTAAATGATTTTCGAATCTATATTGATCTGACACTATTATGAATATCTGTTTTTCTTTTCCCCAGTACCCTGTTTATCCAGGGAAACCATCCTCCTCCCCCACCCCCACCCCACTTTGTTTTGCTAGAACAGACCCTATAGGGGTTATGAGTAAACTCCGGAGCAGATGGTCTGCTTCAAATCTCAGCCCTACCACTTGGATTCGTACAAAGATTAAGTTAATACAAACGAAATTCTTACAGCAGTGCCTGATACATAGTAAGTGCTCAACAAGTGCAAAGTATTCTTCTTCTTACCTTACCTGCCTCCCAGCTTCAGCGGTGGGCACATGACTCAGATCTGGCCATCAGATCATCCTGTTTGTTTGTTTACCCTGATTGGTCAAGGGCAAGGTCAGCAAAGTTTTTCTTTAAAGAGCAGATAGCAAATATTTTAGGCTTTGTGGGCCACGTGGCCTCTGTCACCACTACTTGACTCTGCTGTGGTAGTGGAAAAGCAGCCATAGACAATACATAAATAAATGGATGCTATTGTGTTCCAATAAAACTGAAATGTATGGGCACTGATGTTTAATTTGCATATGGTTTTCAGGTGTTATAAAAGATTACCCTTCTTTTTTTTTAACAAATCATTTAAAAATTTAAAAATCATTTTTAGTTCATGTGCTGTCTAAAAGACAGAAGTCAGGATGGATCTGACCTGTGGCTTATAGTTTGTTGACTGCTGGTCTGAGGAAAGGATATGTAACCCACAAAGGCCCAAGTCCTGCCATGAGATTTAACACGTGGACAATGGGAGAGAGCACGTGCCTCTTCCTTTTGGATCGTGATTCCCGTGGCCATCTTCCTTCCCACTTGGAGAGAGCCTGTCTGTAAGAGGAGAGCATATGAGGCCAAGAACAAAAGGAAGCAGAGCCAAGCAGAGCCAGCTAAGAGATAAAGAAAGAAAAACCGAGCCCTGAAAACTTCATCAGAGCCTCTAGATCTAGCCATGCCTACTATTTCCATGGATTTTTTCTTTTCTTTTCTTGTCTTTTTTCTTTTCTTTTCTTTTCATTTCTCTTCTCTTCTCTTTTCTTTTCTTTTCATTTGTCTTCTCTTTTCTTTTCTTTTTTCCTAATTTGGTTTGAGTCAGGTTTTTGTCACCTCCAGTGAAGTTCCGATAGAGACTGAAGGACTTTTTTTCCCTACACTATGCTGTATACCACTGCACATAATTATTAAGAAACAGGGACAGCTAGCCTGTATTGTGTACTTACCATTTGCCAGGCAGTTTAGTAAGTGCTTTCACATATGAGCTCCCATTTACTTCTTGTAACAACACTCTGAGATTGGCACTATTATCTTCATTTTACCAATAACACAGACACATTGGATGCCGGTATGTAGCTTGCTCAGATTCAATATTTGATGGCAGAATAAAGCAGTTAAAAGGATTTAGTGGGAGTGGATTGTTGAGGCCCCTTTTCTCACTCACCTCACTCCCCGGGAAAGAGTGATGGGAGAGTAAACTTTGTCAGGGCACACTTAATCCCTTTTCTGGGAAAGAGGGCATGTACTGATCAGGAATCCCCACTGTTCCCTCTGGCTGTTCTGGGGAGGGGGAGTGGCAGTCCTGCAGTTCTTGCCCAGCTGCCCAGCAGAGAGTGGACAAGCAGCTGAGGCGCACTGATGAACAGCTTGGGTTAATCCAGGCTGCAGCTTGCAACTCCCTTGCAGGACCCATCCAGGATTTCCTTCAGAAGTATCACATCACAGCAGCTGGCTGGCTTGACTTTGCCAACTGCTTGACCCCTGGCTGCACAGGAAACTTCAGCAGGTAGAACTTGGCCAGCCTGAGGAGCAGACACACCCTGTGCTCCTTAGGATAGAACAGAAAGGCTTGCACAAACAGGGCTTGCACGACAGAGGATGAGAAAGCAGCTGGGGAAAATAATTTCCATATCCAGTAACCCTCACCTTGATACATCAGCCCTCTGAGTTTTGCACTGAAGACAAACAGCTACCATATTAACAGCTACTATTAATACTTACTGGACAACTACTGTATCTCAGTCCATTTCTTATTAAAATAGCTATCATTGTTTATCAATTGCTGTGTGCCAGGTACTTCACCTATATTATTTTTAATCATCTCAACAACCCTGCAAAATAGACATTTAAATGTTACCTACTGTTTTATGGACAAGGAAATTGAAATGACTAGAGGTTACAAAATGATGCACACTAGAAGGGAAGGGGAATGTGCACCTGGTCTGTCTCTATTTCAATCCACTACCCTGAGGGGTGGGATATTAAATGGGAGGAGGGGCAATACTTTTCCAGTCTCCAGTCGTTGGTCAGGACATGTCAAGCCAACCAAAACAGAAATGGAACGTGAAGCTTGAATCCCTCCTCAAGCTCTGGGACTCTTTGAAGGCAGGGAGTTGTGTTATTTTGTATTTACCTGGTATACCATATGCACCTAACTCATACTTGGCCCAGAGCAGGGGCTCAATAAATGTTTGTTGAATAAATGAGTAAATGAGTCTAGGTATCTCTTTCAGTAAAACAGCAAAAGGCTGAGGGGACACTGACTTGATGAGGTCCTCTCCTTGTCAGAGTTGCTTTCTGGAACTCTTAGAGGTCATGTGAATGCCTGTGGGCATCTACACTACCTTTTAGGGCAATGGAGGACAAGTTTGCTCAATTTAACAGGTCATTTTATAGGATTGCTTTACCTAATGCCATTGGGGTGGTCCAAAACAGCTAATACATCTTTCAGAAATACATCTCCTATTGGACTTTGGGGGAGTAGCTTGAAGCAGGGAAAGAATCTGATTTCAAAAACTTTCTTTTAGGCCTTTTTTGCTGAACCTTCACCGGGCAGCAATCAAGTACTGGATGCTGAGAAAATTGAGCAGAGACCTCTAGAAGGCAAAGAGGGTGGAGCACAAGGAAGGAAAAATTGGGCAAAAAGGTCAAAAGCTGGAGGTTTGCCTATTCCCTGCTCAGGAGGAAGGCCCTGAAGCCAGTTCCCTTGTGCTTGCTCTCTGGGGCATGGCTGAGTTAGCAAGCTATAAATTCCACCAGTGCAAGTGTGAGGAATGTGAAGATGAGTGTGGGGAAGTCTTCGTTCCAGAGGAAAGGGCACGAGAGTGGGCCAGCTGGAGATGGAAGACAGAACACATCCCAAGTGTGAGCCAATGGAGATTTGAAATTAGAATCCGGGCTCAACCTGCATCTGGGTTTTAAGAATTCTCGTTGTAAGTGGATAGGGCTGTCAAGTAGTTGGAAGAAAGTCCGTAGAGACCTGAAGTGACACGGGTTGATTTGCCAAGAAAAATTATTAGCATATTCATCTGATCATTTGAGTCAATGTGTCTTCTTGGCAGGCAGAAGCATTTGTGCAGGGAAATGCTTTATGCATAGGAAGAGTGAAAGAAGAGGACAGCCCTGGAAAGGTGAGCAGGAGGTCAGGTGGTACCCAGAGAAGCCCATCTGGCTTTGCCATCAAAGGCAACTTGATGGACATGAGAAGTGCAAACAACTGGCTACATTTCCCATGTGTTATGGGTGGCACCCTCCCCTAGAACCTGCAGACCGGGATCCAGGCCTGGAGCTTGCTTTGGAAATTGCTGCTGTGGAGGATCATTTTTATTGGGAGGTGTGGTTTGGAAAATAAGACTGTTGAAGACTGTCTATCTTTGAAGATCAATGTTTGCTGGCATTCACTGAGGATCTCTGGGTTCTTGGAAATTTAACAACTGCCCCTTTCCTCACCACAATTAGACTAGGTATAAATAATGACAATGTGAGAACTAAGAATTCAAGAATGATGGCCTCTTTAAGGTTTGCTTTGAGTGGAAGGATTTAAAACTATGTCCTCTTAACATGACTTCATCCAGTCATAAGGTGTATGAATAGCAGAAAAGGTATTGCACTAACAGCCAGAAAGTCGGGGCTCCAGGCCAACTCTGCCATTAATGTGTGAGGTTGGGCAAGCCATTTAACTTCTTTGTGTCTCATTTTCCTTACCTTTACAATGGAGATAATAATATCTTCTTTACTTTTACAGAGGTTCTTGTCCAAGTAAAATGAAATGATAAGTAGCCAAGTGTTTTCTAAGTATGAAAATTGATTCAACTGTGTTACATGTAAAAGGCTTGTGAGTTTGTGTTTAAATCCCAGTTCTATGATTTACCACCTGTACAATCTTGGACATGTTTCTTAACTTGTCAATGACTCAACTTCCTGTTCTCCAAATACTTCTCTAAAAAGTTGTGAAGACTGAATAATGTACGTAAAGCACCTAGCTTATAGATGGGACTTGAAAAATTCTGGTTATGATTATGCAAAGAATACATGTTAAGTGCTGGAACGAGTACCTAATTCAGTGCTTGGTAAATGATAATTATTACAATGATGATGATCATTAATGTTTTATCACACACGAAAAACCATGTAGAGGCAGAATTCCTCTTGCCCCTCAAGAATGGCTGAATAAAACAGAAGTAAATCCCATCTATGCAAAGCAACCTGAGCTTCATTGGACCTAGACCTTTTCCCACTGCCTCGGGAAATCCTGTTTCACAAGAGTTTTCATTTTATTCAAATGGGAACAATGGAGGGAATGAAACCACTAACAGTATTTAATGCATAGGCAAAACTCAAACTGTGGATAAGCCTTGGACGTGATTCCTCAGCAATAACTCAGTAGCAACCACAGCCCCACCAAAATAATGTTCTGCCAGAAGCCTCAGAGCCAGGGTATGGTCCTTCCACTAACTCACCACAAGACACTGTACCAAAACAGTGGGGTAGAAGGAGCCCATGTTTTAAAAATTACAGGATAAAGAAACGGAAGTCCAAAATACTCACAGGCAGAATGGATAATAATCTCATAACATCCATAACTTCTAAGAGAGAACTAACCATGCTGGGATGGTTTATTCAGTGAAAACTTATGGTAGGGTAATAACATTGGTAGAGGCTTGCTAGAAAGCTAATAAAATGCCTAGATATTTATATTTCTAGCCCAAGGGTCTAATGGTCACATCTAAATTTTTTTCTGCCCATTAATATCTTTTTGGAGGCTGTTCTATTTTTGTGTTTAATGAATTCCTGAAAATTTATATGAAAAGTGTAATATATAAAAATCAAGCAATAACTTCACGTGTTATATGAGGAATTTCATCCCTTAGAGCTAAAAAAAAATCATAAATTCTCTAGTATACATTATAAATATTTTAATCTTGGATTAAAAATAGAAATCTGAGGATTGTACAATATATATGTGATTATTGAAAATGTTCAGAACACAAATTAAACATTAAGTACAGACAATAAAATTACTTATCTAAAGTGATTTCTTACCTCAAATTCTACTCTTAGCCAACTTGAAATGACATTTTGTAAACATAAAATATTGATTTACTGTTAGGAAGGAGGACTTTATGATGGAGATTTTTCACTGGCTTGGGCAGGGTATTTTTCAGGGGAATGAGCAGACTGTTCAGCAAATTGTGATGCAGAGGTGGCTTATGAATCTTTTGCCAAATTTCTTTCTTGGATCAAGATGGTGAAATAGCCATACAAGTCAAGCCAATTATGCAATCTTGCTTCTCCCACCCTCTAAAGCCCTTAAATTAACATGAGTGATTATAAAAAAGAATTAAGGTTGACAGATTTCACAAAAATAAAAATAAAAAAACAGGACACATCAGTTAAATTTGAATTTCAGATAAACAATGAATAATTTTTTTAGTATAAGTATATCTCAAATGCACTATTTTTGACATACCACAAATGCACTATTTTTATCTGACCACCATAAAAGTAATATATTCATAACATTGTGCCATCAGTGGATCATAATTATGAAGAATTTTTGGATTCAATTTGATTGGATTTGTCCTGCAATTCTGTTTGTAGGTATTTACCTAATAGAAATGAAAAGATATGTCCGTAAGACACCTGTATAAGAATGTTGACAGAAACCTTACTTACAATAGTTAAAAATCTAGAAAAATGCAATTGCTCATCTGCAGTATTCTAGATAAACAATTTGCATTTCTAACAAGTTCCAAAGTGTTGCTGATGCTGTGAGTTTGGGTACTATATTTGGAGAACTACTGTTCTAGAGAAATCTGTAGAAAATAAATTTGAATCATAAGGATAAAAGAAGTTTGAAAGAAACTCTCAGCTCAGAGCTGGGGTGACTACAGGTAAGTGACCATTAGACCCTTGGGCTAGAAATATAAATATCTAGGTATTTTATTAGCTTTCTAGCAAGCCTCTACCAATGTTTTTACCCTACCATAAGTTTTTACTGAATAAACCATCCCAGCATGGTTAGTTCTCTCTTAGAAGTTATAGATGTTATGAGATTATTTAATTTTTCCTTAGGAAAAGCATTCATTAAAGTCCTCCCATGGCAAAGTAAAGCCCTCCTTATTCTAGCAATGAGGTGGGGAGGGCAGAGGGTCTTCAGCCTGCTTGTCTGCCCCAAGCCCATGCTCCCTACCATGCGTCTCTGGATTAAGGACCCATCCACTGATATGCAGACCACAGCCACTCTTTCTTGTAGGGCAAAGACCTGCGGGGAGAAACAAGGCTGAGTAGCTGCAGAGGGAGCCCATGCCAGACACTGAAAACCACAAAGACATGACCAGACAACTAGGGATCACCAGACACCTGAGGATCACCAGACATCAAGATTGAGAAGGAGCAAGAAGAATAGACTGACCAGAGGAAGAAGAGATAACTCAGGGAGCAGAGAAGAACTTGAAAGAAATACTAATTTGTGTCCTAGGAGGAATTTGAGAGGCTATGATATTCATAAAACACAAACAGGAACAATCATAGCTTAAGACTGCCCAAGAAATGTAATAGATGCTAAACATGACAGAGGGTAGTTTCTCCTTTGTTTTCTTTGTAAATCATAATGGCAAGATGCAATAAAATATACAGAAAAACTGTTGAACAGGAAAAATGTGACCCTGCCAAAGCAGAGCTATGGGCTGGCAGGTGGTGCAGCCACGGGATACCTCAAATTGCTCATTAAACTGCAAGTGTATGAAATTCCAGATTTGGTGTGGGAAAGGCATTTTAGGGGTGGCATGTGTAATGTGTGAAAATCGGGTTGTATAAAAGTTGAATATGTGAAAGTTAAGAACCATCTGTGTCCACATTCCACTTGGCTTTCCCTAGAGCTTGGTAATATAAATCCATCAGCTTAAACTCAGGGTCACCATTACAATAACTAATATCCATATACTACTTTACCACTTAATAGTTTATGAAATGCTTTTACTAATTATTATATTTAATACTTATCTTGGAAGGTAGATAGTATCTCTGTATTCTACCCTTGAGGGAATAGAGGCAGCCAGCAATTTTTATCTGTAATCTTCCAGGAAATATGAAGACTGGTCAGAAAGGCATTTTTGCAAATTATTTCCCAAAGAATGATCTGCAGATTGTTGATTCCGTAAGACAGTAATTCTCAAACTTCAGTGTGCACCAGAAGTGCCTGAGGGCTTGTAAACACACACACACACATTGCTGTCTTCCCCCAGTTTCTGATTTAGTAGGAGCCTGATAATTTGCATTTTTTTGAGAATTTGCATTTCTAACAAATTCCTAAGTAATACTGCTGCTGCTGGTCTAGGGTCAACATTTTAAGAACCATCAGATGCTTCTGAAGAACGGGTTCCATGGTTAAACTGAAGTGTATTTATTGTGTAATAGCATGCAAATAGCTTCAGAAAGAATAGGAAGAATGAAAATAGTTATACTAGAGTAATAGGATTGTAAATAATTTTTACTTGAAAAATCTTTTTAAGTGTCACAAGTTTATCTTTTAAACTAAAATGGAGAGGGAGGATATAGTGTTCTGAAAAATAACTAAAATAAAAGACAATATACAAAGCTTAACAAAAAATTCTTAATGATCTGGGAAAATGTTTATGATGTATGATATGATCTTAAAATAGATCTTTTTCTATGACAGAGAGAAAGAGAGAGAGAAACTAGAAGCTGCCCCAAAATGTTTGCAGTGATTATCTTTGATTTTTGAGCTTATGTATAATTTTTAGTTTCTTTCTTTATACTTTTTATAGTAAAAACATATTATTTATGCAGTCAGGAAAATAAATCTAATTTTTCCTAAAAAAGACACTTAGAGTCAGTAAGCATCCCAATTTAAGAAAGGAAGAAAATTCCCCATTTTTTAAGCCCATCTTTAAAATTCCACCCCCTTTGTTTAAGCAATCTCTCTGATAGAATTACACATTTCTTGTAACATAGTTCATATAAAAGGCAATTTGGGGCTATTTACGAGTGCAAAAAAGGGATTATACCATTAAATCAACTAGTGTTAAATTACCACATTTCATTGCATATAGGCTATTATTAAGGCAAGTCTAAACTAGACTAATCTTTTCTGTTTTTTTTCCTGTTTCCCATAGTAATCTAGTTTTGTCTACTTCCATACTACTCTTATGTATTTTTCTCAACTGTGTTTGAAAACTGCCCCAAAGTTACAGCCAATCTCTGATATTCGTACACAGCAATTGTTTTGTGTATTTCAGAAAAAGAATGTAGATAAACCCGTGCATGTTGTAGTATGTTGACTGCAACAACTGCATGCTAGAAGAATGGGTTCCCATGGCATAAGTTTATACTATGCAAGTTTCAGTGTAGGGAAAATATTCCCCCCAGAAAATGAATGAATGAATAGTTCAAACGTTAGCTGAATTTTAAAAACATTTCACAGACAGACTCAATATAATTTTTGTTGCAACAGCTAGCTTGAATCAGACTGAGACTAATGAAAATGACCCAAAATTATTCTAATTTCTGTAATATGTTCATTAAAATACCGCTTCAAAAATTCAGTTAGTAACATATATGTTGTATGTCTTTTAAGTACCCAATTCTGTAAGCTCTACAAAAAGTTTCCTGCTGTAAAAGAGTTTCTGTCTAAATAGGTAGAGATAAAGTTTGCACACATGAAACAATAAGAGATAAATGAAAGTATAAATGAGTGCCTCAGTGAGGGCTAGCCCACTAAACAAGGGAACAAGCTATATCCTAATTTTCTTCAAACCTCTTTAAACACTACTATAACAGATCAGTGATATTAAGAGTTCAGAGTGTTTCACAGTATAGCAGTTTTCCTCCCTTCCTTCCTTCCTTCTTTCTTCTTTCTCTCCCTCTCTTTCTTTCATTTTCTTTCGTTTCGCTCTGTTGCACAGGCTAGAGTGCAGTGGCACCATCATAACTCACTGCAACCTCAAACTCCTGGTCTCAAGCTATCCTCCAGCCTTAGCTTCCCAAGTAGATGGGACTACAGGTGCACACCACCACACCCAGCTAATTTTTTCTATTTTTAGTAGAGACAGGGGTCTCGCTCTTGCTCAGGCTGGCCTTGAACTCCTGACCTCAAGCTCCTCCTGCCTCAGCCTCCCAGAGTGCTATGATTACAGGCATGAACCACCGCGCCTGGCCCAGTATAGCAATTTCTAAAAGGATTTTGAAATTTACTAAATTTCTAAATTAAAATGAATCCTTGGTCTGGGAAGTCTGCAGTAAGGAGGCATTTCTTTTTTTCCTTCTCAACCCTACTACTATCAGCCTTTAGTACATTTACTATTGCACTGCAAGCTAGTGCGGGAATAGACAAGAAGGAGTATTTTCTCTTAGCTCTTGGCAGCAAATAAAAGAAAAGTCCACTCAAACAGACATAAATGAAGAGGAAATCTCATGTCTCACAAGATAAGAAGCACAAAGTGAAGGTGGGTTCTAGGTGTATCAGGATTAGAAGCTTCTATCAAGGACCCAGGTCTTTTCTTTATTTGTACCTAACTCTCTGCACCCACAGGCTGGTAGCAGAATGGCTCCTGCCATTCCAGGAGGCACTCCCAGACTGTATTCCAGCGGATGTAATCCAGGGCAAGGATGGAAAAACTATTACCCAATGGACAAATCTGGACCACCACCTGATTTTATAAGTAGGTTTTACTGAAACATCCATATGCATTCCTTACATATTATCTGTGGCTACTTTCACATTATAGCAGCAGATTTGAGTAGCTGCAACAGAGAATTTGAAAAATTCTCACAAAGCCAGGCCAAGACAAGAGATGGCCAGATCACTGCTGCTCATTGTTCACATTATCCATTGCTATTTCTAATGACCCATTCATCTGTCCCTCCATGCATTGACCCATATTTTCATAAACATTTATTGAATACTGTCTGTCTCTACATGGGTACGTTAAGCTGAGCTATACACAAACACACACACACACACATATACACACCCCTGTTTTCAGAGAGTCAGAGAGATCCCAAATAGACTCAGAAACTTGTGGGACTGCTTGACTTTGAAAATTTCTAAACCCTTGTTCCTTGTTGCTCCCAATCCTTGAACTAATCATTCTTTCCTCCTCCTTCTTCAGGCTAAAAGTATCTTTGTCATGGGGCTCCCTTCTGTAATAGGTCTTATTCTTTAATAAACTGAGGCTGTGAGCGTGCAAGACAAGGAGAAGAGAGGAAAGGGAAATAGAATAGCATCTACCATGGGTGTCCTATGAGCCATGAATTACACAGGGCACCCCACGTACTTCTGTCTTCACATCTGAAGTCAGTTGCAGGCAGGCATGAGGAACCTTGGCAAGTGACCCAGGAAGAGGATGCAGATGGAGACTTTCATTAGTAGTTACTAGGGAGAGAGCATAGCTCCAATTTGCTTGACAATCACTTGGGATCTTTTCATACTCAGGCTCCCGCTAAATTAGATATTCTTTCTAGTCCTTCCCTTTCCTAGTCTTTCTGAGGCCTTGGAAACTTAAAATCAGAGTAAAACTAGAGATGACCCTGAAAAATATTCCATGCTAGGGGATTCATTCTCAAAAGGAGCTTGTGCAAAATGTTAATACTGATCACAGAGGTAATAATGTCAATTTTCTGTGAAATGACATGTGAAGAGAGCCATCATTTATTGAGCATCTGCTATATGTCATGTGATTTGTATATTAATCTCAGCTAATAATCACAACAAGCCTGTGATATATTGAAATTACTTAGGAATAGATCTGCCTGAAAAATGCAGAAAATCTGACTACAGTGGATTAAAATTGATGGGTCCACTAGGTGGTGCTGACATTGATTCGGCTTCTCAGTGACGACATCAAGGAGCTAATCTCTGTCTGCATTACAATAGTTAGCAAGTTAACATTTAGCTTGTTATCTCATGATTGGAAGATGGCTTCATCAGCTCCAGATACCATGTCTACATTTAAGGTAGAATTGGGGAAGGAGAGGGCTGGCACAAGAGTCCTCATTTCATTAGGAAAGCAAAAATGTTCCCGGAAACCCTCCCCCCATCAGACTTCCTCTTAGGTATCATTGGCCACAGCTGGGCTGCATGGATACCCTTAGTTGCAAAGAAGGCAGAGAAAACAGGCAATAGGATTGTTAGGGTTACTTTGGACCAGGGGTGGGCAAACAACAACTGGTTCTGGACCACTGCCTGTTTTTGTAAAGTTTTATTGCAACATAGCCACACCTATTCATCTACATATTGTCTATGGTTTTGTTCACACTACAATGGCTGAGTTGTGACAGAGACTGAACAGCCTGCAAAGGGAAATATTTAAAATATTTTCCATCTGTCCTTTTTCAGAAAAGTTTGCTGACCCCTGCCTTAGACCACTCGTGAGCCATCACCTAGGCTGGGCACTTTGCTCCTCCAAACAAAACTGGGAAAACTTCGGATAGGAAAAAAAAAAAAAAAAAGAACATTGTCACTGGATAGGTCACAATCATTACTGCCATACACAGCCGTTGTTATCTCTGTTTCAGATGAGGAAACTGAGAATCATAAGGGTTAAGTAACTTGCCCAAGGATACAAGTTAAATGAGTACAGTCCTAAGTTCAAATTCAGGACTGAATTCATGTCCTTTTGACAATATCATGGTTTATGAGCCTTCTCGTCTGTGAAGGAGCTGTAAGGTAGCTGCTACCTGTTATTCAGTTCAGCCCTTCAGCGAGTTATATAAAACAACAGAAAGCTCATGAATCTATCTAAATAGGTTCACAAGATAATTAAGCATTTACTTTTAAATTACATTTCCATGTTCATTTTCTATCTTAGTCTCTTTCCCTTGCATATATATGTAGTCTTTTAGAACCTGAGCTATATTAGAATAGGTTTTTTTGTTTCATCTTTTTCTCCCCAGCTCTTCACAGCTAAGGACTCAATAAAAGTTTGTAGTACCCCTACCCCATTACTGTCTTATATCAAGCAAATATATACCATTCATATTTGCACATATTATCTTCCAAATGAGGCTGTAAATTACAGCAGTGGAAACACACTCCACTCAACATATGCTTAATGACTGAATGACATGCCTCAACCCCAGCATTGGCCCTTGGCACTGAAAATGATTGCGGTCTCAGTGTTGAAGGGCAACATGAATGGCCAGTCACCTTTGGCCTGGCTGGTCAATCTCATCTGTGTGTGATGGCAACAGCATCTACATGGATCTTAGGTCTTAACCTTGGGCTGCCTCTGCTCCTGCATTTCCTCTGCAACCTTGAAACAGTAGCCCAAGCGGTAAGAGAGCCAAAAACAGCATACTCTGGGACAAAGGAAAAGGAAGATGAAGAGGAAGGCTTTAGAAAATCTATTTTTCTTCTTTTTCTTCTCACTTTTCTTTATAACTCTAAGGAGTCACTGGAAGAAACCACTTCCCCTCTTCCTGTCTTCCATTCCAAGTTTTTGAAGCTTCCTCAAATGCTCTACCCTCTCTTGCTTGCAGGTCTAAGCCATTTCCTCAGCCTGGAGATCCTTCTCTCCCACTCTCCTTCACCGTTGTCAGGCTAACTCCTCTTCTAAGGTTTTACTTTAGAATCATCTTCCTCCAAAAAGCCTTCCTCGGTAGTTGAAGGTGCCCTGATGTCACAGCCATAGCATCTTGCACAATGGACCTAAGACAGACAGTTATGTCTGTCTTCCTGCTGTCCCTTGTATGAGTCTATCAGCAAAGCCTGTAAGAAGCTATATCTGACTATTCGATGTACTCAATAAATAATCGGCAAGTGAAAGACTGAGGAAGAGAAGTCAAAATTGAGAGGGCCCCCACCCCTTCCAATGGGTTAAGCCAGGGATTTCCTACGGGCATCTGATTCTCCCCTCCCTAGAGGGTTTTATTTGCTCCTCAGACCTTGAAAACTGTTAACCAGAATGAGTGTCTCTGTTTGGAGATCTTATCTGTGTGCTTTGCCACGGGTGTTGTTTCCCTCTATCTCTCCAGCCAGGCATTCTTCAGCTCTTTAAGTGGTGGAGCCTGTCTTCCTGGATAGAGTGCAAAAGCTACAGTGTAATCTTGCTTTCTTGCAGGGCCACTGACCAGAGAAAACAAAAACTGGACTGATTGGGCTCCCCTGATGTGGACCAGCCAGTGGCTCTGTAGTTTCCTTCTGTGTTTAAAATTCCTTATCTGGCACTGCTAGCAAATCCAGCAGGCCCACAGGTCAACTGGGGACTTATCTCCAGAGCTGGCACTTCAAAGAGATATATGCACACCACTCCCATGGGTCAGATAGGCCGTGTCAGTGAGAGATGGAGTAATTTGGGATCCGTCAACTTAACACACATAACACAACCCATTAACTTTTTTTTAAGAAAAGCAAAGTTTATTTTATTTTTCCCCCATTATGAAAGTAATCAGTGTTCATTATAGCAAATTTGGCAGATAACAAAAAATGTAAAGGAAAAAAATGCCTAATAATTTAGTATATTTGATATATTTCTCTTTAGTTCTTTAGCATGTTATTTCTTTAATAGTTGTGATTATATACATTTTGTAATAAATACACATTTGTGTTATGGCTTTTTTAAACTTAAAAATATAACAGAAATATTTTCCCAGATTTTTACATTATTGAGTAAACATAATTTTAATGGCTGCATAATTGTTTATGTTAATATATAGAATAATTTAATTATTTCCTCATTCTTAGGTATTTAGATGTTTCCCAATATTTTTTCATCTGAATTGTTATGAATGTCATAGAACATGGAGCCTTTTCTAAATTTATACTTATTTCCTTAGACTGGATTCCCAGGAGAGATAAAATGATATGAATATTAAAGGTTCTTGGTATATATTGCAAGATGATTTGACAGAAAGGTTTTTCTAATTTATGCTGCTACTAGCAATGTTTGAGAATGCCAGTTTATTACACACTAGCCAGTTCTAGATAGTCTTCTTCAATTTTGTGTATTTTTCTTATTTGATATGAAAAAATTCATCACAGGTTTATTTCTCTAATTATTAATGAGGTTATACATTTTTTCTCGAGTAAGTATTCCTTTTTTGAACATAATCTATTCATGTCCTTTTTCAACCTCATTATTTGGCCCTTAATATTATTCTTGTTAATTTTCATGTGAATTAATTCTTATCTTCTATATATGCTACAAATACTTTCTTCTAGCTTGCTTTCCATTTGATTTTGGTTTGTCTAAGGTACAGAATAAATTTTTTTGTACTTCACTGTATTGCTTTTTAAGATTGTGTTATTTTCTGTTACTTTTAAACTTAAATGGCCTCTGTCCTAGAGATTTGATAAGAATTCTTCTGTTTGTTCTGTTCTGACTGCATGGACTATGTTTGTTAGTTTGTTTGGCTAATGAGGGTAGTGATGAAGAACCCAAAATCTAGAATTGGATTGCCCGAATTCCAGTACCAGTTCTACCAACCACCAACTCTATAATGTGGGGGCAGGATATTTAAACTCCCAATACCTTCATTTTTTTATCTGCAAAATAGGGACACTAAAGTACAACTACCTCAAACAGTTGTGCTGAGTATTAAATTAGTTAATATATAGAAAGCACTTAGAACTATTCTCAGAAGCTTATGGTAAGGGCTATGTAAGTTTTGGCTATTAATATTTATAGTAGATTTATACTGTTTTAAAATCTAACGGAGCTAAGCTCTATTTCCTTATTTTTCTTTCTTTTTTTTTTTTTTTTTTTAGACAGAGTCTCGCTTTGTTGCCCAGGCTAGAGTGAGTGCCATGGCGTCAGCCTAGCTCATAGCAACCTCAAACTCCTGGGCTTAAGCGTTCCTACTGCCTCAGCCTCCCGAGTAGCTGGGACTACAGGCATGCGCCACCATGCCCAGCTAATTTTTTCTATATATATTTTTAGTTGGCCAGATCATTTCTTTCTATTTTTTAGTAGAGACGGGGTCTCGCTCTTGCTCAGGCTGGTCTCGAACTCCTGAGCTCAAACGATCCGCCCGCCTCGGCCTCCCAGAGTGCTAGGATTACAGGCATGAGCCACCGCGCCCGGCCTCCCTGATTTTTTTTCCCTCTGAGGAAACACCCATTCTACCTTGATCCATTTGCTTTGACAAGTGCCAATTTCACCTCTCTCCCCAAGGCTGAGCAAGTCATTCAGTCTTGCTCAATTAGAACCTGGCATCCCTCTGGCCACTGTGGTAAGTGTAGGGGTAAAACTTGCAATGACATCCAGGCCACTATGCATCACATCTAAGGCTTACTGCCATACTGTTGTGCAAGAGAAATTCTATTTCCTGTTAGATTTGAATCTGGGAGCATGTAGACCTGGAACCGTAGGAACCATCACATAGAATCTAAAAATGTAGGCTACCCTTAGGTGAGCAGATCCAGAATGTGAATAGATTTGGGGTCCCAGTAATATTATTTGAGCCTTTGGCTCAACTTTCATTCAAAGCCAGGACCTCTGTACTTTTCATAATATGAGCTAATAGTTTTGTCTGTTTGTTTAAGTCTGTTTGAATGGAATTTTTTCTCACTTCATACCAAGAGAAACCTAATACATGGCTTATCCCTGCTTGCACAGTATTGTCCCCCCAGTAGAATGTTAGCCAGAGTGCCCCGATCCTGCCATGTTTCTACTTATGCTCTATCCCTGTCGATGAGGGTGGGTCTTGTATGTAGCAGGTGCTCAGTAACAGTCTGATGCAGTAGAATTGAATGTAGGCTGATTCCACAGCATTCTCTGAAAGTTGCTTTAGAAAAGCCTCCCTTCTGGAAGTCTGCTGTCTGCCACTTAGTCTCATTATCACAAAAGTAATCTGTAGCAGTTGCAAATATTTGATCTTTCTGTTTGTTTGAATCCACGTTAAACTGGAATTTAGTGTAAATATGTACTTGGAATGTTCACTGCGTGCTCCAACAAAACAGATTGGATGATGCAGAGTGGATTGCTCTGTCAGTGACTCGATAAAATGCAATGTTTACTTCATGTCCTTTGTAAAAAACTGGTTTTCTCTGGCACTTGATTCCTTTCCCACAAGGTTAATGACATCCTCTCAAATAAAAAAGGGGTAAAGAAGTAGGACATTTTTCTGTTTATGACTGTGAAAACTTGGCAGCAATTCTGTACCAAACTGGCCATGAGCCATTGCTGCTGGGTACTGTTTAGGAACACTGCTCCTTGGGCTGGGCTCAATAAACCAGAAAGACACAGACAGAAATTAATACTTTCAGAACACATTAAGGAACAATGTTAAATGATGTGTCATAGCAATGAACAGCTGGAAAAACCTGATTTGCTTGTATTAATAACTACTGAGATGACAGTTTCACATTGAAATGAGTAGGGAGAATCTTCTACCATATCTTTACAGCAAAAAAAACAGTGGAGGAAATATAATGAATGATCATATAAATATTTCAATTCATCATAACTATAATTATATCTGACTCTTACTGAGTACTTATACTCAGTACACTCGGCACTGTTCCAACATTTTATGCTTATCAGTAATAGGTAGCAACTATTATTATCCCCATTTTACAGATATGAAACTGAGGTACAGTACAATCACTTAACTTGCTCAAGGTCATACAGGCTGCAATGAAGAGCTAGGGTTCATATCAGATAGTCTTGCTCCAGGGCTTCTGTTCTTAACCATTATACTTTATTGCTTCTCAGAATATTTGCTCAGATAAGTTGATAAGCTTATAGGAATGTAGGAACATGACCTTTTGGGAAAGTCATCTTGTAACACCTACTAAAATTTAAATTACACTTACCTTTATCTTAATGTAGGAACATATTCTACAGAAGTAATAGACATATACTAAATGATTTACGTATAAGAATGTTTATTGCAATGTTGTTGGTAGGACCTGGAAATTTCTGATGTCCATCAATAAATAAAGGTTGAATTAATAGAGACACAATCATATTTTACAGGTATATTCTGAATGAATTGGATCTAGATATACTGACCTGGAAGTATGTCCATGTGTATCACTAAATGAGGCATCAAGTAGCAGAGAACTATATGGAATGTGATATATTTTTATCAAAAAATGAGCAAAGAGTACATGTGTGTGTGTGTGTGTGTGTGTGTGTGTGGTTTCATGAGAATTGAATAGAATTAGGATATATCAGGTTGTTAGTATTTGGAGGTGGGGGGGAAGAAGTGGGCACAACATAAGATAAGAAAACAAAGACTAAAACAACACAGAACAATAAGCATCGCATAATGTCAAATATAATATAAAATTCCATAGTATTGTTGCAAATATGTAATAATTGAATATGCATTTTAGGAAGAGCTAGACAGTAACAAGGACAAATGTTAAGTCAAACATTAAATTGATTACATGATCATTGTATGAGAAAACTTTTTCTTGGATCTTAATATAGATGTTTATAATAAAGGACCATTAATAGGGGAAAAAAGGATTATAAACTTTTTTAGGAGAGATGCAAGTTTGGAACCCAGAAGTAAAACTAAGATGAAATTAAGTACTGTAGTCAATTTATTGAAATGTGAACATGGGCTGTATGAAGTGTGGTGCAGATAGCATTGCCAAGTCTTATGGCTGGGAGTCCAAGAGGAAAAAGTCAAGGCAACAATGAGCTGGAATGAGACTGATTCTCGCATTCCTGATTTATGACTTGTTTGGCCTCAAATCACAGCTGTCTTGGACATATTATATATTTATTAAAACAGCCACTAGCGACTCAAGAGCTTTGGGAACTACTTATCCCTTGCAAAGACATTGGCCATCTCATCTATCCATCCATCCACCTATCCATTCAGCTGTTCAACTAGCAACAGTTACATGCCTACCACGTGCCATTATATGCCAGGTGTTCATTCCATGGTAAGGTTGCTTCTATCACCAAAGATAAGCTTATTCTATCCTTCCTCCCAGAAACCTTATCTATTCATAAGCATGTCTGCTTACTCTGCTTACTATGCAAAACAGAAAGGAAGGGAGTACTTTTTTTTTTATCGAGGTTGGAGTGGACAATAGTGGCCACTTTTTACTGGTAATGGCCCTGTTGAATATCCATTACCTACCATGGCACACAAGACACTTTACATTGTGACATTGACCCGTTTGCTCAATATCCTCTCCTACCACCTCCCACACTCTATCAACACAGCCATACTAAGTTTCTGGGTGTTTCCAGAACATAGCATGATTTTGTAAGCCTCTTTGTCTTTGTAAATGCCAGTCACCTTGCCTGGAAAATTCCTAGCCATCCTTTAAAAATCAACTCAAATGTCACCTGTTTGAAGCCCTCAGTCACTTTTTCAGAGAATTCTGAATTTCTCAAGAATTCCTCCATTCTTGTCAGTACCAGTCGTTATTAGTACTTGAGGTCTACAGTAAGTTCAAGAAGTTGGAAAACTGTGAAATAAGCTACCTGTATGATAGTGAACCTCTAAAGACAAAGAATGATGGTTCAGACCAGACATAAAACATCACCTAGAAGACAGGAAAGTTCTCAAGCCTGTAGGATTTGATTGTAACTTGATTGAAAGAAAAATTTTATCTAAGAGAGATCGTTCAGTTGTAAGGCACAGAAAAATAGCATGAGAAGCAAATGTGAGCAATTTCCATCCCAGCATTGCCTCAGAGGGTGAAACTTCCTTGCTGGAGGTAAGACTCGAAATATTTCCAGGTCTAATGACAAAGCTGTGCCTAGTGTGGAGGTGGATACAGGACATTATCAATATCAGTCCCATCAGCAAAACCATCCTGTTGTGACAATGATATAACAGAATATCTTAGCCAGGCCACAAAGGAATATTATGATTATGATTAGTTTTCTTTAATAATAAGAAGCATAAACATCCTTCAATGTAATGTTAATATTCCAGTCTATTTGACAGTTTTATTTCTCATTGACAATTTTTTAGAAAAGCATTGTGGTATCTATTTTTAGTGTTCTATACATTTTATTTATCATGAGTCAGTCTGGCAGGCTCCTGTCATCCCTGAGCACTGACCACAGCAAGTTTATAGTCTGGAAAAGCAGAGGGAGAGATCTTGGAGGTGAGCGATCATTGAGATGCAGGCCAGTAGTTCTCAACCTTTATTCCGCAGCGTATGTGGTGAATGGTGTTCATGTGAACAGTTCCCATGGACAGTCCCAGGCTGATGTGAAATCTTAGTGTGCCAGCTGTAACTCCTTTCTTTTCCATTTAAGAAAGTATATCAAGGCCAGGTGCAGTGGCTCACACCTGTAATCCTAGCACTTTGGGAGGCAGAGGTGGGAGGATCACTTAAGGCCAGGAGTTCGAGACCAGCCTGGGCAATAGCAAAACCCCTGTTTCTACAAAAAAATAAAAAGTGAAACAAAATTAGCTGGTCATGGTGTTGTATGCTTGTGGTCCCAGCTATTTGGGAGGCTGAGGATGGAGTATCTCTTGAGCTCAGAAGTTTGACGTTGTGAAGAGCTATAATCACACTGCTGCACTCTCACCCAGGCAACAGAGCAAGACCCTGTCTCAAAAAAAAAAAAAAAAAAGTATCAGAATACAAGTGAGTACAAGGTTACCATAGAGATAACCTTGAATCTACTCTAATTTTTAGAAGTAAATTATTCTTGTTATTATTGTTTTTTCCTAGCAGTTCCACGCTGGTTCTGCTCAGTTTTGAGGGTGAGGTTTGTAAAGGATTTTAGCAGGTCAGTGACATGACATGATTGTATTTTAAAATTACAAAATGACAGCTATAGATGTATGTATGTATATGAATGCTGTTGCAATATCTGTGCAAGAGATAATGGTGGCATAAATCAAAGTTGTGGCAGTGAGGATGGACAGGAAAGGATAGATTTGAGAGGTATTTAGGAATAGAATGGATAGAATGAGTGGATATTGGTGGGGGTTGGGTGAAATTAGAGTGGGGAGGAGGGTGGTGATTATGACGCAGAAGTTATAGATAGCATTAGTTTGCTTGAATGAATGCAAATATAGTGGAAATAGTAATACCACTAGTAGTAAAAGGACTACAGGATAAGAGCTGGTTTGGAGTCGGGGAGGAGACCCCAAGTTTGAGGTTCCCGAGGGAAATCCAGGTGGAGATGTCAAGTAAGATGTCAAAAATACAGGTCTGGAAATTAATACAGACATAAATATGCATTCAAGAATAACTGGAGTATGAATGATAATTGAAGTCAAAGTAGTAGTGTGCAAGGTGAAAAGGAAAGGCAAGTGAAGAATTATATCTAAGAGTAGTAATATGGAAGGCTGACCAATGTAGGAAGAAGCCAGCGAGAAATTTGAGAGGAGAGATATTGGGACTCATCAGGAGAATGAATTGTCATGGAAAGAAAAAGAGGAGAGGATACTAAAAAGAAGAGAGTGATATCAGATACCCCAAAGAAAGCAAGGGAAGCAATGACAAATATGCATTGGCCTTGGCAGTAAGAAGGTCACTGAAGACCTTTAAAAGGACATCAAAGTGCACAAGCAACAGAATAAAAATAAATCAGTGAGACAACATCAAACTAAAAAGCTTCTGCACAAGCAAAGGACACAGTCAACAAAGTGAAAAGGCAATACATGGAATGAAAGAAAACATTTGTGAACCATATATCTGATGAGGGGTTAATATCCAAAATATGTAAGAAACTCATACAACACCATAGCCAAAAACCAGATAATCCAATTAAAAAGTGGACAAAGGATCTGAGTAAACATTGTCTCAAAGAAGACACACAAATGTCCCACAGGTACATGAAAAGGGTCTGAACACCAGTAATCATCAGGAAAATGCAAATCAAAACTACGATGAGATATAACCTCACACCCATCAGATTGGCTATTATCCAAAAAACAAGGAATAAATGTTGGCCAGGATGTGGAGAAAGGGAACATTTGTCCACTGTTGGTGGGAATATAAATTGGTACAGCCATTATGGAAAACAGTACAGAGATTCTTCAAAAAATTCAAAACAGAACTACCATATGATCCAACAATCCCACTTCTGGGTATATATCCAGAGGAAATGGAATCAATATCTCAAAGAAAATCTGCATTTCCATGTTCATTGCAGCATTGTACACAGTAGCCAAGACATGGAAATAACCTAAGTGTCTGTCAGTAGATGAGTGAGAAAAGAAATTGTGGTGTATATATGTATACAATGGAATATAATTCAGCCTTAAAAGAGAAGGAAATCCCATCACTCACGACAACATAGGTAAATCTTGAGGACATTATACTAAGCAAAATAAGACAGAGAAAAACAAATACAGTATTATCTCATTTCTATATAGAATCTAAAAAATTGAACCTATAGAAACAGAAAGTATTAATAGAATGGTGGTTGCCAGGGGCTGGGGCCGGGGTAGGGGAAATGGGGAGATGTTGGTCAAAGAGTACAAACTTTCAGTTATAAGATGAATAAGTTCTGGGGATCTAATGTACAGCATAGTAACTACAGTTAACAATACTGTATTGTATACTTGAAATTTGTTGAGAGAGATCTTAAATGTTCTTAACACACACACACTCTCACACATACATACACAGTAACTAGGTAGAGTGATACATGTGTTAACTAACTCGATTGTGGTAATCATTTCACAATATATACATATATCAAATTATCACATTGTACATTTTAAGTTTATACAAGTTTGTCAATTATACCTCAACAAAGCTGGCAAAATTTTAAAAAGTAACTGTGAGGAGATGGATCTGTTAATTAGCTTGACTGTAGTAATCATTTCACTATGGATATGTATATCAAAATATGTTGTACACCTCAAATAGAAAGAAAAAAGAACTATTTAAAATGAAGAAAGAACATCAAAGTGTGTGGAGCATGGGCACTGGATCGCAGGGGGTTCGAGTATGAACATAAGGGAAGGAATAAAAAGATGCACAGTGGAGTTTAGTGACGAAGGAAATAATAGTGATAGTAACATTTGTTGAGTGCTTATTTTGTGTCAGGCGTAGTGCCTGACACATAATTTCTCATTTAATTTTATGAACTATGTAGAATCATTATCCCCTTTTATACACCAGAAACACATTTTGGAAGTTAAGTTGCTAAAGAGCATACAATGAATAGGCTGTAAAACATAATTCAGACCTAGTGTTGACTGACCCAAACCCAGGATGTTGACCACCACACTAGAGCCAGAGAAGAAGGTGGGGCCAGCGTGCAGTCTTGTTTATGTGACTATAAAATTATAAAAGGAATGCTTCTTATGAAATGATAGATTTAGTCTTTAACGATGAAAATCACACGCACAAACAAAACCACAAGGGACTATTTTCCTCGAATTGCCATTCTGATCTCACGTCTGGAATGAAGTGATAATGAATGACTCCTGTTATTTCCGTATCAAAACTTTGCACTCAGCCAGTAGCTGGTCAGTCGTTTACATGTGCTGAGCATACACCATGCAGGAGAATAAACTTGAAGTGGAATTAAAACACCAGTGTCAACTTCTTGGACCCTCGAGGAAACAGAGCAAGTGAAATACAGAGGGAAGAAGAGTTCTAGATCCACCTTGGTGTTTCTGACTTGTGCTGGAGAGATCTCAGAAAGGTGTTGTGGTTACAGTGTCCCTGAGGCAATTCAGGTCCATTCTTGAGTGGGCCTGAGAGTCTATTTCACTCCGGGACCCTGGGTTTTCTTCAGACTCAATCTGGAAAGACCTGAGTTCTCGATTCTATTACAAAAGTGGACTTCCCGACGTCCCTTGGCCCCACGAAGCACCCATCACATGCCAGCCATGTGCCAGATGCTCTGAGGGTACAAAGCTAGCTGATGATGATGATAGAGAAGAAGAAAAAAACATTATGACCCCATAGACCAACCTGGAATCCAAATATAATCACATCTCTTTAATCTCTTCAATTAACTGTTGTACCCCATATGCCTTCCCTATCACAAAGTCCAGTAACTCTCTCCCCTAAATTATTTAAGAGTTCAAAACATTTCCTCAGTCCAAAGTATAATGACCCACCTCCAAAAGTCAGGCTGAGAGAAGACCAGTGAGTTGATCAGTCCAAAAGTTTCTTTGTTCTGTTTCTGCCATACTGGGTCCTTGCTGAGCCATCACAGTCTACTGGGCTTATTTACTGCTGAGGGAGGATACTCTTGTGGTCCAGATCCTAACCTGGCTGAATGGGTGCACCAAGCTTTGCCCTCAAGGTTCAGTTTCTCAGCTTACTTACTACACACTCCATGTGTTCCATCTTTGTTTTCCAATGGCATCCAACCTCAGTCAGAAAGCTGAACCAGGCCCAGTGCTCCACAGACAGACCTTCCTTTATGGGAAGTGACTCTCTGGGGCCCTTGCTCTTCTTTCCTGCCAGTAGATCTCAGTGAGTATCATCCCAATTCATTTGAGGTCCAATAACCTAAAATGTCAAAGAGAAAGAGTCAGAACCTCTTTTCCTTTCCTCTTTCCAGGGCAGTCTCCTTGCACAATTCCAGAGGCACCATCCACATTGTGCCCTCAGAATATATCTTGCACAATAGATTATAATATGGATGGAGTTGTGCAACTCTGCACTGACTCACCCACCTAACCCCCAACCTTCTATACAAGGGGAATGGGAAGGAACAGATATTTCAGGACTAAGCCATGCTATTGTTCTCTTCTTCCAAGGCAATAGTTGCATAATTCACTCAGGTGATTCTTGCAAAATAAAGAAGATCTGCTCCAATATGATTTTCCAAAACTTGTTTTTTTAAAATAAAGTATATTTTCTGCTCTTCCAGGTACCTCATTACACAAGTACTAACAGTCATTTATCCAGAAGACAGAGTACTAATATTAATACTTTATGTGCATTTTCTCATCTCTTGTGAAAGAATTCTAAGAGTGGAGCTAAAATGTACAGAAATTATAATACAAGGTATAATGTGACAAAAATTACATGAGTGAGGTAAGTGCCAAGCACCAAGGGAGCTCAGAGGAGGGAGAGATTACTGCTAACCAGAGAGGCTCATTCAATCAACATTCAACTTACACATCATTACTGTGTATCTTTTACATCCTGGTATTAAGAATCTCACAGACCATGAAGAAAAGAACAAGGAAACAGATAATCTCAACAGTGTGATGTCATTTGATGACTGCAATCAGGCCTCCAGGGCAGGCTCCTTGGAAGAGGCAGCACATGAGCTACAAGCACTAAAGGTTACAGGGGCTTCTGAACACACAAGGATGGGGATCCCTGATATCCCAGGGTTGCACCTGGATCTCATTACACCAGCCCCATCCTCTAGAAGAGAGAGAAACAAGGGGTTGTTAACTTTTCTGTTCATTTCTCCTCTGAGGCCCTAATTTTGAAGCCTTTAATGGTAACCAGTCCTTACCCTCTATGCAACTGGCTTTTCTCCCACTGCAGATTGCATTGCACTTTGCCTTACTTAACTCCGTTCAGTTTGTGACCTCTTCTCCAATTTACCAATTCTGATTCACATGTTCCATCTTTCTCCCACAGAGAAGAAACAGCCAGCTTTTGGACGTCCAAACCTCCTGGAAAAAAGCCAAGCTTCCATAAACTCCAGAATATTATTGTGTGAATTAAAATGTTCACATGGTATCAACCATGCGGTTACTCCAACGTTTATTTTGGAAAATATTACATTTGGAAAATGGGAAGAATTCCAGAGCATTCCCTTACCTTGAAATATCAGTAGACACAAGGGTATTTTGAGATCATTCTTGCTCGAAAGTTAGCAAATAATCTGTACAATTAGATGCATAAAATTGCCTTAAATAACATTAGTTAAGGACTCGGGGGCTTAAAAAATTCCTACAGAGTATTTGTTGTGAAATTTGGGACAAAAGGCTGCAATTTCAACTCACTGAAGAAAACTTTCAAAATGCTTTTGAGTTAATTCCCAGTTGGCTCTTATTGCACATTTCACTTCCAATCAGTGATGATTAGACCTTGTTCAGTTGCATTTTTTTCCAAAATCTTACATGCTTCAAACTCCATCCCTCTGACTACAAAAGGCAAAGCAGTCTAGAGCCCTAGTGATTATCTAAACCCTAAAGACCCACACACCCAGGTGCCCTAGGGGCCCATACATTTCTCCCTCACTCACCTCTTCCATCCTTTTCTTCTCAGCTCTGCTTTTGCAATGTAAAGCCACAAGAAGAGAGTGCATCTTATTGATGCACCTCTTTCTTCAATGTGGCACAATTCTCAGTGCCTATGATGTGTTTGCTGTGGCTACAGATGAGATTGGAGGGCCTTGAGGAAGAAAAGGCCTGGAATGATGGACAGGTTGCAGTCCTTCTTGTGTGTTCTTTCTGGCTTTGAAATTCGATATGGCTTGAAACTCAACGTTGTCCATCATTTCAGTTACGAAAAAGAAAACCCAACACACACAGACGTGTATGTGTGTATGAATGCATAGAGAAAAAGTAGGAGGACATATACCAACAGAAAACAATGGTTACCTCTGGGAAAAGAAGTATAATTAGATGGGAGTAAAGACAGACTCTTAAAAAAAATATATGTATATATATATAGGCTGAGCATGGTGGCACATGCCTGTAGTCATAGCTACTCAGGAGGCTGAGGCAGGAGGATCACCAGGAGTTTGAGATTTTGAGGCTGCATTGAGTTATGATGATGCCACTGCCCTCTAGTCTGGGCAACAGAGCAAGACTCCATCCTGAAAAAAAAAAAAAAAAGAAGAAAAAATGTATATATTACATTGAGAATATATTCATGTAGTGTGTGAGTAATTTAGCATAATGAAAAAAATGCTTAAGATAAAATGAAAAAATACTTAAAAAAACTAAATAGAATTCTCTATATAATTTTTATGTACTAATACAGAAATCTCTCCAAGAAATGTTGAGTTAAAAATAGCAAGTTTAAAGTGATATAATAATTCAATTTTGGGGAAAAATGTAAATATACCCACACATAATCAATAGTATATGCATAGAAAAAATCATGAAGAATATACAAATCTTATAACTGGTTATTTCTAGGTTCTCCATTCAGTTTGTGACCCCCTGTCCAATTTACCAATTCTGATTCACAAGCTCCATCTTTCTCCCACAAAGAAGAAACAGCCAGCTTTTGGAATTCCAAACCTGAAAAGAAGTCAAGGTTCCATAAACTCCAGAATATTATTATGTGAATCAGAATGTTCACGTGGTATCAACCATGTAGCTACTCCATTAAAGGACATTTCAACTTTCTACACTGTATGGTACCTATAATATTTTAATTTTTAATAATAGTAGGTATTGATTTTTCTAACAAACTAATTGGCTGACATAGTATCATGCCCTTGTTTACTTGATATTGCCCTCAAAAGACGTAGTGGCTAGCTTTAATGGACCAACATTTAACACCACACTGGTTGATCTAAACAGCTAATTCACACCCCAACCCAAATGATAATAATATTCATTGGAGGTTCTTAAGTTTAATAAAGACCCTAGCTTTCACACCTGTGTCTACCTTAAATAAGCAGTTCCATCTGTTACAGATTCCCTTCTTCGTCTTATTCTCCTGATAAACTCCTATTCATCCTACAATAACCAGCTCAACAATTAGCTTTCCCCAACTCCCTAAATAGGATTAGTAATTTCCACCTTGTTCCCATAGGATTTGCAACATACTTCTATTTCTACAAGTTACTCCCTGTATTCTAGTTCCTTTTTCATCCTTTTTTTTTTTTTTTTTTTTTTTTTGAGACAGAGTCTCGCTTTGTTGCCCGGGCTAGAGTGAGTGCCGTGGCATCAGCCTAGCTCACAGCAACCTCAAACACCTGAGCTCAAGCAATCCTTCTGCCTCAGCCCCCCACTTAGCTGGGACTACAGGCATGCGCCACCATGCCCGGCTAATTTTTTCTATATATATTTTTAGTTGGCCAGAAAATTTCTTTCTATTTTTTTAGTAGAGACGGGGATCTCGCTCTTGCTCAGGCTGGTCTCGAACTCCTGAGCTCAAACAATCCACCCGCCTCGGCCTCCCAAGTGCTAGGATTACAGGCCTGGCCTCTAGTTCCTTTTTCAAACTTTTTATCCTCTTTTGAATTGTCAGCTCCTCAGGGCAGGGGTAGTATCTTATCTTTCTATGTATCTACCTCAGGGCTTGATATAATGAACAGCACTTAGTAGGTATTTAATTCAAATGTTTGTTTCCCCAGCCTTCCCCAACATAAGAGTTTTAGATCCAGTGGACCCCAAATATGGCTATGATCAGAATCACCTGGAGGCACATAGAAAACCACAGATGCTGATACTCCACTACAGCATTCTCAATCCAAAGCTCCCAGATGGTTCTTTCTTCTCCTCTGCCCCTTCCCTTTCCTTTGTTTCCCTTCCTGAGCAATTCAATCCAAAGCCATTAACTGGATCTGCACAAGGTAGGGATCTGCACAGTGGTGGTGTAGACAGAGACTCAGCAAGGGGTAACAAAGCCTCAGCTGGGTGAGGAGGGTGTCTGGGAGGGAAGGTGATGCTGCATGGATGTCCGAGCCTGAGCAGAGTGAGGAGGGCATTCATGCAGGGGGTGACGCAGTGGTGGCCTGGGATGGAGTGTCAGGGCCTAAACAGGTTCAGAATTGTACTCCCATAGGAGTGAGATGAACCCAAGCAAGATGAAAAGTGTCTCTGTGCAGAATCTTCCTGCTTGGATGGAGTGTTGGCGCCCCAGAGGGGTGAGGAGCATATCTGCTTGCATGGTGGGGACCAGGGTGAGAGAAGATTACTAAATAAGTAAACTTCTTGTTGGAGGTCTCTTACTGTCAGAGAGTTACGAACATGGAACAGGAGAAAACTAGAATGAATCTTATGGTACTGGATTAAAATGGGAGGCTCTGTGGGTTTTCAATATATAAATAGGTATAGAAATAAATACAGTTGTAAATATGTGTATGTATGCATGTGCACATGCGCATGGCCCTTCATATCTTCTCATTCTACATCCACGGATTACTATAACAGCAGATGGAAAAATTTCAGAAAAAAGCAACATTAAAAAATAACAATATATCTCATCCGTTCTCTAGCCTGAAATAAAAAAATAACAATATAATAATAATAAAAACAATACAAATAAAAAAGCAATATAGTATAACAGCTATTTACATAGGAATTACATTGCCTTAGGTGTTAAAAGTAATCTAGAGATGATTTAAAGTATACAAGAGGATGTGAGTAAGTTATATGCAAATACTATGTATGCCATTTTTCATAAGGGACTTGAGCATCCACCGATTTTGGTATCCATGTGAGGTCCTGGAACCAATCCTCCAAGGATACTAAGGGGTGACTGTGTATGTGTACGCATGTGTACGTGGGTGTGTGTGTATATATATGTGTGTGTGTGTATATATCCACTTGAAGGGTTGGAAATAGCAACATCCCAGTAGCAAAGGACATACCTATCATCTTTATTTCCATATAGTATTCTTCACTAAAAAGAAACAGAGTTCATTGGAAAATTGGCTGATTCTACTGCTAGGGCAGTGAAAGTAAAAAATGAACTTGGACACCTTGTCCTAAAACAACTGAGTGTTCAAAAAATAATGGGGACATGTCTAAGGAGCACGGGAGATAGCTTGAAGGAGCTTCCACTGGCTATAGCTGGGATAATTTGAGCATCAAAATGAGTAATGACAGTAATAGATTATAACCCATTGGATAAATAGGAATCCATGTGTGTATACTAACATAAATCAGTGAATAAATTGAAAGTGTGATGAAGAACAGGATATTTACATAGCCTTAAGTTTCTTCCCCACAAAAATCTTATTAATTGCAGAGAGAAAAAGAGTGACTTTCTAGGAGACAGCAGACACCATCTTAATAAAGTGGCCACAGTATCCATAACCAGTAATGGGTGGGACAAATCAAAATTGTGTGCCATCTGATAGGATGCAATGAGAAGAACATGGCATCACTTCTGTGTTATTCCTTTCAGAGATGCACAACCAAAATCTAATCGTGAGGAAACTTTAACCAACCAAATTGAGGGTCATTCTAAAAATACCCTGTAATTTTAAAATGTCAAGGTCATGAAAATCAAGGAAAGACTGAGGAACTGTTTTCAGAGGAAAGGAGACTAAAGAGACACAACATAAATATGACGCACAATTCTCTACTCTCCTTTTACTTTAAAGGATATTGAGGGAACAATTCACAAAACTGGAATGGGGTCTGAGGAGTAGAGTGAGGAAGCATCAGTGTTAATTTTCCTAGGTTTGATAGGTTTTCTTTTGTTATATAAGGAGATGGTCTTGTATGTAGGAAATACTAAAGCATTTGAGAGTACTAGGGCATCCTGTCAACAACTAACACTTAAACGGTTCAGAAAAAAGTTAATTGTACTCTTCTTGCAACTTTTCTGTAACTTTGAGATTATTCCAAAATAAAAAGTAAAAACAAAAAAAATTCTCAAGTCCAGGGCATCTGTTACAATTGAAAAGCTTCCCAGGTGATTACAGTGTTCGGGCTTAGACACTACTGGGCTAAAGAATGTGTGTGGATCCTTACTAATTAACCTGGGTTTTTCCTTCTTATTCAAACTTCTCCATCATATGAGGGTGCTTGGAAAAATATAGATTCTTAGGCCCAACTTGAAATCCACTGGATTAGAATCTTTAGAAGTAAAGCATGGATATTTTTATTTATAATATGTAACTCTTAGGATAAGAAAAGTTTGTGAAGCACTGCAATTCATCATGAAGGTCACTGAACCTTTTGTCCATGGCATGCAAGCAGGGTGTGGTGGTTTAGAATCAAAATAGTAAATTATATCTGTGCACTGAGGAAGGTCAGGTGGCCAGAACAGAGTCAGAGGATAGGTATGGCATTCTCCTCTGACAACACCTTCCTACAGGTGGTCTGCAGTTTCCTGATTCCTAATGGAAACCTGGGAAAGTCTGTCTCCCAGGTTCTCAGGCTCAGACCGGCAGGGTTAGGCAGAGGAGGCTTGATGAAACTAGTTACACTAGAGACACCACCTGAGGCTAATGCAAGTGTTGTGCAGCTGCACGGCCTGATTGCTAAGACTCCTGGGTAGCACAGGTTTATATTCCTTGCGTGGCTCTGAAGACCCAGGTTTTTCGGGGACCTAAGTAATGCTGAATTCTCACTCATGTCTTTGGCAGCTTTATGTAGCATAAACAGAGGTGCACAACTGACCATTTTAAGGTATGATCAGCACAATTTCATTTGTTACTATTTATTCAGAAATAACTGCTGTTTTCCTTTCTTAAACCCTGCAAGTCTCAAATTTTTCATCCATAAAATGATTTATTGTGAGAATCAGGGGTAAATGTTAATAACATACGTAAACACCTAAAACTGTGACTAATTCAATAAAATGATAATTATTATTGGTACTTTTGTTATTATCATTATTAATTCTTTCTCCAGTTGACAATTCTTACCTTTTTCTGTTGCTGTTTGCTTCTAAAACCCCTTCCAAATGCATTATCTTCTTGCATTATCACTTGTCAACTTTTAATAATCAATAACTCTGTGGTAAAGATATAAAGCATCTAAATAAACATAATTTTTAAATTCCATTGTATTTTTGTATTTTACCAAAAAAATCATTATGACATTCCTGACTCCTGTGATTGGCAACTGTGATAAGACCTGGGTTTTGTCTTTGCCTGGGATGCAAACATGATTATTGAAATGTAAGCTCCAGGGAGCTCGTAGTCTAGTGGAAATGATAAGATAGTGGGTAATGGTAACTACATGCTCAGAGATGTCCCAACTACCTTTCATTTTCATTGGTGTGTGTAGGGCTGCCATGCTCCCTTACTAAGTATGGCATTTGGGCAGGAAACTCCAATTGGAAGTAAAATAGCCACTCATTTCAGAGAGGAGCTTCTGCCTGCCTCCCTGGCTGACTGCCTTCCATTAAGATGACAAGCGGGTGCAGGAGAGGGAAGGTGACGTAAGTAAAGATGAGGATGAGGCACTGGGGACAGAGGATGCTGGGGGGTGAAGAAAGGGCAATGGTGTAATTGAAAGAGGTAGTAGGGGCAAGTTCGTTGGTGGGACTATGTGGAGTGGTTGAGGGTCCAGGCTCTGGAAATCAAAATGCTGAGACTCATATCCTGCCTGTCCCCTACCTGTTAGGTCTTTGACCCTGGGCAATCCTCTTGATCATGAGTGCCGCCATTTTCCTCATCTCTAAATGGGGGTAATGAATATACGATCTTCATAGGGTTGTGAGAATTAAACAAGACAAGAGACATAGAACAGAGCCTGTAATGTGGTAATGCTCAACAAATATGGGCTCACTTGATTTTGGTGGATGATGGCTAGGACAATGTTTCTTGCCTGGGATGTGGTAGCCATGCAAGACAGCCTGCTGGGAGGACCCAGGCAACTCAGCCATACGTGGGACATGCTGCTGTCATAACTCTTTGCCTTTCCTCTGCCTCCAAGAGAGCAGGAGAGTCATTCGCCTGGCTTCTTGCTGTTCCCACAGCAGCTAGAATAGTGCTGCTCACGTAATGCATACTCACTGGATATTTGTTGAATTAATGAGGAATGACGGCATGCCTGGAATGTGTTTTAATCCTTTATTCATCAAAACAAAAAAACAAAAAAAACAACCCTGCTTACTATTTCTTTAACACATTATTCAGATTCTTTGAATCTCCTCTGATCTGTTCCTGCAGAACCCAAAGAGAAGTTAGGCACTTCTGCCTCTGCCTTTATTTACTCATATATTTTGCATTATACTTTTATTTTAATTTCCATACACATCTTCCCCATTACACAGGAGAAATCACAGAGGCATGGACTGATTGTGTTTTAAACTTTGGCAGAAGAATGCCTTGCAAGGGACTAAACTTGTAAGTTTTCTTTCTGCTATAGGAGGCCTTGGGGGATGAATTATTGAAGCACAAAGCTATAATCTCTCAGAGGGTGACAGACAGGAACCTGGGATTTGGAATTTGGGATCCAGGGTAAGCTTTCTAAATCCTATTGCCAAAGAAGGATCTTTGGTGTCTAAGGGTCCACTGTTGCCCAGAGAGTAGTGGCCCTGGAGACCACCTAGGTAGTCACTTTAGCTGAGGGCATGCAAGGCCTTTTGTATTTTTATGGTTGAAATGGAAAGTGGCTTGGCATCTGGTTTTGCAGTCTGTGAGCCAATCTGAGTGAAGTGTCACTGGATTGATGGTGGAGCTTGAAAGAGAATGGTTTTATGTGATGGAAAGGATGGAGCACTAAATCCTGCAGACTGGGAGATCCAGCAAGGGACATTCTCTGTTAATCATGGCATTGAGAGAATGGAGTGTCTCAGGAAGATACCCTCCATCAAAGTGTCAAACTGGACCAGCAGTAGCATGTGACCATGGAGCTGCTATGGGGTCTGGCTGACAGTGGAAGGCCAACTTTCAACAGCAACACCATGAGGCATCTGGGACTAGCAGTGGGCATTTGGATACCAGGGCTTATTTTAGCTTGAAGTGGAAGTCAAATGGACCTTCTAATTGGACTGTGTGAACCCTCCAGGGTTCCCAAAAGATCTAGAAGAAGGGAAAGGACCCCCAATAAAGAGATACCAGGTTCCCCATTAATCTAACATGAGGGGACTTGGTCATTTTTCATTTAATTAGGAGAATTGAATATGCAATCATAATTCCACCTTGAGCATTGAGGAGTTTACACCAGCTACACTTCAGGGGATCTGCTTTGGTTTCTCCAGTGCTGCTTGTCACATGATGGGATTCATTACAGGATTACAGTACTAACAAATGGATAATCAGAATGTGACTATAACGTGAGTGATCCATATGATCTCCACAAATTCAGCTGGGAACCCATTTAGGCCTTCTTTTATATTACGCAAACCTCATGTTACACAGGTTACTGAGACACAAAGACTATATTTTATAGTGCGTTCCAGATATGTATATGCACCCAGTCTACTCAGACCTTACCAGACTGTGATTAAAGATGAGGTCAAGTTTACCTTGTGATGTCCAAATTACTGTGGCTCAAACTTTCATCTCATCTGATGACAGAAAGTCATGTCTTTTATGAGGCTTCTCTCCGCAAGTAGGTCTTTGTACCTCCCAGCCGCTCACATGTTCCACGGATCCATGCTGCCCTAGCCACCTCTGTGCTTCCAGATTGCTCACTGCAGCTCTTCGTCTGTTACCCCTCACCTCCTGCAACCCCAGGATTGATGCCACCACGGCTACACTGACCTCAGGTGGGGAGGAGAGGCTTCTCTTCCCCTTACTAGATGTTCCCAAAGGTGGACACAGACCCTTCCTTTAATTTCCCACAGCATTATGAATTTTACAAAAGACTTAAGGCTATGAGAAAGGAATTATAAAACCGACAAACTTAAAAATGCCTACTAATTCTGAATGCTCTCGGAGTCCACAAGCCAGAGCACAGGCTGTCTTAAGCCATTGGAGGGTGCCTCCCTGCCTCGTTCCCCAGCTTGGGCTATCTGGTAGGGTCTGTTTACTGTCTCCCTTTGAGGGTGCCCTCTAGTGAGTTGGCTGTACTGAAAATCCAGGCCCCAATTTCCAGAAGCCCCAGAGAAGACTACATTTTTCCCTCTAATGTCTCTAGGTCTCAGGCCTGCCTCCCCTATCTTCATTTCCTGTCCACTCCCTCTGGGGTAACTCCAGCCCTTCCTCATTCATGAGGTCAGGGCTGTCCCTATGGCATCCGTGAAGTCATCATATAAAAGCAAAATATCCAATGGAGCACATTCTCCAAAGTCTGCATCTGAGTATTTCTATGTCTTAGGTAGTAACAGGCCAATATTTTAACGCTAAGCCTAGCCCAGTCCTATTTCTTTCTACAGCATTTTATCCAGCATGAACTCAAAATCAGAACTGTAGTTTCTCTGCAGTCCTAAGGTCTTCACTCCCAATCTCCCATGAGAAGCAGTTTAAACAGGAAGCATAAGCACGTCTATTAAAATAAACAATACCATACAGGCTGGGATAGTCTACACCCACATTTTACAGGATACATTTCTCCAAAGGCATAGTAAACTGCAGAGATGTAGCTCCACTCATAATGAAGGCAATTTTTAACATCATTATGCAGAAAGGTTTAGCTCTCTGGAGACAGAGCTGTCAAATGCCCATTCCAGAAAAGGGTCTGGCATGTTAGATATAAGCATATCTAAGTTGGTCTATTTAGATCATTTTCCCCAAAACCAAGGATTAATTTGCCTCAAGATGAATACAGTTTCCCCTCTTGCAAAAACTACTTGAAGATCTGAAATTACAACATTCAAGCCACCATCCTCATTCTAGCCTTCACAAATCTCCAGCCCGTTTTTAGTTAGGGCTCTGGTTACAAGTATCCTGTGGCTGCCTACCCCCAGCAGTCAGCTTTTCTTAAGGGTATCACTTCCGAGGGGGAGTCCAGTCTTAAGATGAGGGCAAAAGGGAAACTGCTGCCTCCTTCCACAGGACACAGCCTTTCCCCGCCACATAAATATGGAACTAATTTTGATTTCTTTTTCTTGAAACTTAGATACCTAGCTTGTCAGCAATAATTCAAAAATAATTTGATAAAGGTTAAATAATTAGAGTTAGCCAAATTGTGAAATTGAAAATCTTTAGGGATTCAATTTCTGTAGTCATGGGTCATGCAGAATTAAATGAATTTGGAGGTGTGGATTTTACTGGGTTTAGGTTGTGGAGACTGTCAACTCAGACAAACTGAAACAAAAGGTGGGTTTTCTCAATGCATTTCTGAATAGACTTGAAGACTTTATAATTAACAACAGCTGGCAAGGACTCCCATGTCTATTTCCATTTATATTGGCCACTAGCCCAAACAATAAAAATAGATTTTTGCAAATCATAAACTTAAAAATCACAGTGGGGAATGCCATTTTTAATTTAACAACACAAGTAGATATATAGTATACAGGAATGAGTCATAGACAAGTTTCCATTTTCTTTTCTTTCTTTTGGTTCCATTCATTGAAATACTTATTGCCTATGATGTGCCTGGCACTGTGCTAGGTCCTGAAGTTGACAGCAAGATGAATAAACAAACCTACTGTGTGTGTCGTTACCACCTGGTTGGGGGATAGAGGTGAGTGGGGTGGCAAGAAACACTGTTAGTTAAAATATTAAAATAAAAAGTCTGTTCTCAGTTGATAAGAGAGATGTGGACCGTGTGTTACAGAAGCCCAGAGAAGAACAACTAACTCTACCCAGAAGGCTTCACAGAGAAGGTGTATTTCAGTTGGATTTTGAAAGTTCAGTAGAAGGTCACAAAAAGAAGGGGAGAGGAATTAAATATTTATTTAATGTTTATCCTTCTTACTAGACTGACTGTAAGTTTCATGTGGGTAGGGACTTGGTCTTGTTCAAGGTTATATTTTTGGTGTTCAGCTCAGCGCCTGGAACAAATCAAGTGTTCTAAAATATTTGTTGACTGAACAGCATTTCAGGCAGAGAGAACCACAGTACAATAACAAAATGAATTAACACAATGATTTTTCTAGACCATGGCTTATAATAGCAACACCATTAGCTCCTGGAAATGAAGAAGTATATCCTAAGACAGCTGAAAAGGGAAGGCACTATAGAAGGAACCAGAAGATCTGTGTTCTAGTCCCAGCCTTATAATTAACTAGCTACATAACTTTGAATAAATGATTAGCCTGTACCACCTTTAGTTTTATTTTTTT
>CM052438.1:127415434-127596852 GCA_028533085.1 Varecia variegata | reverse complement strand
TATTTTTTCTATATCTGTGAAAAATGATGTTGGTAATTTAATAGGGATTGCATTGAATTTGTATATCACTTTGGGCAGTATAGACATTTTAACAATGTTGATTCTTCTGATCCACGAGCATGGTATGGTTTTCCACCTATTTACATTTGTACAATAGCCTTGGAAGGGTACATTATTGTAAGAAAAAAAATTAAAGGAGAAAGAATTTAGCACTGCATTTTTTTCTTCTTTTCCTAAATATAAAATTAATATATGCATCCCAGCTTTAAGATGGCAGGCTGCATGCATACTAATCCTCTCTCCCTCCCTGACCAAAATTGCAGCACTGATGAAAATTGATTCATGAATGTTCGAAAACAGGAAAGGGACATACCTTGGATCAGAAGCTGTGATTAAATAAGAAACCAGGGGAGTGACTCTCCCCACTGCAAAGCTGCTGTTCTTGATCATGTGCTACACTGACTTTGTAGCCTTCTAGTTCTCTCTAACCTAACTAAAAAGATAATGACATAGAAGATTGAAATGGAAAGAAAAGCTAAGAGGTATGGAGGTTACAGAGATTTCACCATTAGTCTAAAGTGGCATTAAAAAAAATGTTTTTGTACCAGGAATCTCTTTGGCAGTTTAGTGAGGATTATGAATTCCTTCTCAGAATAATACCTTTCGATCCATAAAATACATAAGCTTTCAAAAGAAATCAATTATATTGAAGTACAGTTATAAAATATTAAAATTATGTGATATATTAACATACCAACAAATTAAGTAACAAGATCTGACAGCTGGTTTACTATCATTTTTGAGATATCTGCCAAATTATAATATGAAAATATCTGTGATTTCTATTCATGATAATGTCACAGATACTGCCAAGACTATTGTGGTTTGTTGCCTATATTCAAAAGGTGTAAAATATTACATTTCAGTTAGTGAAATTAAGAATGCAATTGTAATTGTTAGAAAATGAAAATGTAATTGTCTAAGATAATGGACTTCCCTCAATTCTGTCCATAGATCCGTAAGTTAAAAAATTCTGGTCTAACAGAATTTCTAAAAGATTTCCCAAGAACAGAAGACATATAATACTTTAATTTTCTAGAACTGAAATAAGATGTGATACTTCAGATTTAAAAAGTTTACTAAATGCTATCATAACAATACAAAAATATGAAATAGGGAAACCTGACTAGAAACATATGGTATTAATAAGAATGTCAGAGATAAAGAGAAAATCCTAATAAACTACCAGAGTAGAAAGACTGATAACTTACAAAGGAAAAAGAGTCAATACCATTGGCTATTTCATGAGAAAATTCTATGCAAGAAAACAATAAAAAAATATTTTTTAAATGCTGAGGGAAATTTACTTTGAATCTATAATTCTATACATAACCAAATTATCATTAGTTTGAGGAAGAATTAGTAAAATAATGACATTTTTGGAAATGTAAAGATTCAGAACAAATAGCATTCATGACCTAAAAATAGACTCTAGCAAGAAAAAAATTAATCCAGAAGGAAATGTTGGAATGCAAATATAATATATACCAGTTGAAAAAAATTAAATAATATAGTACTATGTAAAATAAAAGGTGAAAGGGCTCCGTCTCATCTCCTTATTTGTTGTGTATTCTCCTACACCTTTGTCAATGACTATGTAAATGTGTACACAAATATATATACACACAATACCCTTTATTCTTTAAACAATGAATTTGCCCTATATAGTTTGTGCTTTTTTTCCCATTCAATGGAATATCATGAATATCCTTCAATATTGGCATGTGCACATCTACCTTACTCTTTTTACTATCTACATTCTACCATATGGGTGTATTATTAATATAATTTATACATGTACCTTTAACATAGACATTTAGGTTATTTTAAATATTTTTTGTCCTTATAAATAATGCTGGAGAAATTTTTTTGTCAGTATTTCTATTGGATAGAGGTCTGGAATTAGAATTGTTGGGTCACAGGATACATATATTTAAAATGTTGATAGATCCTGACAAAATGACTTCTATAAATATTGCTAATTTATAGTTAGATTAGAAGTATATGAGATGCAGTATTTTAAGGGAGAAAAATCTTCAAACAAGAGGATAGATACAAAATAGAATCTGGTTGAGATTTTTTTAAAGAGACAGAAAATATGTATTATTTTGAGTGCATATGACAGATGGCTTTGTCCTCCAGACCATGTGGAAAATACTTTTACCAAAAGAGATCACAAACTAATCCAAAGAGATTTAGTAAGCAAGGAAGTCTTCAACTATTCAGTTAGGTTTTATTCTGTTAAAAGCAGATTAAATAAATTCTTACAGATAATTTTATCTTAAGACAGGTTAATTTTAATGAGGAAAACCTCTGCCTTTGGACTTGATTCTAATCATAATGGAGCACTGATTTGTACTGTGCAAGTAACAAGATCCTTGATTAAGAAGTACCTGCATAATCTTAGAATTTGTGATATTTATAATACACAAGAACATGAGAATATGATGAGCATGTTTAGACATGTACTTAAGACTTTGGGGAAACATCTACCAGGTACAATGTACACTTTTCTGGTGAAGGATAGACCAAAAGCCCTGACTTCAGCATTATGCAATTCATCCATGTAAAAAGAACACTTGTACCCCCTAATATTTTAAAATAAAAATTATTTTTAAAAAGATAATGAAAAACTTAGAGAGGGAAAAAATATAAATGGCCTATTATCTGATTCTTGAAATGAGGATATAACTGTAGGGTGCTAACTATAGAGGGTTAACTATAAAGTTATACTTTAAAATATACTTTAAAGTTGTATTTTACTAATTTAGCAAATATTTGATTGTGCTTCTACACTATTTACTGGGTTAGGCACTAAAGACATTGCATTGATTTTGGAGGAAATTTCAGTTTTAAAGAACTTAATGTGTTTGATATACATCAATTCTCTAAATTAAGCAAAAATGTATCTCCACTTTGCAAATGGGTAAACAGTTGCAGACAAACAATTCAATTTATTAATATTTTATTTATTTATTTATAACTTGAAAATATTATAGGGGTACAAATGTTTAGGTTACATATATTGCCTTTGCCCTACCCAAGTCAGAGTTATAAGCATGTCCATTCCCTAGACAGTGTGCACCGCACCCATTAGGTGTGAATATACTCATCCGCTCCTCCCCCCTCCCACCTGCCTGACACCTGATGAATGTTGCTACCATATGGGAACATAAGTGTTGATCAGTTAATACCAATTTGATGGTGAATACATGTGGGGCTTGTTTTTCCATTCTTGTGATACTTCACTTAGGAGAATGGGCTCCACCTCCATCCAGGATAATACAAGAAGTGCTAGATTACCATTGTTTCTTGTGGCTGAGTATATATACCACATTTTATTAATCCACTCATGTATTGATGGGCACTTGGGTTGTTTCCACATCTTTGCAATTATGAATTATGCTGCTATAAACATTTGAATGTAGATGTCTTTTTTACAGAATGTATTTTTTTCCTTTGGGTAGATGCCCAGTAGTGGAATTGCTGGATCAAATGGTGGTTCTACTTGTAGCTCTTTGAGGTATCTCCATATTACTTTCCATAGAAGTTGTACTAGTTTGCAGTGCCACTAGCAGTGTATGAGTGTTCCCATCTATCCTCATCCACACCAATATTTGTTGTTTTGGGACTTTTTGATAAAAGCCATTCTCACTGGAGTTAAATGATATCTCATTGTGGTTTTGATTTGCATTTCCCTGATCATTAGAGATGTTGAGCGTTTTCATGTGGTTTTTTGGCCATTAGTCTGCCTTGAAAAGTTTCTGTTCACATCCTTTGCCCACTTTTTAATGGGGTTTTTTGATTTTTTTTTGTTGATTTTCCTGAGTTCTATACAGATTCTAATTATCAGCCCTTTATCAGATGTGTAGCGTGCAAATATTTTCTCCCATTCTGTAGGTTGTCTGTTTGCTTTTATGATAGTTTCCTTGCAACCTACCACGAGCACCATCTGCCACACAAAGAAAAACAAGTGATGATCCCTGCCTTCGGATCACTTGCAATTGTGCTAGAGTTCCAAAAAATATGGTTTTAAAAAAAGGTAGAACCTTCACAAAGAAAAATAAAATGCTGGTACTATATGTCATGCACAGATTTTCAAAGGAATTATGAAAAGTTAGAAAAAGAAACACCTCATCAAAAAAGGACACGTAAGAGAAGTTGTAAGAACTCTGAGAATATAGCTAAATCCCAGAATGAACAATTGTTTGAGAGTCACGATATTGTCAAGGAGAAAGACACTGTAGGTATGTTTGGCAGAGGCTTCAGATAAAGAGAGGAATAGGCCCTGTGCTTAGGGGCAAATGTTGCAATCTAAGTGGATGAAAGGCAGAAGACAAAGGGACTAACTCTTCTTTTGCTTTTGTATTGTCTATCAAAAATAATCATCATTTATTAGAATGAATAAAATCAAGGATAATTGAAATCCAAGGTAAGTGAGAAGACAAGAATTAATCTATTTTCTATGAATTCAAGTGCTCATGCCTAAGTAAGTTATATCACTTACATATTATATTAATAGAACTATAATGACTTGAAGATATTATGGAATTATTGAGTTTATGGATAGTTTTGTGGGTTCATGGATAGTTTGAGAGAACCAGGAGCATGAAGTCAGGCTAATATTGTCCTAATATTAAAAAGGAAGTAAAAGTCCATTTCTAGAAATTATAGACTGGGATGATAAACCAAAAATTCTATATTGGAGTCAGTCATTCATTACTTCAAAATATTGTGGGTCCACATTTGTATGCTATGTGCTGAGGGAAAATATAATAATGACAGAGCATAGATCTGCCTGCAAAAAATTGAGAGTTTAGTAGGAGGGTTAAGGAAGTAAAACAAAAACAAACAAAACCAGCAAATAAATGAGAAATTGTAAGTTATAAATATTCTTGAATCTTGCCTTCTTTTTAAGGAGAAGAGTACAGTGCTTTAAAATTTTTCCTCCACCAAGTCTATCATTTATTTATTCATTAAATATTAAATGTGTTCTATGTCCAGGGCATTGTGCTATGTGGTACAGAAGATAACAAAGATGAATCAGAAATAGATTTTCCCTCCAAGGGGCTTATGATGAGAGGAAGGATTATTAATGATACAAAGGTATGTGATGATGATCAGCCTATTTAGTTAATTTATAACAACCTATACTGTTGCACATAAATTCATTTAATAAAGGAAAGTCATGTAGTCCACAAGGATGAAAGAGAATCAGCAGAGATGATTAGCTGGTTGTCTTACAAGTGGCCTGACTCTGGAGTTGGTGTTTGTGGCAGAGATGGTGCTAAATGCTTAACAAATCTCATTTAATTTTCCTTTTCCGGCCAGGCATGGTGGCTCATGCCTGTAATCCTAGCACTCTGGGAGGCTGAGGCAGGTGGATCGTTTGAGTGCAGGAGTTTGAGACCAGCCTGAGCGAGAGTGAGACCCCATCTCTACTAAAAATAGAAAGAAATTATATGGACAGCTAAAAATATATATAGAAAAAATTAGCCGGGCATGGTGGTGCATGCCTGTAGTCCCAGCTACTCGGGAGGCTGAGGCAGGAGGATTGCTCGAGCCCAGGAGTTTGAGGTTGCTGTGAGCTAGGCTGATGCCACGGCACTCTAGCCCGGGCAATAGAGTGAGACTCTGTCTCAAACAAACAAACAAACAAACAAAAATTTCCTTTTCTGGTCACATAGAAAAACTACATTTCCCATCCTCCCTTGAAGTTAGGTTGGGGACATATGACTAGGTTCTGGAAATAGGATGTAAGCAGAAGTAATGTGAACCACTTTGAGGTCTGGCCCTTAAGGTAGAAACAATTATCAGTTTCTACTAAAGTTAAACATATGCCTGCCCCATGACCTAGCAGCTCTACTCCTAAGGATATATGGTTAAGAAAAACAAAAGCATACGCCTACAAAAGACAAGTAAAAGAATGCTCATTGCTGGTTTATTCATAATAGCTTGCAATAACCCAAATGTCCTGGAATGGAAATAATCATGTAGTATTCATACAATACAATATTATACAGCAATGAAAACAACTATAGCTACACACAAAAACATGCCACAAGACCTTGAGTGAAGGAAGCCAGACACAAAAAATATTCAATGTATGACTCTGTTAGTGTAAATTTCAGAAACAAGCAAAATGAAGTTATGGTGCTAGAAGTCAGAATAGTGTTTCTTTGTTTGCAGGCTTATTAACTGGGAAGGTGCACAAGAGAGCCTTCTGGGGTGATGGAAATACTCTTTTTCCCCAATCTGGATAGTAGTCTCAGGAGTGAAGGCAAATTTAAAAATTCATCAAGCTGTACACTTAAATTTTGTGCATGCTACCATGCATAATAACCAAAAATTATGTACAAAAAAAATCAAAGAAGAAAAAAAATCAATCTTTGAAGGCCCAATAAAGATTAAAAAGGCTGTATCCCTATATCGCTGAATCATTACTTAGAGAGAAGTTGCCCTGTTGCCCTGAAGAGCTGGCCAACCTGCTTTGGACTTTGTGTAAGCACAAAATAAACCTCTCTTATTTTAACCCCTGCTATTTAGGGGTGTATGTCATATCTCAGCATAGCCTTACGTTTTTTGGTTATATAGTAGCCATTGCCAACAAACCACTAGGGTCATAAACCCGTTTTGGAAGCACAACAGGGTGGGTTCTATCTCTCACGGCTAGGTGACACAAAACAAGCTTAAAAATGAATGTATAAATCAAAATGCCAATTTATTAAATGACAATAAGAAAAAAACCCTCTCATACAAAATAGGATATCTGTTACTATGATCATACATACCCATTCTCTCACTCAAGACAGACCTGCAAGGGCAGCCAACCCATAATAACATTTTGTTTGGTATACCTATTGTTAGAAAAAAGGCATTAGTTAGGTGAGTCAAATGTTTAATGACAGCTGTCCAAGACAGCCTATGAATCCGTTTCATAGTTAATACCTGAAAGCCCTGGGCTGCAGTTCTTACTCCTAGGCATATGTCTGAATTGCCTCAGTGACTCTTTCTTTTTTTGCTTCCAATTTTATCAACACACTTTTCTTCTCTAAACATGTTATTGGATTAATCTAACTTTTTAGACATGTAGCTGGCCTATGAGGCATTCCTTTTATACATCTACTTTTATCTATTATACGTTGATTTTGTATTTTTCATTCAAAGAATAATCACAAATCTTTTATTTTTAAATTCTGTGGCTGGAATGGTAAGAGTTTGAAGTGGAGAGGGTGATATTCTTAGCCATAGCTTCCAAGTACTGATAACATCATCAAACTAATATAGATGCTGGGAATTTTAAAGACAGTGTCCCTGAATATTTTGTAAGGTTATTTGAGAGTATTCGGTGCAGTTCTTGAAGGTTTGAAGTGAGGAAACTGTTATCAGAGGCTGGGGAAAAAGGGATCCCTGTTATGTGGTAGAGGAAAGTTTGGCAACACTGTTGCCTGCTGAAATGTTGAAAATAGAAAATATATCCAACAAACTGGTGCATCTGGTTAAGGAAATTTCCAGGCAGAATGTTGAAAGAAAGTGCTAACTGAGTTTTTAAAAAACTATGTGTGATAAGATGTTCCAAGATGAGATATAAAAGGAACTATTAAATTTTTAAGCAGAATTTAGAGGAAATATAAAGAAACTAGGACCTTTGGGTTCAAAAATAAAACTGTCATTCACAGCCTCTCCAGATGGTAAAAGCTTTTGAAAGTAAGGCATTGCTTTAAGGGAAAGGTTAAATGCAGGTTGCAGCTGTAAGACTCTTTTTAAAGGCTGTACAAAGATTTAAAGCTGTTTTACCTAGACCCTTATCAGCTAGACAAGAGGACTTCTATTACAGGTATTTTCCATCAGGTTTCTGACTCTCAGCCCAAGATGAGAAGTGTCTGTCTCAAAGAGATTTGTGGATGTGGCTTTTTTTCTAATGGAGTAGATTATAATTTGATATATATGAAGTACTCCAAATTTTAAAGAGAATTTTATTGGCAGAAACACTGCCTGCTTGGATGGAAAGAGCATGTGGATCTCTCAATACCTCAGCTTTCAATATTTATATGGTAAAAATTTATATTTACATCTTTTAAAACATTTTTTTAATTTTTAATTTTTATTTTTTGAGACAAGTCTCACTCTGTTGCCTGGGATAGAGTGCAGTGGCATCATCATAGCTCACTGCAGTCTCAAACTCTCAGGCTCAAGTGGTCCTCCTGCCTCAGCCTGCTGAATAGCTGGGACTACAAGCATGTGCTACCATGCCCAGCTATTTTTTCTATTTTTTTGTAGAGACTAGGTCTTGCTATGTTTCTCAGGCTGGTCCCAAACTCCTGGCCTCAGGTGATCCTCCTGCCAAAGTGCTAGGATTACAGGTGTGAGCCACCATGCCTGGTCTATATTTACATCTTAAAAACTCAATATAATATATATGTATTTTTAAAGGGTTCTCTTTTCTTTCTTTATTTTTTTTAAGAAAATAAAAACTATGTTGCCCAGGCTGGTTTTGAACTCCTAGACTCAAGAGATCCTCCTGCCTCAGCCTCCTCAGTAGTTGGGATTAGAGGTATGTGCCACTGCACCCGGCTCAATGTCATATTTTAAATAAAATGATGTAAGTTATATTGCAACAAAAATTGGTAGAAAATCAGAACCATATGTAGGTACTCTGAAAAGCTTGCCTAGTATCAACAAAGGGAATGTGTATCTTGAATGCTCCTGGAATTAAGAGGTACCATAGTGTCATATTTAGTGTGATTTATGCTTTGTCATTGTGCTTGTGCTTGATAAGCATTTCTACAATGACTGCATGTAGATCCAAGCAAATTTAGTGTTGTTAAATCCTCTGCAAAGGATCTTGAGAGCTCTTCCATTCTGTTTTGTTGACTCTTCAAAGCCAGAATATTGCAAGAGCAACAGTTTCCATCTTGGCATCTCTTCAAAGCCTTTGAATTCTACCACAAATTGCCAGATTAGTTTTCTTCATTCACTGTGCATTTTCTTTGGAGAAACCCTTTGCTTCACCATGTTGATGCACCTTAAAGCCTTTTTTTAATAAAGGACCAAGAAAGAATCCAGTCAAACTACTGTCATAGCCTAAAAGAATAAATGGCCCATGCACATGCAAAGTTTAACATTACTCTTAAACTTATTGGCAGCTTGATGAGAAGGCTTTCTTTTAAAAAAATGACCTGCTATGTTTCATAATACTATGCATAGAAACTTACAAATGTAAACTACTGGTTTACCGCAAATTGCTCCATTTTGCAAAAATTTTTTTGCATTCTAAAGCATAGATAACCTCCTCTGAGGACTTATTAATGCCTTCCTGTTCTAGAGTCTGTACAACCACACTAGAAAAGATAGAGTATGCTTTTTCTGAACCTGAGAGTTTGCCTGAAATTGCCCCTTTGTCACCCAACTCATAAGCTTTGTCCCTTTGGGCACCAGTGACAACAATAAGTCCGTTCTCAAATTCCTTTAAGCTTCAAGTCTCCATTTCACAATTAATTTAAAAAAATCTGCCTGGTTTTAATTGTAATTTTAAAATTTCCTTAGTCATTGATGTGTAATTGCTGTGCTACATGGTAAACATATTGTTTATTATAAGGCATCTAGACTGCATGTGCTATTCCATTCAGAAGCAACTTATGGTAACTGTATTGTTTGATGAATAAAATGCTATTTTTAAAGTATTATGCATCTTAACATGATAGTTTGTTGCTTATATTTCACATCTTACTTTATTTTAGATTCCTGTTAAGAATCTTTGGGTTGATATGTAATGCATTTTATTTTTTCCCCAGTTAAAAATAGGCTCCTACTAACAGATTGGAGGTTCCTCAAAAAACTGAAAATAGAAATACCATTGCTGGGTATATACCCCAGGAGGGGGAATTTGGTGTATTGAAAAGATATCTGCACTCCCATGTTTATTGCAGAACTATTCACAACAGCCAAGATTTGGAATCAATGTAAGTGTCCATCAATGGATAAATGGATAAAGAAATTGTGGCACATATACACAAGGGAATATTATATAGTCACAAAAAGAATGAAATCCTGCCATTTGCAACAACAAGGATGGAAGTGGAGAACATTATGTTACATGAAATAAACAAGTACAGAAAGACAAATCTCACATGTTCTTCCTCATATGTAGGGGCTAAATATTAAAAACAATGGATCTCATGAAGACAGTAAAATGATAGTTAATAGAGGCTGGGAAGGGTAGTGGGTGGGGAAAAGTGGAGATGGTTAATGGGTGCAAAAATATAGTTCGATAGTTAGAATGAACAATATTTGATAGCAGAACAAAGTGACTATGATCAATAATAAGTTGGGGTATACTTTAAAATAACTAAGAGTAGAATTGGAATGTTCCTAACACAAAGAAATGTTATATGCCTGAGGTGATAGCTACCTCAATTACCCTGATTTGATTAATTCACACTGTATACCTGTATCAAAACATCACATGTACCCTATAAAGATATACAACTATTATGTATCCATAATAATTCAAAATAAAAAATTAAGAGTGTAATTGGAATGTTCTTAATACAAAGAAATGATAAATGCCTGTGTTGATGGATACCCCTATTACCATAATTCAATTAATTCGAATTGTATTCCTGTATCAAAACATCACATGTGCCCTATCAAGATGTACAACTATTATGTATCCATAATACCTAAAAATTAAAAAATAGGCTGCTATTTAACATTTTCTTGCAGACAGACCATCAGATTTTCAGGAATGGATTATTGAAATTAAGTAAAACAGGCTTGCGTTGCTATTCCTGTCATTTTTATGGACAAGTTTATGCTGTATGTTTCTGATCCTCTTTATGAATTGGAGATTTTTTTTTTTTAAATATTGTGATTATCTTGTTCCTATTCCACCATTGTATACTGGGTGTGTTGAGGGGGAAGATAACTTTAACATAAGAGCTGCATCTGGTCCTGAGAAAGATCTGGACTTTGAATAGTTTATAGTAACTGCATGGAATTTTAGGTTGTTTCCCTTGGGAAGGAAAAGTATTAGTATGTTTATCCATGGGAAGAATGATGTGCCCAGATATTTGGGTAGCCAGAGCTGCAGAACTATGGCAGATCCTGCTAGTTGCCCCCAGTATCTGTTCTTTCTATTTGGCTCAGTAGTAAAACCCAAATGTTAGCTGGGAATTTTCCCAATTAATAAAAAAAAAAAAATAGTTCCCAGCCTCTCTTGCAACTAGGTGTGGCCATTTGATGGAGCTTTGGCCAAGGGATGTAAGGAAAAGTGGTTTGTATGGATCTTGTGGGAAGTTTTCTTAAAGAGAGGAAGTATGTCCTTCTTTTCCCCTTTTGGTAGTCTTTCTGGCTAGCATGTGGATGTCATGCTAGGTGACACAGTCATTTTATAAGTCAGGGTGGAAATCACAGGTAACAGTTGGCAGAATAATAGCCTGTCAGAAAGAGACTGGGATTCTTGATGGTTTGAGCCACCATCTTAGCCTAGATGATTAAGAGACAAGGAGAGAGAGGGGGAGAGAAGGGAAGTGAGGGAGAGAGAGAGGAGAAACTTTTGTCTTTTTATCATTGTTGTTTGGGCTTTTCATCTGAGTATTTCTCTTTTATTTCCCTCAAACAACTATACCTATCTTATATAATCTTGTTTGGTTTTCTTGCTTATTTTCTATCTTCTCCCTCTAGAATGTTAATTTCATGAAAATAGAAATCTATCTGTCTTATTCACATCTGTCTCTTAGGGCTTAGAACAGTGTCTGGAAAATAGTAATGGCTCAATAAATATTCGTAGAATGAATGAATGAAGACTAGAAGATTAGAATGGAATTCCTCTAAAGGGAGTAAGTTCCTGCTTTAAGAAATTATAGAATTTAGAATTCCAAAGAAACTAGGTCATTATGGGTAAGGAGACTGACATTTAGAGGGGTTATATGACTCACGGGCCACACAAATCCCTGTTTACACTAATGGTTGGCCAAGCTCCCTAGCCAGGTTTGAGTTCTAACACACCACTGCTGTCTCCACTGCGTGTGCTGTTTGCTTGATGAGCATCTGTCAAGGATGCTGTAGGTAGGATTGCTCAGTGGCTTAGCGTTCGGACAGGATGACCCAGCCCCCTTTCCCCTAATGGTAGGTGTATGAACACAGCTGAGATTTTGTCAAGCCTTCCCAGAGAGCAGTTGAATTGTAACCAGCTGGCAGCCTTAGCTGTTTATTATCTGGCCGCTAGGGAAGGGGAGCTGGCAGTTCTGGGGAGGACGTTTGCCTCAGGCACTCCTCTGGCAACCCTCCTCCTCTACCAGCTTCCAACAAAGACATTTAATCCCTTTCTTCCACTACCCTCAGCTGCATTTTGCCCGGCTTCGGAGACTGAAGTACAATCTGAACAATGGTTCCAAGCCGCGAACCATTGCGCACTCGGCAGAGCGCTCGCGCCCTAGCGCTGGGCTCGGCGTCGCGGTGGGGAGGCAGGCGCGTGCGAGAGCTGCGCTCCCAGCGGGAGAAGCGCGCGCTCTCGGGGCGAAGATTCTCTCCTCAGCTCCCCGAGACGCGGTGGGTTCCGAGGGGCGGCGCGCGCCAAGGCCGCGGGAGCGCACGCCAGCGGAGGCCCGCCTGAGGGAGCGCGCACGCTCCGCCTCTCCCCGCCTCCCCGGTGCGCGTCCCGCCCCCTTGAGCTGCGATACGCCGAGCGCTCAACATCCGAGGACTTTGGCCCAGAGTAACCCCGCTCCCCTGACCTTTCCCCTCCATTCCGCACCTCCGGCTGCGGGCCCGCCGAGAGCGCGGCAGTTGGGCTCTCGTGGCCCCCCCTCCGGAGCGCCGGCTCTCCCCCTCCCCGGCCCTCCGCGCTGCTCTTCGTCATGGCGGCCCTCAGCAAGTCCATCCCTCATAACTGCTACGAGATTGGCCACACTTGGCACCCTTCCTGTCGGGTCTCCTTCCTGCAAATCACCGGGGGCGCCCTGGAGGAGTCTCTGAAGGTCTATGCCCCTCTGTATTTGGTGAGACCCGTCAGCCCCTCCCCTAGGGCGAATTTAGGACGGAGGGTGGGCTGGGGGGCTGCAGTCAGCGCACCCGAGGAGCTCCGGGAGACTCGCCTCGTGTCGGTTTCTCTTTCGGAGGGGTCAAAGTGTTTTGGTGGAGGGGTGAGTGCGATGGGGGAGGTCGCAAGGGGCGGATATCCTAACTCCTGCACAGGAAAAGGGGAAGGGGAATTAGAGGTTGAGCTGTCATCTGAAAGCCTGTTGCTGGGAAGAGAATGGGCGCCCAACTTTTAGGATTAAGTTTAGGACACTTAAAAACATGAATTAAAAGACCTGCGTTATTTTTTCTCTCTCCTGCCTTTTGATGGAGAGGTGTTTGTAGGTCAGCGAAGCTATGAGAATGGCCTTCAATCTTCTCTCATCTAATTCCCTGTTTTATTTTGCCTTTTATTTTTTCAATGAAAAAGGGTATATTTGACCTTAAGTGCCTGTGGCCACAGATCTTGTCTCATTGTGGAATGACAAGATTGTGACTTGAGGGTTTTGCAAGTGTTTTTGCAAGTTAACAAAATAGATTACTGGCTTGAGATTGTACGTGGTGGTTTAAAGGGTGATTCCAGTCTTTGAGTCTGTGTTGGTGTTTAGGAGATCTGACTTTATGTCATCTAGATCCACACACAACTTTACATGTAGGGCAGTTAATAGAGAGTATTTGGAAATATGTGTATGTAACACTGAGAACTAAGATGTTTGTTCTTAAATGTTCTCACCAATATCTTTTTTTTCAGTAACCTCATCCTTGATATTAAAGATTTATGACTTTGGCCACTTAAGTTCATTGTCTAATTTTCTTGCCTTATAAAGTCTGTGTCCCAAGAAAGCAGAGAAAATTTCATCCAATATTCAGTGATGAATTCTTATATCTCATTTAAGTAATTTGGATTTATACCCTAATATGCCTGAAAGTGTGTCATGGCTATATCTGTAACACTACTTGAAAAGCCTGATTATTTATTGCAGAGATAACACAGAAGAAGACGGTGATATTCTCTCTTGAGGTTGCAGGAGCCTGTTTGATTTTTATCATATAGGCTGATGCTTTTCAAACTGTAATGTGTGCTAGGAATCCCCTGAGGATCATGTTAAAATGGGAGTCTTGATTCAGTAGGTCTGAGTGGGGCCTGAGAGCCTGCATTCCTAACAAACTCCCAGGTTATGCTAATAGTGGGGGCCACACTTTGAATAATAAGGATCTAGAGTAGAGGCCAATAATAAACTTATTATTGGAGCTGGAAATTTTTTCCTTGATTTTCTTTGTCAAAGTTTCATTTTTATCTGCTTTTCTGCATGAATTGAGGCCAGTCTATGGCTCAGATTTCTTTTTAAATAAAACATCTATAAAACATTATTAGCTCTTGATGTATTCAACTATACAAAAAGATTGTTCCTGCTCTCAGAGGATTATGATGTAGTTGGGGAGAGTTTATGCTATGTAATTCTCCCTCTGAAAATCCATAGCACTTTCATTCATTCATTTAACAAATGTTTGTTGAATGTGTGATACTTGTATCTATCTATAGCTTAGACAATTTATTGATTATGTTCTGTGATAGGGAAGTTCAAGGAAGCAACAGGAACATAGGTTCTCCCACTCCAGCGAGGTAGGGTGGGGTGGGGGAGTCAGGAAAAGAGTCGTATTTTACTATTATATTTCCAACTAGATTAAATACTTCTTGAGGGCAAATTTTCCATCTCATATGGCCTTGTATCCCTTATAGCTATGTATTTCAAACTTTGGATTGCTACTCATCAGTGGTTGTGAAATAAAATTAATGGGAACTAACTAGCATTTTATGTTAAGTGAAATAGAAGAGAATAGAAAGTGTTAGAGTACATTGCAGGTGCTAAGGATAAGCATTATTTCATGATAGTTTTGTTTCAGTTATATACCTACGTGTGGGGCTACTTAGAGATATAGCAACACTATGCTCTTTGTAAGTATTGGATACTTGTTGCTTAAATGTGTACCTCCATGTACCAAGTTGCAAGGTGGTATGGTGGGAAGAAGTTGGTCTTTAAAAGGGGATCAGGGATATCTGGATTTGAATCTCAGCTCTGTTAGTTACCAGCTATTTAACTTTGTACATGTTACTTTATCTTTCTCTGTGAGAATTAAATGAAGTAATTGATGAAGCATTGATGATGTGTCATATATTTTCTAATATATAATAGGTTTTGAATAATTTTGCATTTTCTTCTCCCTCTTTCCCCAGTGGCACTTAAATTAGGAGTGAAGTTCATGGAGGGTGGCTAGAAAAGGTTCTTTGGAGGGAGTGGCATTTGACTTGGGCCTTGAAGATAAGGATGGACAGACATTGATTCATTTCATAGATACTTATACAGTACCTATCATTAATGGAGAGGAAGGAGAATAGTGTAAATTGAGGGAGAAATCTAAGTGATTTCGTCAGAGAAGCAATACATACATTGTCTAACACAGAAGGTTTGTGTACAGGAGTTATGAGCTATAACTCCTATTTATTGAGCACTTATGTGCTTTACATATTTTATGTTATTTAATCCTCACATATACCCATTTCATTGGTAAGAAAACTGAAGGTTAGAAACATTGAGCGATTTATAAGATTTAGAGTTAGTATGAGAAAAAAACGAGAGACAGTTATCATGTTTTTTTTGGATCAAAGTCAGACTGAAGATCAGCTGAAGGAGCCATTGAGGATTTTTTTTTTTTTTTTGAGCTTAAGGCAATGTCTGAAATTGAGGGTTTTTTTGAGCAAAGGAGTTACAAGTACAAAATGGTGCTTTAAGATGATGATATTGGTGGCACTGGGTAGACTAGATGGGAACTGGGCAGACTGGATAGGAAAGATTGTTTAAAATTGATGCAGTAGATTCAACAAGTGGTGGAAAGAGTCAGAACTCTTGTGGAATTACACCTTGCAATTTACTATCAATGTTATCTTAGGAAAATTACCTCATTGCTTTGAGCCTTAATCTCTTGCTTTGCAGAAGATAATTATACCCATTTTTTTTAAGGGCTGTTTTGAGGACTTAAGTGGGATAATTGTGTGTTGGAATAGCAGCTGTCACGTAGTAGGCCCCTGATAAAGTAGTGTTGTTATTGAAATAGTGCATTAATTGTGATCTATGTCTCTATCTCCTGTTAGAATAGTGGTTTGTTCAGAACTAACACAGTACTTCAATAAATGCTTATTATGTGTCTGAATGAGTGCAGGTACGAATGAAGGAACTCATGGATAGTGTAGGCGTGAGGAGATACTGGGCAAATCTGCTAGAGAAAATGAAATGGCACTTCTAGAGGCATTTCACAGAATGAATGAACGGGATTTAGAGACTGAGGATATTGGGGCAGCGTGAGGACTTGTTTAGCTTCTAGGATTTCAAGTCTGATTTGACACAGTTGCTGTTATTGGTAGAAATGAAGAAGTTCTGAAGGGAAGTTGCTTTGGGGGAAGATTTTAACCAAGAGTGTTTTCTGCAACCTTTAAAATGGGTCTTATTTATCATATTTACTCTCTTGTTCTATACATCTGCTCTCATGCTTCCTTTCATTGTGGTGTCTACACCTGTTCTCAGTGAGTATTCACCTTCTACTACTTAAACCATTTCAAAGTGTAGATAGATGTACTGTTCCTTTTAATAGTGAATCTTTGTGTTTTCACAATTTGTAAAAAAAATATCAATTTTCAGGCATCAATTCACTTCTTTTAGTTTTTTTAATGATCCTACATATTTTGTAATATTTGCTAAAAATTTATTTATGTACCAAAAATGTATTTTAGGAAGTTATATTTTATTTCTTGGATGTTAGTTATCACCACACATTCAAAATAAGTGGTACCCCTTGCCACACACATACACACAAAACAGTAGTTAAATTGTTTAAACCCTAGACTACTGCTAAAATTAAGGAAAGTAGTGTCCTTGGTTTTTGTGGCAAATTTGAAATACATAATTGCCCATTTGAGAATACGTATAGATTCTATGCTGTTTAGGTTCTTAATTGCCTTCCCTAAGAAGGAAAACTTGTTCACTAACCTCAGGTGATTCCAAGACTTTTTCTTTTTTTAGGTGGCTTTCTTCAGGACCTCCAGATGAGAGTACTGGCATTTAATCCTTAACTGAGTTCAAAGTAGAGCCTTTTGCATTTTGGGGAAGGAATGATTTAAAAACTAGCTTTTTCAGCTGGGTGGGGTGGCTCACGCCTGCAGTCTTAGCACTCTGGGAGGCCGAGATGGGAGGATTGTTTGAGCTCATGAGTTCCAGACCAGCCTGAGCAAGACCCTGTCTCTACTAAAAACGGAAAAATTGGCTGGGTGTCGTGGCTCAGGCCTGTAGGAGGCTGAGGCAGGAGGATCACTTGAGCCCAGGAGTTTGAGGTTGCAGTGAGCTATGATGATGCCACTGCACTCTACCCGGGCGACTACACATTCTTCCTCAAAAACAAAATGACACAACCACAACAAAACAACACAAACCTGGCTTTTTCATTGATCTTTAGATATTTAGACTTTTCTTCAGAGTATGAATATGTTTATTCAATATTTACCCCCTTTGAACCATTTAATGTAACAAATCTATTGTTATAATCTAACAAATTTGTTAGATTATAAAGGATCAGTTCATCACTTCTAGGCTGAGTAAACATTTAAATAAGAGTTGGAAGTCCTAGAAAAAAAAACAATTTATGGACAGTCCCCAGTAGCTAAAGGCTTGAAAACCACTAACTGTGAAGAAATTATTTCACTGATACAGACTGAGTTTTTAAAGGCAGTAATTTAGCAGGTTTTCTAGAGGAAACAAGAATAGCAATAAGACTTTTTGAAATTTTAGGTAACAGGTATTTGTTTTGTTTTTGCTTAAAAAATGTAAACTACTGAGAGTATCTGTCTGGATGATCTGACCTTTGGAGACCATGGAATTGTAAATCTGTGCGTAATCTGCCTTTGATTTTTGCTTGAGACCTAGTTTACAGGAGTATCAGTGAGGGGCTCACCTTCTCTCTCTATTCAATAACTATAATCTTTTTAATATCATTTTGTGTTAAGTGATGATTTTTGCATGATTTGTTGTTATTCCTTTGGACCTCCAGATTAGGGTACTGGTCTTTGAAGATGCAACAAGTCATTTGCTCTTTTTTCTTTTAAATGAACAATTAATGATGAATTTTCTTATTTATGTGACATTTTGAATTTGTTGAACTTGTTTTTGAATGTGACTTATTATTCTTTGCTGTCTGTTGAGTAAAAAGTACAACTTCTAGCACATCACTTCTAGTTGAGAGGTGAAGGCTTACTATTGCAGTAAATACTTTTTCATTATTAATATGCAGTAAATACTTTTTCATCATTATTCACTATTATTATTTTGAATAATCAGGCCTTTTATTTACTATTTAGAAAATTATATTTGTTATGAACTTTTGACTCTTAAAAACTTTTTTTTTGGTTATTTGCTGATAAATATTGATGAAATATATACACTGATGAAGGGAGAGACTGTGAGGTTTGATGATTGGATTTAGTAATATCTGAACCTAGACTGTTAGTGTTGGAATATTTGCCCCTTACTTATTTATCTACTATTTGCAGGGTGCTTGCTGTTTGTTGTAGCTATGTGCTATGTGGTATAATGGAGAATAGAACAAGTGGGACATATTTCATACTTTCAGAGTTTATATTTTAGGAGGGGAGATTAGGCATTGTACTTCTGTAATACAAATTCACTGAGATAAATACCATAAGGTACAGATAAAATAGTTTGAGAGATCAGAGGTAGAAGATAACATTTAGCTGGAAGATAAGGGAAAACTTAATGGAAAAGATGGTATTTTAGTGGCCTTGAAGGAAAATTAGGATTTGGAAAGGTTGAAATAGGTGGTGAATAAGGGAGAGGAATGGCTTGAACAAAGATATTTAGGTAGAATAGGATATGGTATGCTTTGGGGAATGGCAGGTGGGGGTAGTAAAGGTTGCCAACGGGATGGTATGCTTGGAGTTATTTTATAAAGCTTAATCTGGCAGTGGTATATAGAAATGTTAGATTTAGTGACTTAGAGGTAAGGTAGAGGGAAGAATCAAAGAAAGGTATAAGATTTTATGTCTTGTTTATTGGAATATGTGGAAGGTAATGCTGTGGAAAAAAATATTTTCAGTGAAATATGCTGGATTGCTTTGGGGCATATTGAAGTTTAGCTACTAGTGCAGTATATAAGCAGCGAATGCCCATGAGACATGTAGGGCTGCTGTTTGAGAGAGATTTAGGTTTAGGTGCCATAAGCACAGAGATGAAAGTTGAAGCTATGATAATGGATTGGGTCAACAGAGAAATAATTGAGAGATGACAACCTAGGGAATGTTCATATTTGGAGCAGAGAGTAAAAACAGGAAGAAGCAGTCAGAATGGTATGAAGAGGTTAAGGAGACAGTGTTACAGAGAAGTCTTGAGGCCGGGAGTTTGAGGAGAGCATGGGCTTGAATCTCAGTCCTGCCGTGTATTATTAGCTTTGTGACCTTGTGTGAGGTTCTTAACATTTGTGAACCTCAGTGTTCTCATCTATAAAATGGGGATAAAATACCTATCTCATATCCTTTAAAAATGCAACTCAGTCCTTGGTTTTACTCTGCTCATAACTCTCAATAAAATGTGAAATCTTTACTATGACCTACAGAGTCTTATGTGACATATCTATTGCTTGTTTGATTGCATTTCATACCATTTTCCTCTTTGCTTATTCACTTCAATCCAAATTTAATTACACTATTTTATATATATATATATTTTTTTACTTCTATTTTATATTTTTGAATCTAAGTTTTATGTTATTTAAAACAGAGAGCTCTTGATTTCTGGGGAATATCTTAAATTGGACAATGGCCACATTGTAAAAAAATGAGCATTTCTAAGGAATACGTAGAAAGTGACTTTCTTTTTATTTTTTTGAGACAGAGCCTCACTCTGTTGTCCGGGCTAGAGTGCAGTGGGATTATCATAGCTCACTGCAGCCTTGAAAACTGAGGCCCAAGTGACCCTGCTGCCTCAGCTCCCTGAGTAGCTAGGACTACAGGTGCATGCCACCATGCCTGGCTAATTTTTTAAATTTTTTGTAGAGACAAGGTCTTGCTATGTTGCCCCGAGGTTGGTCTCGAACTCTTGGCTTCAAGTGATCCCCCTGCCTCAGCTTCCCAAAGTATTGGGATTACAGGCATGAGCCACTGCTCCTGACCAACTTTCTTTTTTTATGAGTTATGACTTTGAGAAAAAATTTCTTGCATATAAACAATATATTAATATACATGAATAATTGCATTTATTGATTATGACAAGACAATGTGGATTAAAAAGCTGGAGCACAAATTTATGTTGCATAAAGATATCTGTTTAAGCTTTGGAAGTGATCAAAGATGTGGTAAGACTTTGATAATAGATTGATCATTTATTCATCAAATATTTACTAAGTGCCTACCAGGCACTTTGCTAAGTGATAATTAGGGAAGGAGAGTTAATTGAAGTACTGCTTAAGAGAGAACTTTTAAAAATGTGTTGGTACATTTTTTGTGTTAAAATTACTTGCATTACTTGTGTAGTATACTGAATTTGAAATGTGTTTACATCTCCAAGGAGTTATACTGGGCACATAGTAATGCATAATAGTGGTTGGTGCTTTGATGATTAAGGGTCTTACAATATTTTAAGTTCATTTTTCTTCAATTATCATAATATAACACTATATAAAGGACTTGTTTGCATTTCTGTTGACCCTAGGTCAAACTTTTAAATTGCCTTTTGATTAATCACTAATCTTAGTTTGCTTTCTGTTCATTGATATGCTCTTAAAGAATATTTTGATTGAGATTTGTGAATTTTTTCCTTCATGTAATATGAAATGAATTGGTTTTACCTTGGGATACTAGGAATATAGTTAATAAGTATTTGTTAATGAGCCTGAATAAATAATGAACCAAAGTAATATTATAAATAGACGTTATATACAATATATGAGGCTGTCTCTTTCCTCATAATTATATTTGAGGAGAATCAATAATTGAAATGAATGAATGCAGATTTTAACTAACTTCGCTTGCAGCAGCATTGAAAAACATTCAGTAAATTCAATAAAATGGATCTTAGAGAATTTATGTGTGAAAAAAGTATGTTAGAGGGACTAGTGCTAGATCAAGTATCATCAGCTTTGAGCAAGTTCCTTTTATCAGATTGCTAAATTTACAGTGTTGTCAACTTATTGCCATTCATTTTGTATAGTCTTTTGACTTATTACATTTGTCAGTTTGCTTTGATTTCTTGATTCCAACTAGATCTTTGGGGTTTGGACTACGATTGGTCCACTTTGGGGGTTTCCTTGAAGGATTCTGTATCTGTTAGCAGAGATGAAAGAAACTTGTTTGGCTCAGCCTTGCTTTTTAAACCTTGAAAAATTAAACATGGGACCATTTTTTTTTTTTCAGACGTGCATCTCAGAAACTCTCAAGCACAGGAGGCACTGAATTAACTAACCTGAATTTTGGAGTGTGCCCATAGCTTCTTTTAGAGCTCATAGAATGTAGTGTGATTGTATTTACCTTGAATCTTCATTTCTTCTCACTTTCTCTTTCCTAGTCATATTTCGTTTATCAAATATTACAGATTGCCTACAGTGAGTGAGAAATACAGGAGTGGGGGGAACATGGAGGTTACAGTTAAGGGGGAAGATAAACTTAAAAGAATTGCACAAAAAACTATTTGAACTTTGATGAGTGCTATTAAGGAGATGTACTGGGTGTTACTAGGATATGTTATAAGAGGATCTGTTCTAGTGTGGAGGATTTGAGAAACCTTTCCCAAGGAAGTGACATAGTGATTATATGAATATATATTAAGTGAATATGTATTAGGCTTAACATATATAGCACAAAACCCAATTTTTAGAGTGAGGAAATAGAAATAAAAAGCAATTACTTTATAGAAAGAGAGTTTATTTGACAATTTCTTAAATCCAGTGTTCTGCCCAAGGATTTGATTTCTTTCCATTCAAATTTGGCTTTTACTTAAAGCCAAAGGCAGTAAGACCATACAAATCCTCTATTAATAGATTCTCTGAAATTGAAGTTTACTTCTAATAAAATCTGTATTTTAAATTATGGTAGTCCGAAAATTTCAGTTACAAATTTAGAAAAATTATTTTGAACAACTTCTATTTGTCTTCACCCATTCAAAGGTAAATTGTGGCTTTAAACAAAATTATGAAGTCTAAGAAAGTTAAGCATCTTTTTAAGCTTTCTTTTTCTGTTCTCTTTTCCCTTTTTCCCATGGTTGAATTTGATGATTAGATTTCTTTTCTGGTTCAGGTAGGTGGTCAGGGTTAACCTATCAAAAAATAGTAAAGGATTTTATATCTATCAAATAGTTGATGGACTAATTATTAGACTTCAGTTTGAGCGAATTGAAGTTTAGTTTAAACTTTTTGATAATGGCATTGTTTTCTGTTAATGGAATTTTATATATCAATAAATGGAGAGGCAGTTGGTATTTTTTGGTCAAGATAGTCGCCCATTGTCTGTGATTTCTTGCTCAAATTGTCCCTACTTCCTGAGCTTGAAATCTTAGTTTGCTTGAGTTTTGTTTTAAGGATTTAATTCATTACATCCAATAATCTTATTGGAGATATTGGAATAAGTGTGGATGCTTTCTATTTTTCATCTGAATAAAGTTCTTCAATAAGAAGTATATTAGAATTTTTTCATTGAGATATTTCATGTTAGAGTCCATGATATTTGTATTTAAGTGTAAAGAAGATGACAGGGTATGAAAGATTGGTTTAAAGTTGTAGTGCTACATGGTAAGTTATATCAGTAAAAATTGAAGTGAAAAGTGTGTGTTTTTAAGACTGTCCCTACATTACCCAAAATATTAATTTTACTTACTTAGTTTGGAACATGGGTAAAAATGTAGGCAGGGCTGAATCTGAGCCTTGTTTGTGATCATGTTTTATTTTAATATTGTATCTTAAGTATATTTTCATGTTTATCTTGAGAGCCTATCTCAACTTCTATATACATTTTGAAAGTGGAAGGGTAAGGGTATTATAGGTAAGGTATGTAAGGCTTGATGGTCATCACTAAAGTTTGAATATAATTTTCATTATAGGGAGGCTTTGCAATAAATAGTTAAGGAAAACTTTTGAAGCTTTGCTTGTATCCTTCCGCATATGTTATTAACAAGTTGTCCTAGTTTTTTGTTTTGTTTGTTTTGGTTTTAATAAGCTGGTTGTCTGTATCTGAGAAGGCAGCATGGTGTAGTACATTGTGTATAAGGTACAAGATCTGAGTTTTTGTTTCGTTCTGTGATTTATAGTGTGATTTTCTCATTTATAAATAGATGATAATCCTGCCTTAACTATTTCATGGCTTATTGTGGGAATCATATGAGATAGTGCGTATATAAAAGCTTTGAAAATTATGAAAAGATATGTAAATTTTGGTCTATGATACTTAGTTTCTTTTGATTTTGTTTTAGATATTTATATTTGGCTTTTAAAGTTATACTTTTAACCTTAAAAATGTTGGAAGCAATTCAGATATAGTGTATTAGGGTTCTTCAAAGAAACAGAACCATTTGGGGTGTGTGTGTGTTTAAGTGTGTAAAATAAAGAGTTGTCTCACAATTATGGAGGCTGAAAATTGCCAAGATCTGCAGTTTATGGTCTGGAGAACCAGGAGAGCTGATGTAGTTCAGTCTGAAAGCCAGCAGGCTTTAGACCCAAGAATAGAGCTGATGTTTCAGTCAAGTCGGAAGGCCAGACAAGAACAATGTCCCAGTTCAAGAAATCAGACAGGAGTTCATCTTTTTGTTCTATTCAGGTCTTCAATTGATTGGATGAGGCCCATTCACGTAGAGAGGACAAATGTTAATCTTATCTAGAAACACCCTCCCAGATACACCCAGAGTAATGTTTGACCAATGTCTAGGCATTCCTTGGCCCAGTCAAGTTGACATATAAAATTAACTATCATATACTCTGTAAATTTATTTGTGGCAATAAAGTAATTCTACCTCCTTTGTTATGCTAAATATTTTTAAAAACAAGGTCTTATTTTTTAAAAGGATTTTGAGATTTTTTAGATAAAAATTATGAGATTTCTTCTGACTATAGATGAATATCCTACTTCAGTTCTGTTCATTGAAATTCTGTTTTTATTTTGAATCTGTTGGGGCAACAAAAATATGGTTTAATATTTTTTCCCCCCAAATTGGTGGATTAGGGGCTTTGTTAGCTAGCGTCTTCCACACGGAAATAACAAAATAGTATAGAGAGTAACACTGGGAGCTTTTATTCAAGAAGAAATAGAGGAATTCACCAAAACGAAGTACACACCAGATCCCACAGAAGAGAAGGTGGGCAGGCAGCTTGTGTGGTGGTGTTTGGCTGAGAAAAGTAAGTGAAGCCCCAGGGGGCAGAGAGTCTCCCTCTTTGACCTTTCCACTGGGGGACCTTGCAGCTCAGGCCACTGGAGAGCACCTTGTTGCTCCCGACCCCTGGAGCTAACTTGGGGAGAGGCCTGGAGACTGTGAGAGGAATAGGCACCAGGAAAAGCTGTAGGCATTTTCCTGGCCCGGGGACCAAGAGGAGAATGCCATTGTCAACTGGCTTATACCAAGCCAGTCAGTGGTTGGCGACCTGGCAGCTGTGTCTGCTGGGAGCATTTGAGTCTTGGTCTGAAGAGTCAAACACTGGATCTGGAGGAGGGGAAGGCCCGCCACAACCAGAATCAAATGGTGCATGTGGAGTATGTTCCAATCGTAGGCACTGTAACTGGGCTCCCTCCCCTTACAAGACTGGAATGGAAGGAGATTTGCTGAAGCTGAGCTTTCTCTTAGGTGGCGAGATCTGTGGACAGGGATGGCTTTGTTAATTGGGGCTAGTCTGTGTTTGACGTTGCTGGGCACCCCAGCCTGCTCCCTTGGTCAGTTGAGGGGAGTGAGCCCTTGGGTAAGGATGCTTGCTCCTAAGGGAAGGGAGGGTGCAGTGCCCAAGGGGCACTCCTTGAGACAAAGGGAACAAGAGCATGCTTTCCTTGTGCCTGAGAGCTCTCCGCTGGTGGCAGAGAGTGACTGTGCTGCTTCCAGCAAAGACGTGGGCACTGTGCCTGGCTCAGCAAGGGGGAATGTGATTCCATTCCAGTGGCCAAGTGATGTCAGCCCTTTGGGATGGACATGGAGAGGGAGACTTACCCCCAACCCGCTCCCACTGTTGTGGTCACAGCCATGGCTGCTCCTGCAGGAGGTCTGCCCAAGTGCAGCAGAGGACGGCCATTCTAGGGTTTTTGAGTACAGCTGCAGTGCCACTGGTGGAGCTGAGGTGGCCACCCCCTGACAGAGTTCTTGGCGGATTTCACCAGGAGATCGCCTCGCCACCCTCATCAGGGCTGGTGCTTGTACCCACCATAGGAGTATCGAAGGGCAGGCTAAGCAGTTCAGCTCCACCCAGCTTTGCTTCCCACTCAGGCTGAGCAGGGAGTTCAGGCCACTACACATTCCACAGACTAGCCCTCTGCTTGAAGCAATTGATACCTTCTCTCGGTAAACAGAGAACAAGCATATACCCATCTGCTTCTGCCACAGCCTGCTCTTACCCACAAGTGCCACCTACTAGCCTATAGGTTGAACTGCACATACCAGTACAAAACCTGTTTACACAAGTATACAGCGATTGGGAAAGAGGTTAGCTTCTTGAAACCCCAGTCATCCCAGCCACCTAGGAAGTAGTGAGCCTGCTCACATGCCCAGCACGTTGCTACCATAACCAGCATTTGAAAAAAACACTGCACAAAGGATATCTGTAACCAAGGAAATCATACTGATTTGTTTTTGCTTTGTTGCTTGGAGTACCCAGAATCAATGACAAATGATTCTATACAACATACAATATAGTCACATCTTCAAGGGGGGAAAAATCCCATCCAGATGAAAGTAAATTTAAATATAAGAAGAAGAGATAGTTTATTCAAATGAGAAGGAACCAGAGAAATAATTTTGGGAGTATGAAAAATCAGAGTGTTACAAACTGGTCACATTAACTCTCTAGCAATGGATCCTAACCAAAATGAAATCTTTGAAATACCAAATAAAGAATTCAAATATTTTAAAGAAACTCAATAAATCCAAGAGAAAGTTGTGAACCAACACAAAGAAATCAGAAAAACAAATCAGGATATGAATGAAAACGTTATTAAAGAGATATTTTTTTAAAAAAACAAATAGGACTTCTGGAAATGAAAGACTCATTGAAGGAATTGCAAAATACAGTTGAAAGCTCTAACAATAGAATAGACAAAGCAGAAGAAAGAATTTCAGAGCTTGAAGACAGATCTTTTGAATTAACCCACTCAGAAAAAAATAAAAAAGAATTTTAAAAATGAACAAAGCCTTCAAGAAATATGGGATTGTGTAAAATGTCCAAACCTATGATTGTCTATGGAAAACTGTATGGAGATTTCTCAAAGAACTACCATTTGATCCCACAATCTCACTAATGGGTATCTATCCAAAAAGAATAAATTTAAGTATCTTCTTTCCTATCCTGAAAATTGTATTTTTATAGAGGAGCCAGTAAAATGCCAGCATTTTTACCTTAATTTTTGACTGTATTTTATTCAGTAGCTTTGATATAAGAAGTAATGTAAGTGAGAAAAGTTGGTTGATTAAACAAAAAAGCCTTTCTCTTTCCAGATTGCAGCAATTCTCCGGAAACGAAAATTAGACTATTATTTACACAAACTACTCCCTGAGATCCTACAATCTGCTTCATTTCTGACTGCTAATGGGGCCTTATATATGGCTTTCTTTTGCATATTAAGGTTGGTACTCATAATCACCACTAGATGTTAATATAGATTCCTTTGTTGAAATGGAAACAAACATGTTTACATAAATGTTGTATGGGTTACTGCCTCTGTTTTTTTTTTTTTTAAATCTGTGAATTGACATTTATCTCAAAGAAAGCTTATAAACCCATCTTGGCCTCAAGATGTAAAATAAACTTCAAATTATTGGTGTGATTATACAGCAAAAATGCTTTAATATATCATATTTTCTGAGGCCTGTTATATTTACCAAGTTGTCGATCAAGATTTCTTAGTTTTTCAGTTTCATAGATCAGGAATTCAAAGCAACTGTCCATAGCGTAGGTTAGGGCCATGTGCAGAGAACAGACTTCAAAAGGACTATAAAATGCACATATTTACTTACAAAACAATAAGTTAACTCCTGGTATATCCTACTGTTGGAACCTTTGCTCTTTATTTAGTCTTATATACATTACCTGTGCTGCATGCTTTATACATTATATAAATGTATATAGAATTCAGTCTTTTGAGTGCTGCGACATACCTAACATAAATATGTTAGATATTTACTTCTTTTTATCTTTTCCCCACTGATTGTTGTTGAAAACTCAAACTAATATTTTTTTAATGTGTCAAGTTAAAATATAACTTTTCCTTATCCTCATATTAGTGCTGTCTAAAGTACTTCTGCAGGTATATTTTAGCTGAAAGTAAAAACATAATTTCCAAATATCTTTTATAGATTTTTCCCTCTGCATTAATATTTATAAACTTTTAGATTTTATACCATTAAGCAAATCATGTCTTTAAATTGACATGAAAATCTGTGTAAGGAACTGTCTTCATCACATGCTCTCTGGAAAGTTTCTAAGACTTATTAATGCTCTAAAAATAAGGATATAAATAATTAGGTTTTAAAAACTTGCTATGAATATATGTTGCTATTACAGCATATTTCTTTATGTTCTATGAACCTGTTTGGTTAAGTTGTAGAAGGATAAAATACTTATAATTAAAATAACATCCATGTTCCTCCCATAACTGATTCATTAAGTCCATTTTTCTTTAGCTTGTACATTCAATAACTTGTTAAGTCCTCTGTGGATTTTATATTGGAGGGAAAACCATTTTCAGTCTTCTCAAGCTGGTTTCTGAAAGTACCCAAGTTAATGTGTCCTTAAAAGCTTTTCTAATCTTTTTAAATCTGAGCTTCAATTAAAAATATTATTTTGTCTGTGATTGTTGATTCTTACCTGTATATATACATTTTTGTTTTTCTATAATACATCATTTAGCAATTGACCAACTGAGTTCAGATAATTTCTTATAATTTTTATGTGCTGCTTCTCTCTTGCTTAGGAACATATTGTTTTGAAAGGAAAAAAAATCTTCCTAACATCTCCAAATTTCTTTGTTTGTTTCCTCTTTAAAAACTCAAGCCACTAATGGTCATTTATAATGTATGAGGCACTATGAAGATTCCTACTTTCAAGGAACATACTCTAGTGAATGAAAAATGATATACACATAAAACTAAAAATATAAAATGCTTTAGTAAATGCTGTAAGAAAAAGTTATCAAAGGATGTAGAGACAGACGAAAAACATTTGTTGAATGTCTATTACGTGTTAAAAATAGTAATAATAACAGTAATAATTGTAATTTTATAGCTAACACTTTCTGAGTACTTTCTATGTGCCTTGCATGGTGCTGGGAGACATCTCATGAAGTCCTCATAACAGCTATATGAGATAGCTAATATTATTATTCCTATTTGATAAATAAGGAAACTAAGGACACAGAGGGTTTGCATAACCAGCAGGTTTGAATCCAGGGAATGCCTGAATGAATATGGTTGACTAAATTATTGGAAGGAGAGATGAGATACTCATGACTTTGCTACTGTTGCAGCTTTAATGAGTGATGGTGAGAGACTTAACTAAGGCAGGGGCAGTAGGTTGGAGAGGAACTTGAGAGATAAATTGTATATAAAAAAATACTTTAAGGAAATGATTTAATATATGGGATAAAGGAGACAGAAAGTTGAAGATGACTGTAAGTATCAAATATAAGTGAATAGGTAGTTGATGATGCCCATTAACCTAGAAGAATAGAGGAGGAAGAACAAGTTCATAGGGATAGGGGAGAAAGATAATAAGTCTAGTTTTGGACATGTTGAGTTTGAGGTGCTAGGGGACATTTAGTTAGAGGGTAGACTAAGAAGGGAAACTTTTACTCATAATAACTGAAATGAGCAACTAGGAATTTCATACAAAAATTCCAAATTTGAATTTCAGGAGGATACTTGGAAAATTCTACTCATGGACTCCTGGCTTTGGTGCCGCTTTGCCAGCATCTTATGTGGCCATTCTAATTGAAAGAAAAAGCAGGTAAAGTTTTACATATCTATTTAATAGAACTGGTTACCTGTCCCTCACCCCAACTAGAATTTTTCTTTTTTTTGCTTATCATTTATTTATTGTAGTCCTGGGATGAGAAATATTTCCAGGTATATTTTTTCAGTTCTACAAATATTTGATTGAAAATTAATTTTATATTAATATTATTTGTATTTATTGTCTATAAAAGTACAAAGATTGACATTATAGAGTAGTATTACTCAGTCTCTGTTCACTAAAAAATTAGAGAGTTCTATAATGTGACCTAACTAAAACATGGCACATGCAAATTCTAAGGAAAGATCTTTTCTATAGATACAATACCATTATTACATCTAAGAAAATTAACAATAGTTTTCTATTATCATCTAGATTTATACTTTGCTTCAAGCTCATTGAGTGACCTCTGTTAAATCAATTATTATTTTTAAGGCATGTTGTCATTAAAAAATATTTTGATTGTTATCAACCTGAGATTTTACATGTGAATTAATAAGATTTCTATAAAATCCTATAAACTTATATAAACTGTTCAGTCTGGTAAACCATTGAAGTTAAAGCTTTTGCATAAGAAAATATTTGCCATCTCATGAATAATTATTTTTAATTACTCAGAAATTTATCTACTTTTGTTTATCTACTTTTGTTTATCTACTTTTGTTCCAGAGAAGCAAGATGGGGGCATGTATTAAAACCATTCAGTTTATGAAAATGCTTATTGTAGTCATTGACCCCAGAGTAAGAGTATGAATAGATCTTATCAGATGAACAAATATTTACTTAAACTACCTGAAGCTACTCTTAATGCATGTTTGTACATATGATATTAATAGTATCTAAGTTTTTGTGGTTCTTTCTTTGATTATGTCATACTTTTAGATTCTTAGAATTACTAAACTCAAAGGTCTGGTAGATATTATAACCTCAGCAAAATCAAGTCGGTATGCTAGAAACATAGGTTTGTCCACCTGAAAGGACAGTACAACATGATAGTTAAAGCATAGATTTTGGAACTGTGCTCTCTGGTGTAGGAGTCTGGCTCTGCTACTTACTGTGTGGCTTATTCCTTACCTGAAAAATGGAAAGATTTCCATTTTTTCTTGAAGGAATGTTCAGATAATTAAGTGAGTTAATATACGTAAAAATGCTTAGAACAGTGCCTGGCACATAGTAAATGTTGTATCTGTGTTAAGTATTATTGTTGTTTTTTTGCCCATAGTTATGAGGGAATTATTCTGGTGATTGTAACTTCCTGATCAAATAAAAATGTGAATATTGGTTTTGAAAATATATTTTCAAAATATGTTACTCATACGTGAAACTTTACGAATGCTTTAAATCAAGTATACTACTGTATACTAATTTTTAGCACTTGAATAATAAAATAGCATTTTTGCAGTTATGTGCCTATTTTTCAACAGAAACTGTTAAACATCTTTGTAACCAGAGTCAACAGTTATTAACATTTTGCCATTTTTACTTTATTTGTATATGAGTGTATGTGTATGTATGGTTTTGTGTGGGTGTATGAATCATATGGAAGCATTTTGTAAACATCATGACACTTTATTCTAAATACTTCAGCATGCATCTCCTAAAATGAGGATATTCTCTTACTTAATCACAGCTCTATTAGCACACGTAAGACAATTAGCAATCATTCCTTAATACCATCCAGTCTATATTGTCCTAAAATGGCCTTTATGGCATTTTTGAACTAGAATCTAGTGAAAATTTATGTATGTTTTTATATTTCTTTATTTTCTTTTAATCTAGGATAGTCTCCCCACCTTTTTCCCCCACAGCATTGACTTACTGAAGTGACCAGGACAGTTGTGTTGTATATAATACATTTCTGGTTTGTCTGAATTATTATCTCAGGGAATTGTGTAGTTGGTTCATTTATCTTGTATATTTCCTATAAACTTAAAGTTTGGTTTAAAGGCTTGATTAGATTTAAATTAAAAATTCTCGATAAGAATATACTTCATAGATGATGCTGAGGCCATCAGGGAGTCTATATCTTGATGGTTGCAAGTTTGAATATATGATTGAGGTGATGATCACCAGATCTTTCCAATAAATTTATTATTTATAATGAATTAGATTAATGGATTTTCTGATATTTCATAATCATTGCTTTGCTGGAATAAACCTCACTTAATCATTTGTGAGATTGAGATTGGCTAGTCATTTTGTGTGTGCGTGCATGTGTGTGTGTGTGTGTGTGTGTGTGTGTATTTATCAGGATTGGGTGGATTGTCATATTCACGTCATAAAATATGTCAGAAATTTTCCTCCTTCTTCCTTGCTCTGGAATAGTTTAAACAGTGAATTTTCTGGCCTTTGAATTCTGGTCACTTGACTCTGTGAAACCTCCTGGGCATTATCACTCTTTTGGGTGGTAGTTCTTAGAAAAAGTTATGTTTTCTCTATGAAAATTGATCTGTTTAAGCTTTTAGCTTAGTCAATAGAGAGTTTTAGTAACTTTGTTTAAGAGCTAGAAAGTTATCCATTTCTGAAAAATTATCCATTTTAAAAGATTTTTGTATTTATGTGGAGTTTTACAAAGTAGTCAGTTATGATTTGACTGAATTTTCTGTTTTTGATGGTATTTCTCAACTTGTTTACTTTATATAATTATGCCATTCCCTTATTTATTAAGTTAGTAATTTTGTTGATTTTTTCCATTGAGTCATCTTATTTATTATTGCTTTTTTTTATATTCTATTTTGGTGTTCTAATTATTATTTTTATTGTTTTTTTCTTTCTACTTTCATCTGACTAATTTGTATTCCTTTTAAAAGCTTTTTTAGTTTGATGCCTAATTTATTTATTTTCATTCTTTAATTTCATTTGATATAAGTATTTAAAACTATGAATTTTCTTCTGATCACTATTTTAATTGTGTACCATAGGTTCTGATATGTAGTATTTTTGTTATCATTTTCTGGAAAAGTCTGCAATTTTAAATGGTATTTCTCCTTTGATATAAGAATTATTTAGTACAGAGTTCAAGAAGATGAAAGGGCCTCTTTGTTATTAATTTCTAGTTTTATTACATTCTTACCTGAGAATGTTATTTGTAGTATTTCCTTTGTATGGACTTAATGAAGTTTTCTTTGGGGCTTAATTTGTGCCCAGTTTTGTGATTGTTTTATGAATGTTTGAAGAAAAGGTACATTCTCTATCATTAGGGTTCAAAGGTTGATAGATAGCCATAAGATCTATGTTACTGATTATGTTACTTAGGTTGTATCTTCATTTTCGGGTGGCATTTCTAGCATTAAAGTTATCTTTTAATTATTGAGTTGTAAGGATTCTTTAGATATTCTAGATATAAGTCCCTTACTGGATATATAACTTGCAAATATTTTCTCCTGTGTAGTGTATTGTCTTTTCATGTTCTTGATCTTGCCCTTTGAAGCACAAAAGTTTTTAATTTTGATGAAGTCCAGTTTATCTATTGTATTCTTTTGTTGACTATGTTTTAGGTGTTATATTTAGCAAACCATTACCAATACACAGATTTAGCCCTTTATTTTCTTTGGTAAGTGTTATAGTTTAAGCTCTTATATTTAGGTCTTTCATCCATTTTGAGTTAATTTTTGCACATAGTGTGAGGTAGGGGGTATTACATTTTTAATTTCATTTTCTACAGGTTTATTGCTATGACATATAAATACAATTGATTTTTGTGTGTTTACCTTGATGCCTGTGATCTTGATGAATTCACTTACTAGTTCTAAAAGTTTTTGGTACATTCCTCAAGATATTGTATATAGGCAACTATGTTGTCTGCAAATAGGGATAGTTTTTTTCTTTTCCAATATGTATGTCCTTTATTTCCTTTTCTTGCCTTATTGTGCATCCTTGCCTTGTTTCTGATCTTAGGGGGAGGCATTCAGTCTTTCACCATTAAGCATTATGTTAGCTGTAGGATGTTTTTTATACACCTTTTGTCGGGTTTAGGGAGTTTACGTCTATTTCTAGTTTGCCCAGAACCTGTGTCATGAATGATATTTTGTTACATGTCTTTTCTGTATCAATTGCTGTGATCATGTGATTTTTCTTCTTTAGCCTATTTTTAACATCAGTAAGATAAAGGTCATTGGTAATATTTTTTACAGCTGAGTTTCTCAACCTTGGCACTATTGACACCTTTTGGGCCAGATAATTCTTTATTGGGAAGGCTGTCTTGAGCATTGTACCCATGCATGCCATTATCACTCTCTTCCCCTCCTCACCAAGTTGAGACAACCAAAAATGTCTCCAGACATTGGCAAGTGTCCCTATGGGACAAATTAGTCCTTGTTGAGTACTACTAATCTATATCTTTACTAATTTTTTGGTCTAGTTTTATTATTTGCTGAGAGAAAAGTATAAAATCTCCAATTGTAGTTCAGGAATTGTCTATTTCTGTCTTTAATGTTACCAATTTCTGTGAAGCTTCTATTGGTAATTACACATTTATGATTATCATTTCTTTGTAATGAATTGAACCTTTTATCAATATGAAATGTCCTGTAACTCAGATAATACTCTTTGTTCTGAAGTCTGTTTTTATTTGATATTAATGTAGCTGCTCTGGTCTTCTCAGGCTTACTGTTTGCATAGTCTATATTTTCTCTCTTATTAATTTCAAGCACCTGTGTCCTTAAAGTATGTTTTTAGCAGGTAGCATATAGTTGGGTCTTTTTTTTTTAACATCTATTCTGCTAGTCTTTACCTTTTAATTAGATTATTTAAGTCCATTAACATTTGGTGGATTTATTGATATAGCTAGGTTAGAGCTACTATTTTATTTTTTTCTGTTTTTCATTTTTCTGTTCCTCCTTCCTTCCTTTGCATTCTATAATTTTTTTTAACAACTCCATTTTAATTTTTTTGACTTTCTTCTTTTAGTGTTTGATGTATGGACTACAATATCCATCTTTAACTTTACAGCTTCATAGTGTTAATATTTTACCACCTTGCAACATGTAGAAATCTGTCTAGGTCTATCTTAGAGGCTGCTTATCATTAGATCTGTTTTTTTTTTTTTTCTCTTTGAACACTACATTAGTTCAAACACAGTAACACCAAAGTAAAAGTGTGTTATTGATATTAAAAACAATAACTTCTTAGGGCCTAAAGAGAAGTTTGCTTGAGGTGAGGTGATAACATGGATTTGGGTTGCTAGTTTATTTCCTATTTTATTTTCACTTTTGATAGGTGAGATTTTTGTTTTTAAGTTTTTCTACTTTTTCTTGTAAGTGAGCTTTTGCAGTAGTGTTTCCTTCTTAGACACTGGTTGTTTACAGAAAATTTGTAGGTGTTACAGATTATGACCTATTTTAAATATTAACTGAAGTGTTTTTATTGTTTTGAAGACTTGCTCAAAATTTTAAGTCTAGCTTTACTTATAATAGCTTCTTTATAACTGCTATCACATGGTTGCTGAAGAAAAATTTATCCTTCCCTTGATTTGATTGTTATATAATTGAACTCTTTGTGACATGTGTTGATTTAGTTCTTTTTTTTATTAGGTGATGCAGTTAACAATACTGGGAAATAGCTCCATAGTTCTTTCTGTTAAGTGTTGTGTGTATGTATGCATATCAACCACAAATCCTGGTTGGGTGTAATTAAAAACTTTAAGTTTTAGTTTTTAGTGTTGTTCAGAACCTAGTGACGTTTTTAAAAAGCAGATTTTTGTGGTTTTTTTTTGGAATTAAACTTTAAAACAGAGAAAAGCAAATCTTTTTGCTTTATCTCTTTACAAGTTGTCTTGTGGTGTCTTGTTTTAAGTAAACATATGGTCTGTGCATATTTGGAATTGTACAAGAGTTAACTAATTTGCTCTGAAAAAGTATTCTTTACTTACCACAAATTTATATTAAGATTTCATTACATATCAAGATCCCGTAGTAGATTATAAGTAATTTACAAATGTTGAAGTTATGTATATTTTCAAATTATTACATCTAGTGCCAAAAATGAAGTATATTAGCATTATAGTTCTGTTTTATAAGGATAAGGAAAAGGAATCTATAATTATGCCTTTAATGGAGGAAATCAATATTATGTTCGTGGAGCTAGCCAGTAGGTAGCTGGAAATGTGAGTCTAGATTCAAGATAAAGATGATAGGAAAATAAAATTGGAAGATTCCTTCTTATAGGTGGTCACTGAAACTATTGAAACTATGGGAGTAGATTAGAATGTGAAAGCCCAGAAGAAGAGGTCTGAGTTGAAAGTTGGGAAACAGCAACATTTAAGGAGCCATTTGTCAGTGGAGATGTGTATAATTTAGTCTTTTTTCTACTAATATCTACAATATCTTTTACTATATTGGAAAGAATGGAAGAAACATATTGTGGATGACTAACAGGTTTTTTCTATTCTCCAATATAGTAAATACTGATAGTCCTAATTTCTCATCCTCTAAAAATTTATTTCATGGTGAAATCTTTACTCCGAGGTTTTGTACTCAGTTGTGTAATCAGTTTTTCAAAATGTATTTAATGAGGTGAGAATATGCAATATGCATCTCTAATCTATCTACCTGAATATAGATACAGATATATAGAGAAAGATCTATCTGTATTTGTAAATATGTCTTCATCTATATTGATTTAACTCTGTTACCTCCTTAACTTTTTTTTCCTCTCTAATCCATCCATTCATCCCACCCTCCTCCCTTTGCAGTATTGAGTAGGCTTCGCCTGCTAGTTTCTGACACCTAGTAAGAGGGCAGCTTACTTAAATCTTAATCATGTCATTGTGGGGTTCTGAAAAAGCTTTGAAGTTGTTTCCAGGGTTGCTTAAAAAATTTGTGCCACAAAGAGCTGTGATCATAGTAACTCAGCAGGAAGCATTGGTAACATCTAGTTTATCTGTAGGAGGGCTGTTAAGAACTAGTCTTCTCTTTCGTTTTCTAGGAAGTGCTTTGTGGTTTAGAAAGAAGTTGTTCTGATGGATTTTGTTTTGTAGAATTGGTATAGAATTTGCTTTGATATTTAGTGTTAGTTTAATTTAAAAGTTGCAGTGTGCTCAAACATGAACATGAATTAAAATATCAAAAACTGCATATTTATTCCAAACATACTCATGGGTTGAGTTATTAAATTACACTATAGTGGTTATATAATTCCTAACCAGACATGACCAAAATGAATGAACCATATAATGTGAATAAAAAAATACCATGAATTTGGTCTGTAAATTCTTGGTATCTTTAAGTTTCTGTGACATGTTATATTCACAGGAAGAAAATTAAATACCTTATAGTCTTCTGAAAAGTTTACTCTGTATTATGTACTGTATATGATAGAATATGATTGTAAATTCTTGCTATAGACTGAAGGCTTCCCTTGTTCATTCCTATGCATTAAGGAAGTATTTTTATACTCTTCTAAAACATTCTGCCAGATTAAAATCTATTACATCTTGAAAGATTTTCTGAGATGATTAAATAAAATTTCTTAGCAAATCATTACAATTTTTAGGAACTTTCACTTTATTTTTTCTTTTATCTCTTTCTCCTTATTTATAGAACATGTATTATTTTTATATGTATATATAGAATATATAAATATTTAGAATTTAGATATTACATTGTTCCTATGTACTCCCCAGTGAGACCTCAATTATGAAATGTGTTACATAGTGTCATTCAAAATTTTGAAAAGGTTAGCTAAAGAATATATACAGTATAGTTTCCAGAAAAAAAGTGTTTTTATTTATCTAATTAGAAATGATAATGTTAGAATATATAATAATGCTTGGAATTCCAGCAGGATGTGAGGATACATTTTAATCTACTAAGATGTTACAGAAAATTATTTTAATTTTTTCCTATAGGAATGATGATACTCTGATTACATAGTTCCTATAGCAGTGGTTCTTAATACTTTTTTAGATAATACCCCTGGAAGTAGGTGCAAACCCACTTAAGCTTTGTATGAAAGTTTAAGAGAGTCAACCCCTTCCCCTACCAAAAACAAAAAACAAAAACAAAAACAAAACAACAACAAAAAAGCAAAAAACAAGAAACAATAACAAAAAAGCTTATCCACGGTTTAAAGAAATACTGCACTGCTTATTCACTGAGCTTCACCAGCCTTCTACTCTGGTGCTTCTTGGCAGAATGGGAGAACAATGTATGTGTATCAGAATCTCCTGTGAAGTTTAAAAAGTTACTTACTGTATTTATTGGTCTCAGCCAGCCCCTTCTCTTTAGGTCTGTGCCACCATCTATTCTAACCTGCACCACTCCCTTCCCCATCAATATTGTAGCTATTTATTTATTTAGTAATTAATTAATTAGAGACAAGGTCTCCCTATGTTGCCCAGGCTGAACTCCAACTCCTGGGCTCAAGCCATCCTCACCCCAGCCTCTTAAGTAGCTGGGACTACAGGTGGGTGTCACCTCTTGTAGGGATGTTTTTATGTGTAAGTTGGTTTCCAGAGTATTTACTCACTAGGAAGGGAGTGGCCTGTTTGTTTTCAGATTTAGGCTAGATGTAGTCAAATGTTAAATAATAAAATGGCACTTAATTAACTTCTCAGTTTAACATAACTGGAGAAGTGATAAAATAAATCATTGTTCTGACATGGCACAGCTACAAAGTTGACATTGAATGAACAGAAAATGAAGGCATTACACCAAGGAAATCCTGCCAAAAAGAGTGTGGCCCTGTAATCCAACATATTATGCCCTTCACAGATAATGTCCTCTCATTCTTGAGGCTATTAGCTTTGGATTGGAATTCAGAAACAGCTGGGAGGGAGGTGATTTTGGGAAGGATAAATTGAAACTTGAGACCAGAATGGGACATAATCTAGTAACAATACATCCTCTGCTTTTTCACAGTAGTGAATGTATGTCAAGGGTTTAGTCATCCTCAAAGTACAGAAGCCTGTTAGGACATCATATTAAACAAGCCAGTGAATTGCAAAGTTTAAAGGTAATTTAATAGTACAAAGATATTCTACTGTAGAAGCAGCGCATTGGACAGAACCCAAAACTGGAGTTAGATGAACTAACTCCTAATTTCAGCTTGTCTTTTTTGCTATTTTTACATTTTAAAGAAAACCACTTAACTTCTCTGATTCTTGGTCTTCAACAGAGTGAGGGTACTAGTATCTACTTTATAGGACTATTGGGAAGATAAAATTTGGTTTCATAATACTAATTACACCTTGTGTAAGGCAAGTGTAACATCATCTGATCATTGCTTGCTAAAAAACTGGTATCTTTAATTGGCCCTCTCTCCTCCTAGTGGCTATCTTTGGTGATTATATGTTTATAATATGCTCTTTTTTACAAGGCTGTGTTCTAGCAACAGCTTGATGGTTATATGTCTAGTAATTCCACAATCATTTGTTTAGCACTTCTTAGATGCCAGGTACTCTTGCAGGTTCGTGGAAATTTAAAGGTAAACAATAATAATCTTTGCCCTGTAGTTAAAAGATAGTTTTATTATCAGATAGATGGAAGCTAGTGATGAAACTGTGGCAGTATTACTGTTGAATATTATAGAATTAGGTTAATGGAACAAATGTTTTTAAAAATATAGGTTGAACATTCCTAATCCAAAATCTGAAATCCAAAATGTTCCAAAATCTGGAACTTTTTGAACGCCAACATAACACCACAAGTGGAAACTTCCACACATAAATACTTAACACAAACTTTGTTTCATGCACAAAATTATTAAAAATAGTGTATAAAATTACTTTAAGCCTATTGTATAAGGTATATATGAAATATAAATTAATTCAATGTTTAGACTTGGATCCCTTCCCTACAATATCTCATTATGGATATGCAAATGTTACAAAATCCAAAAATACCCCAAATCTGAAACACTTGTGGACTCAAGCATTTTGGATATGGGAGGCTCAACCTGTGGCATCATACCTTAGTTTACTTTGTATTGAAATGTGTTGTCAGGCACTACCAGGGAAAGTACAGAAATTAAAAATAAAAAGAAATCATTAATTACAAATTCCAAAATAAAAATTTTTAGAATTTGTAATTAATGATTTCTTTTTCTTCATATGTAACCAGCTTTTGGCAAAGATAGGTATCACGTTGAGAAGCATTTAACTTTTCTTTCTCCTCTGTATGTGTGACTCTTGGATGTTAATGTTATCCTAATTTTTCTTTATATAAAGTAAGTAATATTAGAATATCTTTGATTTAGAATTTGGTAAGGAAATGGTAAGATTGGTAAGGATTAGTAAGGACAATTTCAATCCTTATGTAGAAATCATAGAAAAGAAGATATAAAAGAGACCTTATAAATCACCTTACCAGTGATTTTTAAATTCTTTTTTGGAGGAGCAATAGGGTTCTTTTGTTCTGCTGGAATGAATTAGGATCTACAGAGGGTGGAAATTGCCTGGGGGGTATGGCACTGAGGATCCTAGATCCTCTTCTACTTTCTATCAGAGAAAGTCCAATGTTATATTTTATATATTGGTAATACATGTACATTTTTTCCTTTAAATAATTTTTATGTTTAAAAAAAATAAGTAGATAACTAGTCTTGTTCCCTTGTTTTAAGGACAAATTTACAGAGTACCAGAGAATTAAAGTTAACTGGAACCCTGACTTCTTTACTTTAGCACTGTTCAGTTAAATCATACTGCCTCCATGTGGCTTTAGGAATATTAAAAATCTTAGTAAGCTATTATAAATAATGAATTTTCAAGACTATATATAAATCTGATGTCAAAATTTCATTTACAATATTAATATTAAGACCTGGCATGATATTTAAATGAAAGTGATTTGATATTGGTATTTGTTTTATGTATGTGGTATTTTTTTTGAATACTAAAAATGTTCATAATTGGAACCCAAATAAGTTTTTGTAATTTTCAGAGTCTGTTCTTTGAACTCTGAAAACATGTTAAAGACCTCTTTCCGAGAGAATAGGATGTGCTTCATTTATTTCTTTTATGCAGTATAAACTAAATAAACTGATTAAAGGCCGAAAATGATTCTTATCTTTTGCTACCTGAATTCTCATTAAATAAGTTTGGTAAATATGCACTTTTTTGGTTAAATGAGTGTTTAGAGAACAAACAAAATTTTGTGTGTCCTCTGGTATTAGAAAGTTCCCTTAGTGCCTGACTTCTCACTTAACAATGAAATTAAAACCAAGGTGATTAAGTATGATTTCTAATGATCAACTAATGAAATGAACAACTGTGTGTGAAACAAATGGCAAACCTGATTTATTTTTTTTGCAGTTAACTTTTATTTGGTCAGAGTTATTCTGGATTTGACTCTTAGCAAGATGAAGTAGTTAGGATTGTTTATTATAAAATTTAGAATTCTCTAGCATAAACATAGATGAGTAACAAATTATACTATCGTTAATAACAACTAACAATAAAGCAATAGTAATTTAAAAAATTTAATTAATGACCACTAAACAGAATATTTAATGACTACTAAACAGTATGATTTACTGTTTAGATCCAACTAGTATTAGGGCACTGAGAACTTAGTTCAGCACAATTAACTTTTTTTTCTAAGATATCAGTATGTTTCTCAGCTCCTGATAATTCTTTTTGTAGATTTCTAATAAATGATAAAGTGATTATTAAATCAAATTGAAGCTTAATCTTACTCTATCTTTTTTTTTTTAATTATTTGTAGGAGAGGGCTGCTCACAATTTATATGGCTAACTTGGTAAGTAATTCATTTTGTTTTTTTTTTAAATCTTTGAGATTTTTCAATGTACTTCATTTATTTTTTTAAATCACGTTTTGTTAAAAAAAAAAAAGGAAAGCCACTTGAATTTGAGAATGATTCTGTCACTGTTTTAAAGGATAGACTTACACGTTTAAAAGAGCCTTGATACCATCTGGTTTGTTCCTGTCATACAGGACTGAATTTCACTTATTTTAGGAGGAAGTGATTTGCTGCCTCATGCTTGTGACTCAGTCTTTTTTTTCTTAAGCTTAGATCTTCATCTTTGATAGGCTGTATATTTATGTCTATCTATCTGTCTCTCTACATGTTGAATTTCATACTCTGCTTCTGTTGCCATTTCTTGTGGAAAAAATGATTTAAGGATGGGTTTTTATCATATATGTTCTTCTTGGACATTAAAACAACATTAGTATTATCTCCAAACACTAAGTACATTTAATAATATAATTAGCTAGGTTTCCAAATTTTTAAGTTTACAGAAATGAAGTTGATGTTATCTAGTCTGATATTCTTTAAAGTAAATATATAGTCAAGGTTATATAAATTTTACTGCCAAGTTCATATTTTAAAAACATATTTACATGAAAGTCTTTTAAGGTTATTTAATAGAATTGGTAGGAAAAAGGAATTAAAAAAATTCAACTAAGAAAACACAAATAATTATTTACCTAAGGTTAGATTCTTGAATTCTGTAACAAGGGGATATATTTCTGAGTTATATTTAGCAATTCATTTCAGTTATAAAACATTTAATTTTTGCTCAGTACTTACCATGTGTTACTTTGCTAGATGCTGGCAAGCAAGATAAAGGTAGCTTTTGCATTCATGTTTACTGTCTATTGTAGAAGTCACAAAAAAAATAATGTGTGAAAAGGACTGAAAGATGAATTATAGGGTACTGTGAAAGCCATAATAGCAGCACCAAACTCTTCTGAGTGGGAGGAGTTGAGTCAGAGAAAAGTGGTTAAAACTCTTTTTGGGTCATAGACCTCTTTGAGAATCTGATGACAGATATGGACATTCTTCACAGAAAACCTTTCATATATGGAAAGATACTCAAGTTTCATTACAATTTCAGAGGTTTCATGTACCACCAATTAAGAAAACCTAGGATATGCCATCAGGTAAGTTATTTTAAAACACTGTAGAAAACTAGGTATTCTAAGTTTAATTGTAATGAAATGGAAATTTCAGGACAGCAGGAGAGCAGAGACTAGTTAAAGGATTTCTTTTTGTCTTTATTCCTCTCGAGAGAATTACTAGAATGTAAAATTCTGAGTTCCTAAATTGAGTCTGGCATGTAGTAGAGATTTGATAAACATTTGTTGAATTAATAATAATCTTGCTGGACATAGAATTCTAGGTCTTCAATGATTTAAACATAAAAATCCTTTATTCTCTGTAGATACTTTTTGGAATCTGTTGTCAGTCTGGTTTTACTTTTTCGGTAATCTCTCTTTTTTTCTCAATTGTTTTTAAAGATTTGCTTTTGACGGATTTATTTTTGGCATGTTGGGTTGACTAAGATATAGACTTATTTATATTTACTTTGATCAGGACTCATTTTGCTTCTTCAGTCTGAGGACTAATGGTTAGTTCTGGAATTAAATTCTTATCCATTCTTTCTTTGAATCTTGCTTCTTCCCAGTCTCTATATTCTGTTATTCTTTAACTTCTTTTAGATGTATGCTAAACCTTCTTATTTTCCTCTTCATATTTTCTTAATTGCTCTCTAACATTTTTCTGCTTTTTCATCTCTCTGTGCTGAATTCTGGTTATCTCATCAGATCTGTCTTCAAGTTAATACCTGTTTTTAATCTACTGCTTAACCTAGCCATTAAAAATTCACTTTGGATGATGACATTTTAATTTTCAAAAGGTGATAAATATCAGACATAACTTAAAATCCAGAAAAATTACCTTATATTTTTATTACATAATCATCTCACACACTTACATAACACTTTTCCCCATCATTTATTGGTTATAAGCTCTGTTTATTTCTTCATATGACTTTATAATATCATTTTTGACAGAAGATTTTAAAAATATAATTTAATCTTTCCTCTTGCATTATTTATCAAATGTTTTAAATTATTGGTATTTAGAATAGTTAAAACCATGTGATTTAATTCACAGACTTACAACCTGTTTTGAATTCTGCTACAGGTAGTGCTTCTCAAATATAGGAATTCTATAGTAAAACATTCTCTATGGTACAATTTCCATTGGGAGAAAACCCTATAAAGTTATGGTTATTGATAATAATTATAATTATATTCACTTCATTTTCTTTTTTTTAAATTTCATAGTATTACAAGGGTACATACGTTTGGTTACATGTATTGCTTTTGTACAGTTTGAGTCATGTTGTAAGTGTGCTCATCACCTAGGTAGTATGTATTGTACCCATTAGGTGTGAATTTACCCCTCCCCTCCTTCCCCAACCACCTGCTTGATTTCTGTTGAGTTTTACTTCCATATGTGCACATATGTATTGATCGATTAGTTCCAGTTTAATAGTGAGTACATGTGCTGTTTGTTTTTCCATTCTTGTTATACTTCACTTAGAAGAATGGTCTACAGTTCCATCCAGGTTGTTAGAAGAGGCATTAGTTCCCCATTTTTTTTTTTTATAGCTGAGTAGTACTCCATGTATACATATACCACATTTTATTTTATTAATCCATTCATGTGTTGATGGGCACTTGGGTTGTTTGCACATCTCTGCGGTTGTGAATTCTGCAATAAACATTCTAGTGCAAGTGTAATTTTTTATAAAATTTTTTTCCCTTTGGGTAAATGCCTAATAATGGGATTGCTGGATCAAATTGTAGGTCTACTTTTAGTTCTTTGAGGTATCTCCATACTGTTTTCCATAGAGGTTGTACTAGTTTGTAGTCCCACCAACAGTGTATAAGTGTTCCTTTCGCTACACTGCATTTTCTTGACAGGAGAGAAATTTCATTTTGACTAGGCTTTGATAAGAATCAAATCCTCTGTTTACTACTTTACATACCTAATGATTAGTAGAACTTTTGACAATCTATCTTCTGGCTTTGTGCATTTCATTCATTCATTCTTTTTTTTTTTTTTTATCAAGAGGAACAGGTATACGTGCATTTCAAATCATATTTCTTTTTTATCACCCATACATTTTCAGGGCTTGCCATCCTAGTACGTGCCCATATGTCAGTATGGCGTCCAGGTTGAGTATTCCTGGAAGCCACTCTTTTAATGAGCCACTGACAATCAATTTTCTATACCTAGAAGCACCTGAAAAGTAAATTAATGAATATATCTTGCTAAACCCAAAGGCAGTATATCTTGCTAAATTTAACTCAACTGATCCCAAAGTGCCTGTGGATTTCAAAATGCCTGTGTACACCCATCCCCCTCCCCCCACCCCCCACCTCTGTCCAATACACAATTGGTGTTATTCCCAAATGTGCACTTAGGTGATGATCAGGGAAACCAATTTTCTGGTGAGTACATGTGGTGCTTATTTTTCCATTCTTGATGAGTGCAATGTGCACTGTCTGGGGAATGGGCATGCTTGAAGTTCTGACTTGGGGGGATGGGGGTGGGGGAGGGGATGGGTGTATACCTACAAGAAGAGTGCGATGTGCACTGTCTAGGGAATGGACACACTTGAGGCTCAGACTCGGGGGAATGGGAGGGACATGGGCAATATATCTAACCAGAACTTTTGTACCCCCATAATAAGCTGAAATAAAAACAAACAAACAAACAAAAAACAAAATGCCTGTGGCTTTCCCAGTGCTATTCACCACAAGGGGACGTGTGACAGAGAAATTAGAGCATAAAGTGATAGTGCTCTTAACCATCTGTGGTTAAAATACTTTTTGCAAATTTTACCAAAATGTAACTTTGTGAACAGATTATGTAAGCCTCTTCTCAAGGCTTGGAAGGAGCTTCTCTGTGAAAATATGGGGTCTGTATGCTTCTCTGGCCTTATTTCTTGTCACGCTCTCCTTCCTCATTCTCCACTTCAGCCACACTGCCCCCTCTGGTGTTCAGTGAGCATGACAAGCATCCTTCTCTTCAGGACCTCGGTATTTGCCATTCTTTCTGTTTTGAGCTTTTACTTCCAGATGTCTGTATGTCTTACTCTTTCACTTCATTGAAACTCTACTGAAATGTCACTGTTGTGAGGCTTTCCATATCTATGCCACATAAAATAACAGTTACCCTTCATGTTACCCACACCTTTGCAGCCCCTCATCTATGTATCTTTCTTTTTTTTCATGGAATTTATCAATATCTGACATGTATCTTCTTTGCTTATTATTTTACTATCTTTCTACCTTGGAATTTATGCTCCCTGAGTATAGGGTTTTTGTCTGTTTTATACATTGCTGTATCACTCCTGGAACAGTGCCTGCTATGTACTGTGTGCCGTAATTTGTTAAATGAATCATAGATGAATGTGTTTATTAAAGAGAAGGATTTATAGGAGAGATACTGAATTGTATCTAGATGTTTATTTAAAAGATGGTTTTAAATATTATTTACCTTTGCAAGTAAAACTTTGCTTTATTTGGCTACATTAGTATTATATTTTTGACTAAAAGAATGCAAAGATAGAAAGTTGGTGGTTGTGATACTTAGATAAAGCACATGACTTAGTTTGAACTGAGTGTGGACACTTATTTTGTCAACTTACGTTGGTGTACTCAGAATCCAGAGAAATAAATAACTGGGGGAAATCATCTACTTTAAAACCATAAGCTTATGTTATTAAGTGATAACAAATGCTACAATATGCAAAAAGTTTAAAACAATTGATAAATCTTGGTTATATATTATCTATATTACCTAACAATGTGTTATTGTGTGTATCACTAGTTCATTCCTTTGCATTGCTGAGTAGTATTGCATGGTATCAATATACCCAGTGAAGGACATCTGGCTTGTTTATAGTTTTTAGCTATTGTGAATAAAGCTGCTATAAATATTCATGTGCAGTTTTTTGTGTGAGTATGTTTTCATTTGTCTGGGATAAATGCCCAGTAGTGCAATTGCTGGGCTATATGATGGTTACATGTTTAGTTTTTAAAGAAGCTGTCAAATTGTTTCCTGAGTGGTGGCTGTACCATTTTGTTTTCCTAGTGTTCCCAATCTAGAATAAACCTTTGACTCTTTCGTTCTTTAAAATGGAAAACTTTTTTTTCAGAAGGGGGGTACATTTATCTGTTAAGTAAGTTTGTAATTTTTGTATTCAGATTAATAAATTTGAGTACTAGAAAAGTTTCTGGAATAATGCAAAATATTAATTGGTCTTTTTTGCCAATCAGTTATAAAGGGTCTGTAATTTAAAAATTGAATGAGATCAGAGACTTTACACACAGGTTTTGGCTATGTCTAAGGGAAAGTGAATTTGTACATGATTATGATATATTCTAGATATTAGCGATAATCTAACAGGCTTCATTTCCCTTTATCTAAACAGCCATTTATTTATACTATTACTGTGTAACTATTACTACTCTAAGAGAGTACTTGGTTCAGAATAGGTAGGAATTTAAACATTTTTGGAGAGAACTGAATTTAATCTAAAAAAAATAAGTGTACTATAACTTGATTATATTCCTTATGAGACCGAGTTGAAATTGTTGGCTTATAACATCCAACAACAAAATTTCTTAATGTTGGCAGCTTTGATTTAAACAAAATATTTATTGTATTTTGGTATGTGTTTCTGATTTGGAAAGTACAGAAAAACATAAAGAAGATAGTAAAAATCACCCTTTTACCATTTTATACTTACTAACATTTTATTATTTATTTTTTATTCCTCTCCACTTCCAATGTACATACATAAATACACAAACCTAGATGCACATACACATTACATGTTAGGCATTTATCTTTTAAAAAATTGGGAGCATATTGTTTTGTGACATACTTCTTCATTACTATGCCATATAGTTTTTATTGCTTATCATATTAAATAATCATTTTTTGGGGATTTACTCCTACTTTTTCACATTTTAGTTATATCTTCATTACAATAGGTTGGTTTTACACATATATACATATATACAACCCACTCAAATTGTTGGTAGATAATGAAATAATAATTATTTGATCAGTAATATCATTTTGTTAGTTTTGGCTGCAGCAATTACTCATTCCTTAATTATTTTGACAGGGAAGTTTCAAAGACATTGCTGTGTCTTTGAATGAATACATGATAGAAGAATGTATAGAACTAGTTCCATATTATCTTTATCATCTTTGTCTTTATTTTCATCAGTGAACATTTATTAAGTATAAAGCACTATGTTAGGTATTGGGACACAAAATAAGTCATTATTCTGTCCTTGCACTTAATTTATTAATTTAGTTGAAGGAACAAGATATATCTGGATCTGGATTTTAAATGAATAGATAATTAACAGTACAAGATAATGTATTCATGACAAATATGTGATTGCACACCAGTCTTTAGAACTTTAAGAAAGAGAGTTAGCCTTGAGCTGGGACAACTGAGGAAGGTTCATGGGACTTGAACCTTCAAGAAAGGAGAGAACTTAGAGGCAGTTGCATCTTAGAGACGTGTCATTGATGACCTCAGGACAAAATTCTTGCCTTTCTAAACTGCCAAGGTTTACCAAAAAAAAAAAGGATAAGAGACATTTATTGAGCATCTACTGTGTGTTAGACACTGTAAGTGAAATTGGGCTTACCAAAATAAATAAGATATAGTTCCTATTTCCAAGGACCTCATGCTTTACTGGAGGAGAGAAATTTGTAAGCCAGTGAAAGTACACCTCATCTCTGTTTTTTAGTTTTAATAGTTATCTCAAAACAAGTGCTTGTACTATGTGATTGTACATGTAAATTTTGCCAGTTGTGTTTATGTTGGGTTTGTGGGGAGCAGGTGAAGAACCGTATACTCTGAAATAAGGGCACATCCCTGTTATGCTTTCATTATTATAAAAAGGTCTTCCCTTGGGCTCTCTTATAGTTACTTTTTATTACTCATGATATCTGCCAGTAAGGCCTGGTAAGTTACAGTTAGACCAGTAGTTTATAGCCTTAATGATTAACTAGAATTTTTAAAAAATACAAACTAAAGGCAATAGAACTAATATCCATCTGAAAATGTTTTCTTGTTATATGTTAGTGAACATGTGGTAGAGGGAAAAGTGCATAATTTTTAGAATAGTATAGTTTTATAGATTTTTTAAATTGACAGTGAATTAGTTGTTAAAAGTCAAAATGAATAAAAAGCATATAGAAAAGGTATAGAATAAAAAATTAAGTATGTTCTCTGGTTTCTGCCCAAGATATGGCTATAAACTTATGGAAAAATTTTCCTGGGGCTAACTAATATGTCAGAACCAATTACCCACAAGACCACTTGCTGTTAGGATTCAACTTTGCAACAGTATATTTTAAAAGAGAACACATAAGCAAAATTTGCATTTACTGATTTCCCTTTATTATGTTGGTTGTGACAATTACTAAGTTTTCCAGTCTTAATCACCATATGCCAACAGTTACTTAAGATGTGATGTCATGTGTAATTTGTTCCTAAACTAAATATGTTTAGTTTAATTATAAGAAAAATAATTTAAGACACTTAAAAATCCTTGTGTATAAGTCATTTTGAAAATTTCTCTCTGTAATTTCATTTACACCACCAAACATTTAACAGTGTATGCATTTTAAAATTGTAAACATACACCTAGTGGGCTTGTCTCTAGCATTTGTTTTTTAATGTTAAACATGCAATGTCTTTGATTAAAACATCTGTGCTTGATTTTTCAAACATAAGGTTTGAAAATGTTGATTCATATGTTTTCTTATAAGGCCACTTCAATTTAATTGGATTTAGCAGGTATTTATTATATGGATCAGTGTTGTGCTCGGCATGTGAGGATCCAAAAGAAATACAAAACGAATTGTAAACTAGTTGGAGAAATTTGACAGATGAACTCCAAAGAAATAAAATGAGAGTATTAAATTAAAAAGAAAACAATTATAAACACTCTCAAATTGCTTCCTTAAGCCTTCTCTGTGTAGCAAATGGCATCAATCATCCATCCATTTGCTCAGGCCAGAAACCTAGGAATTTTAATTCTTTTCTTTTCCTTTATATTCCTAGCCCAATCCATCTGGAAATTTTATTCTGCTTCTGAAATATATTCTGGATCATACAGTATCTTATACTTCCACAATTGTAACCATAGTCTAAGCCCTAACATCTCTTACCTAAGTTATCTTAGTAGCCTAACTGTTCTACATCTTGCCACTCTCATCTCTGTAGTCTATCTTCCACATAGTAGTCAGAGTCATTACAAATACAAATTAGAGCATGTTGATCCTCTGCTTACGACTCATAAAAGCCTTCCTTTCCTGCTGCAACCCAAATAAAATCAAATGCCTTACTGTGGCTCACAAGGCTCTTTATGATAGCCTATACCTCTCTGACCTCATTCTTCTCATTCATTGTGCTGGCCTTCTGTCTGTATTGAACATTCAACGCTCATTATTTCTTTACAGCCTTAGCACTTGCTTTTCTTTTTGCTTAGAAATATTTTTCTCTAGATTTTTCTAGGATCTTCTCCTTATTTACTTCTTAGTCCAGTGCTAAGAGAGCCCTTCCTTACTATTGTAAAGAAGTTTTCCCTCACTTCTCTACTCTCTAACTCATAATCTTAAATTGTTTTTCTTCTTGCACAGTATGTAAGCTGTTTATGGGTAAGGACTCTGGCTTGCTCTTTGACATATCCCTAGGACCTACAAATAGTGCTTAGACTATAATATATATTCAATAAATACTTACTGGATGAATATAGCTTGGGAACAAATACTCCTAAAATGGCTAAGATTAGAGAGAATGATCCCTTTCTTCTAACTTGTCAACTCTAATACTAATTCTTCTTTTTCCTCCCTTCCATTAGCCCCAAGGACCAAAGTCTTTAAGCCAACAAAAATGACCTTTTTTTTTGTCCCCACAGGAAGGTAAACAAATGAGTAAGTGGACCTGACCTCAGCTGAGTTCCTGAACTAGTATATTCCTTCCTTGGAATCTTTCTTAGAACTACCGGAATCAGGGAACCTATTCCCCTGTCTGTTCTTACTTTGATTCTTTTAATCACATTGAGAAATGTAAGTTTTTGGTGTTCAATATAACATTAAGTAATGTGGAGCTCTTATCTGCGCTTTGTAAGTGGTGAGATACTTGGCTATGCAAGGTGAATTGGTGCTTTAAAGTTGCTGTGACTTGCTTGATCACAAAGGCAGACAGAGAGAGGGGGTTTTTCTTGGAGACTACTGCTAAGCTTGTGAGCATGAAAAGAGGACTTATTAGAAACCATTAAATAATTTCCTTAAATTGAGTGTTAGTGGTGACATTCTCTTTCCTCCTTTGTGGCAGTTTCTATGATGATAGTCACAACTTTTTTTTTTTTTTTAATTATAGATATGTAAGAAGGAAACAAGCTTAACTTTTAGAGAGAGACTTCTCACAAGAATTTTATAAGCATTGAATGATCTAGTCTCTTACTGTAAATTCGTATAATCTATCTTCTGGAAAAGAGACCCAGAAAGCCTTGCAGTAACTTACTTGTTAAAGAAGAGTGGCACAGTTTGTTGATCTCATTTATTACCAGGAGTGACAAGACCTGTCAAATGGTGTTAAAGAGCCCTTGACAATGAGGGATTTTCCAGAGGGTCTCCTCTAACTAAGATCAGGCTTACAGACATTGAATAAAGTGTCTTTTTCATGTTCAACTCTGAAGAGCTGGGCCCTGAAGGGCTCTGTATTTTTCTTAACAGTTTCTCCTTTGTATTCTAAATTGGGTGAAGAATATAAGACTATACTTTAAGGAACTGGTTCATAAACTTGATCTTTATCAGAAGCACTGGGGTAGCTTTTAAACACAGATACAGATTCTCAGGCCAACCCCCAGAGCTACTGAATCAGAATCCTGATTCTGAGGCTCAAAAATATTAATATTTCTCTCCCTCCTTCTCTCCCTCCTTCTCTCCCTCTCTCAGTCTCTCTTCTAAATCACTCTAAGCAATTCTGGTGGATATTTTCTACCTGCTGTTTGAGAATTACTGCTTTAAGAGAATTGTCTTCAAACATTATTTGGGAAGAAAGTGAATCCATTTGGTGGTCATTAAGATGGATGCAGCTGATGTTAAAGGGATTCCCTGTGGGATTTTTTTAAGGAACTTTATTGAGAGATTTAAGACCAGTATACAATATTTTAAAATAAGCTGTAAAGTCGCATTCTATGGTTTTTCTGAAATAGAACTTTAAATTTACCTTGTCTTGTTAGATTCTATTTTTACATTTCTCAAATAACCAATAATTATATAGGGTAAAAACTAGTAATTTAATTCTATTTCATTTATTATTTTTGAACATGAGGTTTTGTGAGCACATAGCAATACTGTCATCACTGGTGCATGTAAGACTCCCTCTTATTTTCTTTTATTAGATAATTTAATACTATATTTTCAAAATATATGCATATTGTTGTTTTTACTTTGAACTTGACACCATGTTTTCAAGACCTATGTGTGTTGTTTTATATACTTCCAATGTATTGCTTCTGATGGCTGTGTAGTGTGCCAGAATATCCACCCCTTCTATAAGCTTTATAATAGCTTTATTGAGATACAATTCATGTACCATAAAATTTACCATTTTGAAGTTTATAATCCAGTGGTTTTTAGTATATTCAAAGGTGTGTGACCTTCACCACTACCTAATTTTAGAACATTTCATCCACTACATTTTGCTTGTCCATTTTTTCAGCAGTGGATCTCCAAATTATTTCCAATTCCTCAATATCACAAACAATGCTGTGGTAAACATCTTTTGTACATGACTGTTTTGTGAATTTCTCTGGGTGTGCATGAATAAAGACTAGTGCTTTTTCTAGGCTACTGTATCCTATCTAAATGTTATTGGTTGATAACCTTTTAGAAGTTGAGACTTTTTGTATGGATATCAAGAAACAATCCTGAAATGTGGCAACAGTTGTAGTATAAAACAGGATTGTTTCATGTATGATTTTTAATTAGGTTGTAGCTGGAGATCTGGAATGTAATGGCAGTGTTTATAAAAATTTAGCACCACTATGGCAGCCTCAGGCAGCAGCATGGGACGTTAATTCAGAATACTTCTATGTTAAATCATTTTATGTCACTTTGGTCTAGAAGGTAAAGCATCACTTGTACTTCTAGGAATTAAATTATTGAAGTGTGTTGTATATTTAAGCTTAAAAGAAAAATGACTTATTTAATTTATATTCATTTAGACAACTATTAATATTTGAGTCCTAAAAAAATATTCTTTTACTATGTTACTGTATTTTGTAGCTCCTTGGTCAGCTAATCATATGTTTATGATTTTTCTATGTTTCTTCTGTTTTGATATCCATAACCATGATTTAACATAGTATTTGGTAACTTTTTAAAACCAGAAGCAAAGAACTATGTCTTTCTTTATGTGATATCTATTGAGCTCATTCCTATTGTAGAACATAAAATTTAATTGTGAAGTTAAATATCTTTATAATCTCATATGTAAAATTATTATAATACTAAAATCACCCTTAAGGAAAATTTAAAGTAAGTGGCAAAGACACATTTACTAATTTAGAGGCTTCGATACTTTAATTTTAAAACAATATTATAATTGTTTTGGAGGAAAGGGTGTAAGGCTGATTTCCTAGCATGATGTAGGTTCTCATTTGTTAAATTATATGGCTGAAGGGCATGTGATAAGTAAGTTTTTTTCCATCAGTAATATCTTGTACCATTTAGTGATACCTCTTAGCAGATTTTCATGAAGATAACATGAGTTTAACACTTAATTGTACTGCTTATCTGAAATGATTAATTGTTTAAGAAATTATGTCTAGATGTATCCTATGATGTATAGATTCTGGAATTTTTTGCACTCTGGCATAAGATACACTGTAAATTGGTTCGATAAAGTGAGCTGCATGATGAAGAAATTTCAGAGATATAATTGGGTTTAATGTGTAGGAGAAAAATAGTTTATTTACAAAATGTCTCTAAGGCATACCCTTTACGCTTTCAATAGTAATTAGCAAATCAAAGATGAAAGAAAAGTCATGGCCCAGTTTATAAATGCCATTTGATGAAAGATAGTTCACTTTGTAATTTCTATTTTTGCTAAAAAGCTGCAGGAGTCAGGCAAGGATTACTTTTCCTGAAAGTTGATCTTGTATTTGTGAAGAACTATTTATTTAAAGAAAAATTAAAAAAAGAAAAATGTGAAAAGGAAAGAGAGACTTGTTTTTGCTAAAATGTACTTCTACCACATGGGCCTGAATCTTTCAGATCTGGCATTTATTATTTTACCTCTGCAATTATTTTCATTTGATGATTAATAGAAATGACAGTTTAATAAAGATATTTTAAAGATTTAACTCTATTTCATAAAATTAAGTACTTGTCACAGAATCTGGTTTATTGTATTAGTTAATATTAAGTTGCCTTTCTGTCCTTGAAAGTGAGGCAGCAACCTGTTAAAGGTCAAGTGATAGAAAATGTGGAAGAGTGGGAAAGCAAACTGGTATGGAATCTGGAGACCTAAATTCTGGTATCAATTTGCACACCAATTTCACACCAGTGTCCATGTCATTTGACTCCTTGGCTCCTGATTTGCTAGTGTGGTAAGCTTGAGATCTTTTCAGTACTTTTCAGTACGACTTCACTACTTTGTTTTTGTCACCAAAAAAGATTTTCTAGCCACTGCCTGTTGCTTACTGGTTGTATGATGATCTTGGTCAAACCATGTTACTATTATGCCTCTATTTTCTCAGCTGTGAGATGAGGATCATAATAGTACCTATCTCATATAATAATATTGTGAAAATCATATAATACATATAAAAGACTTACTAGTACATCGGAAGATCTCAATTGATGTTTGCTTTTGTTATGGCTGTTGTCATTATTGTTGTGACTATGATCATGATCATGTCTATCAAATCTTCATAGCATGAAAAAGTTTATCTGTGTTTTCAGGAAAGGTATACTTTATTAAAGTTTACGTATTATGAAGGCAGAAAGTTTCCTTCAGTTTAGAACTAAATCTTCTTACTTTAATATGGTTTTATGATATCTGGATGGGTTCAACTACATTTATGTATCTAAAAAGAATTTCTTTTAACTCTCCCACTCTTATATGCACCCCTGCCCCTCCCCTTGAGGTATATAAGGTAGTTATTAGAACAATTGATGTTTTATTTTTCTATGGTTTTATTAATTTTGAATTAGAAATGGCTTTATGGTTATGGATAATATTGCATAGCAAATTATACTTACTGTCTTTCTGCCAGGGAGTTCAAATATTTTATAGATGTAACTATATATTTTAACATTTAACATTTAGATACTGTTTTAATTCTCTGTATTTTACTGAGGATAAACATGAAAGGTAGAGGCATTGAGAATATTTGTTATATCTGAGGGATTTTGAAATTGATGCTAAAATATTTTTAATCCCTGAGGAAATTCTTTCTCTTATGCTATGGATATTATAAAAATTCTTAAAGTAATTTGATCAGAAATGATGATTATGATTGAAGTTCTCTGCTTTTATGCAAGAAAACCAATAAAGAAAACATGAAAATATGATGACAGTTTGGCATCAAAGACCGATAATATATTGATAAAAAATATTGATGCTAAGGTGTGATTACGTAAGTCTGCATCTGAAATATAGTTTGTAATACAGAGATGGTGTCATTTGGCAACAGGCTGTCTATTAAAAAGAGAAAGAAAATTTTCAAGGATCTTCAAGGTGGCAGACTGGTCACAGTCATTTACTGCTTCTGTCTTTCCCCCCAATCTTAATGAAATGGTAGCAAACATGTACAAAAAGGGATAAGTCTGTAAAAATATTGGAAGAGACTAGATATTTTGATGAATATCTGGAAGCTAGAATCCTAATAACTAAAATCCTAATAACTAAAAATCCTTAGAGGAATAAGGCACAATTTAGCAGTCACAGATGAATGGTTGGAACCATCCTTCTTGGCACAGCTCTGGGGGATCTGAAGCTGGGAGCTTGATAAAGAAAAAGAGTCAGCAGGAGTCTTGAATTCATGGGGTATATCTGGAGGCGTGGGGTCATTCCCCCTACATGATGGGTGGGGAGGAGTTGGGCGGTACAGGGTAACTTTATCCAAAAGTAAAATTTATTAAAGGGTTTTAAGCATTTGGGAAGCTCCCATATGGCTTGCTTACCTGCTTTCTGCTAGTTTCATTAAAGTGAGAGGTCTGCCAGTCATTATTCTTATGATATGTATATAACTTACAGTTTGTCCTCTGTTCAGAGGGAAGTGGTGTTGGATAAACAACCTCAGAACCATAATGGACATTTCTATGGTTGTATTTCTGTGTGTGTGTGTTTCCTTAGTTTTTCATTCCTAAATATGAATAGACAACCAAGTATTACCAGGCTTTTGAATAAAAAGGAACAGCACAAAATAGAAGGCCCATTCTGAATAAACATTTGGTCTTGGAGAAAACAAGTAATTTAGGAATAGGAGCAAACCTGCAAAAAGTATCCAGTTTTCTCAGAGAATTTTGAGGCAGTATGGCAATTACAAATCAAGAGTAGATTGCTTTGGAAAAGAAGCATTTAGAGAAATAAAAGGTATTCTTAGAAATAAAAAGTACGGTTGGTTAAAAAAACTATAAAAACAAAAAGGTAAAACATAAAGCAGAGGTTATTGCACAGTAAATGGAGCAAAAAGCTAAAGATAAAAATACTGAAAGATAAATTAACAGATGTGGTAGAGTGCCCTAATTGGGAATTCTAAAAAGAGAAAATAAGATGGGAGGGAAACAGTAGAAGCAATTTTCTTGAGCTGAGGAAAGCCATTAGTTTTCACATTGAAAGAACTCATTAAGTGTTGAGCCAGATGAATGAAAAAAGACTCATCTGTCATATTCAGGTGGAATTTTTCCAGAAGAAAAAAACCAGGTGATTCACAGTGGAGGTAGAATCAAATTGGCATCAACAATCCTAAAACCAGGAGACAGTGGTGAAATGCCTTCATAGTTCTAAAGAAAAATGATTTTTTTAAATTAATTTTTTTTTTTTTAAATTTTTAAAGACAGGGTCTCTCTGTCACCCAGGCTAAAGTACAGTGGCACGATCATAGATCACAGCCTCAGACTGCTTGACTCTTTAATCCTCCTGCCTCAGCCTTCTGAGTAGCTGGGACTACAGGCACATGCCAGCATGATTGGCTAATTTTTTATTTTTTGTAGAGATGAGATCTTGCTATATTGCACAGGTTGGTCTAGAGCTCCTAGCCTAAAGTGATCCTCCCGCTTCAGCCTCCCAAAGTGCTAGGATTACAGGCATGAGCCACCACACCTGGCCAGGAAGATGATTTTGAACCTAGAATTTTACATCCGACCAAAGTGTGAATCTGAATCAAGTGAAGGCAAAATAAAGACATTTTCAGCCGTTTGAGGACTCAGAGTTTATCTTTTATCTAGTCTTTCTTGAATGAAAATTATTCGAGAATGTACTCCAGCAAAATGAAAAGGAATCCAATAAAGAGAAAAGTAACAGATCCTAGAAGCAGTGAAAACAACGCAAGAATGCAACAAAAAGAATTTCAAGATGATAGCTGTTTAGCAGATCTTGAAAGGAGTTGGTCTAAGTTTAAATAGGAAGTCAGGGGCTCCAAGAAGAATGTGGATTTCATTTAAAAATATGTGATTAAAGAAGTGGAAAACTCAGTAATCTAATAAAAGCATGTTCCTTCCAGCAACGAGAAAAGGGAAAATCAATTAGAAAGTCTATGAAAAACAAAAAGATGTACAGGAAAGTAATAGTCCAAGTAAGAAACAGTATGACATGATTTTGAACAACTGATGGAAAATTGACCTTGATATTTGCAACATACTCTGTAGAGCTGTACAGAGTTCCTGTCATTACACTGACATCCAATTCTATAAGTCCCGACACAGTTACTGATACTGAACTTTATATATGTAGTACTTTAAACACTTAATAGTTTTTAATTTTTGCACCAATCAATAGACAAAGTTCAGGATACCTAATTATATTTACAGAACAGACTATAAGTGCGAACCATGACAATATAACAAATAACTATATCAGATAAAAGCTGGGAAGTATTAATACAAGAGAGGAAGAGGAGAGATGAAAATTTAGGTATAATAATATACTTTTACATATAAGAGAGTAATGACTGAAGTTGATAGATTAAGAAATAGGAGATGAAATATATTATCTAAAGTTATAAAAAAACAGCAGAATGAAAAATGATGTAAATAGCAAGAGTTGGAAGGGTGATGCTAGGGTAGTTTGGAGGTAGCATAAGGGCAATAAATTCCTTTTCAAGTTGATAAATCAGGAAATGAATGTATAAGAATTATTTAGATTTATGATAACCCAGCTGCATAACTAAAATTATTAATAGTTAAAGAAAGCTTTGGGTTGCCAATTGATCAAGGGGCTAGAAATATTTACTTTTATTTCCCCTTTTGTCTCTTTTATTATTTTTTTAACCAGATGTGATTATGGGGCAGGTGTTCTCATTATTTAGGTCGTTGCTATCAGGATGCATAGAATAGCCAAAATTATTACAATAAATATTCACTAATTTTTACTAAAACATCTTTGTCAGCTTAACACTCGTGTCATTGTCTTTCTCAGTCTCTAGATGATGTTTCATGTTGCAGACATTTGACAGTTCAGTGCAGATTCTGTACAATCATTGCTAAATGAAATTACAAGTCTTGTTAAAGATACAGCATTTCTTGTCTCCCCTAAAAGTTAATATCTATGAATAAACTGAATCACTGACAAATGTGGAACTGGCAGTCAAGAGTTTGAATGAACTTTTTAGAAATTTAGTTTTATTTTTCAACTAAGGTCCCAGTTAAACCCTTTTCTTTCTATTTACTCTTAAATTTTAGACTTTGTTTTAAGCCAACCAAAATTCACTTTGTGGGCTTTTTTTGATTTGAATTATTCTTAGATAATGCGAACCTTCTAAATTCCTTTTTTATAATTTTGTTTAAGTTAAGGGAAAAAAGTACTTAGAATATGGCTTAGGAGCCTAAGGAAAGAAAGTAAAATCGTCATTCTGCCAGTTAGTAAATTAGACTTAGTTCATAGGGCTAAGTTTGCTTTTGAATAGTTTCCTCCATGTGTCAAATGAGTTATAGTTCGTACTGACAAGGCAAAATGAACCCCTTTTTATTGGTGGTAATGTGAGGCTTTCTTAACTTACTGAGTTATATATGTTAGAGGAATGAACTACAGTATAACACTTAAACTGCTTTTGTATGTGTTACAAACCTGTTGTAAATGAGGGTAGAAGAAGATAATATTGGCACTGAGTACTGACGGACATAGCTGTACAGGGCTTGGACATAATTTCACACATTAGCCAACCAAGGGTACAGTTGTTATAATGGCATGTGTGCCATTATAAGGATTTGACAAAATAGCTAGTCCTGCAAATAGCTAGGAAAACAGAAGTCTAGAATAGACCACTGATAATATTGCATTACATTCATGCATAGATACCATGATTTGTCATATTTGAACCCAAATGAAGGCAGTACACATGAAGAGTTTTGGAGGAACATTGAATATTGAGCTATGTAAGATAAACCATCTTACATGATTAGTTTGTCAAAGATGGGGAGTGATTAAGCACTTAAATGATATAATTTACAGTGTAGGTTTAAAAACATATTAAAATATAGTAAAGAAATGTGTTTAAATTTATTTTAAAAATTTCCATAGGCTAAACCTTAAGAAACATTTCTATATTATTTTGTTAACAAAATTTTGTCATAATGCTCATGGCCTGTAACATGTTGTTAATACCTTCTTGATAATTTAACTTAAATTCTAGATGATTTTAGTTTGTTTTTGTCTCTACATTGGAAAGGATTTTAGTGAATTTAATCTTTAAAGACCTCTATTTTTATATTTCAGGTAGAATTTTTTTTAAAGTACATAAAGTGATTTTATTTGGCTTGAGAGCTATGATTTACTCCTACCTCACCTCATGCCAGTCCCTCTTTAAGTAAATACTTTGGTAGTTCCCTTCACTTTTATACTTCTGCAGCTGAACTATATTTACACTGAATTTGCTACCTTTGAGTTCTATAAATTGTATAGTTTCATTGACATTGGCTTTTCTATTATTTTTTTTTACTTCTAGTTCATTTTAGATGGCTAAATTTAGAAATATTTACTCTTGACTAGAATAGTCATGATTTATCTTTTTTGGGAGTACTGCTTATAAGAGAAGTTTACTTACAACTTTGAAATTTTCCTTTCTAAATGAAAAGTAAGTTTTATACACACAACATTTTGAATTTAATGTCACAAATAAAAGAAAAAAGAGTAGAGCCTGTCATATTTAAATTCATTACTGGGCTAATTATATTTGAATGTCAATCCTAGAAGTTGCTAGGGAAACTTGTACCAAAGAGTTAGAAATTTTTTGTACATTAAATCGATTTATGTAGTGTTGGCTAATTTAACATATCAGTGAAATAAATGTATCAATCTATTTTTTAAGAATATATGTTAATGATAATTTTAATTACTTTAGTAAATCTAAGGATTAAAAAATAGATTTATAAAGTCCCTTTTGAACTGTTACTCTTGAAGAAAATCAATTAACATTCATTCTGTTGTTTTATAGTTTTCACTCCCCTCTGTGTCTGTATGTGTGTGTATATATATGTATGTGTATATATATGAGAATAGCTATTTATTGATATGCCGTAAGTGCATGTGTTGCCATAGTTTGAAATGTAAAATTCCACATTTTCTAGATCTGGAATTGACAGAATTCATCTAGATAATTGTTAGCCTTTATAAATGCAGTTTTATTGTGCTTAAAATAAGAAAACAGTAATATTGAAAGCCTGTGCTTTTCTAACATATGGCTTCAATTTGCATTTTAATCAGAATATGGAAGTCATTACTCTGACATCTGAAACTGAGGTAGCAATAAAAAATTATCACTAACAGGACAGCAGACACGATTTATTTTGTGTTTATTGCTGGGTGGCCCACTTGAAACTTTTGCCAAACTTAATTGATTCCAGATATTAGAAAATTACAATTAAATTATAACATTTACTTTTGATACATTTAAATTAACTGTGTTAATGGGATTGGTATAAATTGGTGATTAATATCTACTAAGATCTATAGCATATATTATATATATAAACACATATATATAGTACAAGCGTACCTTGAAGATACCTGTCTGGATCTAGATGACTGTAGTATCACAATAGAGTGAGTTGCATGAATTGTTTGGTTTTCCAGTGCATATAAAAGTTACATTACACTATACTGTATTCTATTAAATGTGCAATAGCATTATATTTAATAAAAGTACATACTTTAATTAAAAAATACTTAATTGCTAAAAAATGCTGGTTATCATTTGAACCTTCAGTGAGTTATAATCATTTTGCTGGTGGAGAGTTTTCCCTTGATGTTAATGGCTGCTGACTGATCAGGGTGGTGGTTGCTGAGGGTTGGGATGATTATAGCAATTTCTTAAAATAAGACAACGGTGTTGTTTGCCCCATTGATTGACACTTCCTTTCACAAAAGATTTCTTTGTAGCATGCAATGCTGTTTGATAGCATTTTATCTATAGTAGAACGTCTTTCAAAATTCTATTCAATCCTCTCAAACCCCGCTGCAGCTTTCTCAACTGAGTTTGTGTAACATTATTCTAAATCCTTTGTTGTCATTTCAACAATGTTCATAGCATCTTGACCAGGAGTAGTAGATTCCATCTCAAGAAACAACTTTCTTTGCTCATCCATAAGAAGCAAGTTTTACCATGAGATTGCAACAGTTCAGTCATATCTTTAGGCTGTACTTCTAATTCTAGTTCTTTTGGTATTTCCAACACATCTGTGGTTATTTCCTCCACTAAAATCTTGATTCTCTCAAAGCATCCATGAGATTTGGATTCAACTTCTTCTAAACCCTGGTTCATGTTGATATTTTGATATTCATGATTCCCATGAATCATAAATGTTCCTAATGGCATCTAGAATGATGAATCCTTTCCAGAAGTTTCTCAATTCGCTGTGCCCACATCTATCAGAGGAATCATGCCCTATGGCAATTATAGCCTTATGAAATGTGTTGCTTAAATAATAAGACTTGATTTTTAAAATTACTCCTTGGTCCATAAACTGCAGAATGGATGTTGTGTTGGAAGACATGAAAACATTAATTTCCTTGTACATCTGCACCAGAGCTCTTGGGTGACCAGGTGCATTGCCAGTGAATAGTAATATTTTAAATGGAATCTTTTTTTCTGAGCAGTATGTTGCAACAGCAAGCTTAAACTATTCAGTAAACCATGCTATAAACAGCTATGCTGTCATTTAGGCTTTGTTCCATTTATAGAGCACAGGCGGAATAGATTTAATATAATTTTTAAGGGCCCCAAGATTTCCAGAATGGTAAATGAACATTGGCTTCATTTTAAAGTCACCAGCTGCATTAACCCCTCATAAGAAAGAGATTCAGCCTGTCTATTGAAGCTTGGAAACCAGACCTTGACTGACTGACTTTTCCTCTCTAGCTATGAAAGTCCTAGATGGCATTTTTTACAATAGAAGAATGTTTCATCTACTTTGAAAATCTGTTGTTTATCGTAACCACTTTCATCAATTTTCTTAGCTAAATCTTCTGGATAACTTGCTGCAGCTTCTACATCAGGACTTGCTGCTTTATTTTGCATTTTTATGTTATGGGAATGGTTTCTTTCCTTAAACCTCATGAACCCATCTCTGCTAACTTCACACTTCTGAAGCTTTCTCACCATTCTCAGCCTTCATAGAACTGAAGAGAGTTAGGGCCTTGCTCTGGATTAGGTTTTGGCTTAAGGGAATGTTATGGCTGGTTTTATCTTTTATCCAGACCACTGAAAATTTCTTCATCTCAACAATAAGGCTGTTTTGCTTTCTTATCATTCATGTGTTCATTGGTGTAGCATTTTAAAAATCCTTCCAAAACTTTTCCTTTGCGTTCACAACTTGGCTGTTTTGGTACAGAAGCATAGCTTTTTGCTTAGCTCGGCATTCGACATGCTTTCCTCACTAAGCTTAGTCATTTCTAGCTTTTTATTTTAAGTTAGAGACATGTAGTTCTTTTTTCACTGGAACACTTAGAGGCTACTTTAAGGTTATTAATTAGCCTAATTTCAATATTGTTGTATCTCAGGGTGTAGGAAGGCCCAAGGAGAGAGGGAGAGAGGGGAATGACTGGTTGGTGGTGTAGTCAGAACACACAGAACATCTATCAATTAAATTCACTGTCTTATATAGGCTCATTTCGGGGCACTCCAAAACAATTATAATAGTAACATCAAAGATCACTGATCACATCTTCATAACAGGTAGAATAATAATGAAAACGTGTGAAATATTGTGAGAATTACCAAAATGTGATACACAGACACAAAGTGAGCACATGTTGTTGGAAAAATGACATTGATAGACTTCCTCAAGGGCAGGGTTTCCACAAACCTTCAATTTGTGAAAATCATGATATCTGCTAAGTGCAATAAGGCAAGATATGCCTGTATATGCATATATAGTCATTGTATTTATGTAGTCATTTGCATGGCAAAGGACCCGAAAGGATTCATTTGAGAGTGCTAAATGGCTTAGGACTTGTATATCTGAAATGGGGAATGTTGGTGGAAAAAGAGGATTTCATGTTATATTGTAAACATATTTTTAGTCTTATAATTTGAATATATTACTTGTATAATAATTTGTAGCATGAGATGAAATTTTGTTAATCCATAAATTTTATTTGAACTAAAATATTAATCACAATGGTTGAAAACACTTCAATAAATTGTTATAGCAAATTAACTTCTAAGAGTAAAAAAATACTTAAATGTACAGTGTTCCATGATTTAGAACTTTATTGTCTTGAATTAAATCTCCAAGATAATCTTTATTCATGTAGCAAATTTTGACTATGTTCTGTACATTGAGTTAAATGTTGTAGAAATAATGATGAATTGGGAAACTCAATGTTTAATGAGATGTAGGTACCAGTAAATACATACATTGCAATATGATATAGTAAATATTATTTTAGCAACATGCAGGATGGATAGAACAGCTGCTAGAAAATGGAGGAAAAGTTGTCTGAGGAGTTTACATTTGAAACATGAGTAAGAATTTTCAAGGTAGGCAAGCAGGGCAAAGGGAATTCTCAGCAGGAGTGTTGTGTATGAAAAATGGAGTCCCGAGTTGGCAACTTTATTCATCCTTTCTTTGTTCATTTATTTATTCTTTATTCAACTAATATTTTTTGCACTCTGTGTACCAGCTGTGTGCTGTGGATATATCACAGTGAACTTGATAGACATGCTTCTATCATAAAATTCAGTCTAGTGAGGAAGAATAAATAATTAAAATTATGATAAGTGTTACAAAAAGGAAAGCATAGGGTATTATAGTTGTATATAACAATGTTAAATATAGGAGAAGTGATTGTAATATTGAGGAATGGTTGGGGGGGGGAATTTAGTCCAGTTGTGAGAGGTATTATATACTGAGCACAGGAGTTTAAATAATATTTTATTAAAAAATTAGCTACAGAAGTTTCACATTATGATCAAACTTTTATTTTAGGACAATCATTTTGAAAGTACTTTTTTTTTTTTTTTTTTTGAGCCAGAGTCTTACTCTATTGCCCAGGCTAGAGTGCAGTGGCATCATCATAGCTCACTGCAACCTCAAACTCCTGGGCTCAGGCTATTCTCCTGCCTCAGCCACCAGAGTAGCTGGGAGTACATGTGTGCACCACCACACCTGGCTAATTTTTCTATTTTTTGTAGAGACAGGGTCTTGCTCTTGCTCAGGCTGGTCTTTAACTCCTGGCCTCAAGCAATCCTCCTGCCTTGGACTCCCAAATTGCTAGGATTACAGGTGTGAGCCACCACGCCTGGCCTTGAAAGTACCCTTAAGGGTGGGTTATAGTAGGGATAGATTGATGTTAATAATTATGGCCAGTTAGGAAGTTCTTAGGATGTTCAGTCAATAGAAAGTTTTAATTGCTTAGAATTGGCATGTGGGCAGAAAGGAGAAGACTAGAGTGTGTCAATCTACATCTGAATTTTTAAATCAGTTTTTTACTTCCATTTGATACAATTTTCAGGGTATCTCTGCTAGATATTTTCTGCCTAAGTTATACAAAATAAAGCAAATTAATAGTTTCATTCTAAATCCTTCCATAGTAGCCAGCTTCTTCATAACAATGAGTAGTTTGTATCTAACTTATTTCACAAAGACTATTTTTGACTAGCAGCTTTGTGTTTTGCCAGTCTTTTGCCAACTCCTGATTTATTTAAAAACTTTAAATAAAATAATTTAGTTTTGTAATCTGTCTAGCTATTATTACTTGGTCATATCTCATCAGTACTGTGCAGATCCCTTTTAGAACCCTCTCTCAGGTACTAATTCCTCTCTTAGGCATTAATGTTCAAGGCCAGGGGTTGGCAGACCTTTTTCTGTTTAGATCCAGATGGTAAATTTTTCCAGTTTGTGAGTCATATGGTCTCTGTGGCAGCTGTTCAATTTTGCCAGTGTAGGGCAAAAACAGCCATGGATGATATGTCCATAAACAAATGTGACTGTGTGCCAATGAAACTTTATTTATGTACACTGAAATTTGAATATCATTTAATTTTCACATGTCAAGAAATACCATTCTTTTGACTTTTTAAAAAACTATTTGTATTAGGTTTCTAGGACTGCTGTAACAAATTAACACAAATTTGGTGGCTTTAGACAACAGAAATTTATTCTTTCTCAGTTCCAGAGGCTAGAAACCTGAAAACAAGGTGTTGGCAGGGCCATGCTCCCTCTGAATTCTCTAGGGAAGATTCTTTCCCCTGCCTCTTCCTGCTTTTGATGGATCCCAGCAAGCCTTGGTATTCCTTGGTTTATAGCTGCATCATTCTAATCTCTGCCTCTGTTATCACATAGTCATCTTCTCTGTATGTCTGTGTGACTTTTTTTCCATATTCCCTTTTCTTTCTTTTCTAAAGGCATCAGTCATTGGATTTAGTGCTCGCCTTAATGTGGCATGGCTCTATCTTAACTTGATTGCATCAGCAAAGACCCTATTTCTAGATAAGATCACATTCACATGTACCAGGATTACAATTTATCTTTTGTGGGGACAATATTCAACCTAATACACTGTTTAAAAATTAAAAAAATCATTGTTAGCTTGCGGGCCATACAAAACAGGCAGTGGGGTTGATTTGGCCATGGGCCATATTTGTTGACTCCTACTTTAGCCAGAGTTGGCTTTTTATCTATTCTCCAATTAAACATCTTTTCCTTATTGAGAGATAAGGTGAGAATTAACATTTATTGAGGCCCTACTATCTTCCAGACATTTTACTTGGTGCATTAACATCTTTTACCTTATTTATTCTTCAAATAACCCTATAAGGCAGATGTTATTATCAGCAGCAGCTTATGAAACAGAGAACAATATTAAAATTACTTGTTCAAGCTTACATCTTATAGCAAGCAAGTAGCGAATCTAGGATTTCAGTCTGCACTTGAGAAACCAAGTGACAATAATGTTTTTTCTGCTATGTCACCATAGTTTCTGTGGATGTAGTGATTTCATACCGCTCCTTGGAATAGGTCCATAATGCTTAACCTCTTGTTTTAGCTCTTCACTAGGATGATTTCACATATACAATGTTTCACATATCTACTATAGTTGCTTTGGATTTATAAACAGAAGCCAATTTCATTAGCTTAAGACAAAAATAGGAATTAAGAGAAGGACACTTAGATGGCTCATAGAATTGAAAGCAGTTCTAAACAGTCAAGTCTCAGGAAAAACAGGAACCAGAGTAGCTACAGAAAACTCAGCAGTATGACCTTTTGTATGACACTGCCATTTAAGTGACTCAGCTGTACCATCCCCTTCCTCCCACCTTGCCTTTAACCTCAAATTTCAATCCTTTGGGAGGAGAATCTGATTGGCCTAGTTTGCATACAATCTTATGCTGGATCAAACCACCACAGCGGGTAGGAGTGCAGCAAGGGAAGAGGGCATGGCTCAGATGAGACCTCTGTAGCGTTTTTCATGGATTAATGTGCAACTCAAATTTTGTCAATGACACTTTTTGTATCATATGTATTTATAAGGTTACTCTGTGGTACAGAGGGCTACATGGAATGATGTCTGTTTAATACATAGTGTGTGTTGTTATTTACTGATCATATACCTATGGCAGTGACAAATCTGAATTTAGAAATCTTTCCTCTAGAGTAGGTTATATTCTCTTCTGTTATCTCATGGCACTTAGTTCATTATTCCATAGTAGAATAATAATTTCCCTCCCTTGCTGCTGCTTCTCTTCTTTTCTGCCTTCCTCCTCCATTTTTCCCCTATCCCCCTTCCTCTTCCACTTCTACTTTTCTCTCATTACACTGATAAGCTTTTCCAGGGCTGAGATTTTATTTAGTCATATTTGTCTTCTAATACTTGAAAAGGAAAATGCTTTTAGCATCAGTATTAATTTTGCTTCCTTGCTTTTGTGTTACTACTTCTTTCACTTCACAAATATTTATTAAATACTTGCTGTATGCCTGGCATTGTTCTATGTTTTGAGACAAGGGCACAAATAAAATAGTCAATTCTGCTGTCTTTGTGGAGCTTGCATTCTAGAGGGAAAGCAGGACAATAATCAGGTAAATAAATAAATTAAAATATAAATGTCAGAAGTGGTAAGTGCTAGGTAGAAAATCAGCAGGGTAATGTGCCAAGGGTGACTGGTAGTGAGTGGAGGCTTTTTTGGACTCAAAGTCCTCTCTGAACTTATGACATTGAGTGGCCCCTGAATAACATGAAGGAGCTGAGTCTTGAGAAAATCATCTTCAAGAGTGTAGTGCATGGTAAGGAAACAGGCCTCTAAATGGGAACAAGGTGGTTCATTTGATTTATAGCTGAGAAGGCCGTTATAGCTGGACAGAATGGCATGAAATGAGGTTGGCAAGATAGGCAAAAGATCATATTTAGGACATTGTAGGCCATCATCGAGTTTAGACTTTATTTTCCATGTAATAGAAAACCATTGGAGACTTTCTTTTAAATAGCAAAAAAATGATGTGATTTGATTGGCATTTTAAAAACAGCTACTGTAGCTGATTTGGAAAGAAGTATTAATAACTGTATGGGAGATGGGCAGCAGATTTAGAAGCTAGGAGGCCAGTTCTTAGGCTATTGCAGCAGATTATAAGAGCTCCAGAAAATTTATATATAAATTCATTATAAAATTCATTTAATTAAGCTTTACAGATAGTTTATTTAAATGAAGATAAATTTTGGTTAACTTCTAAAATTTATGCTAATTTGTACTAATTGTTTTACTCTTTTAACAAAGCAAATTTTGCAATCTGTACCTGGAACATATACCTTTTCTCTCCCTGCCATTCCCACCCACCCTTTTTCATTTGTTTGTAACAGTGGTTTCAAGAAACAATATGGTATTGAGGCCTGCTGTATGGCATGTTCCAGTAGATTTTTACTTGTTTTAGTGAAAATAGTGGAATTATCTCTTTAATAACATAAATTACCCTGAATTGCATCCCAGTGTACATTACTGAGTGGGAAACAAAAGGGTGAATTGTATCGAGCATAGCATTACCCATAATCTTGGAATACCCATGGGAGTGTTCTGTCAGCCATCTTAGGATTCATGATGCAAAACAAGGTTGAGAACCCCTGTTACAACAGATGAAGTGTAACCATTTTATTTGTTTATTTAGCCATTTGTTTTTATGGCAGTCAGAAACTATCTTTTAAATTAGAACATTTACATGAAAGTGACTTGTTACTTTTAAAGTGAATTGCAAATATAGAGTACTTGTGTTTTAATTCATAGGATCTATGTAAATCTTTACCAATCATTTTGAAAAATAATTATTCACATCTTTATCTTAAAACTTAATTTTTGTGGCTGCCTCTTTAGAAGTCTAAACTATTATGACTAAGCACATAAATGTGTATGTATATGGTAGCATTAAAAACATATCTAAATTATTTTACTTTTTTCAAATATTTTATAATCTTTTATTTAACAGTTATTGATAATTATCTTTTCTGTAAAATCTGACAGCTTAAAATAATTAATTACATTATTTAACTTTCTAGCAAAAATTAGTGTACTATATTCTACTTAACTTTTTTTGGAAGGGTATTTTTAGTTCTTACTAAAAATGTATAAATTTAAAAGTGCAAATGGTTTTGTTTTGCTCTGCTTTTTTTCATAAACACACACTATATACACACATATGCTTGCAAGAGAAAGGGACTCATTGTACCATTAGAATGCGATATTTTTAAAAAAACATGTTTTCCATTTTTCATGTTAAAAATTGCTAATAAAATAAAGTCCCCATGAAATATAGCCTATGCATATTTAGAAGTACTAGAAGGAAGCATTATATTTAACAAAGGCTGGTTTTAATTACTAAGTAGGCATATGTACTGTATGTGTTTATAAGATTTAGGTTTGGATACTGAATTCTTTTTAGAGTAATTTATGATGGAAATAAAAATGAATAGCAGAGGCAAACTAATATGGGAAATGGTGAGAATTTGTGGAATTAAAGGGAATGATTAAAAATTGGAATATATTACATCCTTTTCAAGAACACACATACATGTGTAGATAAAAAAGGTTGAACTCATTTACGATAGATTTATTAACAGCCCCAGCCTGGCAGAAAACAACGTTGACGGAACCATTTTGGATATTTGCCAACTCCTGTTTACTTTGTTAAAACCATGACAAGGTAATCTGGTTCCTTTTGACTTAAATAAGACAAAGAATTCAATATTGAGGCACTGTTTATAGGTTGTTAAACATTTCAGTTTAGTGTCTGAGGATAATGTTTAGCATTGTGTTCAATTAGTGTGAACTAACCAGTTGAAGTGCCAGATTCGTAAATGTCTTACTTCAATTAATACAAAATACTAAGGGCTCCATTCATTCCAAGTTACTTGCTCCATGGGTGCCGGCCACGTGGTCTCCATAAGCAGGCCTTTCTGTGGACTAATCAAGATTCATGGCCTCTAGGTTTTGTGGCACTGGCATTTTAGAATCTGGAACGTCGCTTTTTCTTTTCATGAGCTTCTCTGTTTTTATCCCTAGTTCTTTCTCCCATTTTAAGTTGTATATGGAATTGAACTTGTATGATACTCTAATGTAGTTATATATGAGTATAATTTGGTAGAATATACTGGCAAGTGAGTAAGTAAGCAAATCCAAACAAAACTCTAGACCAATTTAGGATGTTGGTCTTCAGTAGACTAAATTTTCATAAGAGCTCAATTAAAGACAGCAGCAACTTTGCTTCTTCCCACCCATGTTAGGGTCCAATGTTGGTAAAAATGGTCAAATAGCCCAGTTTTTTTGTTTGGTATTTTTTCACCTTTTTCAGCGTCTCTGTTCCCTACCCAACCCCTACCCCCACTGAGGTCCTATCTTTGTAAGTTTCTTATGTCCATAGATGTTTTCAATTTAATGCAAATGTTTGTTATTGAATGAAAAATAATCCTGACTTATCCAACAGAAAATAATAATGTAAATGTGGTTTGTGGTTGCACTGTGAAAGGAAATGAAAATCTGTTTTGAGGGTGGGAGGAACTTTGAACATTTCTTAAATCCAAATAGCAAATAAGTGCTCTGACTAGCTGATATGCTGGATCTAGAATTGCACTTTGGCCTTATTGTATCCAATTCCAATTATTCCCTGAATTGGTTACACAGATAGTAGAGAAATTGCTATAGATATACTTGTATCGTCTAGTAAAACTCTTGTTTTTTAACCTTTCTTAATTTCCTTAGTAATATTAGAGCTGGAAAACAAAACTACAGCTCCTGTATACTTTGATGTCACATTTCTTTCTAATCTTAATTGTGCTTGTGTGTGCATGCATGTTAACATGTATGATTGCATGCATGTCCATAAGCATGTGCATGTATTTGCTTCAAATGTCCTATTGCTTTGTACTCCTGACTCCAGATCTTTGCTCTAGCTGTTTTAACTCTCTAAATGCTCTTTTTCCCTTGTAGGTTTCTGTTACTTGTAATAAGAGAATCTTTACCAGAGCAAGTGTCTTTGATTTTCTTGCTACTAAGAGAAGGTTAAGGAAATGCTTTTGACTACTGAGTTACCAACCACATGTATGGTACCATTAAGAAGGTAGTTAATAAGTATTTGTTGAACAATGAATAATTGCACTTTGAATTATCTTTAGATACTTTCAGGATATTTGATGAACTTTCTTTTGTTAACCCTAAGAAAAATATTATTAGGAAATGAACTTTTATCTGTTGTTGATGGGAGTACCAATTAGTACAACCACTTTGGAAAACAGTTTGGTGCTTTTAAATAAAATTGAACATGTACACATCCCATAACTCTTCAGTCCATTCTTTAAGTATATTCTAGAGAAATTTCTACCCATATGTAGAAACCAGGAGAAACCAATACAAATGTTTACAGCAGCATATTCATAATTATGAAAACTCAATTCAACTCAAGGGCCCATCAGCATTGAATGAATAAGTAAATTGTATATTCATGTAACAGAATACTGTCTGGCATAGGTGCTTAAGTTCGTTCTAAGAAACTCCAATGAATTATTTCATCTAAATGCCCATGCTGTTCCTTACTTGGAAATTAAGCAGCTTTATTTTACCTAGAGTTATAGCTTAACTCTGAATATCTGGGGCTTTTGTATCTTTTAACTTTATGATTTTGTAATTTTAAACTTTTATTTCTCCTGTAAAAAACCTTATTAGTGGTATGTATATATATAAGGTTGGTATTATTAGCAGAGTTTATTTTAATATAAAACTGTTTATATTCTGTCTTTGGAAAAAATGGAGCCCTAAATTAATAAAATATAAATATTTAGGAAACTATTTCATAATTCTCCAGACATCTAGCATCCAGAATATAGGAATGCAAAGTTTCACTCCAAGATAAAGATTTTATTTTAATAAATTCTGAGGCAGATTCTTCACTGGGTTTATACATTTGTTTGGCTGCAAATACCGGGATACCCAACTACAAATGACTTAAAGTTTAAGTACATTTTTTTTAAGGTAAGTTACAATGCATCTTGAGGGTACCAGTTCTAGGATTTAGTAATGTTATCAAGGGCCCAGGCTATTTCCATCCTTCTGCTCTGCTGGCCTTGGTTCGTTGGACTTTGCTTTTGTGCCTGTCAGTAAATTCTTTGATAATGATAGTGAAGGACATATAATTCCCATTTCTACTGTTTTCTAGGAGTACTTGAATGAACAAACTAAAAGGATATAAATCTTTGAAAGTAAAGTTCTATTGATACATTTTAGAAATCAGAGGACTGAAGTTCTGACATTATTATGGCAGGGGGATGACCTTCCATATTGACAGTTCCTCCTTCTGTCCCCTGCTCCCACTTCTTTCCTTACTATTCTTTTTATGGCTTGTAGAGATTGGATCTGGGTATCACCATCATTTTATGAATGACTCTTTGGAGATAGAATAACTGTTAGATATTTTAAAATGAGTTAAATTCAAATTGTTAGAATGATCTAATTTCACCCATTTTTGTATGTAATTAAATTAATGTGGTTTGTATAAAGGGTGCTAATTCTAATTTATGTGTTTCTGTTAAAGTTTTGGATTTTTTTTCTTTTCTTTTTTTAACCTTGGTATATGACCTTCCATTTTCTTTTTTCTTTTTAGGTTGTACATACATACTTTTAAAAAATAGGCTTTATTATTATTATTTTTTTATAGCAGTTTTAGGTTTACAGAAACTTTGAGCAGAAAGTACAGAGAGTTTCCATATTACCCTCACCTTCCCCTAGTATTAACATCTTGCTTTAGTGTGGCACATTTGTTACAGCTGATAAACCAATGTTGATACTTTACTATTAACTATTAATAGTAGTTTACATTAGGGAACATTTTTTTGTGTTACAGTTTCTATGGGTTTTACAAATGCATAATGTCAGGTATCCACTATTACAGTATTATACAGAATAGTTTCACTACCTTAAAATCTCCTGTGTTCCACCTGTTCATCCCCAATACTCTACCTATTCATCTCCTCCTCCCCCAATTCCTTGCAACCACTGATCTTTTTACTGGCTCTATAGTTTTGCCTTTTCTAGAATGTAAGAGTTGTTTATTGGTTTTTATCCCTCACTATAATGTAGTCTGCTAGGGACAGGGAATATGTTATATATACTATTATATCTGCAATGCTGTATTGGAATACAGTTAACATTCATAGTGAATGAATAAATTAATAATTATGTGCCTAAAGCTACTACGAATATTATTTAATTTTTATGATAGGATGTACTGCACATTGATTATAAACATATTGGGGCTTTGGAGATAGAATACCTGATTTCTGATCCTGAATCTGCCACTCACAGTGTGTCGTTGGGGAAGTTAGTTTACTTCCCTGTGCCTCAATTTCCTTACCTGTAAAATCAGGATAAAATAGAATATATCTCATAGGGTATTGTGAGGATTAATTGAGATAGTACATAAAGCAGTGATTCGCACATAGAAGGGTTAATTAGTGTTTTTTAAAATTATTATTGCTATTGTTATTAAGGTTTTAAATAGGCTTATATAGGCTAGCCTGGATTATATGAGAAAATTAATGGAAAGTCCTTTGTAATTTAAGAGTTAGTAATTATATATATATAAAATATAAGTGACTTTACTACTATTACCATCATTATAATGTATATGATATTCATTGAAGTATAATACTAACAAAAAGAAAACTTTGATTTTGAGGTAAAGTCTTGACTCTTTTCATATGCCTAATCAAGGGAATAATCAGGGATAAACTTATTATATGATGTTTTGTTCTTTTAGATCTTTGTGATGCTAATCAGAATTATTAGTATTTAGTTTTTTTAAATAGCTTTATTGAAGTTCATTTAATATTTAATAAAATGCACTTATATTAGTATCCCCTTATCCAATGGGGATATGTTCCAAGACACCCCATGGATCCCTGAACCCTGTATATATTATGTTTTTCTTTCTTCTATATATACACCTATGATAAAGTTTAATTTGCAAATTGGGTACTGTAAGAGATTAATAACACTAATAATAAAATAAAACAAAACAATTAAAACAATATGCCAGCACCACTACTTTTGCCTTTGGGGCCATAATTAAGTAGAATGAGGCTTGCTTAAACACAAGCACTGTGGTACCATGACAGACAATCTGCTAACCAAGAGGGCTACTAAATGCTAACAGCCTTGTAGCAACTACAGAGTGGATATTTGGACAAAGACAGGATTCACGACCTGTGGCCAGAGGGAGTGGGACGTCTCAAGATTTCATCACACTACTTAGAATGGCAAACAATTTAAAACTTATGAATTGTTTATTTCTGGAATTTTCCATTTAATATTTTTGGGCCATGAGTAACTGAAACTGAGCAAAGTGAAACTGAGGAAAAGGAGACTACAGTATTTAAAAGTATATTTTGATAAGTTTTGACATGTTTATACCCCCATGAAACCATCACCCCAAATAAGATAATTAATATAAACATCATCCCCAAAAGTTTCTTCATGCCCCTTTGTAATCCCTCTCTACCTACCCACATACCCAGTGGATGTCTTCTGTTACTATAGAGTTATTTGTATTTTATAGATTTTATATAAATGGAATCGTAGACCATGCAAGCCTTTTATTGAAGGTACCTCACCTTTATCTCTTTTAAAAACAAAACAAAAAAAACCCCATTTTATTGAGGTATAATGATGTATAAAACTACACATATTTAAAGTATATTGATAAGTTTTGACATGTATATATCCATAAAACCATCACCACAATCAAGATAGTGAAAATATCCATTACGCTAAAAGTTTTTTTGTGCCCCTTGGTAATCTCTCCTTTCATCCCTTCTTGCCATCTTCCCAAACAACCACTGATCTGCTGTTACCATTGATTAGTTTACATTTTCTAAAGTTTTATATAAATGGAATCATGCAGTCTATATTCTCTTTTTTATCTGGTTTCTTTTAGCATAATTATTTTGAGATTCATCCATTTTATTGTGCATAACAATAGTTCATTACTTTTTATTGTTGAGTATTATCCTATTGTTTGACTCTGTCACACTCTGTCACACTCTGTCACACTCTGAATTTGTTTCTCTGTTTATCATTTTTTTATTGCTTCTAGATTTTGGCTATTGTGAGTAAAGCTGCTGTATAAATCACATACTTTAGTTTTGGGGGGTGGATTATGTTAGTTTGCTAGGGTTGCCATAATAAATAGCACAGACTGGGTGATATAAACAGCAGAAATTTATTTTCTCACAGTTCTGGATCTAGAAGTATGAGATCAAGGCATTGGTGGTTTTCTTCTGAGGTTTCTTTCTTTGTCTTATAGATGGCCATCTTATCCCTGTGTCTTCATATGGTCTTCCCTCTGTGCATCTGTATCCACATTTTCTTTTCCTATAAGGAAGCCAGTCATATTAGATTAGAACCCACACTAATGACCTCATTTTACTCCATTATCTCTTTAAAGACTATGTCTCCAAATATAGTTACGTTCTGAGATACTGGGGCTTAGGACTTTAACATGCATATTTTGGGGGAGGGGACCTATAAAGCCCATAATGGGGGTTGTATGATAGGCACACGTTTATTATTTTAAGAAATGGCCAAGCTGTTTTTCAAAGTGATTGTACCATTTTACATTCGTATAGGCAATGTATGAGAGTTCCAGGTGCTCCATATCTATGCTAACGCTTGGAATGGCCAGTCTTTTAAATTTTATCCAGTCTATTCATAATAGGTATGCAGTGATAGCTTTAATTTGTATTACCCTAATGATTAATGATGTTGAATAAAATATTGATTTTTAAAATGTGATTATTAATGATCATAGATCTTCCTTAGTGAACTGTCTTTTTGAATCCATTGCACATTTTAAAATTGACTTGTTTTTCTTATGGTGTTTTGAGAGCTCTTTATATATTCTAGATATATGTTCTTAATTAGATTTGTTTTGCAAAATTTTTTTTCCATCCTGTACCTTATTTTTTCATTTTCTAAACTGTGCCTTTTGAAGAACAGAAATTTTAAATTTTGATTAAATATAATTTATGAAGTTTTTTCTTTATTGATTCACTTTTGATGTGCATCTAGGAAAATTTTGCCTAATTCAGGGTCACTAAGAGTTTCTCCTAAGTTTCTTATTTTATAGGGCTAGGTTTTATATTTAGCTCTATGATACAGTTTGCTTTAACTTTTGTATATGGTGTAAGTTCATTTTATTTTATTATTTTTACATATAGTTGTCCAAATGTTCCAGCATCATTTGCTCAAAAGATCATCTTTTTTCATAGAATTGCGTTTGCACCATTGTTGAAAAATCAGTTTTTCACAAATTTGTAGGTCTGTTTCTGGACTGTATTCTTTTCCATTGATCTGTTAGTCTACCAAAATCATGCTGTCTTGATAACTGTAGATATATGATAATTTTGGCTGCCAGTTAGTATTAGTCTTCCAATTTTGTTCTTTAAAAGTTGTTTTGGCTCTTTCGCGTTTTCGCGTCCAAGATGACAAAGAAAAGAAGGAACAACGGTTGTGCCAAAAAGGGCCGTGGCCATGTGCAGCCTATTCGCTGCACGAACTGCGCCCGATGCGTGCCTAAAGACAAGGCCATAAAGAAGTTCGTCATTCGAAACATAGTGGAGGCCGCAGCTGTCCGGGACATTTCTGAAGCGAGTGTCTTCGATGCCTATGTGCTTCCCAAGCTGTACGTGAAGTTACATTACTGTGTGAGTTGTGCCATTCACAGCAAGGTAGTCAGGAATCATTCTCGGGAAGCCCGCAAGGACCGAACACCCCCACCCCGATTTAGACCTGCGGGTGCTGCCCCAAGACCTCCACCAAAGTCTATGTAAGGAGTTGAGTCCTTGAGTACTGAAGAAAAACTATGCGTTGGGAAAAAATAAAATGGAAATTATACTTAATATAGCATGTTGAGTATGTCTGTGCCAGATAGAGTGAGAGTTTGTGTTATATCAGGTGTTCGTGTGAATTGTCACATAATGTTTTCCTTGGAAAGAAAGCTAACCTGTGTGAATTGAAAAAAAAAAAAAAAGTTGTTTTGGCTGTTTTAGGTCCTTTGTATTTACATATGAATTTTAGAACAGCTTTTAAATTTCTGCATAAAAAGCCTTCTGAGATACCTGTTAGAATTAGGTTTAATCTCTAGTCAATTTTGGCAGAATTAATATCTTGACAATATATTGAGTATTTTGACCCATGAACATGTTATAGTTCTCCATTTATTTACAGTTTCCTCTAATTTTTCTCAGTGATGTGTTATTTTTCAGGCATTATATGCCTATATCGAAAAAAACACATGAGAGGAATGGGATTACTATTATTGATTTAATTAAGCCAATATCCTTGTAAGAGAAGATGAATTATCTAAACAAAATCAGCCTTTTGTTAGAGGAAGGAAGAGGAGGAAGGGACAGGGATGTTGTATAGTCATCCAACAATTATTTACTACATATGCTAAACTATGATAGTTAAATGAAAGATCAGATTTAGATATAATTCTTTATTTCCCACTCTCAAATTTAAAGTTAAAAAGACTCTCAGTTATTAAAGTATTTGATATTATCCCCATTAAATGGTTGAGAAAACTCAGTTCTGATAGGAATAGTGACCCAATTCTATTTTATTTTGAACAGAATTGAGATCTAACTCTAAATCTCAGCATTTGTATGGGTTTTTTTTTGGTTGTTATCATTATTTGTTTTGACTCTAAGTGTAAGAAGATAGCATTGTGGGTGAAAAAATCTCATGCTTTTCTTTTGTTAAGTTTTATTATGTTAAAAGAAGAAAAGCAGAACATAACATAGTATGTTATTACATCATGTCACATTGGATAGAACATGACAGAACATATATTTACAAAAGTATGCTCTTCTTTAGAGCCAGATGACTACTCTGAATTTGGAAACAGACCATCTGCTTATCATTTAAATTCCTGGATAACTTACCAACCCACATTTCTAAACAGAATTAACCGTCTTCATAACCTTAAAACCACTGCTAAGGTCCATTGTCTCCATATGTAATTCATATTTCCTGTATTCTGAATGAAAACAGATTATGACATTTATTATGTCTAAAAAGACCAAGTTGATTTCGTTAACATAAGAGGCTAATGAAATATACTGTCAGCATTTGAAATTTCTGTAATACAGTTTGGGACATATTTGTTCACACTTTGGTAAACCACATCCCCCCAAACAGTCAATAAATAAACACTTGACATATTCTAAACAATTACTTATTCATTAGATCTTACTTCTTTCATTCATTCAACTTCTATTGAGTGTTTCTTAGGTATAGTTGCTAGAGTTATAATGATGAGTGAGATTCAACCTATAGTCTAGTGAGAATTTTAGATGCCTAATTAGTTAATATTAATATATACTATGATGAATTGTTGAGGGAGAAGAAGGACTCAGATATGACTCTTAAGTCTTTGTTTGAACAAATGGTGGATGGAAACACAGGTACAAGAGCACTCACTTGCAAGTCAAGGTGAGATTTGTGACATTTGTCTACTTGCTACTTTCTATATATAGTACTTACTTTCCTTAATTATCAAGTTAAGTGTCTACTAGAGCAGTGGGTTCTTAATTGGTGATATGTGTAGAATTTTGTATGGAATGCAGGGTTTTCATAACAATTTACTTTTCTTAGATCCTCAGTCTGCCTACGAGTATGACATGCAGACTCTTGTCTTTACTGGATTATCCATATCTAACATTTATTATTGCGTTAATATTTCTGATCATTTTCTGCTGCTTTGGTCACTCTCTACCTCTGCCCTGAGTTTATGTAAATTTATGAAGTTTGTATGCATTTAAGATGAACTTAAGATGAATTTAAGATGAATTTATGAATCTATGCCTAAAGCACTTAAATCTGTGTCTAAAGCATATTTGTCCTTCCTAAAAAAAATTTCTGTTAAGGCTGTACCCAGGTTTTTCCTAATGATTAGTGGGAATTAAGTTACAAATTAGTTGAGAACTACTTTTGTGGTGAGACTGGGGAGGGGGGAACAGGTGTATATTCTTTTTTAAAAACAGCTTTATTTTTCACTTAAGGAACATTACTTGTTTTAAGTTTACAGTTTGATGAGTTTTGGCAAATGTTTATAGTCATGTGATTACAACCACAATCAATATATAGAATATTTCTCTCTTCCCTAGAATGTCCCTCTTTTCTCTTTGCAGTCAATTTCCTTATCCCAAGTAATCACTAATTTGCTCTCTGTCACTATAGTTTTGGCTTTTTTCTCCCCCCAACAATTCATGTAAATGGACATATATTTTTATTTTTCTTGGGTGGATACTTAGGGATAGAATTGCTGGGCCTTATGATAAGTGTATGTTTACATTTATAAGAAACTGCCAAATTGTTTTCCAAAGTGACTATATCATTTTGTATTCCCACTAGCAAGTATGAAAGTTCCAGTAGTTCCATATTCTCACTATCACTTGGTATTGTCATTCTTTTCACTTTTACCCTTCTAGTGTATGTGTAGCAGTACTTCATTTTAGTTTTAATTTGCATTTCCCTAAAGACTAATGATGTTGAATATCTTTTTGTTGACTTTTTGGCTATTCATACATGTGTATGTGTGTGTGTGTACCCACACATACATATGTATATGAATATATGGGTTATTTCAGAGTTGTTTATATACTCTGAATGTAAGTGCTTTGTCATATATATTTGCATATATTTTCTCTGAGTATGTGGCTTTTTCATTTTCTTAGTTGAGTCTTTTCAAAGAAGAAAAAGTTTTTAAATTTTGATGAGGCACATTTTATCAATGTATTAGTTATCTTCTGTGGTGCAACAAACTACTCAAAACTGTAGTGGCTAAAAACAACAATCATATGTATTTTGCACTAATTTGCAGTTTGGAAATGGTTTCCCCAATAGTCCATTACTGTTCCACTTGGCATCAACTGGTGCAGCTTATGTCACTTAAGAAGCATTGTGGGGATGGGATATGTATTGGTATGGCCATCTTTGGGCAGTACAGTTTGCAGTGATGAATTTTTTCTTTAATATTTTATTCTTTTTTTCCTTCATGATGTAACACATCTTTGCCTAAACCAAGATCAGAAAGATTTTCTCCAGTGTTTACTTTCAGAATTTTTATGGTTTGATCTCCAACATTTAAGTCTATGATTTGTTTTGAGTTAGTTTTTGGGTATGGGGTGAGATATGGGTTGAGGTTCATATATCCATTTGGAAGTTCAATTGTTTCAGTTCCATTTGTTGGAAAGACTATTTTTTCCCCATTGAATTACCTTGGTACCTTTGTAGAAAGCCAAGTGGACATAGATAGAGTGTTGGGTCTATTTCTGAATTCTAACGTTATGCCAATACATGATGCCGTCTTGATTACTTGAAGCTTTATAGTAAGTTTTCAAATGATAAATCTGCCAGCTTTGTTCTTTTTTAACATTTGACCTACTTTGTATCCATTGCATTTTAATATAAATTTTGTAGTCAGATTGTCAGTTTCTATAAGAATGCCTGTTAGGTTTTTTTTGTGTTTGTGTGTGTGTGTGTGTGTATGATAGTGTCTTGCTCTGTCATCTAGTCTAGAGTGCAGTGGTATAATCATAGCTCACTGCAACCTCAAACTTCTGGACTCAAGCAGTTCTCCTGGTTCAGCCTCTGGAGTAGCTAGGACTGCAGACACATGCCACTGTAACCAGTTAATTTTTTATTATTTTTTGTAGAGATAGGGTTTCGCTAGATTGGCCAGGCTGGCCTCAAACTCCTGGCCTCAAGTAATCCTCCTGCCTCAGCCTCCAAAAGTGCTAGGGTTACAGGCGTGAGCCACCTCACCTGGCTCTGTTAGATTTTGATTGGTATTGCTTTGACTCTATGATCAATTGGAGGAGATTTATTAATATTGAGTCTTCCCATTTATGAACATGATACATTTCTCCATTTATTTTAGGTTTTTAATTTCTTGCAACATTTTTTTTTTGTTTTTAGTGTTCAGATCTTGTACTTCTTTTATTAAATTTATCTGTAAATATTTAATATATTTGTATTCTAATGTAAATGGAATTAAAAAAAAATTCATTTTCCAATCATTCTTTGCCAGGATAGAGGAAACAATTGAGGGATATTAAATATTGATATTTTATTTTATGACCTTGCTAAACTTATTAAGACTAGGTCATTTTCTTATAAATTTAAGATTTTCCTACCTACACAGTCATGCCCTGTGTACATTTGGAAAGTTTAACTGCTTCTTTTCAAATGTATATTTCTTTGATATCTTTTTCATGTCTTATTTCACTGGGTAGGGAGGGCATCCAGAAGAATATCAAACAGATGTGGTGAGAGTGGCCATCTTGACCTTACTTTAGGTAGAAAGTTGTTCACCTTGAAGTCTAATAGTAGTGATAGGTATTTCATAGTTGTCCTTTATCAGGTTGAAGAAGTGCCATTCTATTTTTTGATTGTTTGTTTGTTTTGTTATTTTATTTTTTATTTTAGAGACGGGATCTCATTCTTGCTTAGGTTGGTCTTGAACTCCTGACCTCAAGGGATCCTCCTGCCTTGGCCTCCTAGAGTGCTAGGATTATAGGTGTGAGCCACTGTGCCCAGCCTAGAAGTGCCATTCTGTATCAGAAGCTACTTTGCGGACAAAAATCACGTTAGTTATTTGAAAATGATATGCTCATCTGTGAACTGGTTTGTGTTTTTCCTCCTTGGGGTTCTTTGAACTCCTTGATTTCTTCCTCTTCCTTTTTTTTCCTTTTACATCCTTTCTCCTGTGTCTCCTTCTTCTTCTTTTCCTCCTTTTCCCTTTCCTCCACCCTCCTTTTCTCTTCTTTCTTGTTTTCCTCTTTCTTCAATATTTGGGAAGTTTTTCACCATTATTTCTTCAAGTGTGTTTTTCTGCCTCCTTTTCTTCTGTTGGAGTCTCAATTATATGCTGTTGGACTGCTTGATACTTTTTTCCTGGCCCCTGAGTCTTTCTTTGTTTTCTTCAGACTTTTTTTTTTTTCTATCTTCAAATTGGAAATTTCTATTGATTTATCTTCAAGTTCATTGATTATTTTTCTCTGCCATCTCAACTATTCTGTTGAGCCTATCTAATGAATTTTTATTTCAATGATTGTCCCTTTTTAGCTCAAATATTTCCATTTGATTCTTTTTTTATAGTTTCATTTTTCTGTTGAGATTTCATATTTATCCATCCATTAAATAACGTATTTCCCTGCATTTTTGAGCATGTTTTATGTAAATTTTGAGCATATTTATAACACTTATTTTGAAGTCTGTGTTTTTGAAATGCAATACCTGGACCCATTTGGAGTCAGTTTCCATTGACTTCTTTCCTTTTTTTTCTTTTTAATCTAAAAAGCTTTATTGTTTCTTTTTGTGTCTAGTTATTTCTGTTTGGAAACTAGACATCATATTCCATATTTTGTGCTGTAAATTTTCAGTTGCACTTCCAACTGTAAGTTCTGCCTTCTGAAACCTCAAGCCAGTAGGCTTTTGCTTTATTTCATCTGAACTGTATGTAGTTGCAGAACATATTCAGCAAAAGGTACAGCAAACATGGAACAACTTTGTCTTTTAGAGGTAGAACCCTTTCTACGTTTTGCCTGACTTTTTGCCAGTCCCCTGAGTGTTTCCTACATGTATGCATAATTAAATAGTCAATGAGGGATTTTAGCAGAATTTATACTCAGAATTTGTGTCTCAATCATTCTGTGACTCTTTTGCTTCTAGAATTTCCTTCTGAAGTCTATAGTTGCTCTGATTTTTGAACTTTGACGCATAACCCCTTAGACTTGGTAAGGGTGTAGTTTTCTGCTGCCAGAGTTGCTGGGGAGTTTGGTGAGCACTGCTAGGCAAGAAAGGCAAAAACTCACAGTTTTTACATTATGCAGTAGCAGTGTTTCATGAGTAAGTTCTTGCTTGTCTTTTGTTGTTTTCTGAATGTTGTTTTCAACACTTTTGTTCAGTTTTTATGTTGTTTTCTGTGGGAGGAATGACTTGACCTTTTTACTTCACCATTACCAAATGTTCTTGATAAATGTATTTTAAAAGTTACAAAAGTAATATATGCACCTGGTAAAAAAATTAGGAAAATAGAATAGTATAAAATACTCTATCAAAAATTACCAATAGAGTTATAAATTGCATTTATTAAGTTATTATTTATGAAAGTAAACAGCAATAAATATTGTAAATATTTACAGTGGGTTATTCTGAGTACTTATCTATTCAACTGGATAAATATGGTGTTTTTGTATTAAATTATATCAGTGGTCAGCATACTTTTTTCTCTAAATGGCCAAATAGTAAATATTTCTGACTATGCAGGCCATATAGTCTCTGTTACATGTATTCAGTTCTGTATTTGTAGTTTGGAAGCAGCTATAGAGGATACATAAACAAATGGGCATAGTGGTGTGTCAGTAATACTTCATTTATAAAAAGATCCATGTTAAGGAATGCCCTTCCTTTCATGGAGAATGTTTGGCAATGTGAACTGCTATTTCTCAGCATGAGGGATTACTACTTTCAAGATTTTTTCTTCATATTTAGATTTTAGCATTTTGTTTATGATGTGTCTGGGTATGCTTGTTCTTTTTAAATTATGAATTGACAATTTATAGTTGTGTAAATTTATGGGGAACAAATTGATGTTATAATTTATGAATACAATATGGAAAAATAAAATTAAGCCAGTTAGTATATCTGTCATTTCAAATACTTAACATTTTTTGTGGTGAGAATATTTTAAATTTACTCTCTTAGTAATTTTGAAATATACAATACTCTATTATTAACTATATTAACCATGCTGCTCAATATAACTCAAAAAAAGAAAAAACCCAAATTCTTTCTGTCAGAGATTTTGTACCCTTTGACCATAATCTCTCCATTCCCTCCATTCTCCAACCTCTGTAACCACCATTTTACTCTCTGCTTTTACGAATTCAGTTGTTTTAGATTCTACATAAAATTTGAAATATGCAGTTTGTCTTTCTGTGTATGACGTTTATCACTTCGCGTAATGTTCTCCAATTTCATCCATGTTTTCCCAAATGACAGAATTTCCTTCTTTTTTGAGGCTGAAAATTATTCCATTTCATTGTATATGTGTGTGTGTGTGTTTATTAATATCTATTTTTGGTTTTGTTGCCTGCACTTTTAGGGTCAAATAAAAAAAAAAAAATCGTTGCCCAGACCACTGTTGTGTAGTTTTTCCTCTATTTTTTTTTTAATGTAGTTTTAGAGTTTCAGGTCTTATGTTTAAGTCTTTAATCCATTTTGAATTGAATTTTGTTTGTGGTGTGAGATAAGGATCCAATTTCATTCTTCTGCATGTGAAAATTGAGTTTTCCTAGCATCATTTATTGAAGAGACTGTCCTTTTTCCATTGTGTATTCTTGGTACCTTTGTTGAAAATCGGTTGACCACCTATATATGCATGAGTTCATTTCTGGACTCTTTGTTCCATTGGTCAATGTGTCTTTTTTTTTTTTTTATTTTGCCAATACCATGCTGTTTTAATTACTGTAGTTCTACAGTATAGTTTGAAACCAGGTAGTGTGATTCTTTCAGCTTTTTTCTTTTTGCTTACGATTATCTTGGCTATTTGGGGTTTTTTTTTTTTTTTTGTGTGTGGTTCCATATGAATTTTAGGATTGTTTTTTCTATTTCTATGAAAAATGATGTTGAAATTTTGATAGGGATTGTGTTAAATGTGTAAATAGCTGTGGGTAGTGTGGACTTCTTAACAGTATTAATTCTTCCAATCTGTGAATGTGGAATATCTTTCCATTTATTCATGTCTTCTTCAGTTTTTTTCATCAATGTTTTATGGTTTTCAGCGTATAGGTCTCTCACCTACTTAGTTAATTTTGTTATATATTGTATAAGGTGCTGGAAATACATGAATAAAAGATGTCATTTATGTCCAAGAACCTCCCTGTTTAATTGGTGAACTAGAATAATAAAGAAATAGTCATAGTAAAAAGTGCTATACACATAAATTTTTTTTTTTCATACTCACAGCTGTGATTAAGGCTATGTTGTTTTTGATCTTTTCATTAATCCCTTCCATATTTTTATACTTGAAAAGTCAAAACTATTATTTCTCAAACATCTGTTCATCTCAAGAAGTGCTATCCTCAACTAGACCTTAGATTAAATATTTTATGTCGATCTAGCTCTTTACAGAGCATTTTCACATGTTAACACACTTGTATTGACCATCTGCAGACAGGTTGATGTTAACGATCACCATTTTACAACAAGATCAGTGCTTAGAGAGTTCAGATGACCTGCCTCAGGTTATCCAAGTATTGTCCAATAGTTGGAAATAAGATAACTAGAAATATGGTTGCTTGACTAATAGGAAATAAATACCTGCTAAATACAACAATTTTATTTTCGTATTTATAAACTTCATGTTAAATTAACCCACTGAAATCTTTCTATAAGATGATGCTTAACTGATTAAAGGTATTATAATATGATGCTTTAAAGATATTGTAATCATATTGTTTTTAAAAGTAACAGTATATCAAATATATATTTCTTCTTGTTACTTTTACTTAGTATGTGTTAGTTTAATGAATTAGAAAGTATTGATTGGACTATAAGCACATGAGTTTCTTTTTTGAATTTTGATTATTTTCACTTTAGGAGCTACTCAAAGTACCACACTTACAACATTTCACAGTTTTCCAAAATTCTGTTTTAAAGGTTTTATCATTTAGTGCAACAAAAATTGTTTTTTGTTTTTTTTAAGAAATTGAGTCTTGCTATGTTGCTCAGGCTGGGTTCAAACCCCTGTACTCAAGCAATCCTTCTGCCTCAGCCTCCTAAGTAGCTGGGACTATAGGCACATGCTACCACTCCCAACTCACTTTTATTTTTTCACTTTTTAAAAAATTATTACCAAACAGTGTATGTGCATAGTTAAATATAGAGATTACTACTGTTATCACCTCAGAATATGTCCTTCCAGATTTTTTTGATTTACACACAAAGATGAACAAATGCACACACAAGGATCCAACCAAGAACTTTGCATTTATTTTACATCTAGGTTTTATGTCCTTTAAGTCTCTTTTATCTAGTGCTGTTCTTAAAAGCAGTCTTTCTTGATAGCCTATTTTTAAACAAGGATCTTGCAGACAGTTTTTTCCCCATGCCACTTACATAGAAAATGTTGAATGAATGTTTTTAGTATTAATCATCTTAGATGTAATAAAAACCCAAAGAAAGGAAAATTTCAATCACGAATTTGCTATTGGTAAATTTACAAATGCTGAGAATTAGTTGTGTATTGTATTGTTTTTGACACTTGTTAGTAGTTGTTTAGGTGCAAGTAAATTAAAAGCAATCTCTTTAGTAAGGTTAGAAGAAAGTTGCATTCTCCATTGCTTTCCTATAGAAACAAAGGAAGCATAGCTGAATTGACAGAGTGCTATTAGAATGAGACATCGTTTCTGGTGGGAAGAACTGATGTAATAAATCAATTTAGTTGGGAACAAAAGATTGAATTTGGTATTCTTCTATTGGAGAAAGTACATAAAAGGAATTTGATCTTCACATTACCTTAGGTTTTTGAGACATAAAAAAGTAATTTAATTTGTTTTTGAGAAATTGTTGCATACTTTGTGCCAAGTGCTTATTGCCTGTGCCCTCCCTCATTTGTTCCTCAAATATATACAGTAACTAGGCCAGACCTACATGAGTACTGTTAAAAATCACATCAGTAGATTAAATAGGGTTAATATACATATCATTAAGAGTAGAGTAAATACAAGTACACTATTGGTGAGAAATGTTTTCCTTTAATAAAAATTTCTATAAATAGTTCTTTCAACATTTAATTTTACATGCTTTAGTAAAAATCTATTGTAGTAAATTCATTCATTTATAACTGGGTTGTTTAGTTTTTATTGTTAAGTTGTAGGAGTTCTTTATATACTGTGGATATTAACTCCTCATCAGTTATATGATTTATTTGCAAATATTTTCTTCTTGGATTGCCTTTTCATTTTGTTGGTAGAGTCCTTTAATGCACAGAAGTTTTAAATTTTGTTGAAGTCCAATTATCTATTTCTTTTGTTGCCTGTGCTTTGGTGTCATATCCAAGTAATCATTTTCAAATCCAATGTCATAAAACTTGTCCCTTATGTTTTCTTCTAAGAGTTTTATAGTTTTAGATTGTAAGTTTAGGTCTTTGACCCATTTTTGAGTTGCTTTTTGTATATGGTAGAAAGTAAGGGTCCAACTTCATTCTTTTCTATGTGGATATCCAGTTTTCCCATCACTATTTGTTGAAAAAAATTGTCCTTTCCCTCACTGAATGGTCTTATTACCCTTGTTGAAAATCATTTGGCCATATATGTAAGGATTTATTTTTGGTCTTTCTATTCTATTGCATTAACTTATATGTATTCCATTGTCTTTATAACAATACCAATTTTTTTTGCTTACTGTAGGTTTATAGTAATTTTTAAATCAGGAAGTATGAGTCCTCCAACTTTATTTTTCTTTTTTCAAGATTATTTTGTATATTTGGGGTCCTTTAAGGTTCCATATGAATTTTTGGATGGGTTTTTCTATTTCCACAAAAAACGTCATTAGGATTTTAATAGGGATTGCACTGAATCTGTACGTCACTTTGGGTAGTATTGACAACTTAACAATGAGTCTTCAAAACCATGAGCACAAGCTATCTTTCCATTTATTTGTGTCTTTTTTAACTTCTTTTAGCAATGTTTTGTTGTTTTCGGTGTACAGACTTTCATTTCCTTGTTCAAGTTTTTATCTAAAATTTTTGTTCTTTTTGATGTTATTGTAAATAGAATTGTTTTCTTAATTTCTTTTTCTTCATCATTGGTATATGGAAAACTATAACTGTTTTGGGGTGTTATTTAATATCTGACATTACTTCATTACTGCATGTTATGTCTTTATTTCAGTAGCAGACAAGTGAACTGAACTGAACTCAAATGGATAAATGATGAGACTAAAATTCAGAATAAATGATAATTTCTAAATTGAATCAGAATACCAAATTTTACTTTAATTTTTGTATATCAAACTGAACCTGGAAGAATACCAGCATATCAAAATAACCTTTTGAAACAATTCAGTTTGAGTTCTTGATAACATTAAAACATTGTGAAAATGATATTTCTGGCATATAATTTAGGGAGTTTAGTTCTTATTGTGCCTTATTGATGCTTCTCTAAAAGTTGCAGGATATATAATAGTATTGGATATTTTTCATATTTTTGGGGTGTGATATGCAGTTCAATACAGATTACAGATTATATATTTTTGCTTCTTTTTTTTAATTCACAGGCCACAGAAACACTATTTAGAATGGGTGTAGCAAGAGGAACCATCACAACTTTAAGAAATGGAGAGGTAAGATGAGAATTTTGATATAATTATTACTTGTTAATTCATAGTTTGCAATTTTTACAATATAAAATGTGGTGTATTCTGTTATGTTTTGTCTAAAAAATAGACAAATACCTGATATACATAATATTGAATGTACCTGATATACAAATATATTTTTGTTCATAGTCATATTGGAACCAGATCTTAGGTCGCAAATAAATTGCTGGGACTTTTAATCTTTGGTTACCAATTGTTTTTACTCTTAAAAGAAAATGATATTTTATTAATAACAATTTCTACAAATATATATTTTTAATGAAAGCAATCCATTACCTTTTCTTTTCTTCCTATTTTATGTTATACAGAACTCATACTTATTTCTTAGGATAAAACAGTTAGAAATGTTGACATTTACCATGGGGAGTGAAGGGAGAGAATTTTGTCTGTTCTTTTGGTTTAATGAGGATCAATTAAGATGCAGATTCCTAGTTTAGTTTTCAAAAGTTTTGACCTTTCTAAATGCATCTGTAAATTTGTAAAAAGATTTTTCTGTCAACTGAAATAAATTTTCATTTCCCATTTCAAAATTATTACTAGCCGGATCACCATTCTGTCTGCTTTTTCTTTATTTACTTCCTTACAAAGACATATTTATGTTGAGGTTGAATGTAATATCACATTGTCATGTTCCTTTTTCTCTTCTACTAGCAAATACTTAAGGATGAAATATGGCACTCCCTATTCTGGAATTCAGTTCTATGTTATTTAATGTAATATTTACAATTCAGTAACCTGAATATTTAATAGTGGGGATGAGTGAATATCTAAGAGTTAAGCAGAATTGTATTACTGTGCGACTATAAATTTAATTGGTTGATATATTTGCTCATTAGGCAAAAATGTGCCATCATATACTCTTAAATATTTGTGTATTGGCAAATCACTTTGATATCATTTGTAACATATATTTTGTCTATAGAGTAAAACTTAATTGAACACTTTGTATTCTCAACAAACTGAAGTATGTGGTGACATTTTGAAAAAAGAAAATTTTCCCAGTAATAAGGTCAGACATATTTATCTGCCTGTTATGTCTGAAAATATATTTCAGATTTCAGTAATTACTACATATTTTTTCATGGGGCAGGCAATGAAGTTTTGAACTTTATCTGCTGTTATAGAAATGTTGATATGATGTATGCAGCACAGTTTTATAAATAATCTTCAAGCATATCAACACATATTTGTTATGTACTTATTTTACTTAACAGGGAGAGAATAATTAAAATGCTGGCTTTTGGTTCATTCCTCTCCCAATTATTGGGTATTGCTTCATGTAACTAACCTGGTTAACAGGTATTAATATTGGACAATGTGTTTAAGCATTCTGATTTTCAGTTTCTAAAATGAGGTTAAAAGAGTAAGATGTACATGTTTTTCCTTACATTTTAAGATCTCTGAAAATGGAACATGTCTTCTAATCAGTGATACTCATAGTCACCATCTGCTATTTTTCAGATTTAATGCTTCTTAAATTGGGAGATTTCTTATAAGTCTATGATATTTTAGAGTTGATAAAATAATACTTTATAGTTTAAAAAGCACAGAGTGACATGTAGTAGGCAATTAGTAAATGATGGCTAAGATAGGCCACTAATTAGTTTTAATTTAATGATTTGACTTTGGGAGGTAGAGAATTAAGAGAAAACAAAAATATTGACTATATATACACACACAAGTATACACACACACAAGTGGCTTAGGTTTTCCGGGATGATGGGCTAAGTGCTATGGAAATAGTAGATATGATGTGAGAATAGCTTACTCTGGAGGGGGAAACAATTGCATGAATAATTGGGAAAAAGAGTCTGGGAGAGGATGGAAATACTTAGTTCAGATTGAGTCTGGAACTAAGTAGCATCCATATTGAACTTGGAATGTGCATAAAGCTCTATTTTAATATCAGGGCAATAGCAGAGAATCTGTTTGAGGGTAGGAGATGAACCAAAAGGTTAACAATTAATGGCTTATTTAAAACAGGAGCTGAAATGACTATATTTATTGTATTAGAAAATTTATAATATGCTAAGGGAGAGTGACAAGGAGTTTATCTGTTCCTAGGGCATTTTAAAAATTGTGCTAGCCCAATACTGCAAAAATCTTTGTTAAGCAAGAATTTATAGGTAACTTTATGACAATAATATCATGTAGCAGAAATAAAATTGGTATATTCAAATTACAAAAATATCAGTATTTGACTAAATTTGTAATTTAGATGGGCAATGACAATGAAATTCGCATGTTTTCTTCTCTCTGTTCTGACTTTAATGCTGCATTTTGTCTACTTATTAGATGTTTCTCCTTGAATGTTTTAACAAATTTTGAGATTAGAAAACATTTTTCTCTTCTCTGAAAATAAGATAGTTTGAAACTTACTTTATAGGTTGTATTGTATCATAGGAGTTTTTAATCAGAGTAGTGATACATTATCTTTTTAAATCCCCATCATAACTTCACAAGGGAGAAATTATAATGGCCATATCTTATAGATAAACCAAGGCTCAGAAAAGTTAAACATTTTGCCTATGGTCAAACAGGTAGGAAATGGGAAAGCTAGAATTTGGACCCCAGTCTCCAGAGCCAATTCCTTCGACTGTACAATATTATCTCCTTTGATGTACAGTAATGTACTCAGAGTTTTCTAATCATTGTTAGCCCTCTTTAATTGTCATTAATTCTACAATTGAATGATAGCATTGTAGTTAATACCTCCAAGATTATGTAATTAGCAATGATTTTTCTTCATTGTAATTATTATGGCTATCTCTTCATGTGTGTAGAATAATATATGGCTTAAACTGAATAGAAAAAAACCATACTGATCCTTTACAAATCCATTACCTCATCGAGTGTTTAACCATGGTGATGTTCTTTGTGAAGTCCTGCATGTGAAGTAGCTGGATCTTTGTACCTTGATTGAATTATATAAGCTAGAAAGAAGATCATTTTTGTGGGTAGAATTTTTTTTATGTGTTTCTCTATTCAAAGGGCTAATTTTTAAAATAATCACTATCAATAAATAGTTATTGAATGTGCTTGGCTCAAAAGTAATATTTTTGTATTTCTTTATAAAAGATATAATTCTGTCTTATGCCTTCCAGGTGTTAAGTGTAGGATGAAACAAGTACTTTGTTGAAGATAAAGTTAGTCTCTTAAATTTATGTATTTTTATAATTATCTAATGTTCTTTTATGTAACTTGAGACCAGAGTAAAGCAGAAATTGGTATTTTTTCATTTAATTTTTCTTAATCCAAAATTTTGAAAAAAGAACAAAGGTTAACAATTCTTTACTATTGGAAAGTAGGATTTCAAACCCTGAGTCTTAATTAAATCCTTTACTTTCTGTTTTTTAGCTGACACCATATATCCTTCTTATAATAATGACCGGAGTCACTGAGGGCATGTAATGAACAAGCTAAGTGAGTTTCTTTAGCCAGTGAGTTGATTCATCTATTGTGGCTTTACTAACTTTTTTGAATGTTTTGAGTTTTAAAAATATCAGGCATATCTATTTTCATTTATTCAAACATTTTAAATTTTTATAAATATGTGTTTATCATCACATCTGGAATTTTGGAGAGATTCATGAGTAGAAAGAGAAATAATCCCTGCCTGTTCATTCAGCTAATATCTACTGAGCACTTATATATTCCTGACGTTGTTTTAGATGCCTTGATCCACCAGTGAACAAAACTGATCAATATCTCTGCCTTTTGCTAGCTTATATTCTAGCCTATTAATAGCTTATGTTCTAATTATGGAAGAAAATAAGAAACATACAAAGCACTTAGGAAGTAATTACAATCACAAAGCTTCAAAAGAAGATGTAAGCAAGTATATAGTTTAAAAGTACAAGTAATTTAAATAATGAGGGAAGAAATAAGTAAAGTAGGGTTAAGTTAGTTCAGAAGATTTCTTAAAGGAGGTAAATCTTAAACTGAGCCTTGAATAAATTGATAAGCATTATTGAATGGAAAGAGGGCAAAAGGCATTGCCAGTTAGGAGAAACAATAAGAAAAGGGGTATAGTTCAGAGTTAAGGAGAGTTAATGGGGACAGGTAACTTTCCTTGTTGTAGAATCAAAGAGAAAGGCATCATGTTGAAGAGAAGTAACATTTGTTGAGTGCCTATTTTATGTTCTGGATACATTATAATTATTCAGCTCATTTATACATTAAAACAACTTTCCATTTTAAGTACTCTTATCACCATTTTTTTTTCCAAAGAAGATATTTGAGATTCAAGAAAAGGTAGTGTTGGGGAAAATAATCCCTATTCAACAAATGGTGCTGGGAAAATTGGATAGCCACATGTAGAAGTCTGAAACAGGATTCGCACCTCTCACTTCTCACAAAAATCAACTCACGGTGGATGACAGACTTAAACCTAAGGCATGAAACTGTAGTAAGAATTCCAGAAGGAAAATGTTGGAAAGACTCTTATGGACATCAGCCTAGGCAAAGAATTTATGAAGAAGATTCCAAAAGCAGTCACAGCAAAACAGCAAAAATAAATAAATGGGACCTGATCAAATTAAAAAGCTTCTGCACTGCCAAGGAAACTATCATTAGAGTGAATGGACAACCTACAGAATGGGAGAAAATATTTGCATGCTACATGTCTGATAAAGGGCTGATAACTAGCATCTACATGGAACTCAGGAAAATCAACAAGAAAAAATCAAACAACCCCATTAAAAAGTGGGCAAAGGATGTGAACAAAAACTTTTCAAAAGAAGACAGAATAATAATGTCCAATAAACAGGAAAAATTGGTCAACATCTCTAATCATTAGGGAAATGCAAATCAAAACCACAATGAGATATCGCTTAACTCCAGTGAGATTGGCTTTCATCAAAAAGTCCCAAAACAACAAATGTTGATGTGGGTGCAGAGAGATAGGAACACTCATACACTGCTGGTGGGACTGAAAATTAGTATGAACTTTATGGAAAGTAATATGGAGATACCTCAAAGAACTAAAAGTAGAACTACCATTTGATCCAGCAATCCCACTACTGGGTATTTACCCAAAGGAAAAAAAGACATTCTATAAAAAAGACATCTGCACTCGGATGTTCATAGCAGCACAATTCACAATTGCAAAGATGCAGAAACAACCCAAGTGCCCATCAATACATGTGGGCAATATGTACCATAGTACAAGAATATATAAGTGGATTAATAAAATGTGGTATATGTATACCATAGAGTACCACTCAGCCATAAAAAATGGTGAACTACCTCTTGTATTATCCTGGTTGTAGCTGGAGCCCATTCTTCTAAATAACGTATCACAAGAATGGAGAAAGAAGCACCACATGTACTCACCATCAAATTGGTACTAATCGATCAACATTTATGTGCACATATGGAAGTAACATTCATAGGGTATCAGGCAGGTGGGAGGGGGGAGGAAGGGATGGGTATAATCACATCTAACGGGAGTAGTGCACACTGTCTGGGGGATGGGCACACTTCTAGCTCTGACTCGGGTGGGTTAAAGGCAATATATGTAATCAAAGCGTTTATACACCTGTAATAAAAAAAAAGGTAGTTTTTTTAAATCACATTTCTCTGAGGATTTGTGATATGAATTGCTTATGCTATTGATTAAGCGTATGGTATTATCTAGAATTACTATTCTATCTCCCAACTGGAGTAGCTAGCCTCCTGTGTTAGAAAGAATGCTGGTCTACATGTCAATAGACCTGGGTTCTCTTTCTGGCTTTAACTTGGGCAATTTATTGAACTTCTCACAACTTCAGATTCATACTTTAGAAACTTTAAAAGCATGGTACAATAGGTCCTCACTTAACATCATCAGTAGGTTCTTGGAAACTGCAACTTTAAGTGAAACAACATATAGCAGGTCCTCCAATAACGTCCTTTCATTCAACATCATTTTGTTATAAGGTTGATGATGGAAAAAAATGGTTTTGTTATACATCGTTTTTTTAAAGTAGCAGTTTTAAAGAGCCTATTGACAACATTAAGTGAGGACTTCCTGTATATACAAAGGACTCCTAATCCTATCTCTAATGTGGTGGGAAAAAATGAATTTTTGATTGCAAAACAGAAAGTTTGAAATAACTGAAGCCACTGGTCATTGCTTTCAGGGTGATGAAACATTAAAAGAAACTTCAAAGAGGTTGTGGGTTTACTATCTTGCTCATGTAGAAAAAAAGTATTTCTTTTCTTTAAATTTATTCTTATTTTCTTTTTTTCAGCCAAATGCTGTAAATCAAAAAATGTATTTCTTAATAGCCATCAATCTGTTGATATAAATATTGAACTGTCAGAGGCAAAAGACTGATCTAAGTAACATCTTGATATTTTTTTCAGTTCTCCAATTACATGAATCAAAATAACATTGTATTTTGGCAGGTGCTTAGCAAATTTAGAATCCATAGCAGAATCACATCATAAAACATTGAGCTTCTGAATTTGTATTTTATTCTTGCTGGAATATTTTAATCGTTGTCACTAAATCTGCTTTAAATAGCTCATTGTGTTATGTACCATTATTTCATACTGCCGATGAGCAGTTTTATGAAAATTTTGGTGCATACAAAGAAGGCCAAGGACCAAACTGAGATTTTTTAAAATATCGGATCACAATGTTTAAGTTTGGTGGCCTTGTCTGTACTAACTCTGTGTGTACCTTTCTATACTGAGATAATTATCTTTTGAAAAGCCCTTATTTTCTTCATAATAGTAACTCTGCTTTTGATTTAAATACAAAAATAAATGTGCCATAATTTTGTCCTTAAACAAAATAAACAATATCTGCCTAACAGTGGAACACTTAGGTTTTATTTTTCAAAAATTGGAAGGGTTCTTAAGATAACATCAGTTTGTTTTGATCCTAATAGGAAGAGCTTTAGGCCAGGAAAGCAATTATTTCCACATGGGTAAGGCCAGTCCCAACTACCACCCCTACACCAACCACCCACTAACCTTAAACTTGTCTACCTTGGTTATATAGATAAATGTGGTTGAATGCCTTAGAAAATACAGGCTCTATTTTAAAAATAAAGACTTTAGATATATGGAAAATTTTTTTTGTATAAAAGAATACAAAAAGAATTTTGTGTATGTTAGGATGAGTTCAACAGGAAGTAACTTAAGCTTTTTGAATTATCAAATTTAACTTCATACATATATATATGTATGTGTATATACATATGTGTATGTATAATTTTTAGCTTTTTTTTGTATATTATTTTTTCTTATTTACTTGGCTATGTTCTCAACAGATGAGTTTGCTATATAGAGGCAAGTATTGTTTGAAGTGGTTCAGTAGGGATGTGGTGGGTCAGAATAGAGAAGATTAGTATTTAATGATAAATTGATGACATTAATTTCAAATGGAAGATTATATACATTTCTGTACACCCAGGAATTGAAGAGAATTGAAGTCCATGAGAAAGATTGTTTAGATGGCTTGAAGAGTGAAGGAATTTGGAAAATGTCTGGTTTAATGACTTTTGCTATAGTGGTTTTAGCCTGTATTTGGAACTGAAGTCAGATTATAGTGGGGTGGGGAGTGAATGAATGAGAGGTGGGATTGAATAGATTTCATACATGCACTCCTCCTTTTTCAGGAGGAGAATTAAAGAACAATAGCAAAAGGGAAAGCTCAGGAACTGAAAAACAGTCACTCCCATATATACAATAACTTCTTCCCGTTCTCTCTTTCCTTTATCGTTTGAAGTTTCTTATCTGCCAGAGCTGAATGCAAATTAGACTTTAATGTAATATACATGATAGTTCTTTTGATATAATTTACAGTAATGGACTTTATGATTATCAAGTAAAAAACATTTAAAAGGCAGAATCACAATTGATCTTAAAGTCTCTAGAACTAATGATGGCATAAGGACATTGGCTAATCCCAGATTGTCCCAAATTAAAGCATCCTCTCCTTCTTTTTAAAGTCTTTTTCACAAAATTATAAATGTGGACATAATCCATCCTGGGTTTTTTTAACCTGATTTAACAGTGCTGATTGTGATAGCATTCTTCCGTCTAATGGTGTGCTCTCATGACAGTTGGAACCCTTCATTTCTTGTTACTTTTTCAGTGATTGTTGCATTTAGTAAGTATTTGTTGTTCATCATGAGAATACAGAATGAAGAATATCTGATTATTATAACTTTTTATGCCTTCTATAATCTTGGAAACTTATTGATTAGATTTTCTTTGTTTTTTTAAACAGCTTTATTGAGGTATGATTTACATGCCATAAATTATACTCATTGAAAGTATACAATTTAATGATTTTTAAAGTACATTTATAGAGTTGTACAACCATCATCAAATCCAGCTTTAGAATATTTCTATCACCCTAAAAACTTTCTGTTGCTATCACTTCCCACTGCTACATGGAGAGCCTCAGGTAACCACTCATCTTTTTGTCTCTTGTTCCATTTCCACCCCATGTAGTTGTATTGTAATACAGTTTTGACATTAACTACCCATCAAATAGCATAAAACTCTGCAGGCTCAGCCCTTCCAGAAGACTGCCCTCCTTCAAATGCCAGCCACAGTCTCTGGGGATGCTTGCAGTTCTGATGGCTGACTATAAATTTGGGGATTTCTACAACTCCCTCAGGTTCAATAATTCACTAGAATGACTCACAACACTCATTGAAAATGCTACATCTTTACAGTTTTATTATAAAGAGTTCAGATAGGACAAGGTCTGAAAAGGACCTGAAGGTAGAGCTTCTATGCCCTTTCTCTGTCTACAGGGTATGTCACCTTCTTTACACATTAGTGTGTTCACCAATCAAGAGACTCCTCCAAGCTCCAGTGTTCAGAGTTTTTATTGGGGTTTAATTGTATGGGCATGATTGATTAAACCTTTGGCCATGGGATTGAACTTAAATTCCAGTTCTCTTCCTGTCTTTGGAGGTCTGGTTGGCCCAGAGCTCCAACCCTCTAATTATGTGCTTGCTTTTCCTGGTGAGCAGCCCCCATTCTGAAGCTGTCATCATGAGCCACTCCATTAGCATAACAAACACTGCTATCTTTCAGGAAATTCCAACAATTTTTGAAGCTCTGTGCCAGGAACCATGGACAAAGTCCAGATATATTTTTTATGATACCACAATATATGGACTTGCTTTTTCTGAATATTTTATGTGCATGGAATTATACAATATGTACCCATTTGTGTCTAACTTCCTTGATTTAACAGGTTTTTGAGGTCCATCTATATCACTAGTTTTTTTCCTTTTCATAACTGAATAGTATTTCATTGTGTAGATATTTTGTTTATCCATTAACCAGTTAATGGACATTTGGATTATTTTTACCTTGTAGCTATTATGAATAATAGTGCTGTGATCATTTGCATAGAAGTCTTTGTGTTGACATATGTTTTAATTTCTCTTGAGTTGTTGCCTCCCCAAGTGCTGGGATTACAGGCATGAGCCACCTCTAGCCAAGAATTTAATATAATATAGTAATAATTTAATATACCCAAGTATTAACACACATTGGTTTATTATTCCTAAAATTCAATGTGCATGCATCTTCTTTGCTAAATAAAAAAATCTAAGGTACCATTTATTACAAGAGGATTTTTCAGTTAAAAATTTCTTTTTATTAAGGAAAATTTCAAACTTATACAAAAGTAAAGAGGATAATGATCCCTAAAGTAACCATCATCAGCTTTAATAATTATTCACTGGTTGCCCATCTTTTTAAAATCTATATACCCAACCACTTTCCTGTTGCTGCCTCACTTAGATAGTTTTGAAGCAAATTTCAGATACCATGTCGCTTTATATAAGTATTTCAGTGTGTATCATTAAAAGATAAGGACTTTTCTTTTTTTTTTTTGAGACATAGTCTCACTCTGTTGCCCTGTGTAGAGTGCCATGGCATCAGCATAGCTCACAACAACCTCAAACTCCTGGGCTCAAGAAATCCTTCTGCCTCAGCCTCCCGAGTAGCTGGGACTACAGGTATGCACCACCATGCCCGGCTAATTTTTTCTATAAATATTTTTAGTTGGCCGTATAATTTCTTCCTATTTTTTTTAGTACAGACGGGGTCTCGCTTTTGCTCAGGCCGGTCTCGAACTCCTGAGCTCAAATGATCCGCCTGCCTCGGCCTCCCAGAGTGCTAGGATTACAGGCGTGAGCCACCGCGCCCGGCCAGGACTTTTCTTTTAAAAACATAAACACAATGCCATTTATCTCTCTTAAGAATTTTTCCTTATTATCACTGTATATTTAATCAGTGCTCACATTTCCTTAGTCATCTCTTTCTCTCTCTCTTTTTATAGTTTGTTAAAATCAGAGTCCAAATCAGGTCTACACATTCCATTAAATCAGGTCCGTACAATCCAGTTGATTAATACATCTTAAATTTATTTTAATTGGTTGGTTTCCCCTCCATCCATCTCCCCATAGTTTCCTGGAAATTTATTTATTGATGAAACCAGATTGTAAAGTTTTTCACAGTCTGGTTTTTGGTGATCCCTGTGGTATTCTTCCTCTGTTCTTTGTATTTCCTGCAAATCAATAATAGATGTAGAGGCTTTGATTAGGTTCAGGTGTGGGTTTTTTTTTGGTCCTCCCAGAAATATTTCTTAATTGATTTTGTGTAATTTCATCAAGAGCTACATAGTATCTGTCTGGTTGGTTGGTTTGTTTGTCTTGTTAGCAGTCATTGATGACCATTACCTATTATTAATTACATTTATTAGACTTTAAGAATGGAGATATTCTTTTATCATTGTTATCAGTTAGAATACTTGTGTAAAGGAAAACTTTTCTTTGTCAACTATTTTGTTGCCTTTCACATGGGAAAGATAGGATGAAGTATTGATTTTTCTTCCTTTATTTAACAGTATTCAAAAAGATGAGTTGATTTCTTAAAATCCTTCAAAGATGAGTAATGAAGTTTTCAAAAGTATTATTATGAAGTCATAGATTTAAACATTTTATGTGTTTCAATCCATTGTAATTATCCTTCTTGATGGTCAGATTGTCTCTTCTTTGGGCAGTGGAAGTCTTTACAAGTTGCTTCTGAATTCTTTTGATAAAACCCTGGTATTAGTTTAGTAAGATAAGATGTTCTAAGTTCAGCTTGTACACGTAGGCCCCAGCTAGAATCAACCATTTCCCCAAGAATCTCTGGTTAATTTACAAAAGGATTTTTAATTTACAAAATGTTTCATTCTTTACAAGTTACTTCTCCCCCATGAGTTAAAATTTTTCACTTAGTTTTGGTTATGTAGGATATATGAGTAGATGATTTTTAAAGATTTGTTTACTGTTGAAATTAATCCTCTGAGGGATTTAGTTTTCCTGTTAAGGAATCTCTTTGTTACCTACAATAAAGTTCATCTTTAAAGATAATTAAATTTTTCTCATGTAAGATATGAATGATTAGCATTATAATACTCATTTAGCCTCATACATACATTTATTAAAATTATCTCCATTTTATTAGTAGGAAAACATAAAGATTTATAAGTTAGGTATATAAGTTTATGATTTTATTTGTGAAACATTTTGAAACTCAGTAATTTGAGTCACCTGTTTTATGGCCCAATATTTTTTACTCAGTGATATGCCATATTTTGATTTTAAGTTGGTGTAGGAATGAACAGAAAGTTGTTTTACAGAGTAAAATAGGGGAAAAATTAAGGCTAGTAAAACAATGTTTAAAGATGATGTACTAGAAAATGTAGTTATTGTGTGGTTCATTTTATGGATATTTTGATTTCAAGATTTATAATTAAGTGGGTCTTATCCAAAATAATGGTTTGACCAAATGCTTATGATTAGTTAAGGATATTTTATCCTATTGGGTTCTCAAACTTTTTCTGACTTAGATTTTAAATGTTTAGAAATGTCAGTGCTTGGTTTGTGTCTTACAGGGAGATATGTCAAACCAAGTAAGAGTTCATTAATAAAACTCTTACAGTTTATTTCCCACAGACAGTTAACTTGAACTTTATGTGCCAGAGGTTACATAGCAGTACTTCACAGAAAGTCTCTGAGGTAAAGAGCAATAAGTTAGAGGGGCCAGGCAGGGAAAGTATGTGTACGAAGTTGACCAGGTGGAATACCTGAGGCCAGATTCTGATTAATGTGTTCATGTGAGATGAAAACAGGGAATAGAGAAATAGTTACTGTCTGTCATAAAGTATTGTGGTTGGGTTGGAACACTAACTGCCAAATCTAACAGATCCTGTTGAACTCAATATAACCCTCCCATGGGCTTTGGGCCGTCTTGCAGATCTTGAAATTAACCAACATGGATCCTCAAACCCCACTCTCTTTGAGCCCTGTGAGAATGTGGTTTGTTAATGATTGTATGTTAATATGACCTGAAATATGCTATGTACGTGTGTGTTGGTTGCACTGTGTGTGCATGTGGTTGCCATTTGATTTGCTTTGTGCTTATAGTACTGACTATTGAGAATCTTTTGATGATATTTTACAACTTTAGATTTTAAAGATTGGAGCATTTTTCAATCAAACTGTAAAATTATAAAGGAAATGTCTAGCCACCATCCTGTTTCAACAACTTCTTATTGTTTGTGGTAAAATAAACAAAATCAGATTCTTTACCATTCATTTATCTAGCACAAAATGTTACTCATGCCTGGCTAGGGGATGTTTATTTGCCAATCTTTCAAAATTAAACCCTCTTAGTCTATATTATACTTTGAGACTCAGTTAATGTTGCCTTTATCTGTCTTTGTTTAGAAAGAATGTTTTGTGTTTATGCTATAGGATATTTTGCTAAATAAGGTTATTTATTCAGAATTCCCAGTTACGAATTCAGAGTTGCACAAGGACTGAGAGCTTCCTTCCAGACCACTCCCTTTGTTGTTATGGTGAAATTCAGCAGACCACTACGTGGTGTTCTGATGCTTGTTTCTTTAGAGTGTTGTAGAGAGGGAGCCAGTGTAGTTTGTACAGTCATCTTTTTGTTCATGCTCTACCCACCCCACCAATCTCATACAGGGGCCTTTATGAAAAAAAAAATTAAGTCTTGGAGTTTCACTGAGTTAATTGAATTGAGCTAATTGGAATTCAAATCTGAGAAAATAAGAAACTATAGCCTAGCATTCTGTATTTTATTTTGTTTTAATCACCTTCCTCTTGCCCTTATCCTGTCTTTTAATGTTTCCACTGAGTTGTTAAAAAATTATAAAAGTAATAATATGCTACTTGGCAAAGTTCCAAAGTATGTAGAAATGTGTAAAATAAAAAACAAATGTTCTCTCTTTTCACTCTTTTCCACTCTCGCCCTCTGAATTAACCACTCACAGTTTGATGTGGTGTCCTCCCTGTTTTGTATTCATCTTCACATGTATGCATCTATCTATATAGGCATAGAGAAATAATGTATTGTACCTCTATTAGTAATAAAAATGGGATCATACACATTCTTCATATTACCTTTTTCACATAAAATGAATCATGAACATTCTTCTAATTGTTACCTATGCCAGTCCAACTCATTCTTTATAACTGTTGTATAATAATTATGCAGGATATTTATGCCATAATTTACTTACTCATTTTTTTGTTGAACATCTGAGTTGTTTTCAGTATTTAATTTCTCTAATAATGCTTAAATGAACATCCTTGTGCATATACTCTTAGGCACTTTTGTGTATTCTTAAGTAGGATGTATTTCTGGAGGAAAAATTTCTAGGTCAAAGGGTGTGTATACTTAAAAAAAATTGATATGACCAAATTGCCTTTCCAAGGCTTAGAATTAGTTTACACCCCAGAATATATTAAGAGAATGTTATTTTCCTCACATCTTTGTCAACACTGGTACTTTAATTTTTGGTCCTCTTAATAGGTTGAAAAATGATACTATTTTTCCCCTTCTTTTTGATTTCAAACTGCTTCTTAGGTTTCCTGAATTATTCCTCTGATTTGTGACTTTGAGAACTTACAGAGAATACAGGCTATAGTCAAAGATTCCACTGAAGAAATGAGAAAGAGTTACAATGGTAAAGTTTCTTGGTGTTTTGGAAGACTTCTCTTTGTTATTTCAGTATGTACTTTTTCTGTTCAAATGTGCATTAAGCTTGTTATGTTTATGTTTAAGCATCCAAAACATGTAACTTTTGCTAATATTCAGATTTTTAAAATTTATACTGCATTTGGGGTTTTAGAATATTAATGATTTAATGTTGAAAAATGAGATCATATATAGCACATTTTCAAAAATTATAAATTGATAAAATTTAATAGATTACTTTCCTTCTTATAACAATTTCTAGTCTTACTTGAGGGTTTTTTTTTTTTTAAAGCCAGGGAGGTAGCAAACTCTTCAGGGCAGGATCTATATCTTCTACGTCTGTTTTTGACTCCACAGAATCTTCCATAGTCCTTAGTAAGGGTTTGATTTAGGTTGACTGATAGTCAAATATTGGACATTTGACATTGAATGTAGATTTGCCCTATAAATTTGTAAAGGAAATGTATTTATTTAAAAAGTTAAAAAATTTCAAATTTGAAGAATGCATGTTTTAATTAATTATATTTGTTCCAAACATGGTTAACTCTTCTTTCTTTCTGGGAAGAGAAATTATTAATTTTGTGAAATATTTTTATGGTCAGTTTTGAGTGTTAGTCACCTATCTCTTTGCTGCTCCCCATCTTTGAAATATTTCTCTCCAATAACATCCTACAGTGTGCTAAGGGAATTCAAACTAATCTTATGAACATCCTGTGAAAAATATATTAGAAATATAAATCTGCTACAGAGGCCACTTTATAACATAAAATAAATTGTAATGTAAATACAAACTTTATATTATATTTAAAATTATACACACACATATTTTATATGCTTTCTAGCTTAAGTTCTAGCTTTTAAATAAACATTTCTCCCTAAGTATTCTATTCCATACTGGTCACTTTGCCTTGATTTTGCATTGTTTTCTGTTTTCTGTATATTCACTTTATATCATAAATTCCTAGAGAGGAGGGACTATCTTTGTCATTCTTTGAATTATATTAAAAAAATTTGCGTTTTTCTCAATGTAGTATATTCTTTCCATGATTGCTTAAAGTAGAGAATTGTTTTTTAAATTCTATTATTGGATTGGTGTCATGATTTTTAAAAGCTTAACCAATCCCACGCATAGGACTATTTCCTCTAATATATCAGCTGTATTCATGACCTCCCTCACACTTCCTTTCTAGGAATTCCAGGCATTCTCAGACATTTCTTAATTATTACAAACATGTTAAGAGTTTGTACAGTGATGAGGATGGCAGACAGAACATCTTGTCATGGGCAGTGTCCCTCTGGTGACATTTGTTTGACAAAAATATTTATAGGTCTGGGAAGTATACATTTGGAAACTACTAGTGAAGTAGATTTTTAAAAAATCGTTTGGAAAGGCCAAAGGTACAGCAGCAAATACAAAATCAGCATTTTTCTTTTTAAATCAATGATGGAGAATGATAAACTGCTATTATGATACTTTTGAATCTACTTATTTCTAAGAGAGTTGTCTTACAAAAACTTCATACACTTCATTTCATAACTTTGTCAGATAGGACCAAAATTGATCTTCTCAAATTTTTTCTTGCTTGTTTACAGAGTTTCTCCAGATTTCAAAACTCTTACTGCTCCCTGATAGACATAATCCCTTTCTTTGTGAAGTACTGTCACTGCCTAATTCCAGTTTATTTTTGGCTACCATCTGTGAGGATCATTACAGAGAAAATTTTTAATAAGAGTCAGGCAAACGTTTCCTTAGTTTTTCCTTTTTTGATGATGTTTTAGTAATTGGAAAACTTGAAATTTCCAAAATACTTAGAAATCTTTTGGAATTTCAAAGTTTTTTTTTTATTTTTTTATTTTTTAAAGATAACTATAGGCTGGGCACGGTGGCTCACAATCCTAGCACTCTGGGAGGCCAAGGCAGGAGGATCACTTGAGCTCAGGAGTTCGAGAACAGCGTGAGCAAGAGCCAGACCCTGTCTCTACTAAAAATAGAAAAAAATTAGCTGGGCGTCCATCGCGTGTGCCCATAGTTCCAGCCACTCGGGAGGCTGAGGCAGGAGGATCGCTTGAGCCCAGGAATTTGAGGTTGTTGTGAGCTAGGCTGACACCAGGGCACTCTAACCGGCAACAGAGTGAGACTCTGTCTTAAAAAAAAAACAAAAACAAAAACAAAAAACAAAGTTAACTGTAGGCATTTGTTTGTGATCACTGTGAGACAGGTTAATAGACAAAATAAACAAAACAAAAAAACTTTGGAGACTTAGGTGAAAAATTTGGAATTAACATTGAGGAGTACAAAATTAGTATAAAGAAGCTTCCTAAGGGTTGCTAGTATGTCAGAGCAGAAGATCCGTGGAGAGTGAACGAAGAGAGAAAGCAGCAGATAGATCTATTTTCTTTATTTTCTATTGCCATCTAGGTTGTACAACCAATGAATTTATTATTTTCGTGGCATTTCTTGATATTATTTTTTTTGCTTTATGTATACTTAAATTGAATATTATAGTCACAGGTAATATTTCTTTATTTTCTTTGTGTATTACCAGTTTTCAGGTAATACATATTTACATGTTTATTTGACCATTACTTTTATTTGGTTAATTAACTACAACATTGACATATGCTTTATTACTTATTCCATGCTATAGTTCACTGATTTGTAAGATATCTTTTTATGAATCTTCCAAAATGGCTCACATACATAGCTGTTGACAGGAGACTCTTAATTCCTTGCAGGCTGGTCAGAGGAGACTTTAGTTCCTCTCTCCATGTTTCTCCATAGGTTTGCTTGAATGTCCTATGACATGTCAGCTGGCTTCCCCCAGAGTGAGTGTTCTAAGAGAGAACAAGGAAGAAGTCACAATGTCTTTTGCATCCTGATATTAAAAGTCACACACTCTCACTTCTGCCATATTCTACTCATTAGAAGTGATTTACTAAGTACAGCCAACACTTGAGGGGAATTAGGTTGTACCTTTGGAAGGGAGGAGTGATGAATTTATAGGATATATTTCAAAACCACTACAATCATGATATGTGGTTTTTAAAAATTTTTCTCTTAGAGTATATTATTTGGGACTTTAGCAACAATGTTAATAAATGAAGTATGTATAGTTTCTTTTTGATGAAGTTGTTTTTAAGTTTTGGGATTAGTGTTATATTCATTTTACAGAAATAACTTGGATGTTTTCTTATTTTTTTGTGTGTTTTTGGAATAATTTCAAGTACCATTGCACTCTCCTGAGAAATCTGGGCCTGAGGCATTTTTTTTGGAAGCTCTATTACTACTTTGTCTATTTCTTTTATAATTGATTTATATAGACTTCTGTCTTAAGGCCATTTCTGGTACCAATGTCAGTATTTTTTAAAAAGAAATTTTAAAAGCAAATTTATACCCAATAGACCATATCTTTTGTTTTTGTGCCATAAGACAATGAGAATAACAATGAAATTACGTATTTATATATATTATATATGGGTAAACATCAGAAATTTATCAGTTATTTAAAGAGAAGTAAACTTTTTTTATACGTGCTTTTATTTTAACCTCCACTTGAAGGCATTGACTAGTTTGTTAAATATGAGTGACTATGAGAGTTTTCAAAAAACCACATACGTACTTCTCTTGTAATATGTGTGCTACTTGAAGATATCAGCCATCGTATTACTTACAAATGAGAGAAATAAGCTTTATTCCATATAATTTGATATAGTGATTTGAATTTTTATTGTTTTTAGATCTATTCTCATTTATAAAGTATGGCTTGAATTCACTTATTTATGAAAGCAGTTTACACACTTATAAGAGTATGGTTGTATATGTGACTGAGCAGTGTGTACTACTTTTAATAACTTTTTTAGTTGTCATTTTTTCATTCTTTGTGTATTTCTTTCTTTTTTCCATTAAATATTGTAGTTCAGCATTAAGTTAAGATTGGGTGAGTGATACACAACCATGGAAATAACATGGGACCTGCTCTTGAGGAGCTCGTATCTAGTAAATTCTGAACTAGGGAAGTAGTAATAAGATCTGATTCAAGAAATGTTTAGAAGATACCTGAAAATTGTAAGAGAAAATTATAAAATCACTTTATAGTTTTCTTGAGATGAGTTATGGATTAAATAGTGTAGCCTCTATAAATTTTTATCCATTTTCCTTCTAATCTATACAAGTTTTTCAGGTTCTTCTATTTTATTTTCCTATTTATTTTTCCATAGAACTAAATATTAATGAGATTCCAGATAGTAAATTATTTTAGTTTGGTAGTAAGAATTGAAAATGAATCCTTTTGGTGGTGGCAGTGAGGGAATAACTTAATTAATTTGCTGCTCAGTACCCAAGTAGTAATTAACAATTTAATTTTTTTTTTAATTTTGTGGCTATGTCATTAGGAATTTGGAATTTTCTTTTCAATGTACAATCAGAAATAGAAAATTAAAAACTCGGTTTTCCTTTTATTTTTCTTGGTTTAAATTTGAGTATTAAGTGTTCACTAGTGTGAAGAATTATGTATTATGCTTGTTTTGAATTTTTAATGTGCTTAGGATCAGGCCAGGACACAGTAAAATACACAATAAATTTCTATTTAATTTGTGTGCATTGAAGGATTACTGTGGAATATGATAAAGCATTTTGTGGTAAGGCATAGTTTTGTTATTTTTGCTTTTTTTCCACTTACTGACAGGGAAGGTTAATGTAATAATGTTCAAATTATGGCATTCATGCTCATTCTTTAAAATCTACATAAAATGTTTTAAATCAGCTAAATACATCTAATAGAGTTTGCTTCTGTGTGGTTTTTAAGTCTTCTTACTGGTTTTTACTTCCATTTCATTTAATGAAAAAGGAACTGTGGCTTCACACAAAAGGCAACATTTTTCTTGTTCAAGTTAAAAAAAAATTGGTAAATGTAGATCTTTGTTGAGTGAAGTGCTGGTAAAGCTGCTGTTTCTTGCACATATTCTTAAAAATCAACACAATAGTGCCACAAGACAACTGGCAGCTGCGGTTGAACTTACAAAGTGCTATCCCCCATGCTAAAGTCTGCAGTATCTTCATCCAGCCAACCATCTACTATTCTGCAAATAATAAAGAAGTCTCTCAAATCCTTTCATGGGCAAAGACTTTTGAAATTGTCTTCTGTTATAGTGTGTCAGCTCTTCTTTGCTTCTATTTACTTTTATAGTTTAGTTTTCTCTACATTTTATAATTCTACTTTCTTAAAGAATACTATCAATATGTACTTACATACACATATAGTTATATACACACACATACATACACACACACATAATAGTGTAGTGGAAAACTTTGTACCCATAAAACTCTAGTTAAAATGGTTGCCTTCTTATTCCTAATATACTGTATTGAGCAAGATTCCTATTTCCTTTCATATTTTCTGTCAATCCTCCGGAATTCTCTTTGAAGGCACTACTGGTTGCTGCGAGTATGGAAATAAAGAGAGAAGGGAAAACCTAACCCAGTGGACTTAAGAGTTCTCATTGAAGTCAATGTTGTGGCATTATTTTTTAGAAAATTATTAGATGTCTTGCTAATTTCTTGGTACTGCTTTATAAGTTTAGCTTTTGCATAAAATCATAAATAGATGAATTATATCTTCTTACTAAAGTTATGCGTGTATATGTTATTTAATGAATGCTGGATTCTATTTTTTAAAATTTAAAACCATATCTGCGTATGTATTATAGTTTTAAAAAATATGCCTTTTTATTAGCATATGAAACATACATTAAAAATTATCTTCCTTCTATGTTACTTAATGGAAGTTCATTAAAATCTGAATTATGTTTTGCCGAGAAACATGATATATTCTTTGCAAGATACCAAATGCAAATCCAACCATCCAAATGTAGGTAATTTATTTACTGTAAAATGTCTGTCTTTCCTTCTTCCTTCTCCCCTTCTTCTTTCTCTTCTTTTCCTGAGTATGATTCTGCCAAGAATGATAAATTTTAACCTGCCTGATTGAAAAGTCATTCCCTTGTTGCACATAAGTAAAAATTATTTTTGTGTGCCTGTTCTGTTCAATCTGCAGTTGTTTGGAGTGTGCTTCTTAATGTTAATGTTCCATGTTATTGACAATGAATACAATTTAAAGACATTTCAACAATATGTCATTTACTTAATATTTTTATGATGGTATTTTAATACAATTTTTAGTATCTGGGCAAGACTATTATGGCATTCGTAAACTTGTATAGAATGATGCCATTTTGTTGTCTAGAATAATTATTAAAGAAAACAAAACAGTTTTTAAAATCTCTCTTCATGGTTTTAGTGGGAGAATAGAATCATGTTAAAATAATATTTGTGACAGGTTTTTTGGAAATATTTGGGGATTTTGCACTAAAAAGTGGTCTGTAACTTTCATCAACCTTTACAATGATGAAATACCTGCAAGTTATTTACTTAAATATGTGATTAAATATTGCACATGCATTCATATTATAATTTGCTTTGCTTAAAATCAAAACAAAGATTATTAAAATTATGTTAACTATCATTTAACACATTTCCCCTCCCCCTTTTTATAAGTAGTTAACTTAGTTTGGAACAAATGCTGAGAAAATAAAATTAAGAAGAATGATAGAGTCACAAAAATCTATATGCTTATTTTAGGATATGCCAGTCTTTTTGTCCTAAAAATTGTTATAATTTGTCCATGTCAGGCTTAGATGCCTGGCTGATAGAATGTTTTGATTTTTTCTTGTGCATAGTTGGGACCATTATTTTTAGGGAATTTGCTGGGAGAGAACCTGAAATTGAGGCTTAGTTTTACAGGAAGATCTTTTCAGAGTTGTCAGGAAGTAGACTTCAAATATAATTTTTTACAATCTAGCCACTTATTCAGAATTTCCTGACTTTCTGATAAGACAGAGCCCAGAATAAGTGAAATTTTCAATGAAACCTGAACTTTTAGATTTTAATGCATAATCCTCCAAGTAGGATAATATGTATATTTGGTGGGCTTTTAAAACTGTTAAGAATTTTTGTTTTGAAAATTACTATCCAGAAAGGAATTTAAATTACTTTACGAATAGATACATAGTTTGGAACACATGTTTACTAAGGTTAAATATTAATGTTTACAAATTAGAGATTTGGAACATTGAGGGGATATTGATGAGGCATAGTTACATTTCTCCAAATTAAAAACATGAGCAAAATTATTTATAGTATCAAGAGAAAGGAAAGACGGTATTTCTCAGGTTTAGGCTATTTTTATCTTCAGACAAACAAAAGTATAATTTTTACTCTTTTTAGAAGTTTCCTAATATAAACAGAAGGTGCAATAGCCACATAAATACATACTGTTTTGATTTAATGCAAGATATTCTAATTTAAATAAGTGGTAGAACATGTCAGACCCTCATACAAACTGTTGTTAAGTCTGTAAAAGGAAAAATATGCTAAATTCCTTTGTGTTGTCCCATAAAATACAAAACACTGTATTCTTAAGCTATTGGATGCTTAAATATTTGTATCTCAGAATCAAGAAAGGAGGTGGTAATATGACATTAGATATAGAACTGTCTCTGAAGTTACTAAGTGTACTTTGCTAAATTTTGGTTATTAATGAGATATAGATTTCTTTATGATGCTACTTGCCAGTTCTGTTAAAATAGGTAGTTTTTCATTATTTTCATGGTTTATTTATGGGCAGTATGGTTTGATGTGTGGGTTGGCAAAAAAGTATTACTTAAGGCTATAGGTTGGTTTTAATTTCATATTTAATTATTTGAAGCATTTCTTGCAAATCTGTTTATCAGGGATGCCATATATAAATAGAATAGAATGGAAAAGTTTCAAAAAAGTTTTTTGTTTGTATGTTATCAGACAAGAAATTGATATTTATTGGGAAAATAGTTAAAACAGCACAAATTAATTCCATCTCCAAACTCATTTTAAAATTTATTTTATTATACATTTCTATTAGAATACTTTTTTAAAATCTAATTTTATTGTTGGAGGGTGAAGTATACTAAAGCAGGAACCTTGGAAACCCTTGAAAACTGTTAAGAGTATTCTAGGGAAGAACAAAACAGAGCAAAACAAAAACAACAAAATAATTAGTATGAGTACTTTCTGAGCTGAAAATATCTAATGCCTAAGGGTTTTTTTTTGGTCACTTCCTTTCATTCCTTCCCTTTCCTATCTTTTTTTTTTGAGACTGGGTCTTGCTCTGTCTCCCAGGCTAGAGCACTGTGGCATTGTCATAGCTCACTGCAGCCTCAAACTCCTGGGCTCCAGGGATTCTCCTGCTGAGTAGCTGGGACTACAGGCACTTGCTACACACCTGTATGATATTTCTGTTTTTTGTAGAGATAGGGGTCTCACTCCTGCTTAGGCTGATCTTGAACTTCTGGCCCCAAGAGATCCTCCCACCTCGGCCTCCCTACGTGCTAGGATTACATGTGTGAGCCATTGGGCCTGGCCTTCTTTTCATGGTTTAATTGTCCCTTTCTTCCTTCTCCTCTTTCTTCTTTCCTTCTTTGTTTCTTTCTCTTTTCTTCCTTTCCTTTTTAGCAATAATTGAAAAAATGATGACTGAACACCTACCATGTAAAGGCACTATGCCAGGTGGTAGGTACAAGTATAAGTAATAGCAACAACAGAGATGCTTAGAAATGAACATTTGCCTGAGTTCCTAGTTTTGTAAATTCATTCAACAAATATGGAATGTCTAATATGTCTCTTTGTAGTTTGCTAGGCACTAGGGATTTTCTTGCTCTCAAAAGGCTCATAATTTAAATGTACTGAGTACTATAATAGAAGTATGTACAAAATGCTATGGGAATATAGAGGAAGGAGCATCTTAGCCTTTGAAAATATTCTTTATGCCATAATTTGAAAGCCTAGTACAGAAACCTCTTGTACTATAAACATTTATTTAGTTAATATTAGAAATTATGAATTTCAAGCCTACATCTTGACATACCCAGCTCAAAATCAAAGGCAGTAAGCATTCCAAGGATGAATTTAGAAGTTGAAATTATTTAAAGGTTTAAAAGCTAAAACACATTTAGACTTTTATCTGGTCCTTCCAATTCTTACATTTGGTAATGCACCAAAGTATATATTATTCTGTGCTAAATTCTGTACAAAATTAAAAGACATGATTTTTACTTTCAAGGTATTTAATGAATTGCCCTCTAAGGTGTCTAGAATCAATATAGGTATTCTCAAATATCTTATATTACTATTATTTAGTATAGGTTTCTCTGTCTCACAAATCAAACACTCCCTCCTCCCTTTCTCTCTCCCTCTTTCAGGAACAGTGGGTTTGAAAACAGCCAGTTTTAGCCGTTAGACAATTTTGACTATTGATATGATAGCAGACATCATTTGTTTAGGAATTTCCTCATCATAAGAAAATTATTTAAGTGCTCTGTAATGTGGTATGTAAATGTCAAGTATTAAATTACTATTATTATATAGATCAATGCAGAAATACTGTTTAAAATTGATAGGACATGTGAAGATTAATAAATTATCATCATTCCTCTACTCTGGGGATCTTAATTGTACTTTGAAGACCAAAAGTATTTAAGAAATTCTAATACAGTGGGGACCATGCAATAATACAGTAGCTTCTGGGTTTTGGGACAAAGTGATAAACTTAAGTCTTTTTGATTCTAAACTTCATGCTTTTCTGTGTACTTTGGAATTTGGAGTAGAAAAAGAACAAGAGTTTGGGAATTTTACTAACTCTGTTTTTCTGGAGTTTATGTAGGAGTGTACTAGAAAGCAAGGTTTAAAAGTTTAGACCAGAGTTTGGAAAGATTTTCAATGACTTACAATAAACTCCAGTTGGGGTGTCATTCATAAGTAGTGACACAAAGAAGTGAACTAATATTAAATGTACTAAAACATTTGTATATTATAATGCATTGCTCTAGTAATTTCTTGTAGATTGGTAAATATATTTCTGGATATTCTGCTTTTTGTTGCCATGACAGAGCAAATAACGTATTAGGTCTTTCACTCTGAAGACCTTTGGCAAAGTACAGGTGTTCAATATAAATGAAATTAATATGGGCATTAATTTCTTCTACTAATTTTAAATACAATTCCCTGTATGATCAATCTTACAGAATACTTTAAAACGTTTATGACATCAATGGCTAATACTGAGAAAATAGGAAATTGCTTCAAGTAAAGGCAAATCACTGGGAGAGGAAATAGAAGTAAATCTTAGCCAAGCGCTAAGTTTTGCATTCAGTGTAAGTCATGCTGGTTGTTTTACAACAGAATCACACCTTTGAGTATATTTTACTTTCTCCCCTTTTGTATTCCTTTAGCTTTTATCCCATTTTCCTTGACCAGATATTCACACTTTGGGAAGAAAATTCAAATGAAGACTTTGACTTTCTTTTTGGGGAGATAGTGAAGATACATTTTTTTTTTATTTTTTAGAAATTCTACCTTCTATTGAGTATATAAATATCTATGATATTTATTAAGTATAATTTTACCTTATATTAAGTATATATGTCTTCAGTTATCTTTGTAAATGGAATTTGTAGTATTTGCATATGGGATGTATAAAAGACTTAATTAGTGACATTAATCCTATGTTAGAAGAAAGCTTTTGATAAGCTGAACCTTTTGGTTATTTTGTAATAAATTAAGAGTATTGTACTTAATATTCAGGGTTGAAGATAAATAATAAATTTCTAGGCTGGCCTGGTGATATAATTTTTTAAGGAGTAGTAATATATATCTTCCAAAAATTTTTTTATGGTTATAATTTTTTTACTCACAACCTCAACCTCCTAAAAATAAATTTTTGAAGTTAATAACAGGGTTAGAAGTTCTTATGTTACCGTATTAGTCCAAGAGCATTAGTTAACAGTTGGTCAAATTAAAGTCTATGTATTACATTCCTCCCTTAGCAGATTGTTTCCACTAAAAGCCTACACCAATGTAACGGAAGGCAGATGGCAATTTTTACAGATACTGAAATAAGGGTACTTGGCAAAGATATTGTCATTAATAAGGATCTCATAAAGTCATGCCATATTTGAAAACAAAAATGGAAACTTAAGCATGAAAATTTTATTATTTACTTTGTAAAAAATAAAGTTTTTTTAGTAGTTTGGTTTTTGACTTTAGAGAAGTGTCTTCAAGCTATTGCTTTTTAATCATAGAAAAAAATTTTCTCTTGAATTAGGCATGTTTTACCTACCAATGAAACTTTTACCACAGGGCAATTTTATGAGAGAGATAAAACTTATATGATGTATGTTTTTTCCTGTGTAATTGCCTTTATGTAAATATATATGTTTAGGAAGATTTTTTTTCATTTAACTATTGCTCTGCAATATGATACTTTTCTGTCAACATTTTTGTTGGATAAGAACATCAATTTACACAGGACATGGCATAAAAAAATTTGCTTGAAGTGCATTGTTCTTTTTTTCTATATTTGGAAAAATTTGTGAAATACTATCGGAACTAACTTTGGGAGAATTAATTTTTAATTTGGTACTTTAATAACTTCAAATTCGTGTATCACTTTTCTTATATTCATCCATGTCTTTGGTGTATTAGCATACTATAATTGTTGATATAAATAAAATTTTATCATAGTTTCTATTTTAGTGAAGACAAATTTATATTTTGAGGGAGAAGAATTCAACCTTAAATCTTAGCAATCACTATCCTTACCCTTTCAGCTCTGTTTTTCCTGAAATTGTATGACATCATCATTGGAAATTTGGGCTATTACTTGATAATGAACTCTTAATTGTTTTTTCAAAAAGCTATTCATAAAGATGAGAACATTTTCAGGCTACCTTTTGCAGTCTAAATAATGCAGCACTGAAGATAAAGAATTTACTTAGAGTCTAGGCACTGGGAATTCCTCTGTGCATGCAATGCTATTACAAGTGGTTAATGTTTCTGAAGAGGGTAGGTTAAAGGGAGTCTTAAGAAGATGGAAACCTTCTTGTATTGACCTCTCTTGAGACAGTGCATTCATGGCAAAAACTAATCAAGTGCAGCTGCAAGATTAATTGTGTAGGGTAGCTATAAACATAGAAAACTGTGACCTCTACTCAGAGCTCTGTTTTATGTACAAGCATTCACTTTAGAACTACTGACAATGAACCTGAATGGACAATAATTTACTCAATTGAACATATAGTAGTAGTATTTAAAAATTACTGAGCTTGCAGGGCATGAGGTGAACACTTATAGATTTCTAGTTGAGGCATTTGAGGAAACTGAAGTAGGTCTGAGTAAATGAGAAGAGGGAATAAAAGAACTTGGTTTGTAAAGCCATGAGAGAAATTTGCCATTATTAACCTTTAAATCTTTTTCTTGAACCCTTTTGCTTATGGAATGGAATTCCATAAAGTGAAATGGAATTTCACTTTAATCCTCAATATAGTTTGCTTCCTTCTCTAAGACTCATAATTGTTAAAAAGCCCTCATTAAAGTTGTAATTATTTGTAATTTTCACTCCGTAATTACTGTTGTAGAAAAGTAATGTTTTAAAATTTGGGATATGTTAATTTTTATTTTTAGTAAGAAGTAGCTTACCCATGTAAATATTAGTAATTAACATAAACATTCATAGGCTTTAGACCTTTTCTGAATACATCCAATATTTAATAGGAAAGTAACCCAACTGAATATTTGAATCATCTTCTTAGGTTTTTGGTAATCTTAGAGTTCAAGATGGTCAAAGTTATATAGTGATTTCTCTGTATAGTGTATAGGTTATGTTATGATTTTCTTTTTAATTAGCAGAACTTATTTTTTAGAGCAGTTTAGGTTCATAGCAAAATTGAGCAGAAAATACAGAAAGTTTTCCATATATGTTTCCAAGTACAGAAAGGGTACCCTGCCCCACACGTGCATGACCTCCTCCTCCGTGATCCCTGTCCCACACCAGAATGGTACATTTTGGTACAATCAAGGAACCTACATTGAAACATCATTATCAATTTACATTAGGGTTCACTCTTGGTATTGTAACTTCTGTGGGCTTTGACAAATGTACAATGACATGTATCCACCATTATATTAATAATATCATACAGAATAGTTTTACTTTCTTAATAATCTCCTGTGCTCCACCTGTTCATCCCTCTTTTTCCCCAAACCGCTGGCAACCACTGATCTACTGACCTTTTTTACTATCTCCATAGTTTTACCTTTTCCAAAATATCTTGTAGATGGTAGCCTTTTCAGATTGGCTTCTTTCACTTAGTAATATGCATTTAAGATATTTAAGTAATATCTATTATTCCGTGTCTTATCCTGGCTTGATAGCTCATTTCTTCTGGTGCTGAATAATATTTCATTGTATTCTTTTACCCGTTAGGAAGGAAAGCTTATATACATTAGTGTTATTTTTTTTTAATTTCATTTTAATTTTCATTTCTGCTAAGTACAGTACAGTCATTCCTATTTGCACATGAGAAGATGAGGTATAGAGAAGGTATATAATTTTCCCAAGATCACATTGGTAGGAATTGTAATTCAGAATTTGAATCGTGGAAGATCTTGCTTCTGGTAAAACATCCTGTCCTGGAGAAGGAACTTGTAACATATATAAAATCTTATGTGTTGTAGTTTTAAGTGCAACTTAATTTACATAAAAATACTGTCTTTTTACATCCTTCATGTTTCATTAACACTTTTTGTATGGAAAAGAAATAAATTGCTTTTGGAAAAGAAAATATAAAGTCTGTATAGTATATATTGCCTTTTTACTGAGGTTTTAATGTAGATCAAGTTTAAATTTCAGCAACTTTTAAGTTTTCATTCAGTACAAAGTGTCCTTGGCTTCTGTCCTTCTGTAATTTTGTGATTATATATGTATTTCTTGATATAGTTGGTGAATATAGCATCATATTAATAATTGTTAAGGTCATTGTTGAGGTGCCCAATAGTTGGAGAAGGAGTAAATTTTATCATATAATGATAGCTAATGTCAGTTGTACATTATAAAAGCTCCTGTTTGGGAAATGTGAGAAGTGAATTTGGTACATGGTTAACATGTTGTTTTTCCACCTCAAATTATCAGAAAACTGGTATGTGAAAAATTACTTATATCATAGACTGAAAAAATCTCAGTTTGCTAAAATGTGTTAATACTGAATCTGTATGTACTAAGCCATCCAGTAATTTTATTTTAATGACCAGTAAAGAGGCAGTTTATATGTATCATTCTATAATGAAATCTGTCATAGGATTACATTTTCTTAGACATAGTTGGAAATTTAAAAACCCATATACTTACATATATACATATGCTTTTGGTTTTTATTTTAAAAAATTCTGTAAAAGTATTTCTATCATTACCATTTTAGTAGCTTGCATTTTTATTAACCTGTGTAACTGTTGAGAGGAAAGTGACAAATCATGTGTGTGTATGTAAAATATACTTTTATACTATGCAAGTGTGTATGTATAATATATTACATGTAAATAATGATAGACATTTGTTGTCAAGCACTGTGCTGAATTATTTACATGAATTTTCTCATCTAGTTGAATATTGATAACCTATAGATTCTATTGTTAATTTTATTTTACAGGAAACTATGGCTTGAAATTAATTAAATGCCAGATGATCACACTCTTAATCATTCTTAAGATCAAGAATTATAAAGGGTCTGAGATTTTACCCTATTTGCTGGCTAACCCATGAGACTGCCACGGTTTTGTGGTTGCTGGCAGAATACATAAGATTTCTGATCAGAGATAAAAGACTTTATTACTCACAGAAATAGCAGTAGACAGAATACCATCATTTTTCTTGTGATGGTTTCCTGAGCCTCAATTCTCATAGGGCAAAGAGAGCCAGGTGATAACCTGCAAACATATTAGATTGTATCATACTAGAAGAACTCTGAGGGAACCCACATCTTTTATGATGGGCAGAAAGCATGCCTGACTTTTTGTTCCAGAGCAAGAAACTATTTCCATCTTCCAAGATTTTTCATTGTATACAAACATCCTGGAAAGATAGTCTGGAACAAAATATGAGTGCCTTGCATACACAATGGATGTGCAGAAACATGAAAGACCTATGCAGAATTGTCTCACAATACGATCACGTTGCCAGCATGACTCCAGAGTGAAATCTCTTAACCACTCTTTGTTGTACTGTCTCCCCAAATGGAAAGTTTTTTTAAAGACTTTTTTTTTTTTGAGCAGTTTTGTTTAACATCAAAATTGAGCAGAAAGTACAGGGGTTTCCCATAAATACCTGGCCCCACACATGCATAACCTCCCCTGTTATGAACATCTTCCACCAGAGTGGTCCATTTGTTACATTTGATGAATTTACAATGATACATTATCATCACTCAAAGTTCATATTTTACATTAGGGTTCACTCTTCATGTTATACCTTCTATGAGTTTGGACAAATGTATAATGACATCTATCCATCATTATAGTATTATACAGAGTATTTTTACTGCCAGAAAAATCCTCTGTGCTCTGTCTATTCCTCCCTTTCTTCTCTCTGTAACCCCTGCCAATCACTAATCTTTTTACTGTCTCCATAGCTTTGCCTTTTCCAGAGTGGCATACAGTTGAAATCATACCGTATCCTTTTCAGATTGGCTTCTTTCACTTGATAATAGCGTTTCAGCTTCCTCTATGTCTTCTGATGGCTTTTTTCTTTTTATGGCTCATTTCTTTTTAGAGTCAAATAAAATTCTGTTTTCTGGATGTACCAGTTTATTTGTCCATTCACTTACTGAAGAACATCTCGGTTGCTTCCAAGTTTTGACACTTAGGAATAGAGCATCTATAAACATTTGTGTGCAAGTTTTTGTGTGGACATCAGTTTTTAACTCCTTTGGATAAATACCAAGGAGCATGATTGTTGGATTGTATGGTAAGAGTATATGTAGTTTAGTAAGAAACTTCCAAACTGTCTTCTAAAGTGGCTATACCATTTTGCATTCCCACCAGCAATGAATGAAGAGTTCCTCTTACTCCACATCCTTGTCAGCATTTGGTGGTGTCAGTGTTCTGAATTTTGGCCATTCTAAAAGGTGTGTAGTGGTATCTTACTGTTGTTTTCCCAAGTGAAATATTTTGGTTTTTATCTTTTCCTTTCCTTCTCTATTCAATCTATTATAGGTTCTTGTCATTCATTCAAAATACTTTTTAGAATTATTATTCTCTTTCCAGCTTGACTGCCCAAGCCAATTGTAGATCTTGGTCCCCTTTTGGCTCACTTACTACTGGTAATCTAGGAATTCTTTTCCATTGCATTTTTCCTCCCTCCCATTCATTTTGTTTTTGTCTAAAATATCTCTTTCTGAAAGTTCTGTATGAATCTATGATGGATTTACTTAGCTAATCTTTGTTCAATGAGTGAATGAATTGAATATTCATACAGATGATCCACCAGATCTAAGCCCTTTTGCCTGGTATGCAAGGCCATCTATAATTTGATCCTTTCTTGTCTATTCAACTTTTTTTCCTGTTCCATCCTTACAGAGTTCCTTTTGTCCCATTCAAGCAGTTATAAGCAATACAGTTGACCCTTGAACAATGTGGGAGTTAGGGGAAACCAACCCCCCATGCAGTTGAAAATCCATGACTTTTGATTCCCCCAAAACTTAACTACTAATAGCCTACTGTTGACTTGAAGCCTTATCTGTAGTATTAAGTCAATTAATTATATTTTGTGTTATATGTATTATATGCTGTATTCTTACAATAAAGTAAGCTAGACAAAAAATGTTAAGAAAATCGTAAGGAAGAGAAAATATATTTACTGTTCATTAAGTGGAAGTGAATCATCATAAAGGTCTTCATCCTCATTGTCTTCACGTTGAGTAGACTGTAGAGGAGGAGGAGGAAGAGGAGAGGTTGGTTTTGCTGTCTCAGGGGTGGCAGAGACACCACACAGGGGTGGCCGAAGAAAATCCACATATAAGTGAACCTATGCAGTTCAACCCATGTTGTTGAAGGGTCAACTATGTATTATTTGTTTTATGACTATTCTTTCTTTATATTATTTCTTCTATCAGAAATTCCGTTTGTAGTTTTTTCCTAAATTTTATATTCTACCCTACTTTCTCCATGAAATCCTCTCAGATAACACTGAATGTCCATTCTGTGAACTGTATTTTTTAAATTAGTACTTTATTGTTTAACACTAATTATTCTTTAAATGAAATTATGCTTGCTAGTTTTGCCTCTGGCAAAAGTCAGAGACTGCATTGTCTATGTTCTTTGCATGTCTGCTGCTGAAAGAAGTGGAAGTTATAAGCTTCAGAAGAGGAAATGAGAAGTTATATATATAGAAAATAATAGAGATCTAAAGATAGTTGTAAGACACGGGAACCTGGTTGAAATGTAACGCTATTTTATGGAGTAATGTGAAATGAGTTTGGATAGGGATAAGCTTGTTTAATAGAGTGGTAGCTGGAATTTTAGTAGGCAATAAGGAGCTACTATAGATAATGTAAAAATGGTGTGATGAAAATGAGGCATTAGAAAGACATGTCTGTCATTAGTTTATGAAGGACTGGGAGAGTCGAATACCAAGAAACTTGCTAGAAGATGCTGGTAGTAATCTAGATACTGATGAATAAACAGTGTAGATCATCTAGTGTCAAAACTCATATTTGAGGGCGATCAGAGGATGGAGTTAGGGTGGAAGCATTGCCATTTCTGTAGAGAGACATAATTAAATGCCACAGTTTGTGAAACTTTGATATTTTTTCAAAGCTTAATACAGCAAGCTGTGTTACAGCCAGCTTTTTAAAAATATCAATTAATCACTTAACAGTTGTGATGTTAGTCTTGTAGGCCCTAGAGATAGACAGATGAATCAAACAAAATCTCCTAATATTTTTTCAAACCTAAAATAAAACTTTGCCGAATATAGTAATTTAAGTTAGATTTTGTTCTTGTTTTATATCCACTTGTCTTGATTTTGTACCATATGCTCTGCCTCTCACTGTTTCCCAACATGCTTCTGGTCAGAGAATAGGGAATTGGGGATTTGGGAGAAATAGTAAGTGCCTTGGTGACTGTTAGTCTTCCCTAAGTTTGCAGGAGATCACTTTTTTGGCAGATGGGCTTGATTGGATGAACATGGGGATTCACTTTCCTGCTCATTGTAATAAATCTTTGTTTTCCCCTATATCACTAGGTCTATCTGGTCTATCTGCACTAGTGGTTATGAACTACTGCTGTAGTAATTTAAAATGTGATTCATTTTTTAATGCTTTTATTGAAACTCTGTAGTAACGTTTCACAAAGGTAGCAAATGATGTGCATCTGGTTTGAAAGGACCATACTCTGTTCCAGATTGTTGGCAAAACTCCAGAAACTGCATATGAGATTAATATGTAATTTGTGAAATGCTGTGATTTAGTGTTCAGTAATACTAGTAATACATGTCTATATATAGTTGATAGAAATTGAAAATTGCAAAAATTTGTTATATTAATAATTAATCTCAAATTACTCCAGAACTATAGAAAGGCAGATAATGGTACATATAATTCATTTAGAAATTTTTAAATTTTGTTTTCTTTCCTTCTATCACATGGTACAAATTACTTCCATAATTATTCAGAGATGAAGATTTATTAAATGAAACAATATAAAAGTGAATCTCACAGTGCAGGCAAATTTTGGTAAACTATCCATATATAACCTGTGGCAGTGTTGCTAAGAGGTTAATCAGAAACATCTGTTAAGAATATAAACATTTAATGTTAAAGAGTATTTATTACATTCACATAGTGCAGTTAACCAAAATAAAAAGTTTAGTCTACTACAAGTTTAATATTTAAAGGTATTTTGACAGGATACTAATAATTTAAAAACTTTTATAGTAGGAACAAATATTGTGGGCTTTTTATTTTCAGTTTCACTAGTCTTATGCATCCATTTGTAATTGCATTAGATGGTTATTTAAATTTGAAATTATCTCCATGCCTGGATTCTTTAATATGTATTTTTATTTTAGTATGTGGTATTAGAACCTGTGTTGGTCAGAATAGCCCACTCAAAGGTAAGATTAATCAAAATTCTCTTTTGATATGATGCCTAAAATCACGAAGACATGCATTTTATCTAGTCATGACATGATTAGGCAGGATAGCTAAATTACCGAAGTTGTACCTAGCTACCACGATTAGCAGGAATTTTTTGGATTAAACTCATTGATGATTAGCATAGAACAATGCTAGGGAATGGTACAAAAGGATGAGGGTTGAGAGATAGGAAACTTTTTAGAATATGTAGCTTAGATACGTTTCAGTTTGGAGCCTTGGGCTATTTGCTTTTAGGACTTTGGGTTCTTGGGAAGGATTCTGAAAGTAGTACCAAGGATAAACTTTCCTTACAAAGTTTTATCTCAGGTTTGTGAAATTAATAAATCTGCTTTTGTGTTGTCTTTGGAAGTTCTTCTGTGACTCCCTTACATTATGGCTCTTGTTCTCTCATCATCTGTGATTTTTGCTATACCTGAAATAGTTTTAGTAGACTTTCCAGGTGTTCCTTAGATCTCTTTTTGTGATTCAAGGACCACATGTTTCCAGTTTAATGATTTGTCATTAGGTAATATTGTTTACTTAATTAAAAGCATAAATTTTCCAAGCTATAGTAATAATCACCACCATTTATTGAACCTCATCAGTGTGCCATGTAACGTGCTAAATGCTTTCTATACATTTATTATTTTGTTAAGTCCTCAAAACAGCTCTACAAGGTATACATTCTTAGTCCCATTTTATAAATTTGCCCATGGTCATACACAGTAAGGACTTGAACTTCAAAACTTTAATACTTTCCAGAATACATATAATACTACCACCTCTTAGGATAAATTTTTAATGAAGTTTGATATTGTTATTTCATGTAAATATACTCATCATTACCATCACATAACTATATACTTTTCATGCATCCTTAGTTCATAGAATATTTTAAAAGCAGAGATATTATTGCTATTGTGAGGTTCTGTCTCCTTGACCTTATATTCCTAGTCATCCTATTGTCATGGACTTAGTGAGATCCATAGGGTGAAAAGTATATTGAAGAGAGTCAGGAAAAGAACACGGAAGGTAAGGAGATACTGTAGAATTGAGGAGGCCACAAGGATCGTTGCAGAATTGGGTGACTTCGGCCCATTCACTCTCTTGAGTTGGTATGCATTATTTTTCTGTCTATTGCCTTTAAAGGTTATTTAGCTGATTGGTAGGAGGAAGGTAGAAAGAGAACAGATAAACAGATCTGTTTTAAACTACTTTTTCCTATTGAGCCCTTGTTTGTAAAGAGTGCCAGGTATAAAGTAACATTGAAATTCTCTTGAGATGGTATAGCAGGATAGTTCATTGTTTAAGAAAAGGCTTATTGATTTTATAGCTGTGAGGTCTTGGGCATGCTTATTAACTTTTCTGAGTATATTTTATCATATATAAGACAGTAACAGTATAGTAATAGCTACTCATTATTTAGGGAAGATATTAAACATCTGTCTACTCATTTGTAATATAAAGGATAAGGCTTGACACATAACAAACACCCAATAGCTGGTAGTGAATGTTACCAGGTAAAATTGATCTGCATCAAAACCTTTGGTTTTTGAATAAAATTTATAGACCTCTTTCAGTTTTCTACGCAAATTAGCTCTTCTGCATTTTTTCTTGTTAGTGAATAGTGGTAACTGTGAATACCTCTTGTCCCAATTGTGAAAGTCACAAAATGGATTAAAGCAGAAATATGTACAGTAATTACTTTAAAGGGTCAGAATTGTTCCCAGGTCAAAATAAAATTTGACTGCAATACAGTTGAATATATCAGTAATTCTAATGGAGCACTTTGTAAAGTACAGCGGGTATTGGTTATTCAAGAAAGAGGAGAACAAGGAGTTGCAGATCAAAGGTTAGCAGTGCCAGTATAGAAGAGAGATAACAAAGCTCAAGAATATAATATTCTGTCTGTTGATAGGTGTATCTTTACTGGTTTATTAGAAATGGTGAGTTTTCTTAGTTTGGTATCACTATGTAATATTCAAACTTTACCTCATCTTTCTCTGATCCCATGCTCATAAATAAATTTCTGATTATAATCTGACTTCTTACAGAGTTTACATTTTAGCGAAAGTATTCATTGATATGAGCCTGAGAATGTATAGGCCCTTTGACAGTTAAATTTTATAGTATAAATTTATGAACTACATTTTGGCTGGATCTGATAGCTTAATGTCATTAAGCATTTGTGAAATGGTGTCTTTGCTAAGTAATCAGGTTTCTCTGTCTGCCTGCTCAGAGCCAGACTGGAGCTTTTCTACCAGTGTCCCATGGAAAGTGTACCACCAAATTTTAATAAATATAACTTTTATTATTGCTGTAACTATACAATTCTATTATGACAGCATATGGCAGAACATTGAGCTAAATGAGTCATAGAAACTGATGTAACCTAGGGTACTTAGGGTGTAAAGAGAAGCCAGCACCAAAGAAAGATTTTTGGACCATTTGAGAACTTTGCCTTTGGAGTAAATGACAGAGCCCAATTAGAGTAGTGTCTACTTATAATCAGAGATCCTTTGCAGAAGAGCAACTTTCAAGCTTCCAAATTAGTAGGTAGTGTCTGTTTTGTTCTCTACTGTGCCCCCAGCATGGTACTAAGTTAATTCTTATAGAATGAAGGAGTAAATGGAATGAATATTCAATCAGTGTTGAATAGGAGGTCAGTTGTGGACATTTAAAACCTAGAACAAACTTTTTAATGACCTAATAAACATGCACATTTTGGCTAATAACACATCTGTTATCATACACTGAATGTTGACTAAAAGCGATCATATAACTGTTTAGTTTAGCAGTAGAAAGCCTATATAAGTAAAACCATAATGTCACTCTTTCCTTCCCTTAACATTCCACAGTGATGTGATATAGGAAAAAAGTTTTAAATGCTTAAAATGAGAATGATTAAGAATGGATCCTTTTATGGATCACATATGGATTATGTGAGACATTGCCTTATTGTTGTTGTTGTTGAATGAGTAGTAGTAGTACTAGTAGTAGTAGTTGTAATCATTGCTGACGTTAATGTTGTTCTGAGTCTTAAGTTCTTAATTCTTAAAGTGCTCTGGGAATAAAAAAGGATCAGATCCCTGTTCTAGACTGTGGTGAATCCTCAATGAAATATAGTACTTCTAGGGACATATGGGGCCACCAGGTAATCTTCTCCAGGTACCTTGCCAATACAAACCAAACTTCCAAGTACTTAGTCCATCTTTACTATTACAGCAGTGCAGTACAGTTTTTCTGGTGGGCAGGAGAAGTGAATGGTCGGATTGGTGGAGGTGGGCTAAAATCTTATTAACAGAAGACCTCTTTAGGGAAGTTACTTCTTTATAGGTTATGATACAGATCAAGTGAATGAGAGTTTCTTTAAGGAAAACACCTTACCTATGTAGATCAGACTCTGTAACACTTTTTATTTTTTGTATTTTGGTTACAGCACCAGGTTATAAGGCAACAAATACATATACTAATAATTATAGTGTTTGCTTAATCAAATGGTTTCATTTTAAGCATTTGAAACTTTTCCCCCTGTATTACATCACTATAGAATGTTATGAGGGGGAAAAACTGAAGTTATGGTTGACTTATGCAGTTTCTACTATATTATAATAACTAATTAGTTATAAGATCTTTTCAGCCAAGGTTTTTAATAAAGTATAGGATTAAGATGTGTTAGGAGCCAAAATATGTGTCTTTATTAGGTCATTAAAAAGTGTGTTCTACAGTTTATATATCCATAGTTGACCTTCTGTTTAACACTGATGGAATATATAATGAAGTATAGGTACTAAAGAATTTTATTTATTGTATTGTATTTCTAAGGTCAGTAGAATTTCCTGTTATTCAGTAATACAAAAATCCAAATTTTCTATAAGTTTTTGATTCATTAAAATATTTTTAGTCATCTTATATTGAATTGTACCTAAAAAGTATCACATATTTATTTTTATAATTAGAACATACTAAACAACTTGAATCTTCTATTAACTGTTATTAATGTGAAGTATTTTATATACCAGAATATTTATACATTTAGGACCTATCAAATTGAGTAGGGCTCTTTGTTTTACATTAAATGATCTCCAGGTGACTATTAATTTTGAATTTCACTTTCTTATTGTTATCTATTGCTACATAATGAACTATTGCAAAACTTAGTGGCTTTAAAACAATGGTCCCCAACCTTTTTGGCACCAGGGACCAGTTTCATAGAAGACAGTTTTTCCACAGACTGGGGTTGGGTTGTTGTGGGAGGGGGCGGGTGGTGCGGGGCTCAGGCAGTGATGTGAGTCCTGTTTCCTAACAGGCCATAGACTGGTACAGGGCCATGTGGCCCCTGGGTTGGGAACAGCAGCAAACAGCAGCAATGTTATTTATTCATGATTCTGTGGATCAGCAGTTTGGTCAGGGCTTAGCTGGGCAGTCCTTCTGCTGGTCTCTTTTGGAATCAGTTATGCAGCTGTAGTCATTTGGGGACTTGATTGGGGCTGTGTGGTCTTACATGGTGTCACATTTAAACAGATTGTTGACTTTTCTGTCATCATTGCAGCTCATCCTCAAGTTGTCTAGCTCAGATTTCTTTAAGTAATTGTTGGAAGGTTCCAAGAGATGAAAGTGGAGCACCAGACTTGGAAGGCACACAGTGTTACTTTTGCCACATTCCACTGGTCAAGGCAAGTCTAGGAAGGGAAGAGAACTAATCTCTACCTCTGTCTCTAGGAGCAAGGAAGTATGCATATGGGCATGGGAGAAACTGTTGTGGCCAGCTTTGCAAACAGTATATCATTCTCACTGATTCTTTACTTTTCCTTTGCTTTCACTATAACTTCATCAGTATTTTTATGCCTCCCTCTAGCATTACCTCTTTTCCCTTTCCCTTCTATGCTGAATTTGCTACTATATATTAGTTCCCCTTATCCACAACTTTGGATGGTTTCAGCTACTGGTGGTGTATAGTACAATAAAGTATTTTGAGAGAGAGAGAGAAAGAAAGACCCCATTCCCATAACTTTTATTACAATGTATTGTTATAATTTTTCTATTTTGTTATTTATTATTGTTAATCTTCTATTATGTCTAATTTATAAGCTAAACTTTATCATAGGTTTGTATGTATAGGAAAAAACATAGTAAATATGGAATCTGCTATTATTAGCAGTTTCAGGCATCCACTGGGGGTCTTGGAATGGATCCCTTGAAGATACAAGGGGACTGTTATATTTTTGCAAACCACTTAACCTGTATTGCCAAAATAATATGTAAACTAAAACCAGGTTTAACCTTGAGAAAGGACATGACATATTCTCCAACAAATAGTGAGGTGTTCTACTACAAACCAAGTGCCTGCCTGTTCATGGTGATTGTGGAATTTCTCTTTCCTGTCCTTGAAACTTTTTTTTTTGAGGAGGGAGTATAGGGAAGAGGGTATAGCAGCTTACTCTACCTTATTTCTTTGTATTCCCTGACAGTGTTTTCTAAGATACTGTTCGTATATTCCCAGAGTTTTGCATAGTATGGGAGACAAAGCAGGACTCCAGAGCACCTTGTCCTACCACAGGCAGAGCATTTCTGCATTCATTTCTTTTGCTTAAAGTTTTTGCAGGCCTCGGGTTTTTTTTTTTTTTTGAACAAAGAGTTTCTTTGCTTAAAAAATGAAATTTTAAAGCCACTATTTTAGATAATTGGACTGAGTTGTTGGCTAGCTGAGTTTTGGCTATGTAAGGTTAATTATACAGTTAAAACACAAGTGATTTAAGGTCTTATAAAAATATATTTGCCTTAAGCTATTTCTAAAATATATTTTCCAAATGGGGAATTTAAATGCTTTGATTTTTATCAGTTACTTTAAAATGATACTTTAAAAACATATCCTAGAACATGGCAATCCCAAATTTAGAGCATCAATTACACAAAAAATAAAATTGTGTAAAATTAAGGACTTATTTACATCTCAGTAAGCAGTGCATGTAATAAAATAGCAAAATAAAAAGGCTTTCGGTATATTGAGGGAGGCATATCATTTAGTACACCAATTTTAGATTTTTTACAAAAATTAACAAATTAATCTTTATCAGAAATTGTAAAGTAGCAAAATAAAAAGGCTTTCAGTATATTGAGGGAGGCATATCATTTAGTCTACCAATTTTAGATTTTTTAAAAAAATTAACAAATTAGGAGGAGGAAGAAAAGAAATACACTAACAAATTAATCTTTATCAGAAATTGACTGCCTATTTGAATGAAAAGGAAAAATATTGAAAAAATATAGGATATGTTTTTGAGTATATAAAAGCTTAAATTTTAAAAAGTGTTTATAAATATTGCCATAAATGCATATATTGTCCAGGGCTGGACCTAGCTGGAGCTGGGAGATAGTCTGATTTCGCTAAACCCCCGTGGATAGCTTGGGTGACTCCTTGACCATAGGGTATACAAAATGTTAATTGAAGTTGTTCTATGTCTCTTGTAGTTCTGACCTACAAAGAATCAAGGTATAGAGATTATTATCTTGTATTTGAAGGGCTGGTTTTGTGGAAGAATGATTAGTTTTCTATAAAACTAGGAATTAAACTAAGAATTATGAATATAATTTAGAGAAAGGCAAATTTCAGTGCAATAATGAGAACTGTCAAAAAATGGATTTCGGACTGTTTTAAAAAAGGATTTGGTTGTCTGGTAAAGTTGAGAATTTCCTGTTGTAGGAGATGTTTAAGCAAAAGCTAGATAGTTATTTTTTAGTCTCATTGCAGAAGGGAATCATGTAGCAGAGAAGGGGTTAGATTAGATAATTCTCAGACGTATTTTCAGTGCTTAAGATTGTATGAGTGTTCTAATCTCTAAGCTTCTTCAAAGGCAGTAGTTCCAACTGGGACAATTTTGTATATCCTCCAAGAGATATTTAGTAATGTTTGGAGACATTTTTGGTTGTCATCACTGGTAGGGGTGGCAGGGGGTGGGTGTCATCTAGTAGGTAGAGGCCAGAGATGCTGCCAAACATCCTACAATACAGGACAGCCCTTTCTCCCTCCTGCCCCCGCCCCTAAGCAACAAAGAATTTGCCCCCAAATGTCAATAGTGTTATGGTTGAAAAACTTTACTCTAGGGATTAAACTCAGTTGGTGGTTCATTTGATCTTTGAAACTAGTCTGGGCCTAAAGTTATTAGGCCAGCCAATACTGGCCTTAGGCAAAGGTGCTCAGTAGGAAATTCCTATTTTTAACAAATTTTTGCCATGCCCATCACACTGTCATTTCCATTGCTCTCATGCTCTGTAGGGTCTGCCTCTGTACCACCCTTCTGAGCCTATCCTCTCCAATGACTCTTCTTCTCATCAGGTTAGCTCCTTTGGTCCTTATTCAACATCTACTCTCTATTACCTAGATAATCTGAAAAGTGAATATACCAACTGATATTTATTTAGTACTGTTTTCTATGATGAAAATACCTAAATCTCTTTTTCTTTCATAGTAATACTGCTGGAGCCTTCCACATTTACCAGTTATCTACTCACAGAGCTATAAAATTTGCAAGTTGTCATTCACACAAAATACATATGCATACTTTATTAAAGCAAGACAGTGTGAATTTGTCTAGTATCTATTCAAAATTATTTAAATAAAAATTCAGATAAGACATTAGAAATATTTACATGCATTTATATGTAGCTAATTAGAGCTAGCAACTCATAGGTAAATTAAAATATCAATGGAAGCAATTTTAGTGCTGGAAATTATTGATACTAAGAATGGTCTACAATCATCTAGGTAGAGATCAATAACTTTTGGGGGTTCTATTAGTCTGCTAGGGCTGCCATAACAAAATACTACAGGCTGTATGGCTTAAAGAGTAGAAATTTATTTTTTCACAGTTCTCAAGGCTAGAAATCCAAGTTCAAGGTGCTGTCTGGGTTGGCTTCGGGTGAGAGCTCTCTTCCTTGGCTTATAGACAGCAGCCTTCTTGCTGTTTTCTCACATAGGCTTTTCTCTGTGTATGTGGTGGTGGGAGGATGGGGAGAGAGAGAGAGAGAGAGAGAGAAAGAGACACACAAAGAGACAGAGAGAGAGAGAACTCAAGAATGCAGAATGCATGTGAGCAAGCAAGAGCTCTCTTTGGTGTCTCTTGTTTTTATAAAGATACCAATCCTGGTGGATTAGGGCTGAGCCTGTAGAACTTGGTTTAACTTGAGTTACCTCCCTAAAGGCCCTAGCTCCAAATACGGTGACATTGGGGGTTAGGAATTTAACATGAATTTTAGGGGAATACAATTAGTCTATAACAGAAATCAACTGACCATCAGTTCTGTTTGCATATGTATACCAAAATGAAATAATCAGGCAATAGTTTTGCGTTGAAGCATAGTTGGTGTAAATAAACCGCTCTGATGTTTTGTAGTTTAATGGCATAGCAATCCAAAATGAAATTTAAGCATCACTATATTGTTAAAGATAATGGGCAAATTTTTCTTCTAGTCATTCATGCTGTACTCACTACTAAGTATTGAGTGCATATACATGGAGAATTTATTTTTGTTCAAGTAGTTCTCAGTGCATGCAAAGGTCTAGGTTCTAATGAAATTTTTGAGGCAAAGTAATTAGTAATACTTTAATGTTTAGTTTGCATGAACAACTGGTTGTTTTATCCTGTTTCCTTTATATAAAAATGAAATCATGCTCCACAAATACCAGTTTATACTTTGGCTCCTAACTTAAGATGAAGGAATGTATGCTTAGGATAGCTCAGACACTGAGACAGTGTATACCAGGAACCACCTGCTTTCCTTAGGGGCATTGTCTATTAAAATGTTAATCAGACTATTAGTTGTTAAAGACAGAATTTCCACGTGAAGATTTTGGCTAACATACTGCATACCTCATTTTTGCCATGCCCTATATTTAATACACTAGAAAGAGTACATTTAGAAATACTTTTCAGAGTTTTGCAGCTTCCACCCCCAAATTAATCTAGTTTATTGTTATTCATTAAGTTTGGAAGATTGTGAAGGTGAAGTCATATCAGTTTCAAAGTGCTTTGGGAGTTGTGAGGACTTATTTTTAAGGATATTACCCCATTTCATTCCTAATCATCTTCGCAGCATAACGATGTGGAATTCTGCTCTGCCAAGTTACTGCTTGCTCATTTCTTTCTACTTCGTGGGTGGAGACAACAATGATATTTAGATATGGTGTTTTAGAAATATCCTAGGGAGAATTTTCCCTATGTTTTGGTTTGTAGAATTTTATTTTGAGAAGGCTTTAGCTTTGTTTCTAAACTGTAAGATACCTTTAAAAGTAGACACCAAAAAATCTGTGAGATGGATGAGAGAAATAAGTCTATAATTCATATGAATGAATAAAATGAATGTTTCTTTTGATCTTAACTATGTAGTCTATGTCTAATATGTCTATATGTCCAATAATCTTAATTTTCAGGGTACTACTTTGGAATATAACCTAGAGTAAGTATACATTCATGTTACTGGTGTTTTTAAATAAAAATTAAGATGAATGTATTCATAAAATAATACAGGAGAAGTAAGCTAAACCTCTGTTGCTATGCTAATTGCTACTAAAAAAGACTGTGGAAACATTAAAAATGCTATTGTGAGAAAGTTTATTCACTTCATCTCATGACTTTTAAGGACTTCTTCTGGAGAAAAAAAATTGAGAGGAAAAAACAAAACTAATTTTTCCTTTCTTGACAATTTCTATTGGAATTGATGATTATCGGGTTGTGAACATAATTGAGAGACTAAAATACCATATGAGGACCACATTCTTCATTCAGAAACCTCCTAGTCCTCTTAGATGCAGGCATTATGAAAAATCAAGTAAAGTGGAGACCGTACTCAGATTTTATGGTACATTATTTAGAGTTTATTTAGAAAGTTCAGGGAATACTTTCCTTTGGTAAGAGAATTCTGAAGGGGAGTTGTGCTTATAAACCTATTTATTTATTTATATATGCATACTAAATATTGACACCATCATTATAAGAGTAATGTTCTTTTAGGGTGAGAGTTTGTACAAATATTTCCAGATATTAGTGCCTAAAATTATGGTTTTTGTCTTTAAACATAGACAGATTGCCTTTGCATTTTAGATCATATAGACCAGACTCATCCTGAAAACTGGCTATGTACAAATTTCATATAAGGTTTTCACCACATGCAACTAGAATAAAAAGCAGAAGAGAACTTTCCATGCTAGAGGTAAACTCTGGTCTATAAATCTTTCTTCTGTTTAATCACTTTGGAATCCATAACATATCACAAGAGCTGATTCTAGATAAACTTGGTTTTACAGTTGCACTACATTTTTATTCCTCTGTTTGTTCTTATTTCAGTTTTATTGTTGAAACAAAGCTAGCTAAGCATTTAAGTTTCATCTCATTGCCTTAGACACATTAGATATTGAACAAAGTTGACTTTCAGTTGTTAAAAATATCAATGATGATTATTTATTCTTTTATCACTCTTATCTATAAACTGTTAAAATACTTTTGTAGATATTCTGTAAAACTCTGCAATATGTGTAAAACTAATATGCATCTTAGTGATAAACCAGATACTGAGTCTGTCTTGCTCAGAGAGAAAAAAAGCACAGAAAATGAAGTTTTCTTCAGATAACCCAACACAGCTGAGAGGACTTGATCTGTTGTTTCCTTGATGGAATATACATGGGAAGCTTGAAAGGAAAATTCTTGTGTGTAGATTAATTTTGGTTAGACATCATTGAAAAGTCTAGGTTCTACAGTAAATTGAGTTGAAAAGTACTTCTACAGTTCATCTGATTTAGAATTCACTCACATGTATTCCTTGTGCTTTAAGACTTCTTTTAATGTTCATTAGGGAAACAAGCAAACAAAAAATATTTCAGGACCTTACTGAAGAAATGGTAGTAAGTGGGAACTGAGTATTCAGAGAGGAACTCGTTGCTTGATAGAAATGGTCAGAACCAAACTAGATATGAGCAATACCATGCCTAACCAAGGAAGGGTTTTCTCAAATGAAGTTTGGAATTAGCATATGCTCAAGGAACTGGCAGATGGCTTGAGGGTGGGCACAGGGCACACCACTTGGGAGAACTAAGTGACATTTCATTATACTAATATACATGAGTAATATATCCATATGCTATGTTTAAAACAACAGTAAAGAGATTATATATCCTTCAATTATTGTTGATGGCTGTGTTTTCTTGGATTATGTATTGGGATCGAATTGGCTGTCAGTGGATACCTAAAAAATGTGGAACTCAGCTACAGGACAGCTGTTGGCCTTTTGTCCACAGAACAGTTTGGTTTGAGGAAGTAGTGAGTGCATGCTCTCTTACTGGCCACTTTAGTGAACAATAATCTTCACTCTTATGGTCTTTCTTAACTTTTATCAAATGAGAAAAATCTGAATTACCATACTGGTGTGTGCTGTTTGTATGTGGCCCTGCTGTGACCTTTTTAAAGTAATCTAGACAGTTTTATTTATTTATTTTGTAATGTCTTCAAGAGAAAAACATAATATGACCCTAAGCCTGGTTCTTATTCTTATTTAAAGTTGATGGGAATACCACCCTTTGGATGAAAATAATGAATTTACTACAAATTGTCTATTTATAACAAGAAGGTTTCACTTAGGTGACCTACCTACTTTGCCCTACTGAAAACATAATATTTTTTCAGCTGTAACATTGCCTTGAGTTCATATAGTGCCTTTTTCCTCTCCCTCTTTCATATGCTGAATGACATGTGAGGTTTTTTTTTTCTTTTTTTAATTGAAAAAGTAATATATTTAGCGGCATTAGGATAAAGAATGGTCCCTTACATAGTTAGGTATATAAGGGAATATTGGAAAACTGGCTCATGTAGCTTATCCTCTCATCTTACTACATATGTAAACAAGTGAGGTTTTTAGTTTTTGTTTGTAATATTTGGATTACTTAGTTTGGAAATTTAAACATTATGCTTCTTACATCTGTTCTTCACTAGAATAAATATATTGTAGAAGTTTTGAGAATCATGGAATTTCCTTGTCACCCTCCCTTGAATCTGGTTCATTATGTAAACAGTGAGCTGCTTGACACACAGACTGTATCTTAACTTATTGTTTTATATGCTGGGCATGAAAACATAATTAATGTTTCATAATTAAGTTAAATGGAATTTATATAAGCTATAAATCTTTAATGGGCATTTTAAAAATCTTTAAGAGAAATCCATGACAGTTCATGGACTTTGGAATTTCACCTGGTTTCAAAACTTGGCTCAATCACGTAACTATCTATATCTCTCTAAACTTCATCTCTGAAGTAGAGATAACAATCCCTACATTACAGGGCTGTGCTGAGCATTACATAAAACAATGTATGTCAAGGATTTAATATAACATGTAATATATAGTGATCATTCAATAACATCAGTGATTGATGTTGTAACACTACTATTTTAATTATCATTATACTGAACTCTATGAGATTCTCCCTTACTCCCTTTTTAAAAAGGATAGACACTGCTTATAAAAAAAATATTGGAGAATATCTACATGATGAGTGCGATGCGCACTGTGAGGGGAATGGACATGCTTGAAGATCTGACTCGGGGTGTTGGGGGTGGGGGAGAGGATGGGTGTATACCTGCATGATGAGTGCGATGTGCACTGTCTGGGGAATGGACACTCTTGAAGCTCAGACTCAGGGGGTTGGGAGGGGCATGGGCAATACATTTAACCAGAACTGTTGTACTCCCATAATAAGCTATAATAAATAAATAAATAAATAAATAAATAAATAAATAAATAAAAATATTGGAAGTATTATGGGGATTATACCTACCTTGGCAGCATAGTAGTCACTAAACCAACATTAATACAAATAAAATATTATTTTGAGGTAGGAGAAATCATTGAAAGCCTCAGGTTTGAAGTCAGACAGTATTAGCTTTGAGTCTTAGTTTAGCCACTTAAACATTCTGTGATTTTAAGTGAGTATCTTATCTTCTGACTCCAATTGCTTTATCTTTAAAATGGAAATAGTAAAAGCCTACCTTAAAGTGCTATTGTGAGAATTTGAGACAATATTTTAAAAAATATCCAGTGCTTGGCACTGTTAATAAATAGTTTATTATTATTATTTTATTCCTCCACTTTTCTTTTTTTCCATGTTCTCTGGTCTCTCTTATTATTTTTTAATTTACCTTCACTAGCTATCCATCTTTACACTTGCCCACAGTTCCTTTTGGCTCCTCAGTCTTCTTTTTCACATTTATCTCCTTTATTTTTGTTTTGAATCACATTTTTAATGACTTATAATGACCAATTAATTGATCATAAAATAGAGGAGTGAATGTGGGAAAGAAAAGAAGCAGCTGAATATCTTGGTAAGTTTTGAATATAAGTTATTAGCTAGCTTTCACTTTCTCTAAACTACATTTCCCTTATGTGATAATGGAGAAGTGAACCAAGTCTGTGCATGTTTGATGATAATGTCTAATTAGTTTTTATAGTCTCAGCTCTGAAAGTATACTTTTTGAATTTGTACATTGTTTAATGAATGAATTCTTGTCTTAAATTTTATTTGACCATTAAATTTTCTTTTAAACTTTTAATAAAGGCTGGATATTTCCATATGTAAACCTTTATGATAATCCTTCAAGTAGCAAGTTGTTTTAAACTGTTTATTTAAAAATAAATCTGCTAGTAGAATTATAATTTTGTTGTTATAAGGACTGTAACTTCCAGGATGTATTGGTTACTGAGTATTGAAAATATCCACTTATATACTTTAAATTGTTCAATTTTTACAGAAGACAAGACACAACTTACCTTCTTAACCATAAAAGGGCAGGATATCATGTAGGCTTACTTCCCAGCCACTACTTCTCAGCCACTATGTAACATACCTGTTTCTACAACTGGACAGTTTCGAAACTAATACGTTGCCAGACTCTGTTTACTGGCCTTGAAGTTATAAATCAAGAATGGTGAACAGTGCAAGGAAGGGACTAGGCCCAAGTTTCTGGCATATTTAGTGTAATTTTCCACACTCAATTCAGTCAAAGTAATTTTATTTACTTGGTAAATATATAAATTCTGAGATTTGCCTGATATATATTAGTGACAGTTGGCTTTGAAATAAATTTGTTGTACAGTGAAAAAAAATTAACTCATGGAATGATAGAGTTTTGAAGTTCTGAAGTATCCTAGAGATTAACTTCTTTTTACAGGAAAAAATTAAGACTTAAAGAACAGAAGTGATTTGATCAAGTTCACAGTTAACCTGGGAACACAAGACAACTTTCTTAGTCTGGTATTTGTGGCCCTAAATTCCCCATAGGGGTTTTATACTTTTCCTGTATTTGTTTTATCAAGGAATGGAAACTTGACAAAAAATCATTAGGTAAAGTGGCTAATCCAAAACAAAGAAAATTATTGAAAAGATGGACTGTATTATGTAAAATTTGAATTATATAATAATTTTCAAAATTATAAAGCCATACATAGCTATTTATCTTGAGAATTGTGCTGCTTAAAATTATGCATTACTTTAAGCAAATCAATATTAAGATAATGATATGTTGCATATATTTTGACTTTGAACATACAATGTAAATTATGATAACTTTTATTCATCCAATAAGAGCTATATTCCCAAGAGACCATACAATAGTCTGTTTTCAGAAAAGTTGAAGATGCTTAGTAGAGTCTATAGCTCAGCTTTTTAAAAAAGTGTATGAATGGGAGTACTATTTAGTTTCTTGAAAGATGGTTGTTCTAAATTTAAACTAACATCATTATCAAAGGCTATATGTCAAGAATCTATCCATGTATGGACTTACATGAAGGAAAGACTTCCCTCTGGGTGTTTGTGTTCTAAGTAAGTTTTGGTACAGATCTAAAGAAAGCATACAGACCACCTGAAAACCATTGCTTAAATACATAAAATAATTAAAATAACAGTATAATCAGATGTTTTAGTGAGTACTGCCTATAAAATGAATTATAAATACTTTTGCTCTTACATATTTCATTGGAATGTTTTATTAACGTTAATGCCTGCATTTTCACCAAACTAAGTTCCTCAGGGGAACAGAAATCAAATATAGGTATATTTCCCTAGTATGCTGGGACTACAGCAGGTACTGAATAAATAAAGATGGGTGAGAACTTGTGTGGTTCCTGTCTGTTCTGTTTCACTTCAAGATCATGAGGGCTCTGATAATCTGGCGCTTACCTCTATGTTTCTCTCCTTTTGAGTTGCTAAGTCACAAAGTATTGGAAACACATGATACCAGATCAATTTTTGTTGACTGCATAGATGGATACATGGCTAAAATATGAATGAAGTACAAATGAGGCAAGAGGAAATTTATTGCTTTTCTTGAAAAGAGAGATGAGTTTAGTATTTATTTGAGTAGTGGAAGGAAGAGAATCTTAATGAGTATGGGGGGAAATGAACTGATGAGTAGTTGAAGGCTAGGTTCACTACTCATCAAGCATCACTGTCTTTGGATCCACTCAAGAAGGAATGTTTAAAGGCACTGTGATCAGGTACAACAAACATTAGATCGAGTATGTTAAAGAAAAGCGGAAGAGTTCTGTGGTAGGAAATAGTTAAATGTACCATCTGTTCAGGTCTCTAGTAGAATTTAAAATAACTCCAGGATATATGTTTTAACCATTTTGAGGCTTAACTGGTAAAAAACAGCTTTCTTTACCAGGCCATATTCACATTGGGTTATCATAACATTTTTTATATTTCTGATGATTTTAAGGATTTAAATGAATTCGTATATTGTGATTTTGTGTGTTTGTTACTGCCTTGAGAGGCATAGTTTTTATATAATTCTACACAACACCATGTTGACAATAATAATACAATTTTTCTTGAAAGTTTTGTAAGCTCTGTAGCAGGAAGCAATGTATTGTAAATCTGTCACTTCTTGCGAAGTCTTTCCAGACAGAAAGACTTTTTCAGCTGAATGCACTTTACTTTGACATTTTCTTATACTTTCTGTATATTATTGCTCTATTGGCTTAGTACATCATGAAATTTCCTTTACATAATTACTTTTATTAAAACACCCCTATTTTTGGTGATAATAATGAAATTAATTCCATGTTTTCGTATAAATATATTTAGCTTCAAAAAATAAAAATGGTTTCCAAAAGACCAACAACCAAACCAAAAATAAGCAAAGGATATGAAAAAGCAGTTCAACCAACCAACCAAGAAACAAACAAAGGCTTATAAACCTGAGAGGCTCAGCTTCACTAATAAGAGGAATGTAACTATAATATGTTATCACCCATCAGATTGGCAAAGATAAAACACAGTTTTTGCGGGGATAGGGAAATATCTATCATAGGAAGATAGCTACTTTTATATACTATTGGTGGGAGCATATTTTGGTACAGCCTTTTTGGAGGGCAATTAGGCAATATTTGTCAAAACTAAACATGCACTTGTCCTTTGACTCAGGGAATCCAGTTCTAAGAATTCACCTCCAGATATGTAAGTTTACAAAGTATACTTTGGTATTCAAAAATGTTCATTGCATCCACTCTAAATATCTATTCATAGCAGACTTTAAACTTTACTATTTCCATATATGTGTATGTTTGTATAAAATTGAAAAGTTTGTAACAATGTCTTTATTAGATATGTGCTTATGTACAAAGATATATGCATACACGTAGAAAATTCTGCACAGATGAAGACCAGAGGTCTGGGACAGAAGGGAACTTTATTTCATTGTATTTTTGTAATTCTGTTTGAATTTACTTTTTTTGTATCAGTTTTAACAGCTTTTTGGAGGTATAATTTACATGCTATGAAATTTATGAGTTTAAAATATTAATTCTGTGGGTTTTTTATGTATTTACTGAGTTGTATGTACATCCATCCCTATAAGATAACTTTAGAACTTTTTCATTGTCCCCAAAAGAAACCTGTACCCATTAGCTGTCTCTTTTCCTCACCCTTCACTCCCCCCAGCTCTAGGCAAGCACTATTCTACCTTTTGTAAATAGATTTGCCTATTCTGGAATTTCATATAAATGGTATAATACAATAATTGGTCTTTTGTGACTGATAATACAATAATTGGTCTTTTGTGACTGGCTTCTTTCACTTAGCATAACGTATTTAAGGTTCATCCATGTTGTAGTATGACAAACTTTTTTTTAGTTTAAAAAATGTTAAAAAAAGTGAAAATAGCAATTTTTAAATTACTTATTTTAAGTATATTGCTCAATAGTTTTGCAATGGTAGGGGATTACAGAGAAATTATTTCTTGTTAAAAAAGTTACCATTTATTGAACGTCTGTCATGAACTAATATAATGAATAGTCATTATGTTAGTCTTTATGTATGTTATGTCATTTAATTCTTGTAGTGTATGTAATAGGTAGTATTATATTGTTTCTACAAATGAGCAAATTAAATGATATGATCATTAATTTTTTGTTCAGTTTATACATAAAGGCATAAAGTATATATGTGTGCAGATGCATGCTTTACAACCAAAGTTAAAAATATGTCAAGTGTTCTAACATTGCCACATTATACAGTGAAAATGTCACTCACTAACCAGAGATGTCCAATAGAACTTTTTGCAGTGATGGGGATGGTTATATCTGTTCAGTCTATTATAGTATCCACTACCACATATGGCTTTTGATTCCTTTGTATATGGCTAGTATGAATGAGGAACTGAATTTTAATATTATTTCATTTTAATTAATTTAAATTTAACCACACTCTGCTTCTGGCCATGAAGTAATACCACTGATTGGATTATTCTCTCAACTGGAAAATTGAAAGACTGGGTAGAAAAAGTGCACAAAATATATGAAAGAATGGTTTGCAAGATGTTGCATATTAAGCTCTGAACAACAGGGTTCCCTGAGATATGGGAAATAAATGAGCCTGTGTGGGAAACATTTACACTAGTTTATTGCCTTGAGAGAATTTCGAGGCATGTATCAAAGAGGAGTCACTCAGACAAAACTCAGAGGACTTTGTGAATTGAGGAAATAAAGCTGAAAGTGTGGGCAGACCATGCTGGATAGCATTCACAGAACAGAGAGCTAGAAAGGAAAGTGGTCAGCTGATTAATGTTTCAGGCATGTGTGTGAGAAAACTACTGCAGGCCAAGGAAAGAACACCTGAAGGTTTAGAGGTCTTTAATTGCATGCTTGGCACTCAAACAGTAGTAGGAATAGTGTCTGTTGCTATAGCCAAACTGGAAAATCTCAAAGATTCATGTGACATGGGATAAAGTACACATAAGGTTTTACCTCAGCAAATTATAGGGAATAACTAACCTTTTATTGAGCACTAATGCATCCTCTCCTAATATATCTTAAAAGCAAGTCCTTAAAAGATTAAACTGTTTCCAAGTAACTTAACTGTATCCGAGAACAAAGCTCAAGAAGATTTATAAGAATACAAAAACATATAGCACCCAACAAGGTAAAATTCAGAATGTTTGACATCCAGTAAAAATTTGCCACCATGCAATAAGAAACAGGAAAATTTGACCCATAATGAGGAGCTAAATCAGTCAGTTAATACCAAACCAGAACTGACCAATGTTATACCTAGCAGGCAAAGACATTAAAAAGTGTTATAATAACTGAATTCCATAGGTTTCAAAAATTTAGAGACATGAAGATAGGAAAAAAATCCAAATGAAAATTTTGGAGATGAAAATTGCAATGTGTGATATGGAAAGTTTACTGGATGACATTAATGGCAGATTATACATTGCAGAAGAAAATATTAGTGAACTTGGAGACATAAAATAATCTAAAATGAAACAGAGAAAAAAGAGAAGTATTTTTCACAAAGTAAAGAGAACATTTGTGAGTTGTGAATGACCTATTATATATGTAATTGGAGTTCCTGAAGGAGAGTAAAAGAGAGAAGAAAAAATATTTGATGAAATAATGGCTGAAAAATTTTTCAAATTTGATGGAAACTATAAATCCACATATCCATATAGCATAATGAAACCCTAGTATAAGAAACACAATGAAGACTACTCGAAAGTACATCATAATCAAATTGTGAAAAGACATTAGAGTGATATGTGTAAGCTACTGAAAGTAAATGAGCTGTCAATCTAGAATTCTATACCCAGCAAAACTATTTTTCAAAACAAAGTGAAAAAAATTTTTCAGACATATATTTTTAAGGAAAAGTGATTAAAATGTAGTGATGAGTTTATATATGCACACATGTGTGTGTAAATATATATATAAATAATGTCTTTGAGTTTACTAATATTTTCTTTGGCAATATATAATCTGCCATTAATGCCATCCAATAAACTTTCCATCTTACACAGTATGATTTTCATCTCTAGAAATTTCATTTGGATTTTTTTCATATAGTTATGTCTCTAACTTTTTGAGCTATGGAATTCAGTTATGATAACTTTTTGAAATTTCTTTGCCTGCTAATTATAACATTTTTCAGTTCTGGTTTGGTATTAATCAACACACACACATATACACAATGGATGACAACAATAGAACAAAGGTCAAGAGGGCAGAAATGGAAATATACTATTGAAAGGTCCTTATACTAAGTGTTATAATTGAATGTAGTGGTATCATTTGAATGTAGACTGTAACAATTTAAAGATGTGTACTGTAAACTCTAAAACAAACACTAAAATTAGCCCACAAAGGAAAGAAAATGGAATCACCAAAGAAAAAAACCTCAGTTTAATCCAAAACAGGAAAAAAGGGAAAAAAATAAACGAGACAAATAGAAAAATAAATAGCAAGATGATAGATTTAAATCTAAACATACCAATAATCACATTAAATGTAAATAGTCTAAATATCCCAATTAAGGGACAGAGGTCTGCAGATATGATAAAAAAGCAAGAATCAGTTATTTACTATATACTGCTTAGGAGCAATGCACTTCAAATACGAAGTCCCCAGGCAGTTAAAATTAAAAGCTAACACTAAAAAAGTTGGAGTTACTATCAGACAAATAATGAGAGAATGTTATAAACTGCTTTTTGCGTGTGATCAATATGTTTATTATCTTGATTATGATGGTGATTTTATAGTTACATACCTATGTCAAAACTTATAGGCTGGTGGGGTGGCTCACGCCTGTAATCCTAGCATTCTGGGGGGCCGAAGCAGGAGGATCACCTGAGCCTGGAAGTTTGAGGTTGCAGTGAGCTATGATGTCTCAAAAAAAAAAAAAAAAAAAAAAGCACAAAATTGTACACTTTAAATATGTGTAGTTTATGTTAGTTATATCTCAGTAAAGCTATTAAAGCATTTAAATTGCCACACGTGTCCAGTAACTGCAGTATTGGAGTGTAGAGTAGTATTCTGTAAACTCCTTGAGGGTCAGAATTGTTTTTAAGTATCTTCTTTATCTAGCAGAGTAACTGCTTGCCCAGTATTTGTTTAATGAAGGAATGCAAGATACAGCTAGCTCAGTAAGCATGGACATACCACTTACCTTCTCAGAATCTAAGTTTTCTGATATGAAAATCTGTGGCAGTTTATTTTGAAGTTCCGATTAGCTCTAATATTCGTAATTTGAAACACAAAGAAAATATTCTTTATTATTTAACTGTAGATTTAGCTGGAAAAGTAGTTTGTTAAAGTTGCAGTGATAAATCCACAGCAGAGTTTAAAAAAACTTTAAAAAACTTAGCTAAAAATGAAATCGTTTCTTTATCATTTTTAATTAAAATAATATTAAATGTATTTTACAGTAAGTTCCAATCTTTTGTGATAAAATCCAAGTCCTTCCAGAGGCTGTGTTCATTTGGTCCCCTTGCTTTCTCTCATCTCCTCAGTGTCTCTGCTGACAAGTCTCTGCTTTCTTGACCACTTTGTATAAAATAACAATTCCTGGCTGAATGCAGTGGGTCACACCTGTAATCCCAGCACTTTGGGAGGCTGAGCTGAGAGGATCGCTTGAGGCCAGGAATTTGAGACCAACATGGGCAACACTGCCAGACCCCATCTCTACAAAAAAATAGGGAAAAAATTACCTGGGTGTGGTGTGTGCGCCTGTAGTCCCATCTACTTGGGAGGGTGAGGTGGGAGGATCACTTGATCCCAGAAATTTGAGGCTGCAGTGAATTATGATAAAGCCACTGTATTCCAGCCTGGGCAACAGAGTGAGACCTTGTCTCAAAAAAGAAGCAAACAAACAAACAAATAACAATTCCCACTCTCCTGTATTTTTATTTCCTTATTGTATACTATTTTCCTTTAAAACTCTGACCACTGTCTGACATACTACTTTTTTTTTAAATATCTTCTCTCACCTGACTAGAAGATAAGTTCCATGAGGGCAAGGACTTTGTGTATTGTTGTAAGTTCTAGAACAGTGCCTGGTACATAGTAGATGTTCAGTAAATATTTGTTGAATGAGTTGATCAATTAGACTGCAATATCCCTTTGATTTATTCCCCTGCTTGTAAAGATTTTCATGTCTTGAATCCCTGTTGCATAAAAAAGTGAGCTCCAGTTAATTATTGGTGATTTGAGAGATTTCAAAAGGGCTGCCTCTTTAAAAATAATTTTTTTCCAAACTTATGTCTCTGGTTTAAATTTTTATATCTAGATTACTTCTGTGAGAAACAAAAGATAAAAACAATCTGCTGAGTGCCTGGTACTTTTATAAACTTCATCTCATTGACTCTTCCCAACAATTCGAAGTGAGATATTATCATCCTCAGTATAGATAAGGAATCTAAGTAAGGCTTAGGAAAAATCTTAAAAGACAACCAAAGTCACACAAAATTAGGATTCAAACCCAGATCTACCTTACTCCAAAACTTGAGTTCTTAAAGATTGTACTTTTTTTCCAGTTTCCAATGTATTATTTTTAAGATTAAGTATCAGTTTAAAATGAGCACAGATAGGTTTAGTGTATTAGGATAGAGCATAGCAACATTTTGAGGGAAAGAGACATTGGATATTTTCTTTAGAGAAGGTTGGAGAGCGTGGGAAAGATTTGTGAGACACTTATAGAGGGGCTTTTGAGTGTGGTCTGCAAGGAAGACACTGACTATTGCTAGAAAAGCATGAAGCATTGAACATTGGAGAAGGATGGCATTGCCCAAAGGGGATAGAATAATAGGGAAATAAAAAATTTAGTTTCATGATCTGGGTTTTGGTTGGCAAATTATAGCCAACCAAAGTGAGTAAATAAACTCACTTGGACTTTAACTTACAATCGATTAATCAATAACTGAAAATTATTTCACATGCTTTGTGTCTCTAGAAACAGTGAAATGAACCTTATGCACCATGGATAGAATAATTTTAAGTCAATGGAAAAGAGAGAGAGGGGAAAGGAAGGAGGGAGATAAGCGGAGAGGGAGGAGAGAAAAGTATGTGTTTTTATTAGAAAAAGATTTTATATATAAAATATAATTGTTATATAAATATGTGTAATATTTATTTAATAGTAATTATTACCAACCCTTTGTTGGTTGGTGTGTTTATATATTTCCAAGTCATTCATGTTAATGTTTATGGACTAAGATGCCAAACTTAACAAGCTTGATTTGTAATAGCAAAACTATTGTACTTGCCTTGAGTTGACTAGAAATTATTTTTGTTGGAAATAGCAAAACACTGTTTTACATCATTTTCATTTCTGTTATTCTTTTGGTTAGCCTTTATAGTTGAAAGATGGTTCATTTCTTTTCTATGATGAAAGGCCATTGACAATTCTTGTGCCTGATTTACATTGTTATTGTTAACATAAGAATGTGTTTTAAAACTTCCCTTTTTTACAGAGATGCACTTTGTTGGCATAACAAAGCCTTTAGTCCAGACTGGGTTCTGGATTCCTTCCATATGCCATTTTAGTATGTTGTGTTTAGTATGCTGTTTTTGAGGAGATCTTCTTCAATTCAGATTTATTGTGTGTTCTTATGCCTTCTTTTAGAGGAATTTTTTAAAACAAATATCTAGTCTGTGTTCCATAAAAGATGATTATATTTTTATGAGCTTTTCTTATTGATTAGAATTGGTTGACAACTGGACTGTATTTTACATTTAAAAAGTCTGGTTGTCTTGCGATAATAGTTATTATAATAAACTTTCTGATTTATTCACTGACTTGATTATACAAAAGCTATCATCCTTGTTTTTTAGTTACATGCTTCTTGGGCATTGTAACAGACAAGTTAAAAAACTGGCTATTCTTTGTAACCATTAAAGTACAGAAAATAAAATAAAGAAAAAAAAATTGGCTATTCCTTTTTTGAACCTTCCTACCCTTCTATGGAGTCTGTGTAACTTGTGTGTGCATGTATGTGTTTGTGTGTGTTATGTGTGTTTAATACATACATATTGTATATATTATATGTATGTATTATAACTATATATAAATACAATTTATTATTGCCTTAATATGACTTATATGAAGAGTAGAGAATATGATATGTACCTGCCTAATTTTGTATGTCCTTTTATTTTTTCAGGCACAAGATTTAATCGTGGGTATTTTGTTGTTATAAGTCACTCAAATGATGATGTCAATGTTCTTTTGCAAATAATGTATTTTTTTCTTTTTTTAGGTCCTTTTGTTCTGCATCACAGCTGCCATGTACATGTTCTTTTTCAGGTATGTTCTGTTATAATTATTTATTTTAATACCAAAAATAGTATCCCATTGTAATTTCTTTGTCAACCATGAAACTAAAGTATTCCCTAAATAATTATCCTTTACAAGTGGCATAATTTTCTTTTCTCTAGAGTGGCCAGAAATAAATCACCACTCCTTTGTGAGTAAAGAGAAATAGAAGGAAGGAAGATTTGGTTTTTTTCCCCTCTAAATTCTACTTACAGGTTCATAAATAGAGCATGTCAATTAATAGCAATCAAATCCCAATAATTGAATTTTTGTTTTTTGTCAACGAATTTTAGGGATTTTTTTCACTCTCCTTATAAAACAATCAACATTTTAAATTGAGATGAGAAAAAGGTTATCACTTTTTCTATCAAAGCCTTCTGCAAAGGTAACCATTTGCTAATAATGTTAACATTGTATTTTTCCTTGACACCGGGTCTCTGAGAAATGTGGAGGGTGGAGGGCAGGTGTGAGAGGGTGAGTATTAGGACGGTCCAAGATTTAAATGCTAGTAAGAAGGATATTTGCCTTCTTCATAAAACCACATCAGTATGGGAATATGATTTTTGATTAGGGAGAATCTATTCCTTCATTCTCTTCATTTTCAGTGATACCAATTAATTCTTATTTATTTCAGTGTTAGTCCACTTATTTGAATAGATTTTTAAAATTTTTTTGTGAATCTAGGCAGAATTCAATCCCAGCAGGAATGACTAGGCTTTTAATAAAATTAGCACTTAATTAACAAAAGCAATTATGTATTTTCAACAAGGTATATTTAGTAGATATATTAAAAAAAAAGATGATTCAACCATACCAGAATTTTTAAACCACTAATTTCCTGCCAGAACATCCTAATAACATTTGGTAAAGCACAATGATATAATTTTAAATTATTGTGACCTTTTCAAAATATGCTATATGCAAATATAAAATAATTATTTTACTGTTATTAGTCTTGTAAAGAGATGGCCATGCTGTTAGAAGGGGAAAAAATATATATAAAGATTCAAGATAGGGAGAACTTGATCTGCAAAGGACTGATAATAGGATGCATAGTATGTTTTATCAGTCATTAGTAATTGAAAAATTATTGAATTTTTGTCTTTGTGAAATTGATTTATTATTTTTACTGTATCTTCATATGTACTATACTATTCCAGTGGTCTCTTTCCTATATTTTAATAACTTAGGGATGGGTTGAGGGAGTTTGGAACGATGACTATTTCATTTCATTTCCAAAAACTTAATAAAATTGTGTTCAGACACATTACTAGGACAATACTGCAAAAAGTTCACATAGTTTATATCTTTGTGTTCTTTCTCATCTGAAGATATAGCATATCCAGTGGGGAAAATGCAATCATAAAAAGTTAAAATGTTAGAAACATAGCTTTTGTTGATACACACAGGAGGAAAGTACAACAGCAAGTAAATTTTCTTTTTGTGAAAATTCCTAACAGAACAGATAGTTAAAATCCTTTCCATTATGGCACTTACAGACAGCATATATGACTAACATTTAGTATTTCTTAGGCATCAGAAGTTTTTGAGGTTTATAAATAAATTGTGTGTTGAATACACTGATATATGCCCAATTTATAGCATGGTTCTAGGAAATTATATTTTGAAAACTGCTACCATCAACCTAGTATTTTTGGTGTAGAAAGAAAATCAATCCTATAAATATGTGTTTTGGTGCAGAGCTAGGAACCTTTTCCTGTTTCAGTCACAAAGTCTGGGTTAAAAACAACAATTTAAAATACTTTCCAGAAGGCTCAATACAAGGTTTAAGTGCCAAGATAAACACTTAAAATTTTCTGAGGTAAGCGGTTGTTTTTCTCCCAGAAGAAGCACTATCACCAAATTCAGTGTTCTTGGCAGAAGTTGGTTTGAATAAATCAACAAGAGAGGTTTGGTAAATGGTAAAATAAAACCATTTATGAAGTACTACAGCAAAACAAAACAATGTTACATGTTCGTCTGAAGTCTAGCTTGTGTTTGGAATGAACAAATAATATTGTATGTAGCATTTGGCGAGTCTACTTGCATTGGAATATTTTATTCTTAAAATTAAATTTTACTATAAACACATACATTTGAGGATATTTATACCATTTATTAACAATTATTTTAAATCTAATAGCATGAAATTGGATAATTAAATATCGAATGATATTTTCCCCAGGACTCCATTTTTGGTAACCTTCTTTGAGAAGAGGATAAGGGAAAAATTGGAAATGAGTCAACTTGTGTTTTTATCCTAACCTATAAATGAGAAAAAGGGAAATTAGACCCCCTTTCAATAAAAAGAAAATATGCCAATTTTTTTTAAAAGAAAGAACTTGAGGAAGTAGTTCCATAAGTATTTTCTAAAGTCATCAAAGGTTGTGATGGTTTTAGTATGAATTTACTTAAAAAGCAACACAGTGTTTTTGATATTGAAAACAATGGTTAACAAAATGTGTAATGAAATACCTTACTTTTGCTAGACTCTTGAATAGTTTTTTATTGTTCTTTTACGTATATTATCTCATACATGATGATCGTGATTTTCAGTTTCAACACCAGAAGTAAGGTTTAGTTGAAATGGAATCCTGAAAATACTTCAAAGGCTTGGGTTTGGGGAAAGTAATGTGTGAAGAGAGAGCTTTAGTTCTGTTCTAGTTTTTAGCCAGCTGGCTTATACCAGCCATGAGATATCTATCCACACCAACACATGCTATGGATTTTGTTATGAATTGGGGTACAAAGAAGGAAGAAACATATTTTGAAGATGCTTGGAAAGAAAAAGACTCTTTGTATAATCCCAATGGGCATTCTTCATAATGGTTGTGCCTCCTTTGTTCAATCACTTTATTATTACACATGCTGTTGTCATTCATTGATGCATCTTAGAGCATTGTCTATCACTATAAATTCAGGCCAAGCAGAAGTCAGGGTTGAAAATGTGATAGAAAATTTTGTCTTATGCAGTCCTTTAAAGCATTTCTTTACTTCCAAATATGTGTTTACGGGTAAAGCAGGCTGAATTTTTCAAGTTGAAGGATTTATCATAGTTCTTGATTTCAGCTTTACTGTGATCTTGCCAACAGTCAAGTGGAGGGAAAAAAAAATGAGTTTCTTTTCTACTAGCTCATTTCTTTTTTAATTAAGCAAAGGAAAGATTCAACAACAAACACCAAGCAAAACTATTGCACTTAATCATGCTCATAAAAACAATGAAAAATGCAACACTTTTAAACATTAATTCATTGGTTTTATTTTCAGCATTAGGTATGTATGATGAATATTAATATTTGAGAGAAAGGAAGTAATGTGGCATCATTTTTCTTCAAATAAATTAATCTAACATAGAACCATAAAGCATATTATATTATAACAGCCTGATCACAACCTAGTGAGTACTAGCTGGAAATTCCTTCCACATTCCTTTGCAAAGGAAACAACAAATCCAACAGTTTGTTTAAACATTTAGATTGAATGGCTCAGACTTGTCATCATAGCAGTTAATCTATAGACTATATAGTACTGATTCATAATAGACATATTGTAAATAATCTGATGTCAACATTGGAAAAACATGACATTTTTAGTTAGAAACCAGTACAAATGAAAGTTTATTGTTGTGTTTTAAACATATTTAGAGACAGTATATTTTTGCCATTTGATGAATTCTAATCAACTCCCTGTAAAGCCACAAATAATAAACCATTTCATTAGTCTCAAAGTATAGATTTAGTTTTTGTGTTTAAGAAAGCCAGACTATTTGCTGGCTGGACAACTTGCAATTCTTGATTTAAAAACACTTGTGATTGTCCTTCAATCTCGTTGCATAAGCTTACCCTAGTATCTTTAAAATAACTTTAACAGCAAGATCATGGTCTTTCAACTGTTTACTGATTTTTAAATGGAAATCCTTTATCAATTGGATTCTGTTTTTTAAAGTGTTGCTTAAAAATACACAAATGCTCAGTCTAAAAATTATATATGGCATTTGGAGGTTAAAAAGTTTTACTTTAGGGTTAGGAGAATTTGCCATGAATAATTAGATTTTGTTTTAAAGAGATTACTTAAAGCAATGTAGAGAGTGAAATGGGGATTTGGAGGGGGCATATGACAGGTAATTTGGGAGGGGGGTGTCCTGTTGCAGTTATCTCACAATGATATGGTAGAGACTGAATGTATCTGCGACATAAGGATTGCTGCTTAGATGAAGAAGAGGAAAAACACTGTAAGGTGAACAAATTAGAAAATAGGGAAATTGTGTGGAAATTGAGTACAGGTTTTGCAGGAACTGAGCCTGAGATGCTTTTATTATTACATTCAGACAGAGACATATAGATATCAGTTGGGTATTTGGTGCTCAGGAGATAAATCTAGGCCAATGATAGAAATTTAGTGTTATTAGTATATAGAAAGGAGTTTACACCATGCAAGCAGATATTATTCCCTGGTGAGAGTATGGAGAGTTAGGAAAAGGGGTCTGAGTATGGACTGGGGAATACTGACATTTGAAGTATAGGCAGTGGGAAAGGAGTCAATGGAGAGGCCAGAGTTGTAACAAGAAGCATTATAAATATCTTCTTAAATTAAGGGGCTATATGTGGCTGTCACACTGGCTGTTTGACTTTGGACAAATTACATGACTTCTCTATACCTCAGTTTCTTCATTATGAAAAAGTGTAACCTAACACATGAGCCTCATAGGTAGGGTTGTGAGGATTAAGTAAGACACAGTGTCTTTCAAATGATTTTAGATGTGACCCAAAATAAGAACTATATTTTATATTGTGTGACTATATATGTAAATTTCCCAGAATAATACTTGACCTTGCTACATGTGATACATTTGGATATTTTCTATTCTAAATCATTTATTCAAAAAGCTGCTTTGACTCATGAACTGGTAACAGCCAGTAATGTGAAAAAACACGGAGCTAATACAGGTGAACACCTAGCACGGTGATTGGTCCCTTAGCAAAAGTATAGTTAAGAGTAGTGATTATTGTTTAGTGGTTTTTTTTTGTTTGTTTGTTTGTTTTTTTTTAAAGACAGATTCTCGCTCTGTTGCCCTGTGTAGAGTGCAGTGGTGTCATCATAGCTCACTGCAACCTCAAACTCCTGGGCTCATGCTATCCTCCTGCCTCACCTCCCGAGTAGCTGAAACTATAGGCACGTGCCACGACACCTGGCTAACTTTTCAATTTTTAGTAGAGATGGATCTCACTCTTGCTCAGGCTGGTCTTGAACTCCTGAGCTCAAGCAGTTGTGATTATTGTTTCTAAACTAGGAGAGAATGTTAGTTAAAATAGATAATTTTTCAGAAATGAGGGATTAATCTCTAGTGTTAATGCTGTAGATGTGTCCAGTAAAGTAAAGATTAAAAAGTGTTCATTTGCTTTAGTATCCTGGTGGTCAGTGGTAACCTGCTCGAGAAATTTCTGTAGTTAGGTTGGGGTAGTGCATTAAGAAATAAATATGAGGCCTGGTGCGATGGCTCACGCCTGTAATCCTAGAACTCTGGGAGGCCGAGGCGGGTGGATCGCTCAAGGTCAGGAGTTCGAGACCAGCCTGAGCAAGAGCGAGACCCCGTCTCTACTAAAAATAGAAAGAAATTATCTGGCCAACTAAAATATATATAGAAAAAATTAGCCGGGCATGGTGGCGCATGCCTGTAGTCCCAGTTACCCGGGAGGCTGAGGCAGGAGGATCGCTTAAGCCCAGGAGTTTGAGGTTGCTGTGAGCTAGGCTGATGCCACGTCACTCACTCTAGCCCAGGCAACAAAGTGAGACTCTGTCTCAAAAAAAAAAAAAAAAAAGAAAGAAATATGAGATGAGGAAGTAGAGTGGGGTTAGTAAACTCAAGAAGCTTGAGAGAAAGAGAAAGATAGGGCCAGTTGTTAGAGGATTAAGAGTTTTTCTTTTATTTTCTCTCTTCCTTCTCTTCCTCCTCTTTCTCCTTCTCCATCTATCTTACACTAGAGAGCCTAGACTATGGGAAAGTTTAAGTGGGTAAGAGAAGGTGGCACAAACAGGAGAGATTGATAAGTTGCAGGATGGGAAAGAGAATGTCAACATGTATGGGTAGGTTGTCCAACTTGTCTGAGACCGATCATGGTAAATGATTAAGGGAAATTAAGACTGTGTTTGGAAGCCTTGGACACGTGGTTTAAGTGAAAGAGGACTGATGGATAGAAGAGGTAGGAAACAGAAAAATCTAATGCTTTTGCTTTTCTAAATACATGGTCATTTTAAAAAGGTAAATTAACTTCATATAAAAATGGATATGGACATATGAAACCAGTATTCCTTAGAAGATATATGCAGGTGAAATGAGTTAGTTCTATTATTGGCAACCAAACCATGAATTTACCAAAAATGCAGTATTTGTCTAATGAAAAGAGGAAATATAAAGATTGTTGGGACTCTTCCTTTCCTCAAAACAAATGGAAAAGGTGAGAAAACATAGGTTCATAAATGTAAATAATTTCCTCTGAGAATGCATGGATTATTACTAAGTCAGGTGACTAATCTGACTTTCTTTTTTGGTAGAAAAAAATTAACCTGTTCATTTGGTAAGTGCACTCCATCTAAGAATGAGAAACTTGTGACAAATTTCTTTTCTCTTTTTACCTGTCAGCCGTTGAGATAGCTGTTCCCAGATAAAGAAATTACTTGAACATTTTATAATGGATATAAATTGTTTTTAGTAGAAGGCAAATAGAAATATTGTATGGAGAAATAGTATGAACCTGAAATAGAACCCCTAAAGTAAGGACTTGATGAGATACAATCATGTCAAAAATGGTCAGTTTGCCTTTCATAAACTTTCTCTAGCCTTGTTTTCACAACAATAAGAATGACATTTTTAGGTGGTTTTCTAAATGCAAGTATTTTGTTTGTTATTTTCACTGATGTCAAGGTTCAAGAAATGGATGACATCCATGTATTATTAAATCCATGGAAAGTTTACACTATTAATATGCTATTATCATTCATTGCCAGCAGGCTTATTCTAATTCTACAGTAGTTCTGAGAGATTCTACTGGATGCAGGAGCCTCTTTGTAAATCAAGATTGTGGTTTGCAATTAAAATAAAGGCTGAGCCGTAATTATGTATATATTTTTTATACTAGTAGGCTGGTACATACTTAGGACCCAATGCAATTTTAACCTCTGTTAGCATTGTTAAGCTAAATCAGGTTGGCACTTTGCAATCTTATTTCTTTTTTATTGATTCTGTAAGTTATAACTTCACTAGAATTTATTGTAACAATAGTTGTATCATGAAAAACAAGTAAATTTTTTTAAGTTTTATAAATTGTATTTATATTTTTGACAAAACATAATTTTTATAAATTCAGTTTCCTCTTTAAGAATTATGATAAATGAAAATAATTTTTTTATGACAGTCTATAGATTTTAACAAAGCATTTTTCAATAAAGCATTTTTATTTTGAGCAAGGAGAATTTCTCTTGCATATAAAATTCTGTTACCTTTGCAGAAGTCTCAGCAAATCAAATATTCATGGTAAAAGAAATAATAAATCATGATAAATTTCCAACAAAAATGACAAATCATTGAAATAATTTTAATGTATTTTTTCTTGATAATGTCAGTAATAGTTATTACTATTGGTGATTATTACAAGAGGGAGTTTTAGGTAAAACAGTATTCAGTAAATGTTTGAATGAATACTTAGTTAAAAACATTTAATGATTAGAAGTAAAATTATTAGCCTTCCAGAATTTTCATTGACTTAATTAAAAACATAAATGTGTTTTAGGAAGTTCCATGGCATAAGAGAAATTGGATAGTCTTTGATGCCACACATAACGGACTTCTCTTTAGGTTTTGGCTCTACCACTTTGTGGCCTTTAACAAATTACTTGGCTTCTTTCGTCTTAAATTCTTCATCCATAAAACGATCCCTGTGGCTGTGAGAAGTTAGAACAGATACTCTTACAAGAAAATAATGTTTTTTAATTGTATTTCCAAGCCCATCTTTAGTTATTTAACCTATAAATGAATCAATACAATATGTAACTGGAGTATAGTGCCAGTGGTGCTATAGAAACAAGTAATATTTATGATAATATTTCTTTGGAAAAATACATTGGTGTTCAAGTATGTTAGAGCTAAAGCAAAATGATTGGGAATGATCTAGATTTAAGCTACTTTACAGAGTCCCATGTTTGGAGCAAGAGTTCAGAGCATGGAGAATGAAAAGCGAGGGTATACAAGAACAGAATTAGAACTCTTGGCTGGGTGTGGTGGCTAACACCTATAATCCTAGCTCTTGGGAGGCCAAGGCGGGAGGATCACTTTAGGCCAGACGTTCGAGACCAGGTTCAGTAAGGGTGAGACCCCATCTCTACAAAACATAGGAAAATTAGCCAGGTGGATGGTACATGCCTGTAGTCCCAGCTACTCAGGGTGCTGAGACAGGAGGATTGCTTAAGTCCAGGAGTTCGAGGTTGCAGTGAGCTGTGATGAGGCCCCTGCATTCCTGCATTCTAGCCTGGGCAACAGAATGAGACTCTGTCTATACACACACACACACACACACACACACACACACACACATACATATAAATAAAATTATAAAACTTACTTTATAATGAGACATGATACCCTGTGAATTATTAATAAAGTAGATAGCCAGAATATTTTTTGTTTGTTTTTGTTTTTTTCTTTTAGCCTCTTTCCAGAAGAAGGTACCCAGAGTTTTGTAGAGCATTTTAATGGGCAAATGGTCTCAAATTAAGATTATGTTAATGTGACTTTTTTGTAAAAAAAAATATTTTGCTCATTTTAGAAAAATGATTAAATATTGCTAAACAAAAATAATAATAATCATCCATAATCTCTTTTTTCAAAGATAAGAAACTACCAGCTTTGTGTTCATCATTACAGGCCATCTGCTCTGTCCCTCTGTGTCTCTCTCTCCTACCTGCCCCCCCTCATCCTCTTTTTCTCCTTTCTGTGGCCCTTTCCTCCCTGGCTCCTTTACTTTTTTCCTCTCTCCCTACATGTATATATATATGTCTCTCCCAAGCTTCTCAAGTAAGGTATCATGTAGGCTGAATGATAATATGCCTTTGTATTTCCACATAAGCCATATAAATGGATTCTGATACTAATCTTCCGTTTTTCTCTAAGAAACTGGTGATAACTCTTAACAATATGGATGTGACTAAACATTCAAGCCTCATATTCTTTCAAGTTCTAGAGTCCTCTTCTATGTGCTAAAATGTCTGCTTCTTGTTTAAGGAGCATTATTACTAATTCCAGAAAGTTCTTAGACTAGACTTTGCTCAAATTTGAAGCAGTTAACTGCTTGCTTTACCAGTTGTGAGAAATGCAACAGTTTACTATGTCTTTCTCAAGCCTGACTCTTTGTTTCTATTATTTTCTACTGCTTGAGTTCTCTCAGAGGTAATCAAGGAACACTATACTATAGTTGAGATGGAACTCTGGGGTCCAACTGTGTTGGTTCAAATTCTTACTCCATCTTACTTGTTTTGTGACCCTGGGTAAGTTATGTAGCCTCTCTGTGCCTCAGGTTTCTCCTCTTAATTGAAGATGATAATAGCATTTACCTCTTTGGGTAATTGTGAGTATTAAATGTCTACTGCATAGTAAGCACTCAATAAATGTTAGCTGTTTTTTAAAATTTATATCAGAACTAAAAAGATCACATATCATATGATTCCATTTATATGAAATGTCCAGAATAGACAAATCTGTAGAGATAAACATTAGATTGGTGGATACCTGGGGCTAGAGGATTTGGAGGGAATGGAGAAAGACTACTAATGGCTATTTTTTTTTTAAATGTAATGAAAATGTTCAAAAAGTAATTGTGGTGATGGCTGCACAAGTCTGAATATATTGAAAACCATTGACTGATACACTTTAAATAGTGAATTGTAATAATATGTCAATTACATCTCAAGCTGTGAATTTATTCTCATATATAAGTCTGGTACATTCTTGATCAAAATTAAAAGTCACAGATTGCCAGATACAAACTGTGATCACAAGTATATACTTCGTATATCTGTAAAGTTTCTTGCTAACAATACATTCCAATTTAGTTTGAATGGAAATTAAATTTGTAACATAATATAAATTATCACTTATTTCATAGATTACATTTGATTATATATTGATATTGATTATATTGTGAAGAACAGTTATTTTATTGTATTTTCTATTTATTTTGAGGGGAGGGTGTTTCAAAGTCACTGTATTTACCATGGGTAATTTTTGAAATGAAGGAAGGCTATAGGAGGAAATTATATTAATATATTATTTATATCAGACTTTTTCCCTCCCTTGATCTATTTTAGACATTTTTCAGAATTATCATAGATAGCAAACATGGGAAATATTTGGGTTTATTCCAGTCTATATCCTTAGTACTTCAAATAGTATATTCATGTTTTGAGTCTTATTTTTCATGCTGTATCAGTTCAGTGACTGTGCTTACTGGGAGAGAAAGGACACCATGTATGTCCAAGCTCAGCTGAAATTTATAGTAAAACAGAATATTTTTTTCACCATTATCAATTTTTAGTACAGATTCTGTTTCAGATGAGTTACTGAGTCACTGAACCAGGAGTGTGTTTACCTGTAAGGTGAGCTAGTGGGAATGGGAGAAGCTTTTAAGTTCTAAAATTTCAGCCATCTTTGTCCAGAGTTTTTCCTAGAAGAAGGAAAAAGTGGGTCTCCTCCCTTTTTTATTTTCCCTTGTCAATCACAAAGCCTCTTTGTACTGGTGGGGGCTTGATGGTGACTGAGTGCTGCTGGCTGTTTATCATGTTCCTGTCATTCTCAAATGCAAAATAAAAGGAGAAGGAGAACACAGTTTTGAGTTCTCAGGCTTTGTGGCAGTTCAGAACCTGTGAATCTGAGCTGCCCTGGAATGCTTTCTAAAGTGATTTGTCACTGAAATAAAGTATGCAGTTTTTATGGTTTTGAGCTCCTTATGCATGTTTGGAACAAGAATGATATTAAAAATCAGATGATGCAAGATAGTTGAGCTTATCAGATTTGATTTCTTCTATCACAAAAGCATCAGTTCTAATATTGGAAGCACAATTGCTTTCTTCTGTTTCTTCCTTGAATATTAAAAAATGTTTTTTGAATTGAAATAATTCCAAATTCTAATATTGTTGATAAGCCTTCCTTGCAGGGTGTCATTTAAAGATAATTTCAGAGAATCTTCTGAAAGATAAGACTCTTTTCACATCACCTTTTAAAACCACCAGCAACTTCTATTGGTATGAAATATGCAGAGAAATTTATTATAGCAAGCCTAACTTATTGAGATTACTTGAGTCATAAGAATTTTATAATTATTACAGTTTTTGATCACTTTCCTGAATTTATTGTCTATTTCTTTGGATTTATCTTACATCCTTTATAATTTTCTATTACATGTCAATGATTTGGAAAAACTATGTGAATGAATGTAACTTAGACTAATGGAGATTTCACCTTCTTAAAAGGATATAGGCCTAATAAAAAAAGGAGTTAATTTTTTTAGTCTTTGGAAAAGCAGAAATAAAATTGTATTGATAAGGATGAAAAATAAGAGTTTTGTTATCAAATGAGATATTTCTCTTTATTAATTCCTATGTCCCCTGTTGTTGTTAATGAACTGTTACAAATGTAAAGGTCTGATGTAAGGGCTTTAAGGCAGCTGACAAACTTTAATATGCATCTTATTAAAATGCAGATGATGAGTCAGTAGGTCTGAGGTGGGATCTGAGCTTCTGCATTTTCAATAAGCTCTTAGGTGATGCTGGTGCTCCTGGTCTGGGTATCGCACGCTGAATAGTAAAGCTGTAAGTCATATCAAGCATTAAATGTAATTTTCTATAAAATCTGTAATTTAAAAAAAATCCAGAGAATTTAATTCCACTGCCTATCTTGGCAACCTATTCCAGTAGTTCACAGCAAGCATAGTCAAGACATTTTCCTCAAACATCTTAAATCTCTGTAGCAAGAGGGAAGGAGCTTACCTTTTTCTCAGTTGAAACAGAAAACAGCTATTCATAAGATTGCTTTAGAAGCTCAATGATTGTTAAGTTTGTTTTCCTTCCCTTTCTTCTCAACATCAACTTCCATGAGATTTGTTTCTACTAACATTATCTACAAAATATGGATACATGTATATGTACCTTAAGTACTTTATTACAATCTAGCACACAGAAGTATCTGTTCATTTACTAAGGCATTTTCTTTGAGTTTGAGTTCCCTAGCTGGAGTTCTGATTTGTTTTTGTTATAAGATACCATCTTTCCAAAGCATTTAACTCAAGTTTCCACAGGAAAAAAGCTTTCTTCCTTTTTGGTTTGTGTAATGTGTAAGTCAGTTGCATAATTACATTAACAAGTACAACTGACATAAACACACTTAGGGACAAACAGCTGATGCTTGGCAAGCATATAACTCAACTAATATGAACGGAGGTGTATGTGGTCATACTTGAGAGTAGTGTTTTTTATTTTTGAGCAGTCAATGTACACATTAGAATGTTTTACAGAGAAAATAGGGAAACTAAGATAAATTGGTCTTATTAAATATAGTCTCTTAAATGAAGATGGGAAAAGAGAACTTTTACTGTAAAGAGCACATTTTAAAAATATTTGCTAACTTCTGATTCTACATCTTTTGTAACTGCAATAACATCACCACTGTCCTCTTCTTTATTCTTCTAGAATTTCTTCTATGCCTTAAAGCTCTCAAGATTTGGCTTCTGCATTTTTTTTTTTTGGCTTGTTATTTATCCTAGTAGAGCCAGCCAAACTTCAGCTATACTTTTATTGTAGGAAATAGTTGATATATTTGACATATATATTCTAGCCTAAAAATAACTGCATTTCAAAAATTCATGGACTGTATGTTGATTTAGCGTTCTTTTATGTTTATTTTATATGTTGCAAAATTCCATAAATAAAAGTGCTATCTTTTAAAGTGAATAATAATAATACTTAATGTTTCAGAGGATCATGGATTTTTAGAATAGGAAGCAAATAAATGAAACATTATGTAATAATACAGCACTGTCACTTTTCTCGTGAAGAAACTGAATCTTCAAATTTTTTTTTGTGGCTTATCGTAGATCAGATAGCAGTTAGTGACAGAGATAGAAGTAGACTCTTGAATAATTTACCTTAAAATATTACCCTGAACTATTTTAAAACAATTGAATATTTTGAAATTTATGTGAAGGGTATAGCAAAAGACCCAGTATTATTTTTGTGCTCTTAAATACTACAATGTGATGAAAAGCCTTTTGAGAGGAAAGTTGAAATAAAACAGAGAGATTTAGAAATTAAGGAAGATAGAAATTTGGTCAAAAATGACATAAAGTATGCAACGGAAATACCATCTCATGGGACTACTTATCTTTCTCTTTGAAATAGTAAATATTTCTTATTGCCATTAGAAATTTTTGAAATTCCTTTTTTGTGACTAGGTTTTAAGCCAGAAAAGGATAAAAGCTACTTTGTATTCAGATGGCTATGGTTTCTGTCTCTGTGTTTCAAGCTCTCTCTCTCTTCCTCTCCTCTCCTCCCCCAATCCCATTTTGTTTCTTATCTTTTTGTTGTTTTGTTTTCTGCTTTTGCTTTAATTTAGAATATCAAGGAAATAACTGGTAATACACCATGGCACCTAACATTTACTAGCCATCATGTCATTTTAAGTGTGACAAATGTGTGGATGAATGGCATTCTAGAACCAAATTAAATTTGTTACCGTTTCTTTATGCATTATTGGTGATTTCTTTTTAAGAGGAAGAAGCTATACATTAGCATATCTTTGTAATCATTTCTGATCTTTCATCATGATTTGATCACTATTTTTCTTCTGAAATGTGTACAGATGTATATTAAAGGTTTATTTGAACAGCAGTCTGTACATTTTAAGAATTTCAGCTATTTAATCTTTGTAATGTTGTTCCAGCCTTAAGCTCACTGGATATAGTTAGTTGTCATTTAAATTTTCCAAATCTATGGTAGGTTAATTTCATCTAGAAAAATAAAAAAAATCTTAAAAATATTCTTTATTAACTTCGAGGACATTGTTTTAAGTTCATTTTGTTGAAAAATAATTGACTAGATTTCCAAAGAGATGTATAAAAGAATACTGTATGTTATTTTTTAAAACTATGTACTACTTGAAGTTTCACAAGATGTAGAACATAGGTTTTACAGTTTTCTTTTCCAGACTGAATTGGCCACAGTATTAATAAGCTACAATTGAAATATGAAACTTTGACATCAAGAAGAAATTGGAGTGTTACTAACAGCTGTTGTCATAAAAGAGACATAGAAATTTATTGTGTCTCTAGAACATTATCTTCCCATGAGTCTCCTTTCTCAGTTTACCAAATTTGAGTTCTTCTTCGTTCTGCTTTATCTTACTTCAATTAAATATCTTTCTTTCTTGTTCAGTACTTGAATTAAACAGATACTAGTGTGATCACATCTGCCTTACATAAGGTTCTGTTTTATCTAAAAGTATTCCTTTCAAACCATACTTCATTTGGTTTACTGTTTTTACTGTTTATTAGTGTCCAGATCTGCTCTAATCTTGACCTTTTGCCGTATTTCTAACCCTAGAACTCTAACTCTGTTCCCTACCTGTGACTCTTGAACTTTTTGTTTAAATTGAGCATGTCTCTTCTTTTCAGCACCCTGTTTCTACTTTTTCTTCACCTGATAGTTATATCTTCTCTGTGAGTGGTCAGGTAGTATATCCCCTCATTTACAATGTGGTAGTATTAATAATTATACAGGCCACAATTTTGGAACAACATACTTTCCTGCAGTGTGCAATTTTATTAAGAAGTGTATAGTAATTTTAAAAATGTTAATATATCCTAAATAGAAACTATCTGCATCTCAATGTTTTGTAAAACTTTTCTGCAGGAAGTAGTACACAAGTCATATTTCTGGCTTCTGTAAATTTCTGGCTTGTAAATTTCTGCAATTTACGTGCAAGAAGTTTTAAATTCTTATGGGAAGAGCTAACGATATACCAGTGAGAGAGATGAATATAATGAATCTGAGCAACAGATATTTATCTGAATTTTATCACCTTTGAAGGAGTCATGTATCACTAGGAACTTTACATGTAAATAGCATACAGACACATTGTGACTTTAAAAATCCACTGTACTAGTCTTTATCTCCCACAGCACAGAGCCATTTTGTCCCTTTCTTGAAGCTGTAAAGGCCTCTGGATAGTGAGGCTTTGTTGAAAAGGGAAAAAATAATAGCTAGCCAATATTTATTGAGTGCTTACTATGGGCAAGGCACTGTGCTAAGTGCTTTACAGACAGTACTGGGTTAATCTGTACCACCACCCTAAGAGGGTAGGTACTAATATTTTCTCCATTTTACAGGTGAGGAAACTGAAGTTTTGAGAGGTTAAGTAATTTGCCAAGAATTATATAATGAGAAAGAAACAAAACTTGAATTTGAATTTGGTTCTCTCTAACCTTAGAGCCTGCTTTCTTCATTACTTGTTTTACCTGACTGATTACACCAGTACTTCTCAATTTTTTTTATACCATAGCATATATAGAAAATATTAGTATATGTTTGTATAGTATAGTGACAAAAATGGCTGAGGCAGCTCAGAGCTGGAGACAACTGACCTGGAGGTTCCAGACACACTAGAAGCCCTTCCCTCTCCCCCTACCAAGTCAAGTCAAAGTAAGGAAGGGATCAGTAACTAATCTTTCAACCAGTTGTGCAGACAGACCTATTGGGAAACTGCTCTACACTATAATGTCTCCCTCGGAAAGAGAAGGCAAGAGGTAAATGTCCCTTTTTGTAATGTAACGATGCCTCCAACCCCCCTTATCGTCACAGGCTAGGTTATAGGAGTTTGGATGGTGATGATGCGTTTTCAGTTCTTCTGTGTTCCTTTCTCTGTCTCATTTTTTTTTCCTTCTTCTTCCCTGTTTGCTATAATAATAACTCCATATAATTGATGGTTAAGTTTTGTTCATTCAGGAAGTATTTATTGAGCTGTATGCTTTAATATGATGTGTGAACTTACATGTAATAGTACAGTGGTAAGAACAAAGTACAGTGAACAGGAAGGACACTGTGATTAGTTTTAACTAGGGAGTGGAGCACTAACAAATGCTTCACTAACGAGTAGCATCTTTTTCAAGCCCTGAAAGATCAATTGAATTTAAACCCAAGGAGGTCAGGAGATTGGTGGTCATAGGACCATAATGCAGATAGAATCAGTAGTAGCAGGGAAGACTTAGAGGTTGGACCACTTAGAACTATGTTTACATGTTTAAAAAAACTAAAAAGGAAAAGAGACAGAGAGGAAGGCAGGGAGAGAGAGAAAGAGAACACTTTCTTGCCCCACTATTTGTTCTAGTCACTACCTTTTTTCTTTCTTCCTCTTTATAGCAGATTTCTCTAATCAGTTGTCCATATTTGCTGTTTGGCTTTTTTATGTGCCACTGTAATCTGTTGTCTACTCCATCACTTCTTTGGAATTGATCTTTCTGAGAACATCAGAAACACCCTGTAACTAAATCTAATGGACACTTTTATGTTCCTATTTTACAGGGTCTCTCAGCTACTTAGGACATTGTTGCCCACTTATCATCATTCTTTTCTTAGTTTCCCTGGAATGATGCTATGCTCTCTTGATACTTTTTTCTGTTTCTCTATTCACGTCTCCATTTCCTTTTCATTATTTTCTTTCTTGTACCATCCCTTAAATGTTAGTATATTCAATATTCTGTTCTAGGACCTCAGCTTTTCTGACTCTTTATACATTCCATAGGTAATCTTACACATTTTTATGGTTTTCATGACCACTTATATATTGATGACCTCCTAATCTATATCTCTAGCTCAGCTCTCTTTCCTGAACGTCAGATCCATGTATTAAACTGCTAACTGAGCTGTCTCACACTGCTCCTCAAAGTAACATTTTTACAAAACAGAACTTACTGTCTCTGCTTTAACCCTTCTCCTACCTAACTCTTCTTGTTCAAACTCTTTATTATTCTTCAGGTGTTTATTTCAGGGAATGGAAATGCTACTCCACAAGTTTGCCCAAGTTTGAAATTTGGGCATCATCCTAAACTCCTCCCTTTCAATCACACCAGTATTCAGTCAGCAGTAACTATCTATTTTACCTCCTTTATATATTTCAAATACATGAGACTGTCCATCCATACTATTGGTGCTCTACTCCATAATCAAGGCCTTCATTGCCCTGGTTACCACAGAAGGTTAGACCTGCCTTCTAAAAGTCTCCATGCATCTACTCTCTGTTCCATCCAGTTCATTTTCCAACTATAACCAGAGAACAATTGTGATCCTATGCTTCCAGTTTAAACTCATTCAATGGATTCCTAAGCTCTTAGGTAGTTTGTGGTTTTTATAAAGGTCTGTTCTCATTTATGGGACTAGGAATGCAGGAATTTGAGTCTGTTGCCTGGATTTGATACCACTTGGTGTGTGATATTGAACTAATTGCTTGTCTTCTCTTTGCCTCAGTTCTTTGCTTTGTTAAAATGGGGTTAATAATAGAGCCTGGGATTATTGCTAGGATGAATGAGTTGTGAAAACAGTGCCTGATACATAGTAATTAGTCAATAAATATTTATCCAGATAACATTATTTTTAAGAAATCCAAACTAATGGCATCAAATAATATGGTCATTCACTAGTTAAAGCACAAGAATATCTGTAACTTCAGTATACATAGCATGTGGTAATCAGTGTTCCTTGTAGACACATACTAGTAAAAAATGGATAGTGTATATACTGGGTATTAATTAGAAAATAGACAAATGTGTTAACACCATAGGAGTTCAAAAGAGAGGACATTCTGTAAAGATTTGATGTGGCCTTAAAAGGATAATTAAGGCAGTGGAAGATACAATAGCAGGTAACATTTTTTGAACCTTTACTATGTGATAGACACTGTGTTTAACATTTTATATGCATTATTTCCTTTGCTTCCTCAAAAGACCTTTAAGAGATATTATTTATAACTTTATTTTACAGATGAGGAGACTGAGGCTTAAAAAGATTAGGCAGCCCTGTGAAGTACAGAGGTAGAATTCCAATCCAGATAGATGACAGAGAAGTGCTTTAATTATTCATGATTTAAAATGTTTTTCCTTTTTGGTCACAAGTCTTTTGAAGCAGTGTACACATTCTTTCTCTCTCTCTCTCTTTCTCTGTCTCCCTGGGGGGGGGGTGTTTAAAAACAATTTAGTGTTACTTTAAATGTATATAAAATATGGTGTTTATCCAATTTTTTTTCATGCATACAGTATATTTTGCAAGTATGTTTTTGTCTCAGTATATAGAAAGAAAAAAATACCAAACATCAGCCTTAGGCATGGAAGTTCTTGGGAGAATATTATAGTCAGGGTTGAATTGCAAAAAAACACGAATATTTTGCAGGTTGTATTACCTCAGGCTTTTTAACTGACACTTTATGAATTATGATTAGAGAAACTTATGTTAAATATGTCTATCTCTTTAATGACCTTTTGTAATTTTGCAAATGTAGAAAAAGAACTGATATTGACAATTCAGAAGTTCTGTTCAGCTTGATTTAGTCTGATTTTACAGGCTTAGTACATTTCATTGAAGGTAGAGCATTTGCAATAGAACTTTTGTTTGAATAGATTTGGGATGTCTGTATTGGTCTTTTGTTTTATTTGTGACAGACTTTAAATGGTGTTATATATCAAGTACTATATTTTTGAACACCAAACAGGCTAGATTCTCTTGTGAAGATAGATTGGCTTTGGTTATCACCAATGTGGGTAGTACCCTTTTTCTTTCATTTCATTGGAAAAGATTATTAAACAATTCTTGTCATTCATCCTAAACTTATTTTGGTATTATGCATACCTTTTGCACAGTTTGCTTTTCATTCTTTTTTTTAAAAAAAAAAAACAACCCTTTTTTAATCTCGATGCTTTTGTTTTGATAGCTTGCCCTAGCAGGCCAAAACTATGAGCTTTTTGCAATTTTCAGAATGTATGGTTCTTTTGTTCTTTTTATTTCTTTGTTAAAGAGATTATAAACTATGTTCTTAACTGTCAAAATCTAGACAACAAAATTCACAAGTTAATTGAGCTCTTATAAAGGGAACAGGGCTTAGTGCTTCTCATTAATACCATGTAAAAGAAAGGTTTTTTCCTTTGATAATTTTTCTCCTGGATATATTAATTTGTATTATTTAATACATTTGTATTCCAGGTAGCTTCTGATTTTTCCCCCTTTTAATAACATCCTCCTGGAAATGAAATGTTGGGAAATGATACCTCTTTTTCACTGTTTATTATCTGTGTCAATAATTTCAGTTCACTCATCCTGACATTTTATTTTGAATTAGACGTGGGGATATATGTAACTTTAAATTCTTTTAAACTGCATCTTGAACATAAGAGACAGCAGTTTTGTAGTAGGATGAGTACAGCTTTAGAATCAGATTGATTTGTATTCAGATTTCATTTTTACCATTTACTACTTGTGCAGCCTTAAACTTTATTTAATTTCTTGGAGCCTATTGCTTTATTCATAAAATGCCAATAATTTTTCCTTTGCTGATTGTGTTGAAGATTAAAGACAGTGCAATCAAGGTCCCTTTCAGTGCCTGACACATAGTAAATACTCAGTAAATGGTGTGATTGTGCCACTTCTCTTAAGGAAGATATTTTAATATTATCTCAGTTGTGAGAAAATATGTGTTAGAAACCCCTGTGGTCACATGACAGGATTTGATTTTACTGACTCTTGAAGATAAATGTAAACATGTGACTGTTTTTGGCCAAAGGAATGTGATCGAATATGATGTATGCCAATTCTGGGCAGAAGCTTTTAGAGTCTGTACTTCAGTTGCCATATCATCTATTCCTGTCTTGCTGATTCATATACACAAATTGCCTATGATAGTTCTGTTACTCCAAGTTCATCTTGAGCATCCTAACCAGAAAACATAAGAATATATTTTATGAAAATGTGGTGGTCAAGAGACATGTTGGAATCTGGAAGTTAAATTTGTAATGAATATGCTTAATAGAGTAACATACTTAATGAGGGAAAGGGACATTGTTAGGCAGTGTAGACACCCAAGGCCTGGTAACAGCAGGAGGAGCTGTTTAACAGCACTGAACACCACAGGGCCTGAGAGAAAAGTAAAAGGTATCTGTTGAGTAAGATGAATGATATTTCATCATAGTGGTAATTTATCTTGAAGAAGTGGCTAGTTTTTGCCACTTGTGTTGTTACTATGATTGCCTATCTGAGCATCTACTTTGTGTGCTTTAGGGGGTTGGGAGGGAAAGAAGCTCAACTGATGAGAGCAGTTTGCCTACAGATGTGAAAATGTGTACCACTTCCTAGCTTTTTAATCTTGAGCAAGTTCTTTAATTCTTTTAGTTCTGTTTTCATACACATAAAATGGGTATGATAAATGCTTGTTGATAATGTAAAGATGTGAGATAGTGTATATTGGATAACATATTAAATGCTTAGCTTTGTGACTACAACTTAGAAGATGTAAAAAATATTGGCGTTGTCTCCCTTGTTAACTGCATTTGTTGAGAAAGGTGGTGCTGATGCATTATCAAGAACTTCCTTTTTCTACATGATTTTAGAAAGGAATAACACTATTCCTTCTCTTGTGATAGTACCTTTTATAAAATCCTTTTATTTATTTTCCTTAATATTGCATAAAACTGACTAAGCTATAAGTTTACTGAAGGGCATACATTCTTTTTCATTCCAAAGTCCTACTAAGGTACCTTGTCAAAATAGGTCCTCATTTCCCTTCTATAGTATGGGCTCTCAATAAATAGTAGATTAAATTGAATTTCTTATTTAATTATTCAGCATTATAATTGTCATGTTCATATTTGTACATATAAACTTTGCATATTTACTATTATAGAGATATCTCTTATCTATACAAATGGGTATTAGACTAGAAAGCATCTAGTAAATTAAATAGTCCAAATGCTGTTTGCTTCATGCTCATCTGATAATTAAAAGTTGTTAATGAAGCAAATTCCTTCTATCAAATCCTATTTTTTTCCATTGTCTTACATTTGAAAAATGCTTACTTGTATAGGGTTGTCTGAGTATGGTACCCCCCTGAGATTAGAGGCAATATTTAGCTAAAATTGCAGCAGAGGTTAAAAATCCCACTGTTAGCCAGGTGCAGTAGTCCTAGCTACTCAGGAGGCTGAGACAGGAGGATTGCTTGAGCCCAGGAGTTTGAGGCTGCAGTGTGCTGGGATTGTTCCTGTGAATAACCACTGCCCACTGCATTCCAACCTGGGCAACATAGCAAGACCTAGTCTCACGCCCAAAAAAAAAAAAAAAATCCACAATTGCAAATTTATAGATTTGGTAATAGATAGTTGAAACATCTGGTGACAAATATCAATGTAAAAGGTTTAAAAACAAATTTTAGTTCAGGCCTAGAAATAGTCTTGCTTTTGTTGGGGTAGCCCTATAATATTCCTAATGAGTTTAATATTATGTAAGGATTGGATTTCATACTGTGTATGAGACATCCTTATAGGCATAACTTTGAGTTCTAAAGTAATTAAACCTGCCCTTGATTAGCATATACGACGACAGAACCTTATGCAGAATTTTGATCCATCTGAAATTCCATTATAATAAAATTCTAATTAAGTCATTATTTTAATGGTATATTAAACAGAATTTTGTATAATAAAAAAAGTAAGGAGTATGAGTGACATAAAGTATTAAAGAATGCCATCCTTTAAGAAATTTATAATAGATTACATGTTCTTCCAAAATGGAAACATCAAACGCAGTATTTGCTTTTAAAGAAATCACAGGTGTTTAAATTATAACTTTAAAGTTGTAAAGTTTACTTCATGTACATGAAAGATTTTCTGTATTGCATGCTCTTGACTTCTGCTATAAAATAATGCCATACAATGGGGTAGAAAACAAAAGACTCTATTTTTTATATTTTAACTGGAACAATTTAAAGATAGCACATGTTCTTTCTTTTACCTTATTTGCTTTTTTAAAAAAAATTGTATAGTTTTGTTTTAAAATGTGCAATTGTTTTTTTCTCTAACATATTAGGTTTCCATTTATTTAGACTTAATTAAATGTATTCAGTTACAGCAGCATAATGTGTAGATTCAATCTCAAGCTAAATCTTACATTCTTCAGTATTAATAATGTATAGCTGCGGTCCCCAACCCACAGACAGGTACCGGTCTGTGGCCTGTTAGGGACTGGGTGGCAGAGCTCTGTCATGTACAACACCCCTCCCACCCCCACTCCCCACAGCAAAATTGTCTTCCATGAAACTGGTCCCTGGTTCCAAAGAGGTTGGGAACCACTAATGTATAGCTTTTCTTCACACATTCTATTCCAATAAAATGAAGAAATTTTTACAGTTAAAGATGGCTATGGTATTTGGCACAATTTCTGTTATTAGAAAAACTACAATAGTACTTAAGAAGAATCTAAAATTTTCCATCATTTAGATAATAAAATAAAAATATCATACTAATTACATAAAAAAGTATTGTTGGTACTCAACAACCTCAGTTCTGAGAATTGAATTATACAGGAGTTGAGTGAGCATCTGAGTCCATATGTACTACGTGAAAAACAGCCAGTTACATCTAAAACATTTTCTCATAACATTCATTAACTTTCCATAGAGAAAGTGTTTCACACTTAGATCAGCTCTTTTGGAAGGAAGAAATTTAGAGCTAGAGCAAATAATATTTAATGCTCATTTTATAAACCAATAGTGAGAAATCTAGCTAGAAGCCAAGATTTTTAGTCTTACACATCTGGTCATGATGATTTTGGAATCTTTATGCTCTGATGATATGCCTTTGTTATGACTTTAAAATATTTTCTGGCCAAATCATTAAGCAGGTATGGAAGCAAATCCTGAGTCAGACCAAATTCCTACCATCTGTGAAGAATACTGGACTCTTCATTCTGAAAGAGAACAATTCTTTGGATGGTTTCAGAGAGCCATTTTGCCATATTGTGTATAAGAGGGGTGTATTACTCCTCGATATTTTCTCTTCTCTTCTTCCTCTTCCCCCAACACCTTCAAATTTGTTTCATTTTATTTGAACACTATTTTAAACCAAGTTTTAATAAGGACCTAAACACTTCTAGAAAATAATTGGCATGCATCTTTTATAAAATATTCAGATATTCTCTTAAAGAGACATTTAACCTAATCAGCTGCCATTTTGATATCATATTTAAAGAAAATGATAGACACACTCAACTTTAAAATAGTTTTTAGGTGGCTCGTGTAGTATGTCAAATTGTCTCTGAGATAAAAACAAAAGCACAAGGTATTTTGTATTTCATTTCATCCTTTAGGTCATAGTTAATTATTAAATATTATACAGAAAATATCAGTGATCATTGTATGCATTGAGACAATTTATTTCTTTTTGGGCATCTTCCCAGTTTACTCAGAGTGTTCCTTGAGATATTGAGAAAGTCATTTAAGATCTCTTTACATACATTTAATTTGTAGTAGTAGTATCTATCGAATGTAGTTTACTTACAGCTAAAAGGTTTTATTGAAATCCTTTCTGTTTTTGAACAAAGATTAAATGTTTTTCATGACTCAGAGTAATGAAAAAGGAAATATTTATCTTGAGGATAAGCCAATTTATATATTATTGGACATAGCACAGACCACCCTGAAGTCTACTGTTTATAGTTAAGGATTTTAAATCTACATATGCACTTGATGAGCCAGAGCTATCTTTGTTCCAACTCTAAAGTTTTGTGTCTGCAAAGGGTAATAATTTCATGTTCCCAACTGCTAACTTCCCCCTCCCTTGGCTAATAAAATTCTGTCAAGATTATTTTATTTCCACAGGGGAAAAGGCTTCTTTGGACCTCAGTAATAATAACATTGAGAAATTTCATCTATCAAAGTACTGATGTTTAATATTGTTGGAAAACACTAGAGTTATATTTGCTTTCAAAACCAGTTTCTTTCATATATATGTTATATATATAATATGTACATATTATATATGTAAATTTACAGCAGAATGTTATTGACTTGTTTTTTAGTGCAAATTTGTATTTTATTTGAAGCTTTTTTCTCCTCTACCCAGCCACAAATTTTAGAATTTTTCAAGGATTGGTTCTAAGCTCTCTTATTGTCTTTCTGTATTTTCATTGTAAATAATTTACCCCATGCTCATAGCTTTAACTACTGCCTAATATAATAGGAATGGAGTATTTTCTAGGGTCATGGAATTTAAGCTGGAAAAGGAGGATAGTAAAGAAGAAAGCATTGGTAGAAGGGAAGAAATATGGAGCTACTGAATTGGAAGTCTCTTAAGAGGTCAAAGAACCTTCATGGTGGGAGTAGTTCAGCAAGAAAATTAAGAGTAAAGAAGAATGTTATTAGAAGGTGAACTGCTTCAATAAATTATTCAAGAGTAGTTAGGATGACGGGATTATGGTAGTAACTGTAGATGTGGATGGCTGAAGTGAAGTGGAGTTACTCATTGGAAACAGGTCCAGAGGACTGTGTGGATGAGGATGTTGAAGTCACCTAGAAGAATGAAAGGCTTTGGAATTGAGAGAAAGACTGAGTTAAATTCTAAAGTCTTTGATGAACAAGGGAGAATGATGGAGAGATTAGCAGATACAACAGTGATGTAGAAGCAAAGAGGGTGGTATGAGTGAATGGCATGAACCTCAAATGATCAGGGTCTTTACTATAGAATTGAAGATAACCATATGAAACTATTGTAGAAATAGGGAGCAAGAAGAAGGTGGTAAGTAAATAAACAGCCTCCATTTGAGATGGCTACCAGGCTTATGTGTCTTTAGGGGACAGCTAGTTTTCAGTGAAGGCAAAAAGATGAAGAAAACTTTCCCAGATGGGTTGAGAATTTGGGCAAGGTAAAATAAGTAGTAAGTACTCAGTAAATGCAATTTTTTTATATAGCAATAGGAGAAAGTTGACTGAAACACTAGTATTCCCACATCCCTTTCAATATTCATTTTTACTGGTGTTTGGAATGGAATAAACATACTATAAATCTGAGGTCCCCAACCTCCAGGGCCACGGAGTGAGCTGAAGAGTTTTGTGCTTCCTCCCTCCCCTGTCTGTGGATAAATTGTCTTTGAATTGGGGGAGGGGGGTGGCGCATAGCCAGAGATGAGCAGAGTGGCGGGTGAGCAATCTAAGCTGAAGCTCCCCATCGCTCGCATCACCACCTGAGCTCTGCCAGCCACCCACCTTCCATGGAAAAATTGTCTTCCGTGAAACCAGTCTCTGGTGCCAAAAAGGTTGGGGACTGCTGCAGATGGATTTTAATAGTCTTAGCATCAATGGAATGAGGTCAAGAGTACTAGATGGGTAAGAGAAACAATGAGAGAGGTATGAGTGAAATCAGTGCAAAATTTGCAAGTCAAAGGAAGCATTTGCTGCCTTAGGACAGTAGAGTTCTATTTGTAAGTATGATAGATTGATCATGTACATCTTGGAATTGTTTTCCTAAATATCTGGTGCTGCTTAAAGAAAATGCTTCAAAGTTTTATATTTTTTGAGTTAATGATCCCATGATCACATTTATAAATTACCAAGATAGTATAAAATTGTTTTCTCTTTAATATGATAAATCATCATCATTTGATTTATAAATAATTAATTATTTAATCTATTAAGTGATAAAACTAAGTAAAAATTTTCTTATTGAATGATCTCATTACTCTTTCCTGGTAATGCTTTCTAAATTTTCCCAGTGGAGTAAATTACCTCTTTATATTAAGCAGATGTATTTGGCTGCACTGTCAGTGTTGGACCTTGTATATGTTTGAGATAATTTCCTGGTGTTGAGCAATTTCCTCAACAAGTTTATTTAGTATTGGAATGTAAATATATAATAAAGACTATTAATTATTATAAGTATTAATAGTAATCATGATAGCTAACACATATATAACACTTATGCCAAGCACTGTTTAAATACTTTACATATGTTAGTTATTCCTCAAAACAACCCTATGAGGTAGGTACTATTATTGCCATCCCATTTTTATAGATGGGTAAGCTGAGGTACAGAGAAGATTCACTAACTTGCTCAAGGGCACATAGCTGGAAAGTGGTGGAGCCAGGATCTGGACCAAGCTTTCTGGCTCCAGAGTCTGTGCTCTTAATCATTCTGCTGTACTATTTACTTCATGTGATCTCAAGAAAAATATGACCAATAAAAAATAAAACTTTTCCTTTCCTCCATTCTGTTTCTTATTTTCTCAGTCCATTTGGAGTACTTAGGATTGGGTTCAGTGCTTAAAATTAAAAATAAAAACCAAAATACAGTGGCATAATCAAGAGAGAAATTTATTTCTTACATAAAAGAAAGCTGGCAGTGGGCAGTACAGGGCTGATGAGGTTAACTCCACAGTAATTGTGTCCTAACCTCCTGTTATACCACCCTTCATTCTTAAGGTTACTCTATATACTAAGATGGCTGCTAGAACTCTAGCCATTATATCTTACAGGCCAGAAGGAAAGTGAATGGCAAAAAGGAAAAAAAAAAAAAAAAGGCTTCTATCTAAATCACCTTTCTTTAAGCAAAGCCCCATACAACACTTCTGCTCACATCTCATTATTTAGAACTTAGTCACATGGCCATATGAGTTGGAAATTATAGTCTCTTATTCTGGATAGTGGCATGCCTAAGTAGAAATTGAATTTTTGTTATTAAAGTACAAAAGGAGAATGCCTGTTGGGGGAAATCTCTACCAGTTTGTGAGACACCATCCTTGGTATTCACATCTTTTCAGACTGGTCTTTAATACTGATTTACATTAACACATTTTGAACTGGGAATTTTCATAACTGACACATGTGAGGGAACAAGAATCAAGGAACATTGGAAGGGGATTTCCTGTCACTCATGGCGTACATATGGCATACAGTAAGGGTAATACCCCCCCAAAAAAAAATAAATGGAGAGGGAATAAATCATATTTGCTATAGTTTTCAATCAGAGTAAAGGCCTGCCATAAAATGATAAGTGAGGTTGAATTATACATTCACATAAAATGTGTTATATTATTAATATAAGGCTTATAAAGGGCAATATTTTTTAGTTGGACTTCTAGTTCCTACATGTGGAGGGGATGAAAAAAAATTCTCATCTATTTGTATTATTTATTTAGATATGTAGAAGAAGATTGATTTTCAACTGAGAAAGTTCTAAATGATAACGAGAAAGTCACTTCCTAATTCTTCTTCCTCTCTCATAGAAGATAAGCATTCTAGCCCACCTCCTTTTAAAGAATGGAAAACTTTCTGTATCTGACTTAACATGATTATGGGGGTTTTATTATATAGAAAAAGAAAAGTGTTTTGGAGAAAAAAGGATTTCATCAGAAAGGTATTTTTGTCCACTGAAGATAATATAGTAAGCTAAACTTATAAGTAAGTTAAACTTATTTCTTATTTTAGTCACAGCCTGGATTTCGTGATTGTTTTTGGTAATACAGAATATAAAAAGTTTTCATGAAAGTAGAAGATTTTATACATGATAAAAACTAATACATGAAAGTAAATGTCATGATCAATATTCTTATTTTCCTAAAAGTTGTTGTTTCTCTGGAGTATAGGATAGCTAAATAAAGTCTTGTTTACTTTCAAGGGAGATTAAGTACCTACTCCTTTCTAAAGATAGTCTAAATATGAATATTTACATGCCATTCATTATACATTCTTTGTCCATCAAAGATCACATTTTAGATGACTTAAAGTTTCTGATAAATGATTTAAGGATTTAAACTAGAATGAGTCAGCCTTCTTAATCCTTATTTCAAAAGTGTATGAGGAACAAAATTTGGACCTTAAGGGTCAAGAATATTGAATGAAAGATCATGGATTTTACAAAGAATTCTATTCTGTCTCCTCTTTGCTATTCTGTTTTTTTCTTTTGCTGCACAATTAGTAAACCCAGTTTACTAGTGTTGTTAATGTTCTTTGTTTTGTTTGTTTTGTTGCTTGTGGAAACCTGATTAGAGCTTTTGAGAGTGGATTTCAGTCAGAAGTGATTTATTTTGTGTATTTAAGCTGGATTCCAGCTGTTTGAGGTTTTTCTCTTAGAAGTCTAAGTTTCAGATAGCATCTAGATTGAAAAGACAATTCTGCTTCAGATGTCTATCGTAGTTTTTCTTAAATAGTTTAAGTTCTTTGTTTTTCTAAATTCTTAATAATTTTATTTAGATTCTAATGTTAAAAAATCACAATTTACACTGAATTTGTTATACTGATAGCATTATAGATTCTAAAATTTGCTTTTAAAAATACCTAATTTTAAGGAATGATTATATGTTTTTTGAAAAGCTATTTGTACATTTAAAATTTCAATTAGCTGAAACAATAGTATTCAGTAGGCTGTCTGTAAGAAAAGTTCCACAATATATAACAAAAGAACTTTTTTTAGTGCTTCTAATTTTCTAATTTAGAACTTGCAACCTCTATTAATGTGAAAAGACAGATAGTCCTATTCATACTTACCATAGGATTTGTCATATTTATTTTTTCTCCTAAAAGTAAACAAGACTTTACTTAACTATCTTGTATTCTAGAACACACTATTCTTCTGGGAAAATAAGAATATTGATTATGACATTTGGTTTCTGTGAATTATTGCTTTTTAATTGTAGTCACCAAAATGTAAACAGTTTCACATGTAATATGTACTTACATGACTTGTCACATTTTTTCTGTTTATTATTAAAATAAGTTTTATAACTTTCATAATGTCATAAATTAAAAAATAAAACAACATTTTCTAGTTAGGTATCAGCCATAATTATTCTTGGGCTACAGATTTCTGTTTATTCTCCCATAGTTTTTTTTTTTTTTCCCTAAGAAACATTTAGTTTTTTTCAGATTCAAGTCACATATGCCTGTAGGAAAATCTGAATAAATTATATTTCTCTCATGTGAGCTCTCAGTTATAAAATACTTCTCATGAAACTTGCTGTTTCAGGTTACCTATCACTTTACTTTTAGAAAGGTCATTGTGATTGCTTCCTTCTTGACTATAATCCTTAGAAGAAAAGCCCCCTTGAAAATTATATGCTACCACCCAAAAAATGTCTGTAATCATAGTCTTATTGGATTTGGGAGCTGTTCAGTTTGATCAATAACCAGCCTAATCCTATAGTGTGGTCACATTAACTTACTCTGAATTTCTATGATGTTTTCATGGTTCCAATATCAATGAAGAGAAGAAAGTTGTATCACACATCTTCCTACCACCCTATTAATTTTAATCTTTAGAAAGTCACTTGACATCTACAGGCTGTCTTTTGTAACTATCTAAGACAGCATTGTCCAGTATGGTAGCCACTGGCCACATGTGCCTAATAGCATATGAAATGTGGCTGGTTCACATTTTGAGTGCTGTAAGTATAAAGCACATACCAGATTTCAAAGACTTAATATGGAAAAAGAATGTAAATATCTTGTTAATAATTTTATATTATTTATTGACATGATCATATCTTAGATATATTGGATTAAGTGAAATATATCATTAAAATTAATTTCAGCTCTTTTTCTTTTTTTAACATGGTTACTAGAAAATTTTAAGTTACGTGTATGGCTTACATTATATTTTTATTGGACAGTGCTGCTCTAGAATTTGCAAAATGATCTCTATGGACCTTTCTGGCCCCACTAGTGTAATGATTCTGGTTGATGCTCTGATCGATTCTGGAACTATCATTTTATTTTTAATTGTTATAATGTTGAAGTCTCTATTAAGGATTTTTATAGTATGTTATTTTAGAATGTAGAGCTCTTGGAAAATCCTTTTTGTCTAAAGTCATGAACCAAACTACTTTTGCTGTAGAAAAATTTAGCCTGTAGGCTTTTCATTATGCCTAGATCTTTTCATTTCTGAGTGTGGGCCTTTCTACCTGGTACAGCTATTATCCTGCCTCCCTTCATCTTTTTATGGTTAAAACCCTCAAATTTATTAATTTATCTCAGTGACTTGATTTATTCCATCCAAAGCTTTTGACCTCTGTAGTTCTGTCTTCACTAGGACTAGGATAGTATAGTAGAAAAAGAATGTAGGATTTAGAGTCAAAAGACTTAGATTCTAATCTGATTTCTCATTTTATTAGCTGAACACTCCTGGGCAAGACACATTGCTAAGCCTCCGTCTTTATATCTGTAAATTTCATTTTATGAGTATTAAATAAAACATCATATAGATAATGTTACTACCTACCCATGGTCTTATTCAGAGATTTCTTTTCAATTTTCTTCTTGACAATATTTGACTTTAAGGGTACTATACTTTCCTAGTATTTTTTATTTTTTGCTATTTGTTGTTCTTATTATTTTACATCTTTTCTTTCCTTCATCTATTGATATTATTGGTTCTATCAAACTGTAGTCCTTCTAACAGACTATGGCTATAAAGAAAAATAGAACAAACATATAATATTGCTCACCAAATGGAAATCATCACTTGGAACTTGCCTCTGGATTTATAAAAACTGAGATCATAGATTTGGAAAAAAAGTTCCAAACACCAAGAGAAGAAAAGGAAGAATACTACAAATTGTAGGAAACAAGACCCAAGAGAAAGGGAAAAAGGAACTTAACATATATTGAATACCTATCATGTTCCAGGCATTGCTCTTGATAGATGATTTATATATTCCTTCTTTGTATTTTATGCTCACTATAGTATTTTAAGGGAGGCCCCCTCCCGTTTTATAGAGGAGGAAATTGAGTAACAGGCATATTAACTAACTTGCTCTTAGGTTTTGGGAGGCCTTCCTTACTGTTATTGGCATTTTTCCTGAAGACTATTGTTTGGTAAACACTGTTTACTTTGGACTTTTGTGTTCTGTGCTAACTATGTAGATACAGAGTTGGTCTCAAGTGTTCTAGCAAAAAGTAAATGAAACTTGAATGTTTTTAAACAAGGATACCACATATGAGATTTATGAAATGTATTTTGCGCTGTTTTGGGAAACACAGGTCTTCAGACCAGTCTTTAGAGAGGGTTGAGGGAGTGGTAGTAGTAATTCAGGAAGCTTTCCGTTCCCAAGCCAGAAATGTCAACAGAACTTTCAGGTCTGAAAGCTGCTGGAGGCTTAAAAATGAAACCCTCCTCAGGACTGATTTTCTTTCCCACATTCCCCTGGGCCCAACTCTAGCTATTCTACCAGCTATTCTCTTTCCTAATAGGCACAGTTAAAATGGTAATTGTAAATCTGTGAATTATGCCTTGACGTTCAGGGCTAAATCCAGACATTTGAAATATCTTTACAAATGTTGCTTATGACAATCTCTGACCACTTACCTCAAAGCTTTCCTCCCTGTCTACACTTTTCTGCTTATTAGCTCCCTAATGCTCTATGCTCATACATGGCTTTCTCAGGTTCTACCAGTACATTCCTACTTTCTGACTTACTTTTTTAGAAAGACCAAGACATGCTAGATATCATCTGTGCTTTAGAGGTCTTGTGGTAAAAATTCTTTTTTCACTCAAGTGTAGAATAATTAGTAGGAGTAAATGAACTTTTAAAAAATAAATACCGTATTTTCAACTCCATGTCCATTAAAGAAGGCTAGACAAGATGTTTACAAAATATGATTTGTAAGTGAACTGGTTACTGAAGAACTCTTTTTTCCCTTAAAGAGTTCTAAGAGGCATCTTATGTGTTTCTAAAGCAAATAACCTTTAACCTCTTCTTCTTTATTTTGTATTTAAATGAATGAGTATTTGAGAAGCCTTTGTTTCCGTGTTCAGGCCCCTACAATTTTTCCATTAAAATAAAGCATGTGAAGTGTTACTATTGAGTAATCTTGTTTTCAGAGAACTACATACAAGAATGTTTCTTTTACTTTGCTGTATGGTTGTCTTTTGTGTTTTTACTTGACTCTCCTCTTTATCCTCTTGGAATTTTGCCTCTGAAGCTTGAATTCCCTTCCTTTTTCCTACAAAACTTAGATGCAGAACAAGGCATGGCATGAAGTCAAAAGTAAATTCCTGTATGTAAGTGCTAGCAACCATTACAGGCTTTTTGAAGCCAAAGCCTGCCTATCAGGCACTTGGCTGTTGGGTGACCATATGTTCTAGGCAAGGGCACTTGACAAATTTTAAGGATGTTGAGTTTTGATACGTTGTTGCCAAAAAAAAAAAACAAAAAAACTGTGTGTATTAAGTATTTGTCTGGCAGGATACTGAAAACCTAAAATATAGCCCGCACATGCAAACTCGTTGGAAAACAAAGTACATTTTTCACCAAGTTAGTCTCAGAGTAAGAAAAGCCAAGCTAGTTTGGATTTTAAGGTTTTCCTTGCCCTCTTCTCTGCTGCCAAGCTCCACAGGGACCCCTAATCATGTAGCACTAAAAAGAAAATTATTTTCTGCATTTTGAAATCATTGTATTGCTTTTGACTCAGCAGCATTTCAATTTACATATGCAAAAGAAAATAGAGAATGACAAGGAATGGTCACTAACTATCTAGGATGGTATTTGAGGAAGGAATTAAGACGTAATTAGAACTATGCCCATATATCAGTTTTACCCTTCTATAAAAAGGAACATATATAATTCTAAAGGTGTATGTGTAAATATGTATGTGTATACTTATATTAATATAGGTACATATATATTAACATGTATACACATATATATATGTATATATAAAATCTTGTTAGCTTCCATCAAATGTTTTTAAACATTTCTTGATGTAGGCTCATTAAATGTTTTAAGATATTTTTCTGTTAAATATTATATGGTTATTAATTACATTGACTATTCTAAGACATTTTTCTGTAAAATATTGCATGTGTATATTTCACCTTTTGAAGCTAGTAAACTAAGAGCATGTTGCAGAAAATCAGCTTATAACAAATACAGATAGTACTGTGTACAATATACTCATTATTTGCTATACGTAATTCTACAGAACTCAGGTAATTTCCACATACAGAAATATTATGGACTATATTAGAAGTTCTTTTACTTTGGGTAGAAGTAATTGTGTAACTTTTTTTCCTACTTAGAACATATAAGGAGATAGCTTCAGTGCTTCCTTAGAATTGAATGTTCCAATCTAGCATATACAATTTTAGTATTGATTCAATTATAGTATTTTAATTTGAGAACTCAAACAAGATTGGGACCATATCAAGTGTGAGCATATCAAAAAAATTTGTTGATGACATTTTGTGTCAGAGTTCTTAAGTTGTGAGCAATCTTAAGGACCATTCAATTCAGTCTTTTCATTTCATATTTGGAAGAACTAAGGCTCAGAAGTGTAAGTTTCTTTTTAAGGTCTTGTAATTATTTAGCAAATGAGCTAGAATTAAAAATCAGATTTTCATAGTCTGTCTAACCATAGTCAGTTGTAGAGTCTAAAATGGGAGAAGAATGTTCACTAGAAAGAAAAGAATTGACTTCTCAGTATATTAGGCCATATATATTTATTGGCCTGTTTGCAGATGAACCAGTGATTTCTGTTAAAATCCATATAACCTTAAGACCATTCTAAGTCCTTAATGTTGTCGGCTTTGATAAAGTAAATGAAACATTGCTCAAGTAGTAGTAGCTGTCTCTCTGTTTCTTTTTTCTCTTGCATTTCTAAAATATCAATGCCACATGATTGATATCTAAGAAATAAGTTCCAGATGGTTTTACTTTTGTTTATTAAACTGCCTATTTGCAACATTAATGGACATCTTTGAAAGCATATGGGGCTTATAGTTTTTGATGTCCTTTAATTCCTTTCTGTTCCTCATTTAGGCAGGTCAGGTAGGTTTTTTTTTTTTAAAGATAAGGATGGCATGATTGTTTGCATATATACACATTCTCACATTTTAGGTATATATTCAGAAATTTAGGCTTTCCAAATAGCTTTAGGAATTAAAACATTTTTGTTTTAGTTTTCTGCCTATTGTAGAGTTTTACCTTTATTAAGCTTGAAGGAAAATAAAGCTTCGCAAAATACCAGGGTATTCCTGTAACCATTCTCCTACTTTTCCCTGCTCCATGCAACTTGCCCAAAAAAAGACCCCCAGAAGTGGAGATGTAAGGCTGATAAGGGTCATCAAATATTAGATTTCCCATGATATCCTCATAGAAGGGGCTGGAATTTTAGAAACCTATTCTCCTCCACACCTTCCCCTTGCTAAATCCTTTCTGGTGGTCTTTTCTGACTGTCTTTATCACTTATTCTTTCTCTGGGGCTGATTTGTCAACCATATCGTCTTAAAATTATAATGCCAAAAGGTTTTAAATCCTATGTTCAGTGAGTAGTTTTGAGATTTTTATGTCTTTTATTAAAAATATTTAATCTTAATATATTACTGTTGAGCATTTTTCCTCTATTTCAGACTCTATATATTCTTCAGTTTTCTTAAATTAAAGAAATTTTAATTTTTTAAAAATTATTTAATTTTAATTTCTTTAATTTTCACTTTTTTATACTAAGTAATATCTGATTTTACATTTGGGGAAACTAATGCTCTTGATCAAGTAGCTTAAGCAAGACTAGCTAGTTTTCAGAACTTGAGTTCTAACTGCATCAGAATTTGAGTTCTGAGAGTATCAGAACTCTGATCCAGATCTTCCTTTAATTTTAATCAATTTGGTTACTCTGACACTAGTATTAAAAGTTTATATACATATATATAAAGGTATGTGTGTGTATTTTTTATATATACATAAATATCTACCTGTCTATATCTATGTCCAGAAAATACCCAGCCACGTAATATGAAAATTACATATTAACAATGGCGGGATACTTTCTGGACAGTCCTGGTATGTATGTGCATACATGTGCCTGTGTATTTATTTGAGAACAGTTCCCTCAAATAGGACATATAGAATTTTATATTAGTAAGCTATAATGCAAAGCTTCTTTATTTTTAGGATGTTTGTGAATTTTTTTTTTATAATTTTAATACTTATAAAACTTCGGAGTAGAGAATTTTAAAAAGCAGTAGAATTTTAGATTATTAATTTTTAGGATTAATAAAATATTTGAAGATTTCAATATGTGTTATTACCCAGCCTTTCTTACCCAGAAATGCAACTAAAATTATCTAAAGAGAAGATTTTTTTAAAAATGGGAAGCTACCATATTGGTTCTTATTTGCTGTTTGAGAACAAAGATTACCAAACAATTCTTAACAGAAAATGTTGCTTTTATAAATTAGAAAGACTTTTCATTATTTACACCATGACCTAACCTGGTTTCTTAATGACACCCTGAAGTCAATCATTCTTTAATAAATTTATAGATGATTTAAAATATCTATTTTGTCCCTGTAACATAATGGCTATGCTCATGTCATTCAGTTCAGAAACCCTCTGTGGTTTACCTATTGCCTTCAGGACAGGCTAGAATTCTCTTTCCTCAACCTGAGCTGTGGTGCTGCCACTCATACTTTTACCTTGTATCCTTTGTGAGCCCTTGGAACCCTTACTCTGTTATCTCTGTACTCAAAAATTAAAAGTCTGCCCAAAGGATACCTTTTCTCTAAAACCATCTTTGATTATTTAGTTTTAAGCAGTTTCTTTATTTCATAACACATAAATATCTTTCATAACATAGACATTTATAATCTCTTATGATATTTAAAACATTTTATACCTCTATTTAATTCTATGTTATTAATTCAGGCAAATTTTCATTCTTTAAAAGTTAACTTTGAGTTGTTATTTATATACAATAAAATGCACACATTTGGAGTATACTCTGAATTCTTTGATTTTTGACAAATATTTACTTTAGTGTAACCACTTTCATAGTCAAGATTCAGAATATTTCCATCATTCCTAAAAATTCTTTTGTGTTCTTTTATAGTCAGTTTCTACCCTTCCTGACATCTCTGATACCAGTAAAATACTGATCTGTTTTCTATTACTATAGATTTTATTTTATTTTTCTAAAATTTTATATAGGTAGAGTCTAACAGCATGTGTTTCTGTGTCTGGTTTCTCAGAATTTTTTTTCTTGAGATTCCTCCATTTTGTTGAGTGTATCAGTAATTTATTCTTTTTTATTGCTGAGCAGAATTCCATTATATGGATATGCCACAATTTGCTTACACATTCACAAATCCATGGCCTCCTTTCCAGTTCAGGTCAATTTTTCATTTGACAATTTATATTACATATAGTATTATCCTCAACTTGTAAATAATTGTGTACTAATATAATTATATCTTTTGTGTATTTGGAGGGAGGCCTGTAATGATGAATCTTTTAGATAATGGTGTTAATTTCAGGACAGATACTGGCTGTACTTCCTTTTGCTGTTTGTGGCTCACTGTTTTACCTCAAGGTTTAAGCCTAGGAGCTTGATATGGATATAGACTGCTAAATTTTTCATATAGTCTTAGTGCTTAAGACAGCATCTGCTACACCCTCATCTTTGTAGTTGGTTTGTTGTAGTGATACTAGTAGCAGTAGTAATAACTAACGTTTGTTGAGCACTTAGTATAGTAATCATACAATGTAAGTTCTATTATTCACATTTTGTAGATAGAGAAACAAGTACATAATTTAAACAACTTGCTTGCCTGAATCTACAGTTCTCCCTTTTAACTCTGCTGCCTCTGTGCTTAATAATTGCTTATTGAACAGATAAATTACTGTGTAAATGAATAACACTTGCTTCAGGCCGGGCGCGGTGGCTCACGCCTGTAATCCTAGCACTCTGGGAGGCCGAGTCGGGTGGATCGCTCAAGGTCAGGAGTTCGAGACCAGCCTGAGCAAGAGCGAGACCCCGTCTCTACTAAAAATAGAAAGAAATTATCTGGCCAACTAAAATATATATAGAAAAAATTAGCCGGGCATGGTGGCACATGCCTGTAGTC